>OX638132.1:13925041-15125041 GCA_951804985.1 Dryomyza anilis
TGCAAAATTTAAAAACTGATTTGAAATGCTCCTATATTTGGCAACAAAATTGCATTAAAAGTTTAGGGGAACAATGCGGAACACTTTAACTTTTTTAACTTTTAACAAATTACTTTTTGTTTTCGAGGCTAACATATATTGAATGATATCTTATTGGTTCTTTAGACTAGTTCCGTTTTTTGTTGTAAATATTATAAGTTCTTAAAACATCTATATATATAATTATCATAATATAATATGAATAGTATATTTACATTAGCAATAATCTTAAAATCAAAAAACACTAAAAAATTGAGTTAACATATTTTAAAATCTTAGTAAACCATAAATAATGAAGTTTAAATTTATCATTTTTTATTGAACCGCATTTTCTAACAGTAAACATTATTATGTACATGCTTGAATAAAAATCTAACTCCTCTAGTGGATATTTTCAAAGATATTGTATCCAGAAAATCACCCTTTGTATAATTTTATTTTTGATTTCAACCAATATTTTACTATTTACTAATAAGACGGTTTCTATAAAGATAAGTATGACACATCATTTTAAAGATAAGTTTGTGTGCAATAATACAAAAATGTTATTCCAAACTCGTAAGAATAATATTAGAAAAATTTCGACAGTTAAAATTACTGCATTAAAAAAAAAGTCTACATTTTACGTGTTTGGCAAGCCATGAAATTGTAACGGTTAACTAAAAATTTATAATTTAAAAAACCATAATTTCAGTAAGAGATTTTAAATTAAATAAAAAAATAAAATCTAGTGATATCTTCTTATATTTGGAGTAATAATAATTTTATTGAAAATAGTCGTTAAAAGTTCAAAAATTTCCTTTAAGCTCTTTGCGCAATATTACAGGATCACTTTTTTTGGGTTTTAAAAGCTTCTTCTCAGTTTTAGAGGGTCTAATTTCAGAAAGTGTACGCGGAGCGAAAGAAAAAATAGTTCTAGATTTTTCATACAAATTTGAATCAGTCTAATGTCCACCATTAAAGGAAAAATATAAAATTTAAATAAAATTTAAATTTATAATGACTTCCAATGCATTTTTGTATCAAAGTAAAACACTGGCCACTGCCTGGTCTCAGTTTTTATTAAACATGTGTCATTTACGTGTTATTTCCTTGTTGCCGTTTACCGTAATTCGGAATACCTTTTTACCTATGCATCGTAAGTAGTACAATTGAAAAATTATTGGAAATAAATTGGTACAGGCAAAACTCGTAACTACATTTTGTGACCCAATATTTTAGAGATTGGGCCACACTATTATTATTGTCAGCTCATTTAAAGGATACTTTCCGAACCAAAAAAAAATTATGATAAATTAATAGTATTTCCATGGTTAAAGTAAAGGGTTTTTTAACAGGGACGCTACAAAAGTAGAGTGACAGGGACAGCACCCGACGCCATATTTCTTGCCGCTCTTTTGACATTTCTCTTCAGTAAGGTTTGCCATTTCATGTAGCGTAAAAAAAACTTTTGTAGCGCTCTTATTGAAAAACCATTTATATTCAGGTTAAGTCATCTTTCACAATTCAGTCGCCATTTACTTTTTTTTTTGAAAACTGTTTGAAAGACTCAACATTTGTTTACGAAAAATTTAAAACAAAATATTAGTGCATTGTTTACAAAATTCATAAAAAAACTATAATTCAAAAATTTAAAATAAATAAAACTAAAGAATTTGTTAATTTTTGAAATATCGATGGCTCCAGAAGAAACCACACAAAAAAGAAAAAGTGCTGAAGTGAATTGGTGCAGTAAAATTTAAATGAATCCGCGAAACTCAGATGCAAAACACTCTGTTTCTTTCTTAACCTTAAAATAATGTTTAAAATGACAATAAAATTTTGTATTTTAAAATTTTTCTTCGTGACATTCTCAGCACTCGGTGTGCCAACAAACTGTCTAGATGAACTAACATGTAGATACTTCAACCATGAGTATTTCAAAAGAAAAACATTATTTATATTATTAAAATAGACAATAGGATACGTACCATTACTTCAATAAAATTCAAACTATTAATACAATATGCTGTTGTACCTTATTTTTTTTAATGTTCTCTTTTAATTACAATAAGTAAGATCTATACATTTTTAATTATACGTATTATTAATTATATGGTATAGTCGAATTCCAAGAAAACTTTTGAATTAATATGAAAAAAACTATTAATAGATGAACCATAAAATCAATGGTTATATCATTAAATACTTAATGGCATTTTTTTTTCTGAGTGTAATGTATACGTTTAATATCAAAACTGTAAGTAATAACGATATTTTAGAATTCGAAATCTATATTGCAGATCAGAAATTAAAAATTAGATTTATTAGTAAATCGTGCAACAAATTACTTACAATTCTTAGAAGTATTTTACAATGTTAATTAATTATTTTGAAAAATATTACTATTAACAAATCAGTTAATTAGCATTGTAATAATTTATTTATTTACCGGTACTATGATAACTCATTTCTATATAATTTATAAATTTATTAATATTGATGGTTTCAGGGTAATACGGGGCCGCTGATCTCGAAACTAAAGTCCGTTTGGCTTCAGCACTCACAATTTGCAGTCAAATATAAAATATTAAGATGTTTTAAGACAGTACAGAATATATTTTATGTTCAAAAAGATTCAGAGTTGATGTCTTCTGTAATGTTTAGTCTTTTTCATGAACAGGCGGATTTTTTTTTGCTACTTGAGTAATTGAAATTGAGAGTAATGATAAGAAAAAATTTGCACATTTGTTGCACTGTGTAATCTAAGAAATAACTGATTTAAAATAAGTATTTTTTTTAGTTTGTTATTTTAGGTATATCTTTAAGATATAGAAATAAAAAAGTCATTGTCTCTTTGATTTTATAATACACAAGTACATTTGAGCTATTGGCCTTTTCGGCACATCACTCTGATGTCTCTATTTAAATTTAATTGCGGCAATAAATGTTTTTTAATTGAATATAACGCTAAAATTATTATGGTCCGGTTTTACAAAACACACTTTATGCGTTATTGCTGAATCACCTTAATACCTGTCTGATTAAAATTTGTTTATATACACTGAATATTTAGGAAGACCTGAAGTTAGTCTTCAAGCGCCATCTGGTATGACAATCTAAAAATTACCCAGACCCCATATGACATTTATGGACTAGAACGTTTTAAAAAATAGCTGATTGTATAGTTTTAATATTATTAATTATAAAATTTTATTCAGTCTTTCTTTTATAACTTTGCATACACGTTAAACACTTAAAAGTTTTTGTCATTCAAGTTCCGCACTAAAGTCATGCTTAATTCTTTCAAGTTATAATTTCGTCGACTGCATTTTTATCAAAAATCTTATTAAAAAAAAACTTGAACCTGAACTTGAATGACAAACTAGCTGTTCTTGGCGTATTCCGTTTGAAGTTGTTCCAGTTGTTAAATTTGCCAACATGTTTTAATATGCCGCATTGTATAGTCATCATCCGTATTACATTTGTGAGTAGTAACTAAAAATTCTGAATATATTAATTTTGAGCGATACACATAATTGTCAGAATTGTGTCATAATTATTTTAGTTCATGTTAAGTTGACCTCAGAGATTGTAATCGTAAATGATATCTGTTACAAATCGTTTTGTGAATATTAAAATGCAAAGTGTAATTTAAATCGTACACAAATATAATTAAAAATGGAACGAAATGAAATGAACAAAAACCAGTAAAGAAGTAGGGAAATTTCCATACTAAAATAAGAATTATGAAAGTTATAGTCGGACAAAGTCGACTATGTATACTCCACATATATGTGATAATGTATGCGCTTGCCTTTTAAAATGGTGGAGAAGAGGTCTCCAGAAGAGGTTTGGGTGGGGCTTTCAACATCTTTTCATAGAAAACGTTTTTCTATAACACGCTATCTCTCGGCAGACAATGGCAAACCTCCGGAGTAAACATTGGCCATCAAAAGCTCTCACCGCTGCCGTTCGGATTCAACATTACACTGTAGGTTCCACCAATTTGAGTACAAATATAATACGCACAGCCCAAATGGTAAGAAAGCTCGCCATAAGTCCTTTAGGACTATAGCGCCAAATTATTATTTATTATTATAAAAAATAGATATATAATTTAGTCTTTATATATATTAAAAGATATTAAAAAATGTAATCAATTTTTATGTTTACAAAAATTCTAAATATCTCACAATTCAGGATTTAAATATTGATTCGCAAAATCACATTTATGCTTGGAAATATTCGTTTTGTACGCTTACTCAAGAAAATATTTCATTGAATATAAGCGTATGATTTTCATTGGAAACGGGTCATAAATATAGCAATATTCAAGTTTTAGGAGTTTCACAATTACATGTGTGATTTTATGTATAAATAAACGTTGGGTTAGAAGATAATCAAAGTATTACTTTCATTGTTTTAGTTAAGTTTATATGGATCATATTTTTTATGAATCATGTATGAATTTCTCAATTTTAAAATTTCATTTCATTTAAACATTTACCGAAATTTGCATCTTTTATTCGTAATTAATTTTCCAACGATGTCGATTAATGTTATTAAATAATCACTTTTAATTTTTTGATTAATATTAATTCATAAAATTGACAGCTTACAAGCAAACCAAACATAACAATTACCTGGGTACTTAACGTCATTAATCTTGACAGGTTGAATGTAACAAATAACAAACAAATTAATTATTAATTCAGCATCAACTGTCATATAAATTATAGTACATTAGAATAAGATTGTTTATTTTTTGTATAATTTCTATTTAACAGAAAACACTGCAAGATTTCTGAATTTCACCAATTTTACCTCCAGGAATTCAAATAAGGCCATTTTATTCATCGGTATACATTTAAATACTATTAATTTTTTTAATGCATATTTTTAAAATAACAATTTTTTAACCATTATTACCATACTGTTACACCCAGAAAAGAATTCCCTCAAATCCCATTAAAATTGGTCAATAGGACAATGATTGATTTAATAGTATACAACAAATAAATCTTTTCATATAAACTCCATGGCAATGTCATGGTGTATTCTAGTATTTAATGGTATTTTCCGATTAAAATAATATGTGTCCTATTGACTATTTTTAATAGTAAAAAACTATTATTTATATAGTATTTTTTTCTGGGTGTAATAGAAAACCTTTTGCTTATTACACTACAAAAACAAATTGAGGCCTTTGGTTTTTATCCACGATCTTAGTGTGATTTTCCGATAAACTTTAAGATTCTAATCACGACCCCATACTCAGTTTTTTGATTACGTAATTCAAATATATGGAAATTCTCGTGTTTTTATATATATTTTGGTTTTTAAATTTATACAGATTTGAGTTTTCGATCACATTTCTTCTTCATTGAGAATACTTCAGCTAATATTTTGAAATAAACCGCATGAAATTCCGATTGATCTGACCAATGTTATGGCCAGTCAAACACAAAAAATATTAATATTAAGGTGTACCTGTTATTTACTGTAGAACATATACAGTTTTCATTATTCAATAAATGTATATATTATATGTAAAACTAGATCCATAATTTTATGAATCCTCTAACCTTGTTTTTGCAAACCACTCTTTAAATCTTCCGGTTAAATACAAATTCTCGTATTCGATTTTTTAATCAATATAATTTTTTGTCCATCAATTATTCAAAGAAATTTCAACAAAACCTTAAACCAGTAGAAGTCAGCTTTGCATAAATGTAAAACTTTCAATGGGTTTTCCTCAGTATCATACAATAGAGTCAAATAAAGAACTCGTACTAGAATTTCATATTTTTAAAATTAAAGGCTCAGGACTTAAAGAGTGTTATGCAAAAACGAAGTAAGAGGAAGGATTGAATTATAGATCAAATCTGATATAAGATATATACTTTTATTTAATTATGATAATCATAGATGTTATGCCTTAAATAATACATACACCTTAAAATTAATATTTTTTGCGTTTGACTGGTCATAACTTTGGTCAGATCAGAATTTCACGTGGTTTATTTCAAAATTTGACCCCAATACGACGCTCCGTTTAGGAATTACAGCCATTTTAAGTTAATGATGCGATTTATGGAATCATACTATGTCGATTTTTTTTAGTATGTCATACGTAGTTTGAACACCTAACGACGCTTCGTTTAGGATATACCGGAATTGTCGGAAATGGGTGTTACAAACGGATGACTAAACTGTTTAGATACTTTTGTTTGATGATAATACATAGAGTATGGTGGAGTTTATAACAAATGGAGTCTATTTTCTGCCTGTTTCAAAAATGTGCTATGAATATGCATTTCAAATCCAATAACATTTTTTAATCTCCCGTAAATAAACTTAAATTTTCCAGAAATATGTCCAAAATAATTCTGAAAAATTACAGACATTTTGCATTTTGTTGTGTATTAATTATACCACATTGTGAAATAAAATCAAGAAGTTTGTGATCAAAATTTTGTTGATGTATTAATATGTATGTAGAGGGTAATACAATATATATATATGAACGCATTTCGTTTAAAAATAAGAATTAATTTAGAATATAAAAATAGAACAAGTATAAAAAATTCTCTTAATATCTAAATAAAAATTAAACAATTGAAAACAATTCGATATCAAACATTACAGAACGTATACATTCGCACAGATTGTTAATTAATCAATCCTCCAGATACAAATCCTCGTAGGCGAATTTATTAAACATCGTCTGCAGAATACTCTTCACAATCTCGGCAATGGCCAAATGCACCGACGGCTGCAGTTCGCTCCAGACATCGTGCCAGTTTTCATTCAAGAATAGATTTAAATTCGTGCCCAATGCCTGATCGCCATTGAAGAGATTTGTCAACTTAATTGTCATTCTGTAATAATGAATAGTTTTTTTTTTTATATTTGTCACATAGAGTAGTAGTATTTATTTAACATACTTTTCCGGTTCGACCAACACCTTCAGCTTATCTACGACCAAAAAGGTTTTGCCATTTTTCGAATTAGTTGCCGGCTTGAATTTCACAGAGAATTTTGGGTGGATCAACTGAATGTCAGCATCACCATCTCCTCTAATTGGCAGAATCAAAATGCGTCCATCAGCTGTGTATTTGCCACGCATTGAAAGCTTTGGCAGTGAGCCGTACATCTCAAATTTACTTTTTGCGGGATCACGTCCAAAGCCACTAAAATAAAAAACAAATTATGTATTTTTTTATAGTAAGCGCACATTTAAAGAACATTGTTACATTTTAAAATACGAAAGTTTAACAGTTAAACAGTTAGTTAATCAGTTTAAGTCTTGATAATTCTATTTGTCACAGTGGTAATTGTCATTCATCTAATGGTATTTTAAAATTAAAAAATTAAGTATCCTTAAAAAATCATTACGATGTCAGCCAAGAAATTGGTCATTAGAACAATTATTGATTAAATAGTATACAAAAATAATTTTAATAAAAACTCAGTGGGAATTTTTACGAATTTTGTAGTAATTAAAAGTATTGACATATTAAAATAATAGTTAATTTTATTGATTCATTTTAATAGTAAAAAACTATTAATTATATAGTTTTCTTATTATTATTATTTTTATTAGATATTTAACCGGGGTTTATTGTATAAGAATTAAAGGTGAATTTTGTAAATTCTATAAAGTTATTTTCAGATTTCTAAGTATTATTTTCATTTAATTAATTCAAAAGAGTATTATGTAAAACAGGGTTTTAAATAACTTTTAATTAAATCTGTTTTAATATTATTTATAATCTCATTTTATGCTGAGTCATTATAAATGTTTATTTATATAATAAATATAATATTTCAACAACAATAAATATAAATATTTTGGCTCGTAGCTACACCCAGAAAAAAGTACTTTATAAATAATAGTTGTTTACTATTAAAAATAGTCAATAGGATAAATTATTATTTAAATCGGAAAATACGATTAAATACTAGAAAATACCATGACGTTGCCATTGAGTTTATATGAAAAAAAAATATTGTATACTATTAAATCAATGACTGTCCTATTGACAAATTTTATTGGGATTTGAGGGAATTTTTTTCTGGGTGTATAGACAAAATTAACGTTTAATTAAATTTAATTTACCAAGTCATTGATGTAGGAAACCGATTTCCTCTTATTAATGTAGTAAATACCAATGAATGTGTAAAAAATATATTTACACATAAAAATGTGTAAAACTAATACACCTCTGTAGTGTCAAATTATATTTATATGCGTGTAGAAAAATGCATACTATTTGTGTATTTATTAAAATAATGCGTAAATAAAAGTATACACTCAGAAAAAAATGTCCCATTAAGTACTCGTACCATTGACCATTGATTTTATTGTTCATGTATTAATAGTTTTTTCTTTTTAAATCAAAAGTTTTCTAATTAATTCAATAGTATTTGAAAAATGCAGTACCATAAAATTAAATATTTCAATATTATTATTTTAAATAGAATAAATACTGTGGTTTACATGATTTCCACCTATAATAATAAACGTGGTATAAAAAGCAGAAAAACGAATACAAAAATGTTCGTTTTACGTCATTCTGCGTGTTTACTCTAAATGGACGCATGTATTTTTTTGTAATAATCCACATTATTAAACGCGACATTGGTAAGGACTCAATGTATTCAATGTAAATAAATTATATTTATTTATATTTTTATTTATTACAGAAAATAAATAATATATCAAACTTCTATTATGGCAACGAACTCAAAAATAACTGCAGACTCAAGTACTACAATCAATTATTGGAAACCAAAGCAAACATTAAATGTGTTATAACCTTTTGCAACGAGAAGTGTCTTTTTATGTGTTTAGTAAAAGTGAATATCAATTTCAACATTTAAATAAAATAATATATACAATAAATTAACTAAAACACATTTTTGTTTTAATAAATTATTAGAAAAATGTAATTCGACTCTACCATAAAATTAATAATACGTATCAATAAATTTGTATAGGTCTTTCTTATTGTAATAAAAATATTACATTATAAAATGTATGGTACAACCACACATTGTTTCAATATTACTAAACTAATGGGACGCATCCTATTGACCAATTTTAATGGTATAAATTATTATATTTCAATTGAAATACTATTAATTTACCATGATTTTTTTCTGTCAAAAGAGCGGCAAGACATATGGCGTCGTTTGCTGTCCCTGTCGCTCTCAGTTTGTAGCGTCCCTGTTGAAAAACCCTTTATTAAGGGTGTGTGCGAATTCGACTAAATTGCTGACTAAACTAAATTTTGTCGGTAATGCAGTGTTCGAATTTTCAATTTAGCAAATTTTCGAGCAGACTAAATTGAACTAAATTGAATGACAGCAAACAGACATATGTTAATCGATTCATTATGAACTTTACAATTACCGGTTACCGAATGGCGATCGAATGAAAAGTCGTTCAATTTAGTTTAGTCAGCAATTTATTCGAATTCGCACACACCCTAAATAGTAAATTCATAAACTTTGAACTTATCAATATATAATGTAAAACGAAACGAAATCGAATTGGTCATAAAATCGTCAACAATGCAGCTGAAATGCAGCTTGTTCATTCGTCGTCCTTCTGTTTTATTTATTTAAACAAATTAACTTTCTGACGAAATCGTTTTTGTCTCGTTTTATATTAGGAAATTAAAGCACAAACATATTTAAAAACTGGATATAACTTTAAAATCGTCAGAATTGAATTTGTGTTACGAAATACACATTTTATTTTACTTGACTTGAAATGTTATTAGTCTTAGCCGAAGTATGCCATATTCTGAAAATGGCGTAGACAAGAGCGTTACCTCGTTACAAGTTTTAGTGTGTGCTAAACGTCATTTTTATACCCTACACCTATGAGGTACAGGGTATATTAACTTTGTGCATATATTGTAACGCCCCTTAGGAGGCGTGTCCGGTATGGAAAAGTATATATATTCTTGATCAGCATCACTACCCGAGTCCGTCTGTCTGTCTGTCTGTCTGTCTGTCTGTCTGTCTGTCTGTCTGTCCGTCTTGCTGTCTTGCTGTCCGAATACAGAATAACTTGAGAAATACTGATCAGAATGCGATGAAATTTCGTCTCAATATATTATAGCCAAAAGTAGGAAATGAGCCAAATCGGTCAACGGACACGCCCACCTCTCATACAAGTCACTTTTATATAACTCTTTCGGAACTAATAACTCGAAAAGTATTCAAGGTATAGTTATAAAATTTAAAACATATTGTTAGAATTCACCTAAAAATATGTGGTCCAAAAATGAGCGTGATCCGCCCACTTTTTTTTTCATTATTTCCCGGGTTTTCATAGTGGAAATTTGATCCGTAAATTATAAAAATCAAATCTATGAAATATAAGCCTTTCAAAATTTTAAATATAAGCGTGGTCCGCCCAATTACATTTTTCAATTTTTTTTTTTAGTTTTTTATACTTTATATAATTTTTTTAATTTATGGGGATATAAGACGTAAATTTCTGATATATGAATAATATTCTGAGGGTTAATATCCCCACCAAAGGTGTAGGGTATTCCATAGTCGGGCCCGACCGACTATAAAAATCCGCCTCATGTGACCGAACTTACCCATGTGACCTAACTTTCCCAACTCGTTTTCACATGTAAAGTGTGTAAAAATCACAGACAATATTGTGTTTATTTTCAAAACACTGCAGAATCTGTAATATTACCGTTTTAAATGTGTGATTATTCTCAAAACAGTACACTTGTGTTAAATAACATTTATTTCCTGAAAAACACGTCACATGTTTATTTTTACGGACGTATTAGTGTTTTTATTTGAAAAAATTGTTTTTAGAAAAAAATACCACGCCCCCTAAAAGGTACGGAGAGTCTCAAAAAACAACAAATTTTTTGCTGCCCGACCCATTGGAACCGCCCAAAAATCGAAAACTGACCGAGGTCATGTACATTTTTATGACCTGAACATTTTGGGTACGCTGAACAAAAAAAATATCTCCAAAAAAATTGAATATGAGTAAGGGACACTTAGTTAATCAATGTGATAAAAAAGTTAAGCGCCCCAGCGAAGTTTTTTTTAGAAAAATCCGCGCGAATTTTTTAGAAAAAAAAAAATGATTTTTACACTAATTTTTTTTCCGGTTCCAGAAATTTTTTGGCATATAAAATTTAATGACATTATTTATTTGCATGTAAAGGTTTTTCAATATTTTATTATTTTCATTTTGTCACTCCACTTTTTCAGGAATTTGAGTTTAAATAAAAAACATGTTTTTGATTTTTAAGTGGTACCGCGTGACCTTGAGGTCGCTTTTTTACATTTTTAATTTTTAGATCTGGTTTCTGCATCATGTGACATTTTTTTACCCTTCCCCGCAACGCTATAATTCTACATAAATTATGAACTCGGTCAGTTTTTGATTTTCAAACGGTTCCAGGGCTCCGAGCAGCAAAAAAAAAAATTTCGTCACTCTCCCTCCATTTAAATGGTTGTGACATTTTTTTTTTGTGAATTTCGACCGGCTCCATAATGTAAAGTTCAGCCAACAAATTTGTCCACAACAATTATTTTTCGAAAAAAAAAATATATATTTTTGAAAAAAAAAATTGTTAAAATCTGTATTTCTCAAAATGTAGCTACAGACTTCATCTTTCGCCAATTTTTTGTTTTTTTATCTTAACTACATAATAAATGAAAAATCTTTGTAACACTAATTTCATTAATAATTTCAATATATTATATATTAATAAAATATATATTTTTGAAAAAAAAAATTGTTAAAATCTGTATTTCTCAAAATGTAGCTACAGACTTCATCTTTCGCCAATTTTTTGTTTTTTTATCTTAACTACATAATAAATGAAAAATCTTTGTAACACTAATTTCATTAATATTCCGAAACGTTTAATTTACATTTTTAAAATATAGTTAGTGACATTAACTTTTTCAGCGACGAATTCCTAAAATGTAGTATATACTATATAATATTGATACACTCATAAACAATATCAGACAATTAGTAGTTCTGCTATTAAAACTCTACAATGAGAATAGAATAATACAAAATATTACAAATAAAAATATTATGAAGTTATTTTAGTTACTAGAAAATCAATAAATGCCCTATGGCTCAGCCTTTAGAGATATTTTTATACACTACACTAAAAGTGAAAGGGTATATTTAATTTGGCAATCCGTTTGTAATAGCCCAAAAGGAGACAAGTCCGTTTTACAAAAGTATATATCGTCGTTGTAGAACGAAAAGTCACCAAATACATTTTTATGAAAAACTTAAATTTCGAGTTTATTACTTAATATTATAAAAAGTAATTGATGCATTTTTAAAGTTAAAATATCAATTGATAGATTTACATTGAGATCATCGATTAAAAATTGACAGATATATAAAGATTTTTGTAAATGAATATTTGGCATTTTGAAAATATATTTGGTGACTTTTCGTTCTACAACGAGGATATATTCTAGAAAGGTATGTTCTTCACTTTGTCTGTCTGTTGCAATCACGATTACATAAAAACTAATAGAGCTAGATCTATGAATGTATGTTGTCTGGTATTTAAAATGGATATGCGTGATTGATCCGAGCACTTATGTTCAAAGACCACATATACTACTAACATTTACGAGAAAATTTACTTTATACCGATCGAAGTGAATTTATAATATTCTTAATTCTTACTAACTACAATATAAGAACTATCAAAAATTTCCTTACTTAATTATACAAAAAAAAATTAGAAAAGTTTTTGTTCCATGATAGAAAATAGTACTTACACTGCACGATCGAATTGTACGCCAGACAGACCCTCAACATTCACATCGCGGAAACTGAGTTTCAAACTCAGCGAACTGTCACGTCCATCGGAGATGTCGAAACGCTTTAATAGGAAGGGCTCCAGTGTGGGAAATGCTGCCGCAGCAAAGCCGGTCCGGCCATATTGACGCACGAGATTCACGGATGTGCGCAAAACGCAATCAATATCGCCATAATGACAGCGCGGTATTTCAGCGGCTAACGATCAATACATGTAGACGAAATACATATCAACCAAAATTCCAAAAATTCAAAAACACAAAAACCTACGAAAGTTGGAGCTTCCCAAACATAGGCCGAACAATAGAGTGCACAAGGTCACTGTGATGCACAAGCGGTAGTCGTGCATTTTATTGGATGTATCTCGAATGATCGACAATAAATCAAAAAAATTATTTAACCAACGCTGGCTGCCTCGATCCGATCGTGCTGTGAATCTAAATTGATTTTTTTGGGTATTTTAGGTATTTTAGGTTTTTTATTCAAATTCTTTTATCCTATAGGAGCACAAATTCCAATCACAACGATCGCGAGCGACAAAAACAGCGGCCAAAATATTTTATATATAAACTTATTTTTTTAATATTTGCTTTATAACACAAAAAAAAAAACAAAAAGCGAATTTTTGCGAACTCTTGTCCAAGTTCAATGCTAAACTGTTTAACCGTTCTGGACATACGCAAGTATTTATAACCTTTTTTTTTGTTGATCAAGTCGATCGATTGGCTGAATCGTAGTTTGTTGGTTCTTGTTTTCCTGTTGTTCTTCTTGTTTTCAGTCTGTTTTTTTTTTTTGGTGTTTAAGTCGATATATTATGCGACACACACAAACACTAGATCGAATCGTCACTATAATCATCAATAATTAAAATCATGAATAAGTCTATAAACGCACGTGAAATTCTATGAATTTCGATTGTTGGTTAGTTGGTTTTTAAATGTTGTTGCTTTCATATATAAAAACTTTCAGTAATTTTTTGATCAGTTTGTTTCGTTTTCATTCTGGAAGATCTCAGAATAAATGGGTTTTTTGGCACACAAAGTTTTAATTAAGGATGCTCTCAGACTTACAGATTTCTCCGTATTTCTACGGATTTTTCATTTTTAAAAATAAATACGGATTTTTATAAGGATTTTATACGGAAAATTTTGCAATTCTGTAAAATTTGCAAGCACAGCTTCTCGCAGAATACAGCTTCACTGTGTTTGCAAACCTAAAACTGTGTCTTTTATTAAAAACATATATAAAATAAAGAATATAGATAAAATATTTATCATTCGCTTTTTCAGGAATTTAGGGATAATCGTAAAATCGACGAAAAGTCACCAAGTACGTTTTCAAAATGCGAAATATTCATTTACAAAATACTTTATATATCTGTCAGTTTTTAATCGATGATCTCAATTTTACCACATGATAAGAAAATGTAAATCTATCAATTGATATTTCAACTTTAAAAATGCATCAATTCCTTTTTTTATAATATTTATCAACAAACTCGAAATTTAAGTTTTTCATTCTGGTGATTTTTCATTCTACAACGACGATATAATATGATCACTGGTCACGTAGGACCATAGTAAGGTTGGATGAAATCGAATTACGAAAAGTGACAACCATAGTATGGTTGTGTGGAATCATAATATGATCACTAACAACCATATGGTTGTACGAAATCTGGATATGGACACTGACAACCATAGTATGGTTGTGTGAAATCTGGATATGGACACTGACAACCATAGCATGGTTGTGTGAAATTTTAATATGGTCACTGACAACCATAGTATGGTTGTGTGGAATTAAAATATGGTCACTGACAATCATAATATGGTTGTGTGGAATCATAATATGGTCGCTGACAACCATAGTATGGTTGTGTGGAATCATAATATGGTCGCTGACAAGCATATGGTTGTACGAAATCTGGATATGGACACTGACAACCATAGTATGGTTGTGTGAAATTTGAATATGGTCACTGACAACCATAGTATGGTTGTGTGGAATCACTATATGGTCACTGACAACCAGGCCCGTAGTTTTGAAAAATATATTAATTTTTAACAAAGTTCCAGAAAATACATCCGCGTGTACCAATTAATTCATTCGGATTATGTATTTTCAAATCATAAATTTATTTTGGAATATTTCCGCCGAAAAGAATGACTCTCAGTATAATCGCGAAAAACTATAATGAAATTAAAACGTTTTTCTCCAAATATATAAATGATATCGACCCTCCAAAAATTGGTTACTATACTTTATAACAATTAAAAACCTCCAAGGAAGTATACTAGGTCCAAGTCCATAAGAACATTTTTGGTTATAAATTGGAAAAGGATCGACCGATCCAGACCAAAATTTGCCCGGATATAAAGAATCAAAAAACGGAATAACATTGAAAACAGTCTTAGTCGAATTAGCATGATATGGATTGGAATGGTATGGTATATTCTTATGCATTTAAAATTTAGTAAATATTAATTTATATATTTTTATATATGACTTTTATAGAGGGAAAAGGAAATCATTGAGCATATTGACCACTTTTAAGTTTAACTAGGATATGCGTCATTGGATATTTTTTTGTCAAATTGAATCATTTTGAGACTTTTCGATTACCCAACTACAAAAAAAGTGTAATAACGTAGTTGGGCTCTGGGAATATTTAAAAAAAAGTCTAATTCTATGAAATCAAGATTCGAACATAAAGGTCACATCATAAAAACTTTAAAAATGGAATTAATTGAAAACAGGAAAAAAAATCAAAATCCTTATTTAGAATTTTCAGGAACCGCAATAGACCGGTACCTTTATGAACGAGAATTGAAATCGGAATAGGAACAGTTATTAAAAATGTGTGGAACCGGAATCGAAACCGATATAATTTGTTTGATTGAAACCGGAAACCAATGATTTAAAATCTTGGAACCAGATCCTGAAATGATAGGTTAGGTTTGGAAGAGGGTGTTGCTGAAATCTAATCAGCAAACACACACGGGGGCCTTGTGGTTCATTGTGTTCCCTTTTTATCTGTGTCATAACTATATTTTGTTGACAACTGTGGGTTAGTTTCGTCGAAACCAACCTGATCTTCTTACGAACCCTAGCAGGTTTTCAATTGGAACTTCTACTATTTCTTCCAGTTCTCCAAAGAACCTGTTCCCCATGTACTGGAGTCGGCGAGTTTGGAGATTTAGACAGTCGCATAGTAGGACAGTCGCATCTTAGGACACCTAATGGAATCCTAGTCGACGAACATGCATCCTCTATTCTACGTGCAGAACCCTGTCGCGCTAGCTCATCGGCTTGTTCGTTCCCTTCTATATTGCTATGTCCGGGAACCCAGCATATGGTTATCGCATGAACTGATAATCCAAATGGTTTTAGATCCTGTATAGAAAAATATTTTTGATATATGTCTGATTTTATATTTCTTGTATATCTTTCAAATTTATGTCGAGATTAACGTTTGTATATCCCTAAAAATAACCCTAAAAATATAAATTTTAAAAAAGTTTAATGATAGATAGACGATTCCCAAAAGAAGAAATCAGATATATAAGATGCAAGGTAATGTGTGGAATTGTAATATGAAGGAATATTTAGTAATATTTGTTTTTAATAGAATTTTATTTACAAGAACTTTCAACCTTATAATTAAGTATAGACAATACTAAACATTACTAAATTTCACTAATGAAAACAAAAATTAAAAACCCTATGTAATATTCCTTTAAAATATTCTTCGAACTAAGTTTGAACGTTAAGATATGTTTAAAAAAATTGAATTGCTTCAGTGTTCAGAATTTAGAGTTTCATTTGAATAATTGGCATACTGTGTGACCCATGCAAAACTAATTTTATGGAAAAACATGTTTTAAATATTTTAATTTGTCAAAATGATTAGAGTTTGTATTACGTATTGTTTTATTTATAAACATATTTAACTATTTAAAACTATTTAACCATAGTATGGTTGTGTGGAATCATAATATGGTTACTGACAACCATAGTATGGTTGTGTGGAATCATAATATGGTCACTAACTACCATATGGTTGTACGAAATCTGGATATGGACTCTGACAACCATAGTATGGTTGTGTGAAATTTGAATATGGTCACTGACAACCATTGTATTTTTTTTTTAAATTTGAGGACATTTTTTATGTGTGCAAGTAAAAAATATCTTGTTAATTTTCAAAATTGTTTTTGTTTTTTCTGTAGATGTCTGTCATGTGTAATTAACACGAGCCGGATTAAAATTTTATCTGTCAATATTTTATGAGTGTAATACTGGCTCGGACATGGGCGCTCGTGGTAATATTAATTAATTAATTGAATCTTAATTTGACACACATGATTGTGAGTGAGTGTGAGTAGAGAAAAAAAAGTGAGTGAATCGAAGTGAGTACAATTTTTGGGTGGGCGTGATTGTGATTGAATCTTAATTTACTCACGTGATTGTGAGTGAGTGTGAGTAGAACATTAAAAAGCCCGTGAGTAAGTGTGGGTGCAATATTACAATGAATACAATATGTCTGATGACTTTTGATCTTAGATAATAATAATAGTTAGGCGCTACAATCCTGAAGAACTAGGGGCGAGCTCTTTCACCATTTGAACTGTGCGTGTAATAATTGCACTCAAAGTGGTGGGACCTACAGTATAATGCCGAATCCGAACGGCGAGCTGAGAGCTTTTCATAGGCAATATTTACTTTCGTAGATTTGTCATTGACTGCCGAGAGGCAGCGTCGCATAGATAAATGTTTTCTATGAAAAAGATGGATCTTAGTTAAATGAATAAGAAAGATATATATTCCAAATATGATATAAGCGATCAATATTTTTTTTTTGTGTTCTGAACCATTTCTATTTCCGTTTATTTGACATATACAACTTTGTAGATTATATTGATCTATGTTCAGAAAATATTGCACAAAACGATCTAAATCGAATTATTATTATCTGATTAGTAGAGAATCGTCAATTTTTTGATTTGCACACACTTGCGAATTTTGTTTGAGTCGTTTACCCACGACTCAAGGTAAAAAAGCTTGTCGGACTAGTTTGAACAGCTCATTAGTATTGTCGATTGGTTCGCACATGCAGAGAGACGTCATCAGTCGTTACCACAAATCATTAATATGCTGCAGAGATGACGATCGAACAATGATGGATCATGGATTGATTGGGTCTGAGCATCGTAGCGTACATTACGGAAAACTATTAAAACGAAACAGAATTTAAAGCAACATTTAAATGATTGAGAATTCGATTTTTTTTCAGCTTCTGATTTCAGTTTGTTTTGTTGTTGTTAAAATAATTATACGAGTCTTTTAACTTCCCGTAACGTGAGATTCAAAATTTTCGTTAAGAAGCAAAACACAACAACTACCTTTTAGAAATTTCAATTATTATTTTATATAAATGTCTTAATAAAGCGGACAATTTCTAATCATGGAGCAGAGTTTTTGTATGTAATGTTTAGAATATCTGAATTCATCGAATGGTTTTAAAAATGTTCAAATACATCAACAACTTTTCAAATTATTAGGCAATTAACTTAACAACTGTGCTTTTTATAAATGTTTTGTTTTACTACTATATGGTTCGTTTTACTTCTACAACTCGATTTGTTTCAGACTATTTGCGAATATGCGAAGCAAGTTATACCTGCTTGGTAGCATTAATAATCTCAGGAAGTACCCCAAAGAGTCATTTCTTTTTTGCAATCTTCCAGATATTATTTTAAGTTTTTATTTTATTTATTTTTTTGGCAAATCATTCAGTTGAATTTGATGTAAATACTTTCAAGTTATTTGGTCATTAATTAGCATTAAATTCATGTCTAACATGTTTCGGACACGTATTCGTTGAATATGCATATCAGACAGATGTTTGTGCTGATCTCGGGTGGTATCTGAGGAATGCGTCAATATTTACGCGATACCATCATCAATTAGCGGGTAGATTCTAAAACGCAAATGAAGGCACATTTAGTCAACCGCTAGCGATCTTTACTATCTATTTGTGCTTGATACTGCTCGGTAATCAAAGGTGTTTTGTTCGGTATTTAGTTTAGGAATTGTTTTATTGCGGGGCGCCACCTATTTGCTTTTTCTTTTAGAACTATTTGTCTGCTTATTTAATGACTGGCATTTCTTTATTTTATTTACCGGTTTTCACAATATTGTAAATACTTTAAATTATTGATATATGGAGTGACGTCAAATATGAGTAGATTATCATATATTCTTGGTATGCTTTGTATGTTGTTATTATGAACCGATTTACGGTTCTACAGGTTTTGAGTTTTAACATCTATCAAATTTTATCACAAATTTGCAGCGTTATTTTAATGGGATATCTATTAAATTATATATGCATATTAATGCGAAAATAATAAAACATTTTATAACTTTTGGTGGTATGTATTTAAAAAAATATATTTGGAAATAATTTAATTTTGTTTTTTCGAACTTGTTTTATGTAGTATGCGACATTAACATTTTATTGATTTTTATTATATTAAATTAAAAACTTAATTGAAAACAGGGACCGCAAAGAATTCGGAACCGGAATCGGAACCTTTATTAAAAAAAATTGTGGTGCCACACCGAAATCGGAACCCACTTAAGTTTTTGGTTGGAACCGCTATTTTAATAACATTGGAACCAGAACTGGAACCGATATTTTAGTCCCTGTCAGTGACTACAAAAAAAATCGAAATAAGTACAGTTTTGATATTTGAAACCGGAATTCGGAACCGTTTTAAATAAAATTTACTGTTGTCAACTCTATGCTTGAAAATCAAATGAATGCATTGCTCACAATAACAAAGTACCAAGTACTGTCAAAACAAAACACAAGCAAAACAAAACTGCAGTGAAGAAGTCTATGAAGATGTGCAATAAAAATTCAAATACTGAAATGAACTGCTTGCGACACCGAGTACATATATAGTATTTTTTCAAGTGTGCAACAAAAAGTTGAATTTTGCTGTACGGTGTATTTTTTGCACGGTGAATTTTGCTGTCCCTTTTTGATATATATGGTTTTGAAAATCTGAACAAACTATTGTGTAGCAAAAACTCCAAATATTATAAATCCGTTCGCTGTTTAAAAATACAACGTTTAGTTTTTTTATAAAAATCGCCAAATTTGCATAAAATTTATGTTGTAAAAATTAAAAAAATGAATAATTTTTTTTTTGGAACACCTTCACCTTTTTAAACTATTTTTTTTTCGTAAATTATAAAAGTGACCCTTGCACTTTCATATTAAAAGAAAATAATTTCAAAATTATTTGTAAATCTTTATAAAATGCAAATTATTTATAACAGTTAAAATCAAAAAATTCTCAAACTTTAATAGAATAAATCTTTGTTAGCTATCCTGACCTATCCAAGCTAATTGGTATCAAAATAAAGTGCAGAATGTCTACTTTTTATTTCTGTAAAATGCACTTGCGACCCCGAAAATTCTTACCACTTTTGTGTCTTAACCCAAAAAACAGCCAAATTTTAGAGCATTTTACTGACCCAAAAAAGAATTGCATAGTTTCAGGCACATCTTTATGGAGTTGAGTTTCTTAGAAATTCTTATAGTAAAATATGCTCCTAAAAAATTCTATAGTTTTTTTGTACAAAAAGTGTTAAAAGATTAACAAAAGAAATAGAAAGAAAAAAACAAACAAGTGTCAATAATTAGTTTTGTTTTTATTAATTTTTTATAAAATAAATCATAATGTTATTATGTTTAGGCCTGTGAGATCTGATCTGACTTTATAATTATATTAAATAAAAAAGAAAGCATATAGAATATCCCACCAAATTTTAAGTGAAGAGTTGAAAATAAATTGTGAATAAATTGAAAGATTTCTTTTTAAGAAAATTATGAGAATATTACTAAATCGATATGGTTCTTAATGATGTTAAAAAACGATTTTTCAACGCATTTCGAGCAGGGATTGAAACCTAAACAAATAACGGTTTCGATTTCGGTTTTTTCCACGTTTTGGTTTCGGTTTTAAGTTTTTATAACGAAACGGTTTCGGTTTTGATTTCGGTTTTTGTATAAAATTTCTTTTTTCCATATTTTTCATTGTCTTCATCGAAAAACTTGGCGTAAAGTGGGACATGGGGTAATGTGGGAAATTGCAATTTGTGGACATGTTTTTGCACTTAAAATAAGAAAACCAATCGTCAAGAGCTTCCTAATATGACATCAACTTTTTCATCCATAAATATCTTTTTTACTTTTTTTTGAAACTTTTTGTTTAAATTATCGAAGATTTGAAATACTGAAATACAAATAATTTAACATACTTTATGTATGTTCAAATTGTGATATTGGGGTAAAGTAAAAATAATTTTCTGGAGCAAAGTGGAAACGTAATTTAAACAATGTTTGTTGTAATTTTATTGAAAATATTGTATTATGTGAATTATTTATATTATTTCGCCAAGAAAAAACTTCAATCGCTACCAAAAACCAATGAAAACTTTGACTTTACCTGAGATATGATCTGAATTGCAGAACAGTGCCGAGAAGCGGACCTTGAACAAGAGCAACAAAAATACATCGGTAATATTCTTAAACTTCATAAAAAAAAGAAAAAGAATTCTATTCTATCCATAGAAGCCAATAAATTTCAACAATTCAGTAAACCGCAATTGACGAATTTGCACTTTATTTTTTGTATTTTCTTAATATTTTTCCAATTTTTTCTTGCTTAACCAATATTTTTTTATTACCTTATTATATTTTTTTATCCTTAATATATACATATGTCCGAAATTGAGGTGTTTTAAAAAATCACTCAAAAATCAATCAAAAGACTTATAAATAGTATTCTGTTAATACAAACAGTTAGATCAAGATCCAGTCTATATATAGGACCTTTTTAAAGAAATGATCTTTTCAAAACGTGTCCCACTTTACCCCAGACTCTCCTATATATTTTACTAATACAATAAATAAAAAATCAATATCATTAAAATTTGAATCATTTAAAAAAAAATGTGCTTGCTGTGTCCCACGTGTCCCCGTGTTTCAAAACGTGTCCCACTTTACCCCAGACTCTCCTATATATTTTACTAATACAATAAATAAAAAATCAATATCATTAAAATTTGAATCATTTAAAAAAAAATGTGCTTGCTGTTGTTTTGGAATATTTTATTTTGGGGACTCCAATGTCTATTAAATGACATTTAGACATGCCTTGTACTTAAGGTCTTCTGTATAAAATATGTTTTTCTGTTTCTTTTTATACTTTTTTAAAAACTGTTTTAAACTGGTATAAAATCGAAACTGTTTATTTCGGTTTTGGATATCGGTTTATTTCTGATTTTCGTATAACGGTTTCGGTTTTAAAAATGAAACGGTTTTAAACGGATATCGGTTTCAGTTACGGTTTCAGTCCTTGAGTTCGTGTGAAATGGTATAACTCGAGCAGAAATATGAAACCATTCTTGTTAAAAAATGAAAAGTGGTTAAGATGTAATATACAATTTTTCAAATGTACGCAAACGTGTCTGAAGAGTTTCAACCTGGAACGTCTTCGCTTAGACGCTGTTATATGGTAGACCGCTTGTAAATGTTAAAACACGTTAAGAAGAAAATTAAAAGAGGTCTATACTTAAAACTTTGTATTTTTAGTGAAATCATATATAAGTATAAAATATGTTAATATGGTTTCATTTTTTTCATTCGGGTACGCTCACACATTATATGAAAATGATATAATTCACATAATCTGCGTCCGTCCAATTGTACACGTAAAACAAGTTAAGAAGAAAACCAAAAGAGCTACATACTTAAAACTTTGGATTTTTATTTAATGCGTAAGTAAGAATAAAATATGTTAAAATGGTTTCATTATTTTAACGGGTACGCCCACTATATATCAATTTCATTTAATGTGCGTCCGTCCGCTTGTAGAAAACACGTTAAGAAGAAAACTAGAAGAGCTATATACTTAAAACTTTGGATTGTTAGTGCTTACATAAATAAGTATAAAGTATGAAAAAGTGGTTTCATTTCATTAACGGATACACGCACTATACATCCATGTCATAATTAGACGTATATTCCGGCGGTTATAACATTTTTTTGAAAAAATTTAAATTCGCAAAATATATTAAATATGATCCACAATAAGAACAAAAATTATACAAAAAAAAACTTCATTCAATTATCTCTATTGGTTCCAAAATTATTGACTTTTTTCCGAAAACATACACTTTTTGACCACTGTGCGGTGTAATAGTTCTAATTTTTTCCCCTAGTAAATTAATATCACCCGATTATTCTGGTGTTATACATAAAATATTTGCATAGTTTTAGGCATCTGTTAAGTGATGTAAAAGTGTATGTATTTGCTAAAACAAATATTTTCAAATACAGCCATCGTAAAAAAAACATAGTACTTATATTAAAAAAAAAATTTATTTTTTTCTTTAAGTTCTAAATTTTTCGAACAATTGAAAAAATATTATGAACAAATTCATCAATATAACAATTCAAATTCATTGTATGGAATATTTTGTTCATATATCTAATGAATACATTCATTAATATGTCATTTAATGAACGGTGGTATCAATATGATGAATCTGGTAGTTGGTGAAAAATTTATAATATTTATGAATAAATTCATCATATTGAAGAATTTTTTTTTCTGTGAATCAATATATGGTATGTCTATGGCACATTTTGTTGAGTAGTATTATTTGATGGAAAATGTACAAGATGTCTGATGTTTTCACACGATTTTGTATTACACTGTGCGCACCCATTTTGCCACCAAGAATAATGGCGTTTTCCGTTTTTTCCCTACACGTCCAGTTTCAAGGATATTTGACAAAAACGAAAAACCACGTTTTTGAGAATTCTATTGTTGGTAAGCGTTGATTATAATGTCAGACTTATTTTTATTTTATTCAAAACATGCATAACAGAACACAAATTATATGTACATATCAATTTTTTAAATTCCTTTAACAGGACCTGAGATATGAAGCAAAAATGACTCATTTTTAGGCTAAAAATAGACCCATTTTTGAGCACTTGTTTCTCAATATCCAGTTGAGCACCATTCTTGTGCTTTGCATTATAACTTAGCAAATCTCATAGATTTTAATCCTGTTTTATTCAAAAAAATCGTAAATGTCAAAATTGGGCATACGAATTAAAAAAAGTGAAAAGTTTTAGAAAATAAAATAAAAACGAGTTGGGAAAGTTAGGTCACATGGGTAAGTTCGGTCACATGTGGCGGATTTTTATAGTCGGTCGGGCCCGACTATGGAATACCCTACACCTTTGGTGGGGATATTAACCCTCTGAATATTATTCATATATCAGAAATTTACGTCTTATATCCCCATAAATTAAAAAATTATATAAAGTATAAAAAACTAAAAAAAAAATATGAAAAATGTAATTGGGGGACCACGCCTATATTTAAAATTTTGAAAGGCAAATATTTCATAGATTTGATTTTAATAATTTACGGATCAAATTTCCACTATGAAAACCCGGGAAATAATGAAAAAAAAAGTGGGCGGATCACGCCCATTTTTTAACCACATATTTTTAGGTGAATTCTAACAATACGTTTTAAATTTTATAACTATACATTGAATACTTTTCGAGTTATTAGTCCCGAAACAGTTATATAAAATTGACTTGTATGGGCGGTGGGCGTGTCCGTTGACCGATTTGGCTCATTTTCAAACTCGGTTCCTACTTTTGGCTAAAATATATTGAGACGAAATTTCATCGCATTCTGATCAGTATTTCTCAAGTTATTCTGTATTCGGACAGCAAGACAGCAAGACGGCAAGACAGCAAGACAGAAAGACAGCAAGACGGACAGACAGACAGACGGACATGGCTAAACGGACTCGGGTAGTGATGCTGATCAAGAATATATATACTTTTCCATACCGGACACGCCTCCTAAGGGGCGTTACAATATATGCACAAAGTTAATATACCCTGTACCTCATAGGTGTAGGGTATAATTATTATGCATAATAAATTCGTAGAAATATTATTAATTCGTATTTTTTTTACTCTTTTACAATATTATTGTGGTAAGGGAGATAGTTGGGTCAAATTTATCAATTCATTGATCCTCTTGATACCAGATATAAATCCTGATTCATAATAATATTTTACAAATATGAAAACCCATAACCGGTATCTAAAGGTCCAATGAATTGATAAATTTGACCCAACTATCTTCCTCACCACAATAATATTGTAAAAGAGTAAAAAAAACGTACGAGTTTTATTTTTAAAAACTTTTATTTTTTTTATTTTGTATGCCCAATTTTGACGTTTACGATTTTTTTGAAAAAAACAGAATTGAAATATTTGAGATTTGCTAACTTATAATGTAAAGCACAAGAATGGTGTACAACTGGGAACAGAGAAACAAATGCTCAAAAATGTGTCTTTTTTTAACACAAAAATGAGACCTTTTTGCATCATATCTCAGGTCCTGTTAAAGGAATTTTGAAAATTGATATATACATATAATTTGTGTTCTGTTATGCATGTTTTGCATAAAATAAAAATTAGTCTGACATTATAATCATCGCTTACCAACCTTTAGAATCCTCAAAAACGTGGTTTTTCGTTTATCTCAAATATCATTGAAACTACGTGTAGGGAAAAAAAAGAAAACGCCATTGTTCTTAGAATGTCCAAATCCATAAGAATATGCAACATTTATTTCTGGTGTCGAAATGTGCGCACAGTGTTATTAACAACAGATTTGTTACGATAACAATTAGAATTTTTTTTAAATTAACGTGACGAATCCTGTGGCAATAACAACAATATCTTTTTAATATAAAATAAATTCAACAGGAAATTTGTCAAGGCTGTTGTTGTTGATAGCAGAACATTTCTTTTTAGTGTACATCAGGCAATTTCGAATATATAGAACTTCAAAATTGATCAGAAATAGTAAATAAAAAATGTTAAACTTAAAAGCATATTTTATTTCTTAAGCCACGTGAGGTTATACAGTGTCGCACATGTTGAGCGGTTTCAAGTGATTATGAAACTGACGTCACCGCATTATCAGCAAATAGGTAGGGTGAAAAAAAAACAGGAACAGTGGACTCATTTTTTTTTTTTTTGGTAGATTAACATGTAGAAAATTTAAAACATCAGAGCATCTTCATTGAATTTTAGGTTTTTTTCCATTGATAACCAATTAAAGCAAAATTAACAAAAATAAAACAAATACAAAATAGGCTATATAATAAAATATAACTAAATTGATACGTCATTTCTTTTTATATTTTATTTTTATAAATTTATTATATTATTTTCTATACTTTGAAACAAACAGCTTAAACATATCACAAATACCACCTAATGGCTATGTATGCATGCAATGTATATGTGTGTGTGTATATGTTAAAACCTGTAATTATAAATACATATAACTCTCGTGATCGATAATTATTATCTTCTATTCAAAACGATTTCTCAAATAGGCATCATTTTTTAATTACTCAAGAGTATTGATTTAGTTTTTTTATTATTATAAAGTAATGTTAAAAAATGAATTTGAAATTTTAGAGCCTTGCCATATTTGAATGTAAAAATAACAGAATTTTATAAATGTACTTTTTAATATAAAAACCTTTAAGTAAGGTTAGGTCAAATAGGAAATTTTGAAGTAGAGAAATTTGGATAGTTTGTATGAATTATGAAAGTTTTAGTCAGACTAAACCGATTATAAATACCACCCACACATATTTGATAATATGTACGGTTACCTTTAAAAGTAGTCCCGAGGGTTTACGAATTCTGAAAATAACTGCAAACTTGTAATCTTGATAGAATATATTTTCATTTGAGTACAATATGTGCGAATGTGCAATACCCACTTTCTGTATTTCGAAACGATCGTCGAAAATCGTTAAACAACTTTGATTTTTTTTTTCGGAATATCTACTAAGATCCACAACACTCAGACAGACTGTATCCATTGTACTGTGAAATCTATTCCCTACGTTTTGTGGATAATATTACCACGAGCGCTCATGCTCAATCCGGGATTCGAACCTGAGACCTTTAGAATGCAAGTTCAGCACGCTACCTCTGGACTGCTGAAGCCTGTTACTTTACTTTTAAAACACGGAGACAGGGTTATATCCATTGTGCTGTGACCCAGTTCTCTGGTTTTTAATGATATTTCTTAGATTCATTATTAAATTATTTTAAATTAATTATTTTAAATACAGAAATATGCTCTAAATGTACCGAATTCCGTTTTTTTTTGCACCACAAGTCGGTTTCGTGCAAAAAACATTATTTTTATATATTTAAGCAAAAAATTTTACTTTGTGCGGTATTAAGAAAAATTCATCAATTCACCATGCCCATTTTTAATAACAAACAGCGTAGGTATATAAGTAATCCAAATTAGAAAATTTATTGATCTTGCTTTTTAAGTTTTCCCGTAACCCGTAAAGATCATGCTGATCAAGAAAATGTATTATTTTCCAGATGTGACAGATGTGTCCTCCTTCTGTGTATTACAAACAGCGTATATACCCTTTTACTCTTTGTGTAGGGTATAATAAATGTACATTATCCCATTAGTTTTCAAGATATATGGTTCTAAACTTACAAAATTTGTTTTTTATTTACTACTTTTGTTTTATTTCTTTTAGTACTAAGGACTTAATGAGAAAAAATGAAAATGATTTAAATTTTTCTATAATATTTTTAATACGTGGGTCGCCAAGTACTTTTCAATGGGGTACGGATACTATTGAAAAATTTGATCGATATTCAGAAAAAAGTATATGAAACAATTACTATAAAAAAGTAATAATATAAAACACAAGAGGTAAAATAAATGCGGGAAATTACATCGTAGGTCTATTAGCAATATTTGGCGATCCAATTTTCGATATTCCGCGGTCCGCCTGATGCTGGTTCCTAGTCTAAACTGATGATACTTTCTCTCTGTTATATGTTTTACTTTTAGAAAAATGCTCATATGTGGAGGTGTCTGTTAAAGAAATGTTTTATTTATTTGTAGAGTAGTGCTATTTATTTCTGAAACATATTTGGAAATCTTTTGGAATTTTTTAAATTTGAAATTTATTTTATTTTTTGTTTACACACATAGCCATACATCATCATTAAATACACTTACGTAGCTAAACAAATTTAAACATTATTTTATTTAATATATATATTAAATTCTGCATTAAAGTAAAGATTTATGTTTCTGTTTAAAAAGTATGTTTACAAATTAATCAATACGTATAAAGTGCGTTATTGAGGCACATACCGTGTACAATTTTTTAAAGCTTTAAACAAAAGTACATTTTTTCTATATATTTTTAAAACTTCAAGTATGTTTAAATATCACACGGCATGTGTAAATAGACGCATTATTAATAAAATTATAATAAAATAATTATAGCATTAATAGCAAAAACGTTCTTAACTCATTGCTGTTGCTCTAGCTCTAGCTTCTAGTTCTACCAGCATCTTTTATGGACATTCACCGTCACCGGTTTTCTGGAAAGCTATAGAAAAATATTGAAAACATGCGTAAAATTAATCAGTTTTATAGCACTAGCTTACATTGGGCTCGCAGGCAATTCTCTGTCTTCATGATGCATTGGTTGTTGAATGTCCTGGTTTCGCCCGCATCGTCCGTGCCACAAATGGGCTTGAAGTCCTGCAGATCACAATTCATTTGACATTTTACATTAGTGTCAGGTAGCGGCAGTGCGTGCACCAGTGAGAAGGCCAACAGTGCCACTGCAATTAACAATAATTTCTATTATATATCTGAGGAAAATATTTTTATGATTTTGAGAAAATTTAATCTATATATATAAAAATGAAATGTCCTGTGTGTGCCAGAGCATCACGGGAGAACGAACTGACGGATTTTCCTGATTCTTTTTGTATTTTGTTCGTGTCAATGCATTAGTGGTTTAAAAACAAAAAAAACTCGGAAAACCCAAAGGAAAAGCCGGAAAATCGAAAAAATCTAAATTTGACCCTAGGAACTTGAAATTTGGACAGGGTGTTGATTTCCCGCACTACGTAGGGATTTTTGGAAATTTGCTTCCTAAGGTACAAAAATGGGATGCCAAACTAAACTTTTAATTCAAAATATCTGTATAAGATAGCCACAGTTATGAAATTGGGCTCAAATTTGTTTTTGTTTATATTTTTGCTAAATGTGGGCGATATTTGATAACGGGGAGTGGCACTTCCCATATAACCATAATTTTAAAAAATGCTATAACCCTGACCAGAATTATGAAAATTAAAAGAAAGGTTCATATTAAAAAGTAAAAAGTAAAATCGTCAAGTAGAATGTGGGCGGGATTGTATAAAGGGGCGTGGCACCTTTCATATGACTCCTGACATACTAAAAGTAGAGTTATAAAAATCAAATCAAATGTTCATATTTAAAACTCCGATCATCACGTCGAATATGGACGGGATTGGACAATGGGTCGTGGCACCTCCCATACTAAAAAAAAACCTTTAAATTTGCTATTACTCTTTACCTACTAAGTGCAGAGTTTAAAAAATCGAAACAAAAGATTATATTAAACATTGTAATTGTCACATAGAATCAGGGCTGGAAAAAAAATTCACCGTTGAAAAATTCACGTGTGGAAAAAATTCACCGTCTTGGATCTGGAAGCCGTTTTCTTCAAAACCTATTAGATTCAATCAATATCTACCGCTTCAAAAATTGTCATAGAGTTGACTTGAATTAAATCCATGGTTTCGTCGACTAATAATAGTTTGACGCTACAGTCCTGTATAGAACTTCGGCCGAGCTCTCTCACCATTTTGAGCTCTGCGTGTTATATTTGTACTCAAAGTGGTGGGACCTACAGTTTATTGCCGAATCCGAACGGCGGGTGAGAGCTTTTAATAGGCAATGGTTTTACTCTCGTAGGTTTGTCATTTACTGACGAGAGGTAGCGCGGTATAGAAAAATGTTTCTATGAAAAGATGTTGTTAGCCCCAGTCCAGGCTTGAACCGTGGACCTTTCGGCTCGCAGTCCAACGCACTAACCACTGAGCTACCGCGACTACGTCATTAAATTATTTGGATCTACATAAAGGCGAAGCTGTGAACGGGTCCAGCTAGTATATAAATAGAAATAATGTCGAGAGGATGATTGCAATGCTATCTTTAAACTCTCTATATCTAAATCTTTGATGTGATTAACCCGAATCATCCTAGTGCGACCATATGGTCACACGTATGATGATGTTACAAAAACACATGTAACGGTGAAAGCAATGTACAAGCAAACCCAAAATTAATTATTATTTCTTACTTGAGTTTTACAATATCAGACTCAGTACAGTTTAGAAGTTTCAGAACATATGAGAACATTATCCAAATTGCACATAATTTTTGTAAAAGATGACTCAATTAATTGACTTTATGACTTCAAAATTTAAAAACCTCCTTTTTTTAAAATAGGTTTTTTCCGCACCTGTACCACTGTGCGGCGGGTGAGAGCTTTTACATAGGCAATGTTTTACTCTCGTAGGTTTGCCATTTACTGTCGAGAGGTAGCGCGGTATAGAAAAATGTTTCTATGAAAAGATGTTGTTAGCCCCAGTCCAGGCTTGAACCGGGGACCTTTCGGTTCGCTGTCCAACGCACTAACCACTGAGCTACCGCGGCTACTTCAGGAGGAATATTATAACATAAACCGACATCTGTCGGTTTAAAACCGAACCCGTAACAGATACCGTTTTTCAAAAAACCAAAAATAAACCAATATCCGATACGGTTTCGGTTTTATGACGGTTTTTATAATAGTAATATACATTTTTAAATAATTTTTTTTTTATAAAATTTTTAGTAATAGTTATACACTAAGAAAACAAGATGTTTATGAAAGTCTTGCTGCAACTATCCTTTTAAATTCACGCCTTGTAGCAAATATTCAAACATCCCATAAGTTTCAATAAAGTTGCAGCAAAACTATTAATATTTTTTGAATATGACATATATGCACATTGTTACGAGATGTTTGCCACAACAGCATTGAAAATTGAGATATTTACTGTTGACTGATAGCAAACATCCTGATTTCTTGGACATTTGCAACAAAAATCTTGAGTTATTTTGACATTTAACTACCATAAAAAAGGAAAATGGCGTACTTTTTTCTTACGTTCGATTTATCCACAACAATTAAGTAAATTCAATGGTGTAAAAAAGTGCCCACTCAAATATTACATTTTAATGGTAAAAGTGAAAATAAAATATCCTGTGATTGATATTATCAACACGTGATGGAAAATATTTCTTTTCAGAGTTTACTTTGATGATAGCGTCGCCGGTCGGACTTGGTTCTTCTGCGAAGATATCTCAAGTCGTTGTACAATTTTGCCATCGAAGGATTTAAAAAGACGATGTAGGCGATGTTACCAGGATGTACCATGTACCAGGATATTGTTTTAATTCTAGAATAAATAAAAATACATTTGATTCATTTTCTTTCAATTCAATAAAAATTACTCCGCGAATTCTAATGGAGTACCTTTTCCAAATATTCATCAACTATCTTCCTATTTGTCAGATTTTTAATTGATGGTTGCTATAGATAATCGTAAATTTGAAATTGCTAGCAATATTTATTGTATTTGACGGATGTTTGAGAGATGGTTGTCTCAAATACGATTTAAGTAATTTGTAAATAACTTGATATTTCTGGCAATCATCTTTGTTTTCTTAGTGTAGGAGGTACACTGATTGAACAGAATAATTCTTTTTGCTAATTTTTTTTGTTTCTAAATATGAATAAAAATTGACTTTAATACAAAAACCGTAGCCGTAGTTACACTCAAAATAATTCCTAGAACATTTTACGAAATATTTTTTCGAATGTTTTAATTTCGTAAAATACACGAAACATCTGTAATTTCTATTTTTTTTTCCAAAATATTTTTTACAAACGATTCGTATATATTACGAATCATTATTCCTAAAACTAAACCACAACACGAATATTTCAGTAATTTACGAAAGAATAACATATTTATGAATGAGCTAAAATGTGTTTTGTGTATGTTCTGTCAAAAGTGCAAAAGTATTAAATCAGTGCATAAAATTTCATATTTTTATGAATAAATCGTCATTTTCATCGTCACATTTTTTTAACAAAGTAGTCGTGTATTTTGTAGCCGCAGTAGCTCAGTGGTCGTTGGACTGCGAGCCGAAAGGTCCGTGGTTCAAGCCTGGACTGGGGCTAACAACATATTTTCATAGAACAATTTTTCTATACCGCGCTACCTCTCGGCAGTAAATGGCAAATCTACGAGAGTAAAACATTGCCTAAGAAAAAGCTCTCATTCGCCGCCCTCCGGATTTGGCAATAAACTGTAGTACAAATATAACACGCACAGCTCAAAATGGTGAGCCTGTAGTGCCAAACTATTATTATTATTAGTCGTGTATTTTACGAAAGATTCGTAAAATGTTTCAAATATGTCGTAAATGTACGAATGCTATCGTCAAAAGTATTTTTTTGTTTTGAAAAGAAAAAATTTTTTCGGACATATTTTTTTTCGAATTTTTTTTTTTGAAAAACATTTTTTTTCGAAATTTTATGTTTTCGAAAATTGTTTTTTTCGAAAACTTTTTTTTTGACATATTTTTTTTGTCCGAAAAATTTTGTTTTTGGATAATTTAATTTACTGTTATTTTTTAAATGACATTTTTACAACACTTTTTTTTCGAATTATTTTATAATTTTTTTTTTTTTTGAAAAAAATATAATATAAAAAAATATAATGTAAAAATATAATGTAAATCAATATGACAATTTAAATTTATTGTATTGAATATATTATTCATATATATAATGAATGCATTCATTAATATGTCATTTAATAAACGGTGGTATCAATGTGATAAATCTGGTAGTTGGTGAAAAAATTCATAAAATTTATGAATAAATTCATCATATTGAAGATTTTTTTTTCTGTGTAATATTAGTAAGTAAGTTTACTATTTAATTAATCAAAAAACATTTAGGGTTTTTCTGCTTAGATACTTTTATCATTTCCGATTGCAAATTTCTCTTGCGGATCAAAGCAAGTAGCTCTGATCGGGATCAATAACTGTTTAGCTAATGTAAATCCTACTATGGTGAGTAAGACATGGGCATAACAAGACAATGTTCATGTTAACTCTAATAGGGTTTATCCAAATAAAACTCAATATTGCTGCATCGGGTATCTTAGAAAACTACAATTATTCGATAAACAATGTACATTTCTTAAAAATAACCCGGTTTTAAATAATAGCATTTAAATAATAGCAAATACGTAGCATTCTATAATTTATTGTTAATGCCAATCACGCTTTTATTTGTTGCTTTTGAAAACATTTCAAATAATGGTATTATCTATATGCCTAGCACATATCAATATTTCATGGAAATCAATCCAATCTAAAAGTACGTGATAATGATGTGAATTATAATTGAATTAGAATTCTTATTGACAATATTAAGTAGGCATGTAGTCATTTTGTTATACCCTACAACAAAATTATTTTCTAGTAGAAATTTACAATATCATAATCAGATCATATTGGTCCTGGAACTGTGCTATTTATCTACTATATATTTGCGAATGTAAGTATGTATGTCTGTATGTTCCGAATAGGCGTCAAAACGGCTGAACCGAATTGAATCAAATTTTGACACAACATGTATGTTGGGTCTGGGCAGAGTATAGGCTATATCTCGGTGAGATTGGTGGACTGGGCGTGGCACCTCCCATATAACCCAAAAATTAAAAACACATTATGTCAGCAATTAGCATAGCAAATTTAATGAAATTCTGGTCAACGTTATATATAACCATTCTAAACGGTCTCGCGGAATGTGGGCGGTATTAGGCCACTGGGCGTGGCACCCTCCATAGAAGGTACATTTTCCAGATGGTGTATTTCAACAGATATTATAGTGATCTTTGTAGTGATCTTATGATATTTCACACCTGGGTATATCAACCATCCCAAATTCTTTAAACTCACCACACCGAAATTCACCAAACTAAAACTCACCAAACTAAAACTCACCACTCTTAAATTCACCACACTCAAACTCACCACACTAAAACACACCACACTAAAACTCACCACTCTAAAATTCACCACAACAAAACTTACCACACCAAAATTCACCACACTAAAACTCACAACACTAAACTCACCACACTAAAATTCACTACACTAAAACTCACCACACTAAAATTCACCACTCTAAAATTCACCACACTAAAACTCGCCACACTAAAACTTCTACTTGGGAAAACTCTACGGGGAGAATTCTACGGGAAAGAATTCTACCCGAAGAATTTTACGGGAAAGCGTTCTACGGGGAAGAATTTTACGGGGAAGATATGAATAATAAATATGTTCTTTATATTAATAAAATCACTCCATATCCTTGCATTCACTAAATCTTGGCACGAGTCGTGCACGGGTCCAGCTAGTTAGTTATAAAAATTAACCATAACACTGTTTCTACTATAGTCGATATTTCGTTCGGGTGTAGCCTATAATTTGTGAAGCTATTTAAGATTTACAGATTATCAGTTTTTGTATTTAGTTTTTATTTACCGAAAATATGTGGGCATAAATAAATTTTTCAAATAGACTTAATTAACTAAACGAATTCTCTTTTATTTAATTTTTTATTTAAAATAAAAATTAAATCTGCATATATTGAGGAGTATTAAAAATATTTTATTAGGAAATCGTATTTCCTAATAAAATCTCAAAATGAGATCAATTACTACCCTAATAGAAATCTAGTCGTGATGAATAGAAATCTAGTTTTATCCTACTATGTTCTCTGTGGGTTTTGGGTGTTACAAAACGTCCATAGAATGTGAGTATGCCCAACTACGACTGGTGTAGAGTACGCTGAATAATGCACACAGATATTTATGTGTGATTGAATGTGTTAAATAGATTGATGCCACCAGACTATTGAACGGGGCAAAAGAGCAACACCAGACCAATTGGCGACGATCGCCAATGACGATGATCACGATGATGTGATTGAGCGTATGTCATGGGAACTGAACAAAAACATTTACTATTTACCCAATAAACATGTATGCTTGGAAATACGCATTTGGTATGCTTACTCTAGTAAATATTTCATTGAATATAAGCGTACGATTTTCATTGGAAAACGGGTCTTAAATATAGCAATATTCAATTTATAGGAGCTTCACAAGTACATGTGTGCTTTTCTGTATAACATTTCATAAATGTTTTTAAAACATGTGTTTTTTTATTTTGGATTATCATAAATTGTACATTATTTACACGTATTTTTCAAAATGAAATGTACGCGTTTTATATATTGTTTTATATAATATATTCAGAATGATTTATGCTTGTATTTCTATGCAAACTGTAAGTGTTTTATTGATGTTTGTATACATTTATTAAAAACCGTATATTATCTACTTTAAATAACCATAGATGGGTTCTTAAAATATGTATATATTAATGTGTTTCAAACGTGTTGTAAGTGCAAAAAACTATATAAAAAGAAATGGTTAGTTGGACTACGAGCCAAAAGGTCGGTACGTGACTGGACTAAAAGAGCTTTACATCTTTTGTAAAACTCTTCACTGCTCGAAAATATCCTTGCGACGACCGTTTCAATATGCGCATTTTCATAAGAACTCATGAGTCTTATGGCGTATAAGACGTTTCACGCACAGTACGACTACACAGCGCGCAGGTGCCATTCGATATCAGAGACGCACTACCGGAATATCACCCATAGTACGCATACCCCCATATTATTTTTGCATACACAGCAACGAAGAATGTAACATAAATGATAATATGCACAAAATTAGTTTAATTTGAATTGAAAAAATATATTTTCAATTTGATTTAAATCAAATATGTATGTACATTTTTTTAAAAATTATATCAATTTGCTAAAGTACAACATTTTAAAAACACGTTTAAAAACATAAAAACGCACTTATAATCCAAATACACACAAAATCCGTTTGAACATTATTTGGAAGAACGTGTATTTCAAAAAAATATTTAAAATTGAAATCGACATTTATAAAAATATTTATTAATCAAGAACTAAGTTAATATATTCCAAGTACTCTTAAAATGCGTAGAAAAGTATTTGGAAGAACATGAGTTTCAAAACAATTTATTCAAGGAATTCAGAATATAAACCGACCTCCAATAAATACGTGTGAAAATAAAAATACGTAGGGTTTTTGTCAGGATTCTAGAAAACCTGTATAAACAAAATTGGCATACATTTACTTCAAAATATTTTCTTATAATAGTTTCACAAATATTTTAATATTTGTAATTTCGTTTGTGAAAATAAAAATACGTAAATTTTATGTAAATATTTTGATAATATTGTCGAAATTTATTTATTAGTATGTTAATTTCCAAACATTTTTACTATTCGCTTATGAACATGTTTATTGGGAATAAGTTTTTTTCAGGAATGTGCTTCTCTATGTGCGGACGATAAATTATAGACGTGAACAACTAATAGTTGGTTTGTGGCAAATATAATCTTTATTACTATTTGCAAAATTAAATATTTCACATAAGTAATTAAAACATTTAAAAAAAAACATGAAATATTATAATTTAAGATTTATAAAAGATATGAATCGAACATTGACCCCTAACATATTAACTGATTGTTAATTATCTTTCTGTCTGTAAAATTTCACGACATTCGGCCGTTGTGGTTAGGATCTATAGACGTTTTTAAAAATGTCTGGGAAAAACTGACGCAGGGACATTGTTCAACAAACGTCAGTTTTGAACAAGAACGAATTGTCCCTGTAATGCGTGGTTCTGTTGAAAGCCGAGTCAAGGGGTGGGCTTGGTTCGATGCCCGAGTAGAACGAGAGAACATACGATCTAGCCATGTAGTTTCCTTTACTGGTTCTCTATGGTCAAGAGATCGAACAAAGAATGAAATATTTATATCTCCTATTAAATATATTGTACGTAGTAGTTCAATCCCAGTAGAATCCTGGGACTACTGAGTGCTGTGGATCTTAGTAGATATTCAAACAACAAAAAAACAAGATATTGATTAAACGCAATAATTTCAGTAGACCCGATATTCCATTCTCGGCAGGATAAGATTAAATTTCTTGAAAAATTTTAAAATCCAGAAAATACCGGGATTTAACGATGATCCCGATACTAGTTTTTTAGGACTGATTTGTATGAAATCCCAGGTTCGCGGGATTAACATCTCTACTACGAAACTTTTTTTCCCGATCTGTGTCAGCTACCAAGTGGATTTAGCGATGTACGTTTGAACGTCTGTCTGTTGAAATCAGGACTACACGAAAACAAGAAGAGTTAGACTAATAAAAGATTAGGTTTACAGTAATCTTTTATTGGTCTAGCTCTTCTTGTTTTCGTGTAATCACGATTTCAACAGACAAACGTTCAAACGTACATTGCTAAATCCACTTTGGTGCTGACACAGATCGGGAATATATGTTCGTAGTAGGGATGAAAATCCCACGATCCTGGGATTTGAATGTGGTATTAAAAATGTGTGCTGTGATCCGTCCACTTTTGAGAACATACATTATAAGGTAAAACACCATAATTCGTTCCTAGAACCCTTTAGGATGTAAAGGGTTCTGCTCCAATAGGGCAGAATGTGGCTAGTACTATGGCGGAATTATGGTATTTTACCCTATAACACTCAAATCCTGATTTTTTTTTTTATACAACATTACTTTATGGCAAAACAAGTAAATAAAAAACTGCTTGTCGACAAACAACAAAACAATCGGTACAGCTACATTCCATCCATGTTTACATTCCATCCCTAAAAATTAAACTTGGTTTTTTGATGATTTTAAAAATATTTGATATACAGCTAGGCAGTTAGCAAAAAATTAATCGGCTTGTTTTGAATTGAACGTTTTAAATTCTTTTGTAAAATATTTTTGCATTGAGAAATTGTGAATTTCTGAACGATGAGACTGATACAATATTAATATAATAATTTAAATACTTTCAAAAAGAATTTAAAATGCAAATTTTATATGATAAATTTTGCTGGAATTTTCGTTATTTTAAAATATTATTTACTTACATGCAACTAATAATGCGACGATCTTCATTATGTCCAATATAAAGCTGTTTTGTAAAATCCAAAAAATCGATCTGTGATTTTTGCACAGCACAGCTAATTGATATTGTCGAAATATCAGGCAACAAGCCGAATAAAATGTTTATCAATCTTTAATTAATTCAAAATTAATTGAACTTCAACACTTTGTAGGCACAGATGTTTGCTGACTTCTATCGCAAATAATCGCAATGAACTCTTCAACTTTTGTTTAATTTTATTATATTTCAGGCAGTTTTTGTGAGTGTTTTTTTTTATTATTTTAAATGCTTTACGTTTAAGAGAAATTAAATTTATTTAACAGTTCATTAAATTTGGTTTTATTGAACTCGAGTATCTATTGATTTTAGTCGTTTAACTTGAGCGTGCTGCAATGCGGACGAAATCGAACTGTGATCGAATACGCGAGAACCGATGATGCTGAGGCACGATCTAAAGTTGTTGCCACGCGCAGATACACTGATATATCCTCGGCACGTACGCAGATATTAGATAGTTTTTTTTTAATGGGTGAAGAATGCTGTGGCACAGAGATGATGTATCTTTTATATGTTTTTTTTTGTCTTAGTTTGTTTCGGTTATTGAATTTGAAAGACGAACGATCGGTTTAAAGACGGTTCGATGAAAGGAATTAACGAACGATCGTTCAAATGATCCTCAAGCACTAACGTACAGTAACGAGTTAAACTTCGTAACACACATCAATGGTCGACAACGGCGCTGCGAATCACAATGGTTCAAGAGACGTTCGTTAGTTTTATAGAATTTTTTTGTCGGTCTGATCGATCGATCGATCTCCGCGATCGGTTGTTCGGTCGGTTGGTCGGTCGATCGGTAGGTAGGTAGTTAGGTATCTTCTTCTATCTGGCGGCGATCTTGCTGATGACGCTGAAATGTTTGCTGGGTGTGTTACGGCGTGTGTGTCGTTGTGCGCTTTAAATGCATGAATTAATGGAATAAGTAGTTCTCGTTTTGAATTTTGAATTATTCAGATACACAATAATTTCATGCAAAATTTGGAAAATTTATTATGTTTTTTTTGTCTGCTTTTGAATTTCTTTTTTTTTTGTTTTTGTCTTTCGTACACGTTATTATGCTTACACGTTCTTTGTTCAACTGATGCTAAAATATGTTAGAACTTAAATATTTCATATATAATTGATAAGGCTTTTAAACGAAGATAATCATTTGTTCTTCAAAATAAAAATATATATGTATAAATTTATATATTTTGAAGATTTGATTTTTATATCTCGCTTTTCAGCGTCTCGGTTCTTATCAGTCATTGTTAAATTTGATGTGTGTGAAGTGGCAACATCGTTAAATCTATCATCGGTCATTAAACATTTCAGTGCAACCATATATTGAGGATTTCGACTAGGGATGTCAAAAAACCGGCGCTTTCAATAAACCGGGTTTCGATTAATTGGTTTAAAAAAAAAACTGAAACCGGTTTCCAATACTAATTTTTAAACTGATTTTCGAAATTAAAATATAGGACATTTAAGAGGACGCAAATTTATTAATTTCAAATTTATTAACTAACACTAATAATAAATAATAATAATAATAGTTTGGCGCTACAGTCCTATAAGAACTTTGACCGAGCTCACTAATTTCTCACTATTTTGAGCTGTACCTGTTATATTTGTACTCAAAGTGGAGGGACCTACAGTTTATTGCAGAATCCGAATGGCGGGTGAGAGCTTTTCATAGGCAATGTTTTACTCTCGCCATTCCGAAAAATGTTTCAGTCCAGGATTGAACCTGGGACCTTTCGACTCGCAGTCAAACGCGCTAACCTTGAGTTACTGACGCTACAACAAACACTAATGGTTGATGATAAATTAAGTCATAGTTTTCAGTACTTTTTTTAATTTTTTTGAACTGTTTATATAAATCTTTCAGTAGATTAAATTTCTCTTGACAAGCGTGGTTATTATTTTCCTTTAAAGCATTTATAAAAACTCGTAAACCGGATTCAAGTAAGGCTCAGACTAAAGAAATTATATTGTAAATTAAATTGGAAAAACAATCCAAATGAAGTAATTCTGAGATATTTTATATCAAAGGGCTCACTTCTTAATTCAAAAGCGTGCATTTTACTTGAAGTACGAATTTTTCTGAAAACATATAAGTTGACACTATTTTTTTTATTTAAAAAATAAAACTGAAACACTCAGGAACTTTAAATCACACTCATATTAGACACTCAAGTTATACCTTCAATGTTAGCTGGGTGATTTTCAAGAGAATGTGAATGAATTTCTGAAAATAAAAATAATTAAAAAAAAACGGTTAAATCGAGACAACACCCCGGCTTTCTGTTAGTCCAATAACTGGTTGGACGATTTATGTGAAAATACCCAGTCTGCCATGTCTAGGAGACCTTCGATGCCTCGATTTTTTATCGAATTACTTCGAGAAAAAACGTTCGATCTCGTTGTTTTATCGATTCTAATTTTAATAATTTCTCGTACATTCAAATTTATTGACAATATACTATATATCGAGGGCTTATATTCAATACTGCCTATCTACAATTTTGACGAAAATGAGTTTTTGATGCAGAAATTTTCACTGATCACCCCTGCATCTATGACATTAATTTAGAACCAAAAAAATATTTCTATGACTGTTATATTTTCATTTCTACATGAATGATTTTTTATGAATGCAATAGTGTCTATCTGCACACAATTTTTGCTTAAAAGTTTATAATGACTATAAATAATCGTTCCAAGTATGGATTCTTCTTATGCATAATTTTATGAGTCAATTTCGTCCTGTCCATCTGTGGGTCTAGGCCATCCTAACTCACAAATAATCGACTCAATTTGTATGAAAAAGTATATAAAATCTATGTAAAAACTATGAAATCGGTTAACGAAGGATAGAAGCCATTGGAGCTACTAAAAAGAATTTTTCGTATACGGAAAACTAACTTTTCAAAGATTTTTTTCTATCTAAAGGACGAAATTTGAATTTATTCTGTACTGAGGAAATATAGCTTGTACCATTACTTTTATGGCATTTCCAGACAAAATATTTAGTGTTATTTTTAAAAAAAGTTTTCAAATATGTTAAGGATTCGTATGATATTTACGAGGTCAATACACCCATATCCTCCGAAATAGGATATTAGTTTAAATATTTAGGATAACATTCATGATTTTAAAATAGCGATACAGAGTTAACTAATTTTTTATTTATTTTATTCTTTAAAACATGTCGGGTTAGATTACGGAATATAAACTCCTTTAACCATCATATACCTCGTGAACCTAAAATGGTAGAACAAAAATGAGTCGGTGAATTTTGTTTAGGTTACACCAGGATATAAAAAAATTAACAAATCGCTGATTCGAAGAAAATTTTCTGATCTATCTCCACTACAATATTGTGCAATATTCTCTATCTGCTCGTTTTTTCATAAACATTGATCACATTTGAATAGCAATAATCTCTATCTACCATAACACGATGAATAGCGCGAAATTGCTGAATTTTTTTAATTGTATCAATTAAAGAGCAATTTTATTTAATATTGTAGAAGAAAAAATGATCGCCAATTTCATGGTTTGCGATTTAATCAGTTTTTTCGCTCTCCTGAAAAACTGTGTTTTTGTAGATAGACTGTATTGAATATAAGCCCTCGATATAAACATTTATCGCATCGATATCGTAATATTTTTCGAAGTAATATCGAACTTTAATCACTTTTTTCATCAATATCGTTCCGATTTCAAAAAAAAACTTCGACAAAACGCATTGATATTTACCTACCATGTACATCCAAAAAAAATGTCCACAAATACCAACAAAATTGGTCAATAGGACAATTATAGATTTAATAATAATAATAGTTTAGCACTACAGTCCTATAAGAACTTAGGCCGAGCTCTCTCACCATTTTGAGCTGTGCTTGTTATATTTGTACTCAAAGTGGTAGGACCTACAGTTTATTGACGAATCCGAACGGCGGGTGAGAGATTCTCATAGGCAATGTTTCACTCTCTTAGATGTGCCTTTTACTGCCGAGAGGTAGTGCGGTATAGAAAAATGTTTCTATGAAAAGATGTTGTTAGTCCCAGTCCAAAACATCGATCTTCGAAGATCTCCGAGACTGGGAATTTACGAAATATTAAAAAAAATGAGTAGCGAAAAAAAAATAATTTTGAACTTTTTATAGAAATCAAGTAACACATTTTAAATAAAATTTAATTTATGTTAGGTCTTTTTACCTTTCTTTTTTTTTATGATAGATATACTGTTAACGGTTTCATATTATTTTATGTCAGAATTTTATTTATTTTTTGGAATAATAATTTTGTAAAAACCCTTTTAAAATCGCTATTATTCATATTGCTGAACCACGAATAAAACAATTTTAAACGCATATCGTGTACGTTTATAATCCCTGTTTAAAATGCAACCAATCAATTTCACTTAATACAGTTCTTCCGTCATTATTAAACATTCCGTTTACTATTTGTTTTATTAATTATAACAATTACATCATCGCATATTTTTAACTGATACGGATTTGACGACGTCTTAATATTTTATTCTATTCATATAAATAATGTGATCTCATGAGTAATCGCGGTTATCAGTCTGATATTGAATGTGGATCAAGACATACTATATTACGCGTTTATCAAGAGATTACGCTTTTTTTTTTTTAATTGTAAGTTTTATTTTTTAGATGTGATATTATTCGACTTCATTTGATGTTTCCGACTCAAATTGGTCCCTTAGAACAGTACTGAAAGTAATTAAATCAAATACAGAAATCAAATATGATTTTTTTCTCAGTTTTAATTGCTGCCGCGATGTTAATGTAATATGAAATATTGGAAATGAAAGGAGGCCAATTAAATAATAACTGTTTAAATCTAAATAATCTTGAATATTTTTTTAAGATCAAAACTAATTCCTTTTTTTTGTGTTTTGCAAGTTAGTAATTTTTTTTTTATTATTGCATTTTTAACAATTAAAGCATTTCTAACAATTTTTATAACAATTATTTGAAAACGTGTAAAGAATATAAATTATTTTTTACTACTGTGCTAAGAATAAAATTGTGCTATTGTTGTTTGTATTTATGTTTGCAGCAATAGTGCGACACCGGCCAAGGTCCATTTGCCAGGCTTATCCTTAGTCTTCAAATTAAAAGTCCAGACATAAGTGGGACCACGTGTGCGAGTCTTATAGACGGGACACTCGTACATGTTGCGCAAATCCTGTTTGTCCTGTGTAATGGCCTGCGGGTAAAAACGGGATTAGTTTGTTCTTTTATAATCATGAATAATTACAGCAAATCCGTTATGCTATAAGTTTAAGTCAAAGAAAAATGTATACAAAGGACGTTTTGAATAGGTACTATGAATCTATTTATTCATATATTTGTGAATGTTTGAAAATCTATGTATGTTTCGGGTAAACGTCAAAATGCCTAAATCGAACTGGAGAAAATGTTGACACAATCAGGACAATTCTAAATAAATATTCCCACACATTATTTTTCGTAGAAAAAAGCTATGTATTTAATTTACATACAAAGCTATTTTTCTCATAAAATAATTTGAATTGGTCTCAATGTGTATGTTGTACCTGGACAGACTATATGGTATACAAGAAATATGTGTATTTATTTTAAAGGAATACTTCGAGAGAAAACATATTTGAAATAATATCTCTCCTTGCTTTTGAAATAATTCACAATATTTATATATTTTTCGTTCGGTGTCACTTTCATTTTGATTTCGCATTTTCGTTAGCAAATTAGGATATCGAAATGAATGCGCAGCTCTATATTTCTGCATTTCAAATGGTCTCACCAATGTAGGCGGTATGAGATCACTGGGCGTGCCACCTCCCATGAAAGTCACATTTTTACGAAACTGTATGTATTACAGTGATATCAATGAGATTTAAACTCACCACATTGAAACTCACCATAAATGAATTTACCCACTTAAACTAAACACAAAAAACATACCACTGCGATGAAAAAAATTTCTATTATGAAAAGTGCTACTCAAATGAAAAATTAAAAATTTTCTCGAGGAATATTTAGCCCAGCAACTATAAATAATTGAGTACCATTGGCTGGTCCAGAAACGAGTTCTAATGTATTTAGCAAACACTTTCGCTAAAAAATGTGATTTGCTTCCAAAAATATACCAATTAAGGACTTTGCATAAATAGCAAACTATTTAATCAGTATGGTCGACGTATTTTTATTATCTTTACATTCTTTATAATTCTCATTCAGTTAATTAAAAAATAATATTATAAATTCTTGTGAAAGTACATAAAATATAATTTTCTGATGATGAAGTTGGAAACATAATTAAATATCAGTGTTCACATTCTGCTCCGATCGGAGCAGATCTGCTACTTTTCAATTTAAATTGACAGATTCTAGTACCTACTACAGTAGCAGATTTTTCTGGTAGATTTCCGAAAATTGTTAGTACATTTTTATGAAATCTACCACTTTTCAGAATTTTGTATTTATTAGCTTTTAATAACACCAAAAATATACAAGAATTACTACCAACATTTTAGGACCGGCACACAGTGTGCCCAAACGCTCTTAAATCGGGTGAAATTCAGTATTTTCGGAACCACTCAACCGATTTTAAAATTTAAAAAGTGTTGTACAGAGAGAACTTGAGAGAACTTAAGTTTTAAAATTGGAGTTTGTATCTTCCATGGTTATGGAGATAAAAATCAGTAAAGTTGAGATTTTTTTAATGAAATTTTTTTCAAAAATTGTAAAAAATCCAAAAGTAATCCGATTTTTAAAATTCCTATGTTTATGAAAAGCCTACATTGATATCTAAATAAAATATGCTTACGTGAGAAAATATTTTGATTTGTTTTGAAGATATAGACTGGAACATGATTTTTTTTTTATTTTTGAAGACTTTACTTTACATATTTTCACATAGATTGTACATTTTATCCTGAATTCAAAATATTTGTAAGGGACTTTCATAAACAATTAACACAAATACTGAATTTCACTCGATTTAAGAGCGTTTGGGCACACTGTGCGGCATCTAAAAACATAGAATATCCTCATTTGCAGAATTTCTACACCTTTTTTGAAGAACGAACACATTTAGCTACCAACCATTTTTTACAATTTACACGTTTTTACAGTTGTTAGAAGTAAATTTAATTATCTTTTCAAAACTGTTGGATTGTTCAAAATTTAATAAGAAACTACAAAGTTATGATTGATACAAACCGACCCATATAATTAATAAAAATTTTAACGTAGTCATTCCATCACAAATTAGATCAAATAAAGTGGATTTTGGTTAAATTTATGTATTTAAGGGTATCTAGAAATGTATTGGTATTTTTTTTTCGGGCTTACAGTGGTCCAAAGTTATAATTCATTTCAAATACATTTTTTTTAGTGTAACATTTATATCCCAAATTTGTATTTTCTTCATTTTATAAATTTACTATACATTTGGGTAAAAACCTATTCTGCTACATTTTGCACATTTCTAGTACCTTTTTAATCATGAGATGCTACTTTTAGACTGCGGGAAAGTGTGAACCGCATTGATTAAATATTTAATCAATGAAATTAATTCCATAGTTGTTTCAGCAAATATTTTAATTCTATTGATGTAACTTTTTGTTTATTTCCTGTTAATTTATTAATTAATATGATTAAATATTTAATCAATTCAATTGATGGTCGTATCGGCAATGAATCAATTAAAAATAATTTGTATTGATCAAATTTTTTGCTATATTTACACAGATATTTTTTTCTTGAGAAAATGTTCTTGGGAAGAATAGTTCGGTAAAGAATTCTACGGGGAAGAATAGTTCGGTGAACAATTGTACGGAAAAGAAGAGTCTTGTGGTGAATGTGCGTAGAAAAGTTTGTTTGAGAGAGATTTGTTCTTATTTTTTTTAGTTACTACATTTATAACACCAATAAAAAAACGTCCACAACACACTAGTGTTTTATAATGCTGGACAAGTATAAACTAAGTGTAAACTTTTAGACCTTAGATACATACAGAAAAAAAAAATCATCAATATGATGAATTTTTTCATAAATATTATGAATTTTTCACCAACTATCATATTCATCATATTGATAACACTGTTCATTAAATGACATATTGATGAATTCATTCATTATATATATATGAAATTATTCGTACTATCATAGTGAAGAACGAAATATTCAATACAATCTATATAAATCGACATATTGATCAATTTGTTCATAATATTTAAGAATATAAATTTTTTTTACGAATTTTTCAAAAATAAAATTTTAGAAAGTAATTCGAAAAAAAGTGTTGTAAAAATTGTTATTTCAAAAATAAATTGAAAAAAAAAATCCAAAAAAAAAAATTTCGAAAATAAAAATTTCGAAAAAAATCCAAATAATTTTTTTTTTTCAAAAAAAAAAATGTTTTGAAAAATATTTCAAACAATTTTTTTTTTAAATATATTTTATATATATATATATAACTTTTTATTACTAATTTATGCATGTCGAGCAAGCATTATATAGGAAATAACATACATGAACTACTTGAGAACTGAGAAGTACGGCAAAAAATGAACGAAAACTAAATATTTTGATTAAAATATGTTTTAATGAACAGCATTCTTCAATATGAAGTAAAATATTTTGTATTTTATATACAGTTCATCATATTGAAGAACACTTTTTCGACAGTTACCAAGCATTCATCATATTTATGATCGCATTCATGACATTGATGTCGCGTTGTCATTAATATTATGAATGGTTCTTTAATACAATGAAGCATGGTTTGTCGAAAAAGTGCTCTTCAATATGATGAACTGTATGTGAAGAATACTATTCATCATATTAATGAACCAAAATATAAAATACAACATATTAGTTCTTCATATTGAAGAACTCTATTAAAAAAAATGTCTATCAAAATGTTTTTTTTTTCGTTCATTGTTTGCCGTACTTCTTAGTTCTTGTGTGTTATTTCTTATATAATGCTTGCTCGACATGCATAAATTAGTAAAATATTTTATAACATATTTATTATAATTACAACTTTTTATTAATAAAAAGTTATATTTATAAAAAATATATTTTTGAAAAAAATATTTGCCGTACTTCTTAGTTCTTGTGTGTTATTTCTTATGTAATGCTTGCTCGACATGCATTAGTAAATTGTTTTATAATATATTTATTATAATTACAACTTTTTATTAATAAAAAGTTATATTTATAAAAAATATATTTTTGAAAAAAATGTTTTTTTTCGAAAAAAAATTTATTTTTCGAACAAATTTTTTTTCGAACAAAGTTTTTTTTTTCGAACAAATATTTTTTTTCGGAACAATTTTGTTGTCCGAAATTTTTTTTTCGGATAATTTTAAAATTTTTTTTTACTTTTATTTTTTAAATAAAATTTTTACAACAATTTTTTTTCGAATTATTTTATAATTTTTTTTTTTTTTTTAATTATTATGAACAAATTCATCAATATGACAATTCAAATTCATTGTATTGAATATTTTGTTCATATATATAATGAATACATGCATTAATATGTCATTTAATGAACGGTGTGATGAATCTGGTAGTTGGTGAAAAAATTCATAATATTTATGAATAAATTCATCATATTGAAGAATTTTTTTTTTCTGTGCCAATAGACACCCGATATGTCGCCACATTTCTGATCCAAGTAGTAACTCATAAATGTTTAATCGTTTATGCGATCAAAGTCAAATCTCATGAATGTTTAAATATTTTTGTAGTTTTTTTTTTCATTCGCAAAATTTGCATTATTCTCGGTGATCAAAATAATACTTACCCTAATATTGATGACTGGCATTGGCGGGTAGAGCTCTTTGAGACGCGACTCCATGATAATACCCTGCTGTATGTCCCATCTGGCGCCTTCCATAAAGATGCCATGCACATAGGCGCCTTCTCGTGGCGCAGTGCTGTACAATTAAAGTCAATTAAAAATGTATAAAAATGTATTTAAATCTGTATTATTAAATTCGTCGCCAAACACGAGGCGACAAAGATACGGCCACGGCAAATTGCTGTATTGATGACGCCGTTGGTTGGTTAGGTAGACATTGTTTGTTTATATTAATGGGTTAATTAAATTGATAATTGTTTATTATTGCATTTAATGTGTTATAAAGTGTTTTTTTTTTATATGTACACTATACGAGTAAAATAATTGCAAGATTACAAAATATCTATTACACGATCTGACACTAATATAAATTGCTGAATCCGGTCGACGAATATTTAAAGGTGTTAAAGGAATATTTTATAACTTACAAAACACTTCTATGGGTATTATTCAACAATTTTGTACACCAATTTTTTCAAAAATATCGATACATCGGTACATCGCAAATATCGGTACACCCAATGAAATGAATTAAGAGCATTAAGATTTCCCAGTTTAGTTTCAGACCAGTCAGGTATAAATAAACGTATGAATTTATTCATCCTTAAAGATATTATGCACTATAATAAAGTTTAATTCCATTAACGAACATTTTTTTAGCGACTACAAATGGCTAGCCATTAGGCATCTGCAGAAATGGTTTTGAAGTTTCCTCTGCAAATATGCACTACTGCACTCTTTAGTTTTGAATTCATTTCGCAAATGACAGTCGACAGTATTATGGTGAAATCTCTCTGAGCGACTTCACTGCAGTATTTGTTTCATTGGTGTCAAGTATTTTCAAAACATCAAGCCATTCAAAACATACAATGTTTTGAAAAACAAAACCAAATGACAACACTATCGTTGAACATGCAACGAATACAGTGGTTGCAGCGAGTGAGCGCAGCGAGTACCGAGTGAGAAGAAGAACATTGAAAACAACAACAAATCTGCCGCTCGGCGTTCGACGGCAGTAATGTTGTCGTATTTGTACAATGGCGAACCAATACCATGAAACTGTGAAGACGCTATATATGATTTTCATATACCTTTTGATTTTTTTTTATATTTCAATATTAATAAAAAATCCTTAGAGTAACAATGATAAAATAAAAAAAGAAAAATGCACTAAGTACTCGGTGTCATAAGCAGTTCATTTCAGTATTTAAATTTTTGTTACACATCATCATAGACCTCTTCACTGCAGTTTTGTTTGTGTTTTGACAGTACTTGGTGCTTTGTTGCTGTGAGCAAGACATTCGTTTGATTTTCAAGCATAGAGTTGACGACAGTAAATGTTTTGAAATGAAGCGAATGTCTTGAAGTCGGTTTCAAATGCACTTGTGCAGATGTCAACTATCCATAATGTCATATTAGCCATATGTATTTATGTATCGCTTGCCATTCCTGCTTGTACGGATTTTGTTCTCAATCGAGTGTGTTTATGAATTTTAATTAAATTACCCAACCCCCAAACAAATATCCCTAATATATATTGTTCTAGGGCCATGATCGGGAAAAAGTATTGTTCAATCTCGACATGGTCATGTCTCATTTTTGCTAGGATCTATAATGTTATGATATTATGACATAATCCCATAATTCAATTACATATTATTTAAAATTTTGTGGCAACAACTTTTTTAGTTTATAAGTTATTAAGCTAAAACCTAATAAATACAACACTATTTGGCACTAGTAATTACAATAATGACACAAATAAGAACCTTTAATGGACTCCGCTGAAAAACTACTTATGCTATTGGGGAATAAATATATGGAATATCAGATACGATCACAAAATGCTCATATTGTGTATCTCAGTGTAGACGAGGCGACGATCGATTGTGCTAATAATTTAACTGGCTCATTGACGCCAAATAATCAGCAAAACGTGATATCGGCATAGAACACGAGAAGAGTTCCAAACTGAACCGAGTGCCAGAGAGAAATAGCACGAATTAAGAGAGAGAACGAGAGATCGCGACAGCATCTGAGGGGCTCGATAATTAAACTTGCAAGTTTAATGCACGATCGAAAAGCTTAAACGATCATTAATCAATAACGAACGAACGAATGAACGAACAAACGCTGTATGTCATGACCCCAGTCAACAAGTGAATGTGCGAAACCCGTGATAGGGTCACACGAAATGTTAATTGAATTGAAGTGATTGAATGTAAATGAATGATGATTCAATGAGAAAAATGCTTTATTTGCATTTGGCGAAACAATTAATATGCTATTTTCTTATCAGAAATCAGAAATAGGAAAATTCTCGTACAATCGAAATCAATTTGGTTTCAAAGATGTTTTTGAATTGGTTCCAATTTTTTCTATTCAAAGCTACTTACGTAAAATCTTCCTTTTGTTTCTTGGTAACATCGCATTGAAGACACATTTTATCCAGCGGTAGTTCATTGCGTCGTGCAGTACTCTGCATGATTGCGGTCAATAGTGATTGCGGATTAAAGAAACCAGCCAACCAAACACAAGACGGCAGCTGCAAATAGAGTAGTGCAAACCAAATTAGTATAATTTCCGCAGTTTTGTATATATTTTATATATATTTTATTTCACAACATACCACAAAATCAGTGGACCATGTCTCAAGTTCACGAAGCCGCAGACACAAGTCAATGAACCAAGAGTTCAAACCCAGCAGCGATGGATACGCACGCTGCGTCCATATCGGCGGCACCTGATCGAGAAACAATGAGTTTTCCAGTATCTCCATGTCGTACGTTATCGTGAGTTCGCCTTTAAGTCCCAAATCAAGCTCCTTTAGACTACGCTTCATTTCACTGGTCAAATAGTTCATGCGCTCGCATTCCTGAAATGCTACGATCACGTACGGGGTGCGTTCCTCAACCTTGTTCATGATTTCGATCATGTTAAACTCTTCCGGAAGCTTTTCTATAATCTCATCCACGATCTGTTTAACTTTGTCCTCGCGTGTTACTGTGGCACCACCGCCAGCACCTGCATCACGCGGCTGCATTTCAAATACAGTGCGGAAGATATTTTCTGCCCTTGTGGTGAGGAAACCAATTTCCGCATTGGGATGTAGACCATATAGATACGGTGACTCCGCAGGCATATTATCGTCTACATAGACATGGTAGCCAGCATAGTCGGTATTTGGTGGTGCTGGGAAACCAGGAGCCAAGAATAGCTCGCCATCTACTAAGTCCGGCTGCATATACTCCTCCAAGTAATTTATGCACAAACGACGATCCCAGTCATCAGTAATATGGCCACCGTACATGATCTCGCCAAATAAATAACGCAAATCTTCCCAGGGTACCTTAGCATTGCCCTCCAAATAGTTGAACAGCACGGATACGCTTATATTTAAGTCGCCCACATTAAAAGGATATACTTTGTTCCAACCTTGAGGACCAAATTTGCGGCGTTCCGCCACTACAGCATGAAAGTAACAGAGTGAGAAAAGTATAGCCTTGAATTCGGCTTCTTTGCCAGACATTTCCAGAGTTTCTTGTGTGAAGTTATCAAGTGCTTTGTGCAGATTGGCTAACATGCCGGTTGGTGGTTCATTTGTGATTTTAATTGATGATTCTAGGATGCCCTTTTAGTGTACGAAAATTAATACATTTTTTATTTGACTCTGACTTTATGTTAGTCTTTAGCTCACCTGTGGTATAATATGTGCAGACGGTGATGAGGCTGGTTCCGCGCTCAAAAACATGCGATAATCAGGATGAGAGCCCTCGGCATAGTATTCTAGCTTCTTTTCCAACATCGGTAACCATTTTCGCACCAAATGTATATTTTGCAGTACCACCCAGTGTCCTTCCTTGGCAGCTGTATCCATTGCAGCCTCAGCGATGACCTCTTGACCCTGGCCCAGAGAAACATTATGGAAATTACCTTTGTCCAATGTGAAGCCAAGTATTTTTCCAAGGGCTTCAACATCTTTGAGTGGATTGACACCCGGTGATAGAATAAAGAATATAGGTGTGGAGGGGCTAGCCTCTTCGAAAGATTTTGCAAACTCTAATGCACGATTTTCGACATACTTTGAGCCGAGCTTTTCTTCAATAAAATCGCTGAAATTCACAGTTTAAAGTTGTTTTTTTTTTAAGTATTTTTGAAGCATACTTACGCCAGAGCATATGTCATGCGGTCCGGTCTTAGTGCTCTTATCATACATAAGCGTTGCAATGCTGTTTTATTTTTCCATTCTTGTGGAAATTTTTCTTTCTCCGGCAGCTCGGACTCTACCAATTTCTTCCAACGTTTTGATGACGTTTCTATGTCGCGATCCAAATTTCGAAACTCATCTTTGGAGGCAAGACTGCATATTCCGCCCCACGATTGATTAGAAAGAAAGTCAACGGGACTGGTGACATGTGGTTTTATCGGAAAGCGTAGAAGGAAGTCCAGTTCCGCAGATGTAATTTCTTCGTTCATAAGTAAAATCTGGAATATACTTCGTTTTGCAATTAAAGTATCTTTGAATTTGCTCGAACATTACTTGGAAAGTCATTTGCGATGCGAAAATTAGTTTATCGCATTCAAATAAACCTCTTGATGTATACTGAAATACTGAGTAGGTAATGCAATCGATGAGATTAGCAACACGTATATCCAAAGTTTCACTGGGATCCGCTTTAGCAATTGCCTTCTGAAATACTACACTAAAAGCCTACAAGGGGAAAGAATGTAATGAAATATTGTACAATTCAATTAAATGATTTACAAACCTTAAGAGAAAATTTATATATTGGATTGATCGTGTTCAACTCATTCAGTATAAAATATATAAGACTGGCTCTTGCAGCTGCGGGTCTGTAATACTCGCGTGCAACATCTATTTCCTTGGAAGTAATTTTAGCTTCGGCAACCTAGTTAAGATAGTGCAGACAATGTGAATATAATTTTGAATAATATCTAGCCAACCTTTTGCTCTATCTCTGAAGCTGTGCTCTTTGTAGTCTCCAAATTTTCTACTAACGCAGTGTCGCCTAAAATATTTTCACCCGCAGAAGAAAGGCGCGATAAGAGATCATCTTCAAGTTTTTTTAACATGATTTTAAAATCATTTTGTTGCTTTGTAAGTTCGGCCTATACACAGATTCAGTCTTTGTAAATTTTTAATAATCATTTAAATAATAAAAAAGAATACCTTTAAATCTTCTAAATCTGGTCGCTCAGCTTTTACAACTTCCGCCAATAGTTGATCTTCCAGACCATCACGTGTGACCGTAAAATTAATGAGAGTCGTTTGAGCTTGCATCTCTGGTTTGTAATGCGGATTTGCTAATTTGGTATGCAATATTAAACGGAAATTGGAGTTATACTCCACTTCTTTATCGCCTATTTTTATTACTCTACAAATATCGAAATGTTTATATATTGTAAGGTACGCAAATGTACGTAATTCTTACTTTCCCTTTTTAATTAAGTTTCTGCCTAAAAGTGAGTCAAGCACCGGATCCAATTGCTCATCTATGTTCTCAATTAAAACAGTAGTGCCTGAGGTGATTGCCTTTTCTATAATATCCAAGTAACTTCTTTGACCCATACGTATTACTTGCAGTTCCTCGCCGTACTTTTGTTTAATCCATTTTGATCCTTGGAGCTATTAAGAACGTTTAAATTAACAATAACATTTAAGTGATTGGTTATATAAAACCTGTGGATCGATCATTAAGGGCCAACGGTCGGAATTCGATAGAATAGTAGCATTTTCAATGGACATGCGATCACCAGGCAGACCTTCATTGGTCCATATGGCGACAGTAGTATCATCTGTTAGTAGAGATAATGGATCTAGGTTTTCTGTGGTTGGTAATGGTGGATCAATGCTTTTGAGATAGGTGGTCCACATTTTCTGCATTAGGTCGATACGAAATTGTTTGGTAAAACAACCAACATAAGATATGAAGGCCGTTATTAGAAGTATATCGCCGGGCAATGTTATGCCTTGTTTGACAAAACTATAAAGATTTTAATTGAATAAAAACTAAATCAAATACTTAATAATTACTTATTGACTGCTTCAGCCCAACGAACATTCTCACTGGCCAATCCGCCTACCAAACGATTGGCCAGCGCAATTGTGGCCTGTGTAGCATCCGCTTCTTGTTGACAACGCAATTTATCAGCTGTGGCTTGTTCGAAGTCCGCAGTTAACTTGGCTAGTTGCTCTTCTAAAGACTAATTGCAACAGTATTTTAAAGCACTTAAAACAAAATTGACTTACTTGAACTTTTCGCTTTATGCCGGCTAATTTGTCTTGTGCTGCCGCTAACTCAGCATTTGCAGCCGCCAATGCCTTTCTCTTAGGCTCTACATCGCAATAGACCTCGTAGAATTTGATGATATTTATGACCCATGCACATAATCCAGCTGCCGCACCTGATTTGGAGCGCACAAACTCTGGTTCAAATTCTGGATCCTTCAGATAAGGTTGAATAGCTTTGGTTATTTCGGGATGTATATTTTCTTTGTCGTAATTAATGAGTGCATCCAAGAATGCGTCAACTTTTGCCATTGATATCTTGGCGGCCTTCCAAGAACGGTCTTTCGGAAGTTTTCCACCTGGTGCTAGCAATACCATGACGGCAGCAGTAACGTTAGTTACCGCGCCAGGTGGTGAACCAAATGATTTTAGTTCCGTTAAATTTGCCTTGTTTAGTGTGTTTAAAGCTTCTTGTGCTGCTGATAAAGCTGGTTCTGCCTTCAGAAGATCTTCTTCGCAGTCCTTTTGTTTTTTGGTAACTTCGTCGGCGATCAATGCAACTTTCATTTCTTCTTCGTCAGCAAACGCTTTTTCTTTTTGTACTTTCTCCGTCTCGATTCCAACGATTTCGATAAGAGCATCGGCTGCTTCATTTTTTTCCTTCAATTCGACTTCTTGCACTGCTAGCTTTACCTTCAGATCGGCCACCTGCACCGCCGTAGAGCGCAATTTATCCAAACCATTTTCGAGACGTACTATTTTGCTCTGCAAATCATTATGTTTATGATTCAATAACTTTAAATACAAACTTATCTGTTCCAAGTAGCTCTTGGGTGTTGTGTAATTATAACGTCGTTCATTTTGTAGATAAACTTTAGACATGCTATTCACCGAGGTATGTACGTATGCCATAAACTTTGCTACCGAATCACGATGATTCTCTGAGAGAACCTGGTTCTGCGCCAAGAAGTTCATAGCCACCGAGATAAGAGCCTCCTGCGGCCATTCGTGGAACCAATTAATGGAGGTGGCATTTATTATAGCAGGGAATTTCCTCGACCGAACACGCAATGTTGAACCAACTGGTGAGAAACACAGAACTACCTTCAGCTGTTTGCGAACGCGATCGATGAAGAATTTCCAACAGTTCTCACGCGTATCCACCAGACCAGCACCTTTGACCTCGTTACGTACACCAGCGATAATATTTTCAATCTCATCATCCGGGAATAGATCTGGAATCTCACCAGTAGCCAGCATATCGTTGATAAGGACAAGAAAATCCTCATTTGGAATCTGTGCATCAGTCATGAGGAACATGATTCCGACATTCTTTAGACCTGCCTTCAAGTATAAACCTGAAAATTCAGTCTAAAAAAATACAAGTTTGTTAAGTGCTCTGCAAAAATTTGTAAGTATTACACCAACCTTCAAATCGTTGACAGCATAACCCTTCTTGAGTTGTATCTGTACGACTTCCAAACTTGAGATGAATGCGGCCAAACGTGCCAACGACTGCTTGCCACTGCCACCAACACCTACCAGTAATGCGCTTCCCCGTGGTGATTCAAGTATTCGATTTATTCTTTACAATAAGGTTTTTAAAATTATAAAGTTTTCCGAAATGGTCCTTCTAATAAAACTAAATTCTAATTACCTGCAAACATGCATCATTGCATCCTCGAACAGTACCAAATTCATGGCTGCAACGAGATCATTATACGACGACATGGCTTCCTGAAGGAGTTTGTGAAGCTCAGTCCATGCTTTAATAGGCATGTACTTGGGTTCACCAATTCCTCCAGCGAAATGACAATAGATATTCGGTTTATCGAATATCACGGATTCGTCAATTTCTTCGAAAGACTTTTTCACAATATCGTGCTGCATCTTGGTGAAACTGTCGATGTCCTTGTCGTCAATTAGTTTATCGCCGTAGACGCGTTGTGTTTCATGTTGCCAAAGACGTATGAAATCAGTAGGTGTGCTCAAACACTCGGCGGTGCTGAAGAGTAGACCCTATGAGTAAATCATTATTTAATATACTATAAAGAGTATTATTGTGATATATTGCCAAACCTGAAAAACATTGCTTATATCTCGCAAATTGAAGATATAGTGCGACTTAATAGCAGTTGGCAGAAATATTTGCGAGGATTTGTTGTGCAGTGCCAATGTGGCCGCCACTATATTGGAGCACATTCGAATAATTACAGAATTGAATTTCTGTTCAGCATTAATGAAATGCTGAGACAGTATGGAGTAATACATTGATGTAATAGAATCACCACCAGGGAAGCTAACAGCCAACACACAGAAGTGGCGTTGTAGACGTGGGTTGATGGTGAAGCTACCAGACGTTGGATTCATGCAGGCGACATATTGGCAATTGTGAATGTCCTTGAGTGTCAGTTTGTTACGATCGTACCAATGATCATAATCCAAGTGCTGACGTATCAAGGTGTGAGGTTGTACTGTACCATAGCAATCGACCTCAGGCATATTCATGTCATCGATGAAATAGATGAGTGTTTTATTACCAGGAGGACCAAAATTTCGACCTGCTTTTTTCTCTAAAGGCTTCTCAAGAATTTTCTGTAACATTTCGGAAGTTGTATAGAAATTAAATGGTATCGTTGTGACCGCATAGTTTTCGGATAACATTTGTAATTTTTCATTGATCAGCACTGTTTTTCCACAACCTGCCGAACCAACCAGCATCACCGGATGCTTTTTGTCCATTAGTATATCTAGAAAAAATCGAATTCTAATAGATTCGGAGGTATGCACTAGTATTGCTTGTAACGGTAAATCTGAGTCCAACTCAAATTTGGGTATTTTTTCAGTCCATGACGTGAACTGTTTGGTTTCATTATCCAAAAAGTAGTCAAAAACTGTGCCACCTTTACATAAAATTTAAATTTTAATAATGAAAGTATTTTATTAATGTGTTGACTTTACCTTGTGGAAATTTAACTGTTTTGAATTCATTTACCCACCATTTGCTGAACTCTACGCGGTAATCAATGGCTTGATCCTGGAACATAGCCGATCCGAATGCCCAAACACAGGCAAACACAAAGTATAGTTCATGCCATTCTTTTGGACAATCGGCTGGTGTGTTCGAAGGCGTCAAGAAGCATTCTAACAGATAGCACAACATCTGAATATGTGCCATTTCTGCAATGGGTGTAATTTTCTTAAAGCGCATACGTATTGTCTCTAAAGAAGCGGGAATATATTTATCGAAGAGCATAACCAAGTTCGATTTTTCCGAGGGTATCTTGCGTGTTTCAACCCAACTGCTTACGTAACTAAAAAGTAAAAACAAATGTATAGCTAATGTGTAGTTTAAGTCAGTAGATACATACGGATTCCATCCCAAATCTTGTGGATTAATATACAATATCCCTGCCCTGGATACCGTCGCCGGAGTAGCTGTTCTCAGATTGGAAATCTCAAAAAGCAAACGCATCGATGGCGTCAACGCAATACGCTCATTACTGGCCAAAGTCAAGACTTTGTTATCATCCATTACAGTATTTAAACTTTCAATCCACATAGGATCGATATCACCATCGAGCACAATCCACTTGGGCTGATCGCCCGTTATGTTTGCTTGATCTCGCATCAATACCGAGAACAAGCCATCCTTCCATTCACGCGTAGCAGGATTTATAATGCCGAAAAGTTCATCGTTCGTAACTGCTTTCGGATTTAGATCATTGAAGATGGGTTTGCGTTTGATGTTTTGATATGTGCGTAATAATGTTTTCCAGACTTGCGTCTTTCCTGTACCAGCATTGCCAACAATAAATACAGAGTGTCGAACTTCGAGTAGTTCTTCGAGTTGCACTACTTTGAGTATGAAATTGTCTTCAGGCTGTAGAAGTAAATCGGAGGCAGCCTGTTTGACTGTACGTTCAAAATCTTGATCACGTTTGCGTGGAACATCTAAAGCGGGGAACAAATCACTTATAAGACCCATAAAGACGGGCATGTCGTCTGTGACTACTTTTGGAATATTAAAGTCACGCAAAGCTCGCATAAGAACCTCTTCTTCGGGACGACCAGGGTCTCCACGCTGTTATACATAGAATTTTTAAAAATCTAAAATGTTTAACAAATCTGATTACCTTTAACGAACCAGCAACCACGAGCACAGATTTAATTGCCCTTAAGCCCCAATCGTAGTGATCCTGCTTAGAAAGCAACTCCTTACATAGTGTATACAGTGTTATGAATTTTCGTGCCAGTACACGTGCATCTTGAAAACCTTCTGCGACTAACATAATTTCACAAATAAGCTCAAAATCTGGTACAACCATAGCGCATGGCCGAAAAAGTGCTTTTAAATTTTCTGGCAACTCTGTACGTCCTGCATAACCAGGATTCATTGTTATAAAGATGCCAACAGTGGGCACACAGCTAATAATTTCTCCCATGAAGTTAAATTTATCCTTCTTATCACGTATTGCGTCTTGTACCGATTTTACCTGAACTGCTACAACCGAAAGCACCTCAACCGTTATACGATTAAACTCGTCGAAACAACCCCAAGCTCCAGTCTGTGCCAAACCCTTATAAATGTTTCCGCATGATTGATAGTCCATTTGTTCCGAGCAGTTGAATACATATACCATAATGCCCAATGCGCGACCCAAATCCTTAGTAGTCTCAGTTTTACCTGTACCAGCAGGTCCTGCTGGTCCACCACCCATAACCAAGTGTAGACTTTGGGTCAATGTGATGTAGCATCGATCGGTTAGCGGTGTAATCACCAAGCGTGGTGTGTTTCCTAAATACTCGTGACAATACTGAAACTCGGCATCACAGATATTTGCAAAACAATCTTTTTCAGTGTCATCATAACGATGGCGTAATTGAGACTGCCACATGAAGGCCGAACCTGCATCCAATTTAGCCTGTATCATTTTAGCCACAACATCACGCGAATGCACATCGATCGTGCAAATGGTCATGATTTTCTGGCGATCTCCTTTAGTCAGTTCACCCAAGAGCAGTGTAATGAGCAAACTGAGCTGTGATATTTGCTTTTTATAGTAGTCTTTGATGGCATTATCGTAGCCCTCTTCCAGGCGACTGAAGGCAATGTTCACCTCGGTGGACCACCAAATCTGTGAGCCACAGAGTGAAATCTGCGCAGGATAGTCAAATAACCATTGCTCGCGTTGCTTTTCCTCGTAGGCTACCACAGCTTCCGTTATGTAATGTCGAAGCGAAGCGCGCATAGCTGCCTGAATGCGATTCAACCAAACTTCGACGGGACCACGAATGCTCGCAAGTTCGTTGAATTCAACATATTCACCATCTTTTGCATACATACCCGAAGCTGTATCGATCTCGTTTGAATTATCACGATTGAATTTCAAACGAGCTATTGAATCAAATAACTTCGTAAGATGTTTTGTCACCATTTCCGGCTGTATGCCGTTGCTCAGCACATCCAGAAGATCCGCTGATGACACAAAATAGAATCGAGGAAAAGCCAAACGCTTCGTTTCTAAATACTCTGCCAGTGCCTTCTCGCAAAGCGTAAGCTCCCGTTGTAGATTTTCCAAGCGTTCTATTAAGCCCGCACGATTAGTCGATGCTACCACATTTGAGGATACAGACATCTCGGTCATTAAAATGCGAAACTCAGCATCGATGCGGTCGAACCGATCTGAATCGACGGGTAATTGCTTGCGTATGTCTTCAGAACTCATGAAGATACTCTCAAGATGAGTCCAAGTGCGTTGCACCTCGAACCATACAGTGATCACCTGATCGGCAACCATCAATTTATTTTGCCATATTGAGACATCTTCTAGGAAATGGGCGATGTACTTGGAAGTAATAAGATTCTGTAGACAGACTTGATTATCTTCGAGAGTCTCTATGAGTTCTTCTGATGCCTTCAGGAGATTACAGCCAGTACGTGGATGGAGTTCATGATCAAATTCCATCGCAGACCACGTTGTGTTCAGGTCGCGCAGTATCTTCTCCATGGACATCTCTTTAACAGCCTTATCAACAATGTTTTTAACTTCCTCTTCACATTCGTGCAGATTCAGTCCAAGCAGCTCGGCCAATGTCGTCTCATGGTCCATAATGAATTTAACCTGTGTATAAATCCAAGATATCAGTATTGAACATCAATGCATTGAAAAAGTACATGAAGAAAACTATTGTTCAAAATTGTGCGACTACCAGAGAACATGATTTGTGAACTATTCGACTAATCGTCGATTATACGAAAGAATTATATAAGCCGTGCTTAGTTTTTTAGGTTGACACATTAATTATGTACAATAATACTTACAGTTATTTCCTTGGGCAACGCGGCTAAATTCTGTAAAGAAATGTATTTACAAAGAACTGTACAAATATCTGTAAAGCGAACGCATTTGCGCATCATTAATGGAACAATTGTGACTGTACAATGACGGAAATCAAAAGTATTTGCTGGGACTGAGTGTGCATAAAACAAATTTAAAAATATATAATGTATTCATATATGAGATATATACATGTTAAAATGGAATGATTTAGATGAAGAAAATTCTAGCAATACGACCTTGGTGGAATTCATTAGTTGATTCCAGTGACGTTCACGAATAGCTGGATTCTGAAGTTCGCCAACAGCACGCAAAGATGTTAACATATTTTTTACAGTTGATTCAAGATTTATAAATGTGTCCCATGAACGCATTTCTTTGTCGAGCAAACGTATATCCTTGGCAAATTTCTTACATTCGATGTCCATATTCTCGACATCAACCTTACGCCATGGCGTCGTTTTCCAATCTTCGATACAGGTCTGAACGATGAAAACATAGTCCCAGAGTTGCTGTATGTTTATTTAAAATGAACGTATGTAAATAATAGTTATTTGAAAATGCACTAGCAGTAAGATTTCAATTAAACACACCTTTAACATTCTCAATTCTTTTCGACACTGCTTTAGTAACTTGAATTCTGGAATATTCACTTCAAAGAGACTTCCTGATTCCTGTATGTCACGCATTTCACATTCCAAGCGATACATATCGGCATCAATTCGATTAGCCAATAAATAGGGCTCCTTACAGTCGTAACGAAAGAATTCGTAATGTTTGAAAACTTCGCGAAATAGTTGCACATATCCTTCGAATGCTCCAATTTTATTTCGAATGCTAACCACTTCGATTGCCTGCAATGGCGAAACTTGTTGCTTCACAGTGGTTGCAATTTTCTTTGTGTTTGCCCATTGCTCAGGCAACTCCTGCAACAAAACATTCACTTCCTCTGGTATATCCATATCGTAGTACTTAAGCAACTGTATGGTCTCCTGTAGTGGCTCAAACATTTCATCGGTTTTGGTAGTTCTTTCCTTCACCTGCATAAGATAGGCCATAATACTAACTAAGCCATCATAATCACCCTCCTTGACTGTTTGTAGAAGACCTTCGTCTGCCTTGCGTATAAAATTGCTTAGATCCATGAGGCTTGAGGTAACTCGCGTGACCAAGTGGATCTTAAACATATTTCCCCATTTGCAGACAGTATTGAGTAAAGCTTGACGAAATGGACGTACATCAACTTGAAACCAGGAACTAAAGATTTGAAACGGTGAAATATCCTCAATTTCATTGAAAAGAGATTCGTAATTGTCGATCTGCTCGCGAAATGCTTCTATTGTGGGACGGCATGGCTTTGGTGCATTGGACTCACGCATCGTTACCAAATCGATTTCATCTTGGTCGAGCATACGACCAAATTCAAGAAAGTACTCCATGCATTCATGCCTGTCGTCTAACCATAAATATGAATAACGCTCAAACTGTCTACAAAACAATGATGCCTCTTCCATTACTAAATCCACTCCGTTGAGAATCTCTCGTCGCATATCGATTATGTCCTGATTGGCCTTCACCAGTTCACCGTAATTGCGTTTATCGTTCTTCTTTAGACGTTTAATCAGTGTGGCCATTTTCATAATGTCACGCATTAGCTCTATAAGCATATTATTGAATCCCAATGGATCCTCCGGATTTAATGAGGGTACAAATATTAAATTAGGTTCTATTAATTCCAAGCGTGATTCGAACAAAGGTGGTAAATAATTATCAGGGTCCATGTTTTCTGCCAAATATCCAACACTCACACCAACGGTTTTTAGAATATTCTCATATACTATATTATCAACAAAATCAATATATTGAAGCCAAATTTTGTCATCCTGCTTGTCCGACATGTTAAACTGCATCATGTTGTCGTGCAACAACTTGTGTATTTCCGTGGATGCAGCTCTAATTTCTGCATATCGTTTATCGGTGCGATCTGGACGTTCGTCTATACTAAGAACCGTATCCTTCTTAGAGTCCTTGCGTTCGAAGAGCGGTTGCTTTGCCCAGACGGACATAATCTTGAGTATCTGACGAAGATTTTCCTGTGTATGATTCATACGATTTTGTAATGCTGCCACTGGTTCACGCAATTTTTGTAAGTAACTCAATATATCTGGAGTAATACTAAAATTAATAAAAGCAATTTTCAAACCCAATACTAACCGTCTGAGTTCCAGACCAACTCAGCTACGCCAGTCTCGACCAAATCATCAATGAGCTTAATTTCCGACTCGATTAATTTCAATTCAACTGGAGAGCTATTTTCTTGTATTGTATTATACCAGTCAATAGTCTTCTCTAGATTTAGAGTATACGTTCGGAATATTTCGCTCTTATCGGAGAAGTCCAATGCGATCTCTGGTATGCCTTCGGTTCCCATTTGTTTTAAATAATGAACTTCTCGTAATATGCAAAAAAGTTCGGAACTAAAGTTCAATATCAGAGACTTGCTATTGGGATCGCGAGCAATCAAAGATTTCTTCAGATTTGTGTCGATCTGGTCGGGTAAACTTGCAGACCACTCCTCAAAAACTTCTGTTTTACAAACGCTTAACTTGTCCATTAGACGCTCATAGCGCTCTTTGATTTCAAGAGCCTTTTCCGATTTGGTAATACTAATTAAATATTTAGTTTGTGGATTGGTTATTTGCGGTAAAATCAATTAACTTATTATAAAAAAAAACTTACTGGTGTTTTAATGATTGAAAATTTTGTACTGAAATCGTAATACGCGTTCCCAATTGTCCACACCAGCGAATAAATGCTGCTGCCGGTGGACAATTATAATCAGGATACAAGTTAATATTATCCTTTCCGAGATTCATCTGTTTCTCAAATATGTTTTCACACATGGTCATCTCTTCATCGAGCATTTTTAATATTTCTGCATATCTTTGAGTAAATTCTTGTTTTATTTTTGGACGATCAAGCACGCTGCCTACAATGCTTATGAGCTAAAATTTAATCAAAATATAAATTTTATGAATAAAAAGAAAGGGACTCTGGAAAATACCTTGAAAATGCTCTCCAGATTGTAGCAATCATCGAAAGCTTGACACAATATCGCCGCCAGTTTCATGTCCAATTCAAGAATTCGTAATTGAAAATTGCCAAAATCATCGTTAAACTCATGGTCGTCCGGATCTAGCACATCATATGTTTTCGATGCAAATGCGGTAAAATATTGATTGAATTCAACATAAACGGCGGTTATGCGTGCACTAAGTTGACGGCCACGTAGGCCACCAATTTCAACTTTCTCCAATTTCAGAAATTCAATCACAGTAAAGAAGAACCTAATAAATGAGTCTATATCTGGCATTCCATATATTAATAGATTACGCAAGCTTACCATTGAATTGTCGTTAAACGATCTAGAAACGCATTAAAGCGTTTGAATACTGAATTTGGATGAAAGGACCATAAAACTGGCGGCCTTACTTCCGGTTCCTTAAAGAATTCTGCCACAGTATCCTTATAATGATCATACAGTTCACGATAGAATTTCAAAATGTGAATGCACAATGTTAGACGTTGCATGGCCTCGTCGATATCACTGTGAAAAATTGACGATGGATCTAGGTAACGTTTCGCCTAACAGAAAGTATAGTTTATATAATATCGAACTATGTACTTCTATTCGAAATGCCTACCTGAAAGATTATAAGGTTACTCATTTGTTTGAGCAACACTGTAATTTTGGACGAATGACAATAGTAGCGTGAGTTGCCCCAAATCGTGCAAACTATGTACATCAATGGTATGAGCAACGGTTTGCATTCGGCGAAATCAATTTCCTCCAATTGCTGAATGGGTCGTTTTAGTGGGTTTAAATACAGTGTGATATCCTTAGCTTCGGCGAGTGCTATTATGGTAGTGATATGGATCAAATTTATGCGTGTCGATAACAATTAAATGATAGAAGATTAATTATAGATAAAGATGCCATTTACCTGTGACCACATTCTTGAATAGTGTCTGAAAGCATGGATAGTAGGCGCTACGTGAATATTCCAGCAGTAGTGCCATCGAACGAATACGTTCACTTCGCAATTGTTCGTAGATAAATGAAAGGTTCTTCAGTCGATTGTTCCAAAAAGCAATTTCTAAGAGTAATTTCAAGTCAATCAATAGTAAAAAAATTAAGTTATGCTGATTATTTTGTATGTTACCTATGTGCGGCGTTGGATTTTGGCCATTAGCAAATGCATTTCTTGGACTATCCTTAATGACTTCGTGCACCTGTGTTGCCCACTTGATGACCACGCCCTCAATAGCGCTCTTCAGATACAAATCAATTGGAATTTTATGACCCTGGTTCAGTTGATCAGCCGCCTTCACCATCTTCTCCACACCCACAGGCATGGCAAGTATAGTCTCACCGCTTACCTGACCCTTAACCTGGTGCACAGTGCTCTTCAGACTGTGTACATGCTTCTGCACATCCTGTGCCACCATATTGGGCCACGTCTTATAGTTCTCCTCGAATGAGAGCAATGGCACAAGCACCTCCTCGACCAATGCAGAGAGCTGATCTATGGTACGTGTTGCCAAATCACCCAGAATAATGAAATTACCACAATCCTCACGTGGGATTGGTTGTGGTTGTTTCTTGATAAAATAGACACCTTTGGTTTTTAGTTGTGAGAGTGGAAAAGTGGTCGAGGGTACTAGTTGTGCAGCGGGTGTGAGTATTATAACTAAAACTACGGGTATAGGACGGTCGAGAAATTCTTTAATGATGCCCTTGTGCTCTTCTACGGTGATGACGCGTGTCCATTTTTCAGGTTTTAATTTGAGTGATTTTATGGTGTAGGAGCCCATTAGTTCCAGACGTGGATCAGGGCCAATGCCTGCAGCAGCGCCGGCAGCGGCTTCAGCGCTGGTAGATGGTTCCATAGTGAAGTTTAACTGTAAGTTATGCAAGACACTTTAAATTTATTCATATAATTCTTTAGTTTTTTCGTATGTATAATAAACTACTCAACACTTATTGCATTAAACACTTCAAAAACAATTGTTAATTTACTAAATTCTGCTTCATTTATGCAAAATAATAAGTTTTTCACTGCAATTGCAAAATTTTCACCAAATATTGATTGCATAAACACTCTTACATCTACTCAGCCAGTGACACAATGTAATAACTGTCTATCTTCCTTGATTCACAACAGTCACAGCCAAAAGTTCACACACGAATGAGGCAACTTTGTATCGAAGACAACATATTTTATCGATGACAACTGCAGACACGAAGGTGCAAATACAAACAATATATGTAGTTAACTTCACCAAACAAACAATATTATTTTGCTATGCGACGGCAACCCTAGACGGAAGGATCACAAGAATGTTGCATGTCACACATGTTGCAGCCAGCGGTTGCATGACCTGTTGGTTTAATACACGAATGAACTACATACTACAGAAATGTGCTGTTGCATGGGGTTGATGGGTGGCCTGAGTTTAGCATTTGCATTAGGTACAAGTTTTAGGTTTTGCAAATGGCTTTGGTATTTTCGCAAACTAAAACATCGCGTGCACGGAAGCAATTATGACCGTAAAACACCTTTCTTTACAGGAACATGGTAAATGTTGATAGCGCAAATACTTGTAGAACAGTTTGTTAATTGATTGAGTGCTAATAGAATGATTAGCATCGGAATTGTCTATTAAAAAAGTTAGAATGATTAGCATCGGAATTGCCTATTATAAAAGTAAAGGCATTTATTTGAATATACATTGATATGCCTGTTGCGCTTATTAAAAATATATCTACTATATAATATTTGTGAATTTTGAATGTATGTGTGTATTTTTCGAATATACGTAAAAACGGCAGAACCGAATCGAATAAAATTTTGACACAATATGTATATTAGATCTGGGCAGATTATAGGCTATATCTTTGTAGGACTGGTTGACTGGGCGGGGAACCCCCATATAATCCAAAAATTAAAAACATCAATTAGAATAGCAAATATAATGTAATTTTGGTCAGCGTTATATTTATCCATTCTAAATAGTCTCGCCGAATGTGGGCGGGATTGGTCTAGTGGGCGTGGCATCCTCCATAGAAGGCTATTATAGTGATATCAAGATATTTTACAACAGGGTATATCAATCACCCCAAATTCTTTAAACTCACCATACTGAAACCCACCAAACAGAAACTCACCATACTAAAAATACCACACTAAAACTCACCACACTAAAACTTCTACTGAAAAAAACTATGGGGAAAACACAACGGAGAAGAATTCTACCGAGAAGAATTCTACGGGAAAGCATTCTACGCCGAAGAATTTCACGGGAAAGAATTCTACTGCGAAGAATTATACGGTGAAATATTCTAGGGAGAAGTATTCTACGGCGAAGAACAGCGGATTTCAGAACAATCCATGAATCAGACACAAATCAATATGTGCTAATCCGAAAGAGTCTTCATGTCAAATTTTGGGCCAGACAAATCGGTCAATTTTTACAGAGGATTTGGCTGGCAACTCATATTCAAGTGAGTCCAATTAAGCAGAGAGATGGTATAAAGATATATAAAAAGAAAAACATATCCAATCACATTGAAAACTAAAGCATTTAATTCGCCGGAAAACTGTATACGACAAAAATTCTGTGTTGTTATAGATGGCGAAACATTCGTTAAATGTGACGAAAGATATAATTGCACCGAACGTCCCAACGAACGTTACAGAACGTTACAGATTACATTAATTACATTTTTTTTTATTAATACTAAAGTCGACTCTGTTCAATCTCGGAATCCAAGATTAGACGCTGTAAATGGCTCGTTGCTGTCGACGATTGTAAACCAAACGTAAAATAAATCAACCAAATCTTGGTACCTGTACCTTTTCTTAGTCGGAACAAAATGGGTGTTTTGTACCAACAAAATAAATAAAAAACTAACAATGTACATTGGACAGAAGCTCTTTGACGACAAACTCGACAAAGACATCTTAAAGACATTTTCAATTTGTCACGACAATGCACTCGATAGTGTTTTTATTGTTATCACGATCGTAACAAATATTAGTCGACGATAATTTCAGCGACAGTGTCGCTAAAGTTGTCGTCAACGAAGAGCTTTACGACAATATCACTCATATATTCGTCGACGACAAATTCATGGACGATGTCGCGAACGATGATCTGGGCGACACACGAAAAAGCGAACACAAACGAAAAAGCGAACATTTGTATGAAAATGTCGTACACGATTCCCATATACGTGTCCCTCAACACATAAAAAAATGTACATCATATTGATGAATTCCGTTCTTCAAACCAGGATTCATTGTATTAAAGAGCCATTCATAATATTAATGACTGACGCCATCAATGTTATGAATGCTATCATAAATATGAAGAACGCTTGGTAACTGTCGAAAAAGTGTTTTTCAATATGATGAACTGTATGTGAAGAATACGTTTCATCATATTAATGAACCAAAATATAAAATACAACATATATGTTCCCCATATTGAAGAATGCTGTGCATTCAACCAAATTTCTATCAACATATTTTTTTTTTCGTTCATGTTTTTTCGTACATGTTTTAAGTAGTTCTTGTGTGTTATTTCTTATATAATGCTTGCTCGATATGCATAAATTAGTAAAAAGTTTTATAATATATTTATTATAATTACAACTTTTTGTTAATAAAAAGTTATATTTATAAAAAATATATTTTTGAAAAAAAAAAATTTTTGTTCAAACAAAATTTTTTTTCGAAAAAAAATTTTTTTTTTCGAACAATTTTTTTTTTCGAACAATTATTTTTTTCGACATTATTTTTTTCACATTTTTTTTTTTGAAAATTTTTTTTTTGGAAAAAATATTTTTTTTTTCGAAATTTTTTTTTTACATTTTTTTTTTTGGAACAATTTTGTTTGTCCAAACATTTTTTTTGGGATAATTTTTTTGTAAATTTTTTTAACATATACATAGTATATGTACATCATATTGAAGAATGCTGTTCATCAAACCAAATTTTAATCAAAATATTTATATTTCGTTCTTTTTTTGCCACAGTTCTCAAGTAGATCTTGTATGTTATATCTTATATAACGCTTGCTCGACATTCATAAGTTAGTAAAATGTTTATAATATAATTATTAATTATTACAACTTTGTGTTAATAAAAAGTTATATTTATAAAAAAAATGTCGAAAAAAAAATTTTACCAAATTTAAAAAAAAATGTTTTCAAAAAAAAAAAATAGATTAAAAAAATATATATTAAATATATATTTTTTGAAAACAATTTTTTTTTTAATTCGGTCAAATTTGTTTACGAAAACTTTTTTTTTTTCTTAGAAAAACAAATTTTTCGCACAAAATATTATTTCTAGTTTTATATTTTAAGGAATTTTTTTGAAATATTTTTTTTTTATTTTTTTTTTTTGAAAATTCGTAAAAAAAATGTTGATCCTTATATTTTGAAAAAAAAAAGATAAGTTTATTTCAAAATTATATTTAATAAATAAAACAAGCAGTATTAAACAATTTAATAACATAAACTTTATAGAAATTATAAATAAACATATCGACGCCCCTTACGAAAACTATTATGTATATTTTTTCCCTTTCGAAAATAAATACGTTATTTTTTGAGGTTCAAAATAAAAGTATGTTATTGTTTTTATTAGAAAAATAATACGTTTTATGATTTTGCCAGCAACTCTATTATGTTTTTGATATTGTCGAGAATACGCATATGTATATCCGTGTATCTACGAATATAAATATGATTCAAATTTAACGACGAAGATTGGAATCTTTTGTTGAACATGAATAATGTATTTATGATTGGGGCCTTCATATGAAACCTGTACATATTACAGCATTGTAATAAATATATGTAATCGTTTACCACAGACCATTGGAAACTTATAACAGTCCCGAAATTAAACCTAAATTTAATGTAACAGTCTAGATTTCTTAGGAGGCAATAACAAATGACCTCGAAAATCCTTAAAAAGGACGGTCCTAATAATAATTACAATAATACTAGTTTAGCAATACAGTTCCGAAGAACCTAGGCTGAACAGTCTCACCATTTAAACATGTTTTATTGGTACTCAAATAGCGAAACCTACAGTTTAACGCCGAATCATAACTTTTCATCTTGAATGTTATCCACCAAGAGATAGATAGATGCATTCGCTGGTGTTTGAACCAGCGACGTTTCGGCTCATATTCCAACACACTAACCTTCTGAGTCACCTACAAAGTATATGGTAATGCATATTTTATATCATTATAGCGTAATTATTTTGAATTTTGTCAAACAAACGCAATTTTCTACAGAAAACTGTTTGTTATACTAATTTTCTGTGAAATTTTGAGAAAAATTTAATATTCGTCATTTAAGTAAAAATGAAATCGTATTCGTTTAAGATAATTTTAATATAATTGTTTTCGGAAGGGGCATCGATTTTGAAGACATTTTTGTGTTTAGGAACATCATATTGAACATTAAAAACATTAATTTGCAATTCAATGAATTAAATCATCCATGTGATGATGTAGTTAGTAAAAAATGCATTATATTTATGAATAACATCATCATATTGATGATTTTTTTCTGTGTATTTCTTGTTTCAGTTTGGGTTTATTTTTTGATGTAAAATTTTATAACGATACGATTTCGGTATACCAGTTTTAAGTTATTTAGAATTTGTTCATATATTTAATATTTTGTTATATACGTACAAGAAAATACAAACAAATTATCTTAAGTTAATAAAAAAATTAAAAATAGTTAAACATATAAAATTTAATTTTGAAATGAATTTAATACCTGCCCCTTCCAGACACAGAATGTTATAAGTTGTCATTGGAAAAAATAAATTGCAATACCAATATTTAGTCGTTACAACAAGTGTTTAGTAACTAGACAGGAAATGATTAAATGTTTTATGTAAAGCAACAAGTTGTTGAAAAAAAAATCCTAATATTTTTTATCATTACTTTAATTGACATTGAAGTAACCAATAGATATTAAAAAAAAAGGAAATGTAGCTAAAATCATTGAAGCGTAAAATTTACTTTGGATTGCTATAAAAACTGACACTTTCTTTGAAAATACGTCTCATTGTTAAAGCAACCTAGTTCAAAGTCACACTTCGAATATTCAGTTAGTTATGTTTAAAATATCCGCATTCACTGCAGAAATACTGCTCGGACTCATACAACAAATTGCACTAGTTCAAGCTATTGTAGTCGAACGTAATCTGTACGCCTATTACAAGATACCCATTTGTAAAACCGCCTCCAAGGAACCGTCTGCGCCATCCAATGACACTCAACAGTACCATATACTTCAATGTCCCTACAGACTGACACGTGATATACCGCAGGCCAAGGATATGTTGCAGTGCGTGCGTGTCGGTATATATCAGGAAAATCGCACTAAAACCGGAGCGCATATTACAGCAAACTCGGGATTTGAAACGCCACACACTGATGATACTCCAAAACCCAGCAGAGAAGTAGTGTTGTTGACAAATCAAATGAAATCTACCACAAAACCCTTAACATACATTATTAAAAATACAACTTTTAAACCACCCACTTATATTATAAAAATGAGACCAATAAAAGTGCAGCACAAATTTAAACAAACCGTTAAAATACCGCATAGAAAAGCAAGATTTAAACCGTATAAAAATGAATACATCGCAAGAAAGGGAACTGCTAGAAATATCAGCAATGTAGATCAAAATTTCGAAAGCAGCGAAGATAGTCTACAAGTCCGAACTAATTTATACCCAAATACGGATGTGGTGGCAGATGTTAATAATACGGAGCACGAAGACTATGTTGCCGATTTCGCCGAACTTGATGATAGCACATATGATGACGAAGAGTCAAAAACACCTCTGAAATACTTGGGCTCAACACAGGATGTCTTGGCTAAATTTAGAAATATTGATTTGCAGAAATCCAAAAACTTAGATAACGATGCGACAGCGGAAACTTTTTTTACCGATCATGAGAAATACCGTAAGGGACAGGCAACAAAGGGTTTTCACAATATGTATCATCGCGATGAACTCTATAACGATCACATATTCTATGATGATTTGCAACAACGTGGTAGATTTCGTCACTTTGGACGTAGCAGAAAAGTTATTTAAAAAAATGTACCATAATTTTTGAATGCTTGTATTTATTTTAAATATAATTTATATAATAAAGTTCATATCACAAGAGCTTAATCCTTTTTAAAGAAATCATCATACGACAAGTGCTGCGTTACTTTATTTGTCAATTTTTTGACGACACCTCCCACAGCATCATCAATACCATTTTGAATTTCCGACCAGATGTCCCTCCAGCTTTCGTTGATCACTTTATTGATCGAATCGCCGAGTTCTTTGTTGCCATTGAAAAGATTCTCAAATTCCACTTTCAAGCTATATGGGAGAAAAACTTAAATATAATAAACATCTTAAAAAAAAAAGAACCTACTCCTCTGTCTGTACTTTGGTGTCACATTTCTTGACATGCAGATACTTTTTATCATTTCGCAGCTGTACATCTACCATACAGCGCACTGCAAATTTCAAGTTCTTTAAAGCCAAGTTGGCCTGACCCTTACCCTCGATTGGCAGCAGTAATAATTTTCCATTTAGTTCGTAATCACCGATGAGAGAAAATTTTGGTACAACCGCATAGACCTCAAATTTGGATTTAGTTGGGTCTTTGTCAAAGCCGACCACACGTTCAATGATGGCCTGTTCAATGCCATGGGCAATGAGTGAATTGAACTTCAGATTAAACTGTACGGGACTGTCGCCCTCGGCACGAGCAACGACCAGATCACGAATAGGTATAGCATCTACTGCACCTAATCCAAATTGAGAATTACCCTTCGGATAGCGACGCAATATCTCGTTGATTGTTTTGGCAATACATATCGTATCACCGGCACTACACTTGGACACTTCGGCAGCTTGAAGTATGAAAAGTGAGGTTTTTTTTGCGATATTTAAAATTTTTTAAAGCTTACGCAGATTTCCACATCGAATACCACCGAATGAAGCAACGTTAATCATAAAAATTAGTTGACACAATGTTTTTAATTTAGTGTATAACATTTTGTACTACTATGAAGTATTTTCTTTTGCTTGAACTTTGTTCTGAGAAGTTTTATTTATTAGATCACGTTATACTCGATGCTGATATAAAAATGCTACTCATTTGTCATTTGTTTCATTTTTATACTACTTTCTAAAGTCAACCGGTCAATGGGAATGACTTAGTCTCGATCTATGCGAACTCAAGAAAGTTACGACTTAATGTTTCCATTAAATTGTCTATAAAAAGTAGTTTTGCAAAGTATAAATAATAATCTATAAATTTCATTTAATTAAAAAAAATCTATAATATATATTAATTCTATAAATATATTATATTCTATAAATGAATAAGCTACGCTTTTAAAATATAGTTTATATCTCAACTTTGGCTCTTGACTAAAAAAAATAAGTATTATTTTGAAATTAATAATAATTCTTTTAATTGTAATAATCAATAGCAATCTATTAAAATGTAAATTTTATACGAACGGTTATCAAATGCTTTTATTTATAGAATTTAATACTCAATAATAGTTCTTTATTGACAAGTTGATTATACACCCAGAAAAAAATACTAATAAATAATAGTTTTTTTACTATTAAAAATAGTCAATAGGATAAATTATTATTTTAAACGGAAAATACCATTAAATACTAGAAAACACCATGACATTGCCATTGAGTTTATATGAAAGATTTATTTTGTGTATACTATTAAATCAATAATTGTTCTATTGACTAATTTTAATGGGATTTGAGGGTATTTTTTTCTGGGTGTAGTAATCCTGAATTATTCAGAATAGTTATTGTTGTACTCAGTGTTGTTGTATTGTTGTATTTTACTATTTACGAAAAATATTTTAACAATTATATATTTTTTACAATTTATATAATTTTATAAACTTGTATTTCATTAATTATAAAGTTTAAAAACAGAATGTAAAAAAATGAATTGTCCTTATTACACAGCACAAAACAGAAAAAAAATTCTTCAATATGATGAATTTATTCATAAATATTATGAATTTTTTCATCAACTAACACATTCATCACATTTAAAATTTTTTGTACAAAAAAAAATTGTTCCGAAAAAATATTCGGACAAAAAAAATGTGTTCGAAAAACAATTTTTTCGATAAAAAAAAATGTCTGAACAATATTTTTTTTTTAATATATTTTTTATAAATATAACTTCTTATTAATAAAAAGTTGTAATTATAAATAAATATATTCCCGCTAAATCTGGTGGGTTTTAAAAAATAAAACAGTGGACAGTCCGTTTTTTGGTGGGTTTTTAGTTTCGACACAGAGTGTTTTTATAATTTAGCGGTTTTTTGTATATAAAATTTAATCGAAATTCTACTTTTTATATTGTTTATATTGTATAACAGTAACACAGAGGTGGGTTTTTGGACCGAAGTTGCTAATGGTTCGATTGTATAAAAAAGTATTCGGACCTAATCGATTTCAAAATTTAGTGCATTTCGTTATGTTTTCTATTCGTTTAAATCTGTAACTTAGTATTTAAATAAAATAAGAAACGCATTTTCTACAGATGGTAAGACTCGCCAATACAATTTTTACAAAAACTTATTTTTAAATATATTTTTGTTAACACTATAAAAATTAAAACCATTTAAATACCATATTCTCACTAATGTATGCCAATGTCGGTCTAATAGATTAGAAACCATCTGATACCAAAGTATTTTTGTTAACCTATTATTAAAATTTTTAAAATGTAGTTGATGACTTCTACAATGACGATATGTTCGAATTAAATTAAGAATAATCGAGAAAAATCGAGGATTGAATTTAAGAATAATTCGAGATTTCTAAGTGCTTCGAGACATGACAGACTGAATTCGGTTTTGTCTGAATAATACTGTTGTCCTTAATTTCTTAATTGTTAAAGTAAGTTCCTAGTTAAATGTAAATGCAAATAAAATTCGATGTCAAATCATTTGTCTTTTATTAAATTAATTTTCTTCTATTACTTAAAAGAAAATGAATATATAAAATAAAAAAAAAATACATTTTTTTGTACACTCAATAAAAATAGTTGTAAATACCTAAAATCGTTATTTTCCAGAAAAAAAGGGGTTTAGAAATACATATTCATGGCCAGATCATGTTTGTCAAGTAAAATAAAATGCATTATTATATTAATGTGATATTCTTACGTTATTTGTATAACGTAAAAACGGGTTTCTTGCCTCGATTTGGTGGGTTTTGCTTTTGAAAAGTTGGCAACTCTGAATTTATGCATGTCGAGCAAGCATTATATAAGAAATAACATACAAGAACTGCTTGAGAACTGAGAAGTACGGCAAAAAATGAACGAAAACCAGTTGGGAAGGTTAGATCACATGGGAAATTTTAAAGTAGGGACATTTTTTAGTATGTGTTATTATGATAGTTAGGATTATCAAAATTATAGTCAGTCTATAAATACCCTACACATATGTGTGTTTACCATTCAAAGTGATATGTAAGTCACCAGGGTTATACGAATCCTGAAAATAGCCACAATCTTTCAATCGTTGAAGAATTTCCATTTATTTGATACCCATATTTACAAATGGGCAGGTGTACCGAATTTCGATTTTTTTTTTTTTTGGGAACCACAAGTCGTTTCGCGGGAAAACATTATTTCCATGTATTTGAGCATGAAGTGAATATAAATATGACCAAAAAAGTTTACTTAAGACGTATACAGTAAAATTGAACTGCAGATGTTAATTTTATATGAGTTATTTGAATATAAATGGTCAGATCACAGGTCAAAATGGACCGATCTCGCCAATTCTCGCACATACAGCGTAGGTATATAAGTAATCTAAATTATTAGTTTCATTCATCTAACTCTTCAATTTTTTAAGTAGGGATTTCAACAGACAGACAGACGGACGGACAGATGGACATCGCTAAATCGACTCAGAAGGTCATGCTGATCAAGAATATATATACTTTTCCATACCAGAGATGCTTCCTTCTGGGTGTTACAAACGGCGTACCAAACTGAATATACCCTTTCACTCTTAGTGTAGGGTATAAATATATAATTTATATTAAACTAGATCTATAATTCTATGCTACCTCTTTGTTTTTACAAATCTTTCTTAAAGTCCTGAGATTAAAGTCAAATACACAAATTCGATTAAGAAAAAACATTTTTATACCCTACACCTATGAGGTACAGGGTATATTAACTTTGTGCATATATTGTAACACCCCTTAGGAGGCGTGTCCGGTATGGAAAAGTATATATATTCTTGATCAGCATCACTACCCGAGTCCGTTTAGCCATGTCTGTCTGTCTGTCTGTCTGTCTGTCTGTCTGTCTGTCTGTCTGTCTGTCTGTCCGTCTTGCTGTCTTGCTGTCTTGCTGTCCGAATACAGAATAACTTGAGAAATACTGATCAGAATGCGATGAAATTTCGTCTCAATATATTTTAGCCAAAAGTAGGAACTGAGTTTGAAAATGAGCCAAAGCGGTCAACGGACACGCCCACCTCCCATACAAGTCACTTTTTATATCTCTTTCGGAACTAATAACTTGACGCCCAATTACATTTTTAATTTTTTTTTTTAGTTTTTTATACTTTATATAATTTTTTTAATTTATGGGGATATAAGACGTAAATTTCTGATATATGAATAATATTCTGAGGGTTAATATCCCCACCAAAGGTGTAGGGTATTCCATAGTCGGGCCCGACCGACTATAAAAATCCGCCCCATGTGACCTAACTTTCCCAACTCGTTTTTGTTTCATATCAACCTACGAAGAAAACTCTTTTATTTAATTTTGAAAGTATTGAAATTTACTAGCTGATCTTTATTTGACACTATAGTAGGATACTGAGGAAAAACCAAAATCGTAATGTGAATTTGTATTCAATGTGAAGACTTAAAGAGTGATTTGCTAAAACAAAGCAAGAAAAACCATAGAATTATATTGTAGATCTTGTTTGACACATAATAAAAACTTTTTTTTAATTATGCCATAACCATGATCATATCCACTATAATAGGTTATAATTGTATAGGGTTATACAACAATTTTAATATATTTTGCATTAAATCAATAACTGACCAATGGACCAATTTATAGGACGAATTTTCCAAGTCTTCAAAGTCAATACAAGTCAAGTCATATACATACAATGTGAAATCCGATTTAAGACTAAACGTTCAAATGATGGGAAGAACGTATGCTATATTCTGAGCTTAATATTTCTTAGAAACTTAATTTTTGTTTCGTTTTGTTTCTCCAAAAAAGAGTCAAATTCTATATATAAAAAAAATTTCAAAAAACATTTTTTTGCTGCAACATTATCCATTTATTTTCTTTTTTCATGTAAATCCTAATTAAATATATTTAGTAAAATTAAAATTGATAATGGCCTATCATACAGTTTCAATTTGTTGTCTTCTAAAATAATATTAATAATAAAAATTAAATAATTAAAGGGCATTTGTGGTATTAAGACCGAATAATACAAATTTTAATAAACTTCAAAATTAAACTTATTATAAATGCGTAAAATAATTTGTTGGAGAATACATAAATTTTAAATTTAAGTATCATTATTAAGTAATTAGAAAATATTGTTGGTCTTTTTTTTGTTTAATTGTCTCACAGCCTTGCCATATCATTATAATATTTATACTGATTGTTAAAAATTGCAAAATTATTAAATGATTTATAAATTAAAACAGATTTTTCTACTAATTATATACAATATTATTATTAAAATTCTACCAAATAAATTAAATGAAATATATAGTATTATGGTCGCTATTCTGAAATCCGTCATTGCATCGTGTGTATTCTACAGAATTTGTATGTTTAATTCTGCAATCAGAAAAATTGATTTTCGAAATTCCTATTATACTTCCTCAATGGAATTATAAGAATTCTAAGGCATTAAAATATTATTAAATATTTTTTTTAAATGTGTAACATTTTATTTCTTTTATTTCTACTCTTTTTTGATACAAGCACTTTTGTTTTCATATCCGTTATTTTTCAAAGACGATTTCTAAAATAGCTCCATACATATTTACATCTGTTTTTTGTTTATTAAATTTTGTATTAACACATTGAAAAAAAATATATTTTTTAAAATTAGAAATTATTAAAAAATTGATTTAATGACTTTTAGCTTCTTACTTAAGTTAAACTAGTTGTTTTTTTTTTATTTCAAAGTCCCAATTAGTTGATAGCAGAGACTGCTAAGGCCGTTGCTGTCACTTTGGTATTGTTGCAGTAAAAATATCTACGCCATTTGCTGAAATGCTAGCTGATGACACCGTTACAGTCACCGTTACAATCATCGAAATCGGAATCAGTGACACTCAGTAATGGCTACGCCTCGTTATTGTCATCGGCAACATCTGCCTCCACGTCCGCATTTGTGCTTATTCTGCAATACGAGAAATAAAAAATATAAAAATTATAAAAAAAATGTCAAATTAAGGCTAATTATAAATTCATTATACAAATTGTTAAACTATATGCTTCAAAATATATGTATTATCGTGTCTCGAGACAAAATTTAATGCATTTTTCAGCAATATTACGGGTATGGACATGTGGATGTTTGTGAGAAGTGTATAGCAAGTTACCGATTTTTGTGGTCAAATATTTCAATATGATATCACTTTTGATGGCGCGTCCGAAAATAGGCAGCTTTTGATACAAACTGCTTTAAATTTTAAAATATATGGTGTGATCGCCATAACACTAAAATTGGGCGTAACACTCATTATTTCCTGATATTTTAATACTAAAAGTTGTACATTTTAATAAAATTACTGTATTTAACAAATAATTTATGTAATTTACATTGTACCGAGTAAGAGATATTTCTGAGTATTGATAAGCGACAAACTATATACTACAAAGTCTACTACCCCACCCCCTCTCATTTCGATGATTTTTTTCTGCTCCTGTATCTGGGGATTCATCGTGCTCCTCAAATATATGAGACAGCTATGATGAGGATAACGACATCTCAGCGGTGTCCATACCAGTACCGGAAAGTGTCGGTTCGGTTTTGTCTACGTCTAATCCACCACTGGTGTCCTACCAGCATTTAATACTAGAGACCAATGTCCAACTAAACTTCCATTGGTGACCGGATTCGGGTCTCTGAATATAGAGGTCGGGTTAACCGATGCTCAATTGAGAAGGAAAAGTAAGAATAAAGCGAAAGGTCGGAAAGAGTATGTAAAAGCCAAATGCGAGCACTTTCTCTTCCCCAGTTACGACAGCAAAACTAGAGATTGTTAGGCGCCCACGAAGATAGGATTTTTTGAAATTCGGCCTGGAAAAACTTAAGTTTTCATTCAAAATATCTGCTTAAGATCTACTTAATCTTCTTAAGATAACCACAGTCATGAAATTTTGCCCAGTGTTTATCATTTTGACAAAGAGGATTAGAGGCGTGGTAATTCTAAATCTAAAGCTTTAAAAAATGCTACAACTCCTTACCTACTAAGAGCAGAGTTATAAAAATCGAAACAAAGGTTCATATTAACCAGTTGGGAAGGTTAGATAACTTGGGAAATTTTAAAGTAGGGACATTTTATAGAAGATGTTATTATGATAGTTAGAATTATCAAAATTATAGTCGGTCTAAGCTGACTATAAATACCCTACACATATTTATGGTTACCATTCAAAGTGGTATATAGGGTACCAGGTTATACGAATCCTGAAAATAACTACATACTTTCAATCGCTGAAGAATTTCCATTCATTTGATACCCATATTTACAAATGGGCAGGTGTACAGAATTTCTATTATTTTTAGAGAACCTAACGTCGTTTCGTGGGAAAACATTATTTTCAGGTATTTGAGCACGAAGTCAATATATATTTGACCAAAAAAGTTTACCTAAGCACGTATACAGTAAAATTGATCTGTAGATGTAAATTTTATATGAGGTATTTGAATATAAGTGGTCAGATCACAGGTTACAATGGATAGATCTCGCCAATTTTTTAGCACATCTAACTCTTCAATTTTTTTAAGTAGTAGGGATTTCAACAGACGGACAGACAGACAGACGGACATCGCCAAATCGACTCAGGAGGTCATGCTGATTAAGAATATATCGTCGTTGTAGAACGAAAAGTTACCAAATTCATTTTCAAAATGCCAAATATTCATTTACAAAAATCTTTATATATATCTGTCAATTTTTAATCGATAATCACAATTTTTGTATCACATGATAAGAAAATATAAATCTCTCAATTGATATTTCAACTTTAAAAATGCAACTACTTTTTATAATAATAATAATAGTTTGGCACTATAGTCCTATAAGAACTTAGGCCGAGCTCTCTCACCATTTTGAGTTGTGCTTGTTATATTTGTACTCATAGTGGTGGGTTTATTGTTTATTGCCGAATCCGAACGTCGGGTGAGAGCTTTTCATAGGCAATGTTTTACTCTCGTAGGTTTGCCATTTACTGCCGAGATGTAGCGCGGTATAGAAAAATGTTTCTATGAAAAGATGTTGTTAGCCCCAGTCCAGGCTTGAACCGGGGACCTTTCGGCTTGCAGTCCAACGCACTAACACTGAGTCACCGCGGCTACTTATAATATTAATCAACAAACTCGAAATTTAAGTTTTTCATAAAAATGTATTTGGCGACAATTTTTGTTCTACAACGATGATATATACTTTTCCATATACCCTTTCACTCTTAGTGTGGGGTATATAATTCGAAGAATTTGGGTTGATTTGGACAAAGTGTCGAGGCACAAGCTTAGCTTTTACAACGCTTTACATTTAGACTATTTTGGCGACATAGACATGCACAAAAAAGGGAAAATAGGCGTAAATATATTCCCACATAAAGCTGTGCACGGGTCTGGCTAGTATGTCGTATGTGACTTCTGCAAGTGGTAGGCCTGTTCCTTCACCGATTTGGCCCATTTCCAATGTCAGAAATAGTATTAGGTTAAAACATCGTGTATACGGATAACAAGAAAGACGGATATGGCTAAACGGACTAGGGTAGTTAGGTTGAATTCGAAACCGAGTTATGGTTTATGGAGCAAAACAAATTCTCAAGTGACGCGCAATTACTGCAGAAATTTGTATTTTTTGTCCTTATTTGTTAAAATATAAAATTCAATGTCATTTCAAATAACACTCAAATTTATATAAGCTATACCATTTGTGCTTAAAATAAATTTTACCACAACTAAATAATCTCCGCTAAAAATTCAGCAATTTCAGCTAATTTTTTAGCAAACAAAAAGTTCAGAATCGCGATTTTCGCCAAAAGTTATGCTAAAAATGGCTGCGCAAAATGTCAAAAACAGATGTTTACTTTTCGTGCCGTTTTCATATTTTTTTAGAGATGAATTTAGAATTTTAGCGAATCGCACAGTTTAGCATCGCAATATTTCACTCAAATTGTTATAGAGGTTTTTAGCGACAGAGTTTTAGCTTTAGCGATGTACAGAATCTGGCGGCTGGACAAGTATACTACTGGGCGTCTACATATTTAAATTTAAACAAAATTTAGACCATGCTTTAGAAAAAGAAAATATTTTTAGTAGGAGTAATACAGACTTTTTATTTTGAGTGTATATATGAGTACGTGAGTGGTAGGTTCAAGTTCTATTTTGAAAAATCGTGCAGCACTGACACATTTCTGACATTGTCATGATATTTAATTTCAAAATATTTTTACGAAAATTTGGATATAAAAAACATAAACTACACTATTTTGGACAAAACGGTATATTCAATTACGATTCATTTTTCGCAAACAGTTCTACATGATTGCATACTCAAAATGGTTTTGAAATATTCTAAATTTCGACTCCTAGTACAATTTTCAATCTCCTTGCGTTCCCGTTGTTCAAATTTAAAAAAAAATTAGCATATCTTATTTTTTGTCCCTAATAAACAATCCTAGCGGGGTGAGAAAACTAAAAATCGAAAAAAGTGTCAAATAAGTGACATCCTAATGAGTATATATAAAAAATTATAAGTATATATGATATACAACATAATGAATTAACAACATAACGCGAGATATGTTCAAATTGAATTATTAATACCATCGTAATCCTGTGTCAAATTTTGATACTGATCCCTCCTATAGTTGCTAAGATACATCTGAAAACGTAAAAGCATATCTACTTGTTATTTAATATTTATTTAATTTAAGAAAATTTTTTGAAAAAAAATGTCTAACTAAAAAAATTTGCAGACATTTGAGATATTATAAAATAAGTATATAATCCAATAATTATTACAAAAAAAAAATGCAAAAATGTCAACACAAACCGTGATTTTTAATATGTTTTCACATAATTTATATAGCGGGTCTGACTGGACCCATTGGATACGTATGTGAAAACCGAAAGGCCTGCATTGAAGAGGGTTAAACATATTCCTACCACGAATGTGTCTCTTTCTGCTCATTGGCAGAATGAACTCAAGCTGACAATCATACTTTTGCATAGATTTCAGGAATCAATTATTTGTTTCATTTTAAATCACAAATTTCTATAAATATTCCTACAAAGCATTAATTACACGGATAGAAAAGATTTGTTTGAATATGTTTGAATGTAATTAAAAAGTAATACGAAATTACCATACATCTATTAGGAATGAAGTGTAATTAAATTATAATCGAAATTGAATTTATTTTTGTTCACGTGTAAACATTATTATATTGTGCAGCAGAATCTGTCAAATTTACCATAAATATGTTACAATACCAACATAAAATTTTAATTGCATTTGAATAAACTATTTCTTGGCAATTTACTTGGTTAAAACTATGTTTTGAAACACACATTCTAAATACAACGTATGTTCGCAACGCTCGTCTTAATTCGATAATTTATCGACTGACGAAGTTGGCAACGTTGTGCAGCAAGTATAGAAGTATAGAACCTACGCCATCTTTTGCCATCGTTTGAACATATTGATGTTTAAAAACATACAAAAAAGAAATTGGATTTAAATAAATGAATTCTTCCAACATTCTTCTTGTGTACGAAGTTGGCACTCGTTGAGCAGAATTTTCTACCTACGTCTCTTTTGTCGTCGTTTGAAGTATGTATAGGGTCATTTTAAACATATTGATGTTTGAAAACAACGGCATTTTCTGCGTACGTGTCTTTTGTTGTTTGTTGAGAAAACGTGTTCGCGTCGGTAATAATTTTGTTATTTTTAAATTAAATAAATATATAAATTGTGTTACAAAAAATACAAATAGTAACAGAGTATAATATACAGAGTATATACACTGCACTATATAATTTCTGAAACTAATGTGAAAAAACCACAAATAAAAATCTGTGTTTCGATTTTCTAACAGAATTTGGAATGTTTTTTTACAAAAGCCTTCGTGAATTCTTTGCCTACGCTATGTGCTATACTGAGATCAACTGTAACTGCACCAAATATAAAGCGAGCCTGGATCGTCTGGTTTAGCGTTTGCTGGTGCAATTGTGCATTCATTGATGCTGTCACTTGTACTTGCAGTTTTAAACCAATTATTTATCTATGCATTTAAAAATTTGTATATGAATTCAATTATTATAAATTCCCACTGTGCATGTTTAAAGATTTTTAATAAAAATGAATAAAAAAACAACATTTTATTTTTATTTTATTTTCAGGATTTCATTCCAAAAATATTTAAATATGTTTCTATGCAAACATACTACGTTTTGAACTGAAACAACTGATATGTTTCACTGGAAACATATTTATATTCAGGTCGTTCAAAATCATGTTTTATTTTGAACATATATATGTTTCGGTTCAAATATTTATTTTATTTAGATGTAGTAATTATTATGTTTCCATTAGAACATACTCCATTTTAAGGGGCAACATTAAAATGTTTCCGGGATATTATAATGTAAGTCAGAGCTCATTACCACACTGTTCAAGCCTCAATACAACCCTGTTTACGAATGATTTATCAGTCAATTATATATTATGTTTACATACATTCCAAACATTCATGTTAATGCCTGCAAAATTATGTTTGGGAGAGCCCTTTTTTTTTGCAGCGTGTACAAACAAGAACAGCTCTACTTATACAATTTAATCATAAAATGATTGCAGTTGAATAGCGTAAACATTTTAAAAGTAGTAGCAGTTATAGAATTTTTGTCACAAACAAGACATAATCAACGCATACTCATTTCGGTCTTTATTACTGCTATTTATGGAAAATGTAATGGTTTTATAATAACAGGTGTTAAAAAAAAGGTTAAATGAATAATAGACTTTGCATTTAGAGCGGATATTAACCAGTAAGTGTTGCATACTTACGTTTCATTTAAATATAAGAATTCTGCATAACCGTACAAAAAGCATTTCGAATAATAAAAATATAACTTTATGACATAACAATTAAATATAATAATAATACTTAATTCATAGCATATGGGGGGCATTCAAGTTGTAACTTTTAGTATTTAGGTACGTCATAGAACTTTTAATTTATTAAAAGTCAACTTGTATCAACACCCCTAGCAATTACAGTCAATAAAGAAAGGAATAGGTATAAAAAAAAACGCAAAAGCATATACAAAATGACAAAAAAAGCATTAAACTACACTTTAATAAAATGTACATATATTATATAGAGAAAATACAAACTAAAACTATGAATACAAAAATAAATAAAACACAAGCTAAAACAAAAATGTTAATATTTGTTTTATTCAAATAGAGAAATTAATAAAAATTAACAAATAAATAGGTATTTTAAAATAGATACAATTTATAGGAGAATATATCATTTTGCACAGTGTGAATTAAAAGGACCTACATTTTTACATAGTTACTACAAATGAAATAAAATTCAATTTAAACTAAATTGCATATATTACAAAGGAAAAAAATAGTATATATAGGGTCAAGTTGGTAAAGCGTACAGATGAAACAAGGCATTTTGTTTTTTGTTTGTTTTAATAAAATATGTTATTAGTTAAGTTTAGGAACAAAATTGCTACTTTATGCGATTACACTCAGAAAATGTACTATACAATTAATATTTGTTATAATATGACTTCAATAGATTTTGCTAATAGAATTTAACAATATGGTAAATTATATTTTTAATTGGCAAATACCATTAAATGCAAAAAACACACACTCTATTGAAATACTATTGAATTATAAATAAGCGTGCTATTGAATATTTTATAAGTTGTTTTTCTGAGTGTAGGTACTTAAAAATTCAAAATTATTTTAATGTTAAAATTGCACAAACTATTTATAAATATTAACATAGTTTCTAAATACACGTGTGGGCTGTAACAATATCATTCTAAATTAAATCTAAATTAATCTATGAATAAAAAAAAAGAAAACTACAAGATGCGTGTGGTGGCAAAATAACAGCGAGTGATAGATGTGTTTTTTTTTTTTTGCTTTTGTACAGATGTTTTTGGTTCTATAAGATTAAAGCCATATTTTAATGGTATTTATAATAAATTCTAGATAAAACAATTATTTTATTATTATTAATAATCGACAGCATTTTCTAGTGCTGCGCATTTGAGATGGAGTAGATAGAGATGCCATTATCGTAAAGCGTCAGCTCACTAAAAAATGGAGCAGTTCCAAAAAATTTCAAAAACGGTTTTCAAGTATTCGATGGTTTTGATTGTTGTTGTTGTTATGGCATCCATTATTAGCAGCAATTAAAATAATTTTTGGCACGCGTAGAAATTGGCATCAAGACGTCAGAAATTATAAGTTGTTGTTGTGGCAGTAGTAGAAGTAGTGGTTGTTGTTGTGGATCAATGTAATAACCAAAATTTATTTTATTAAACAGTACCCCAATGAATACATTGAACTTACGCTACGTTGTATTTGTAGTATGGAAAATTGGAAAATGATAAGTACTACTTTTCAAATTTCTGAATTGCAAAAATTAATTTTAATTCATTTCACAATTCGTTTTTTTTTTTTTTTGGTTTTTGAACACGTTCCAAAAAAGCAATTTCCAATTTTTAACCAAATTAAATTTGATTCGTTTTTTTGTTTGTATTTGTATTTGTGTGTGTGCGAGTGAATTTAGATGTATGATTAGGAAAATTTCCAGGAAACATAGGAAATCGCATAAATACGCGATTTTTTTTGCAGTGTACAGAAACATACAGTTGATACAGAGAGTTGATGATGAGTATGTGTGTGTGTGTGTGTTTTTGTAGATGATGGTGTGGGTGGTATGCATTGGTGTTGGTGTTGAATTTTGGACGTACACACAGATACAAACAGATACAAAACAGCACAAGTACAAACATTAAAAAAAGAGAGAAAGAGAGAAAAACAGCGGTTTAGTTTTTTTTTTTTGAAATTTAAAAATACTTTATTACTTTTAAAATAAAAGAAAATTTTATATAAATAAAACGTAGAATACCAGCTCCAAATTTTGAATACATTTTAAAACACCAGTGTATTAAGTAGGCACTACATATAGAAGGACAAAACAACACACCATTTATTATACATTTAAAGTGTTTATGTTGAACCCACAGAAACCGATGATCTTAATTATATTTTAAATATGTTTACATTAAATATAAATTATAGTTTAACATTATTATTTTGTTTACAAAAGTTTATAATAATATTTCTTTACAATTTATTTTCTCTGGAGCAAGCTTGATTTTTATTTCATAGTCCAGAAGACAAATTTTAAATTTCATTTTCGTTTAACAATTCTCATAAAACTCTAGAGCAAATTTATTTATATTTCATTTGAGGAACAGGAAAAAAATTCTAAATTGTCACACGAAGTCGTGAATTCTGGACCAGTGATACTAATACCTATTCACATTTTCATCCTCCCCGATATTCTTAACAAAATGCCTCACAAAAATTTGGCCAAATTTTCAGTTGTAAATATGTAGAGCTATACATTTTGCATTCCACTTTTTTATTTCCGACATTTTTATATTTATCCATTTTTTACTTCTTTTTTTCATCAGTATTTATAGTTTCAAAAATTTGAAATTTGCTCTTTTCCTACCATGCACGGTACTATATATACTAGACAAATGTATTTGAAATTCCCTCTGCAAAATATACACTACCGCAATCTACAATATTGAGTGCATTTTGCAATGGCAGTCAACAGTATTATAGCGAATTCTCTCCAGCGACTTCACTGCAGTATTTGTTTCATTGGTGTCAAGTAGTGTAAACAAATTTTTTTTCAAGACATTCAATGTTTTGAAAAACAAAACCAAATGACACTATCGTTGTCGTTGAAAAATCAAAAAGGACCAGTGAGTGCAGTGAGTGAGCGCAACGAGTAACGAGTTGGAAGACGAACAGTGAAAACAACAAAAAATCGGTAGTTGTCAATATTTACGTATTATACAAAAATAAAGAAAACATTATTTTTTCAAAAAAAAAAAAAAATTTTTAAAAAAAATGTTGCACGACAAAACCAACGCATTGGTCGAAAAATAAATTAAATAATGAAAAAATTTTGTTCGATAAATAAAAAACATAATATAAAATATTATATGATTTTTATACCTTTTGAATTTTTCTTATATTTCAATATTAATGAAAATTCCTTAGGGCGAGTTTACACGATAGAGAAACTAGCTAGAGATAGAGCAAAAAATCTGATAGAGTTGTGTAAACACTACATAGAGCTCCACGGTAGGGAGCTAGCTCTTCGGTAGATTTTTCTCTATCTCTAGCTAATATCTCTATTGTGTATTCGAGCCTTAAGAGTAAGAATGATAAAAAAAATGTAAAATGGACTGAGTACTCAGTGTCATAAGCAGTTCATTTCAGTATTTGAATTTTTGCGCATTATTATAGGACTCTTCACTACAACTACGTCTTGTTTGTGTTTTGTTTTGACACTACTTGTGCTTTGTTGTTGTGAGTAACAAATTCATTTCATTTTCAAGCATAGAGTCGGCGACAATACATGTCTTAAAATAAAATGAATGTCTTGAAGTGGGTTGCAAATGCATTTTGGGGTTTTCAATAAGAGCGCTACAATAGTTTTTTTCAAGGGTTTTTCAACAGGGACGCTACAAAAGTAGAGCGACAGGGACAGCAAACGACGCCATATTTCTTGCCGCTCTTTTGACATTTCTCTTCAGTAAGGTTTGCGAGATTTTCATGCAACAGTCATAAAAATATTTCCCTTATAAATTTGTCTTTCTGGGGTCCCATACTTGAGTTCATGTGCGATTTCTCACTTTTATACTTTCGTTCGACTTTGTTTCATTCGAAATAAATCTCACCAGTAAAATATCATTTATTGTTCTTGCGACAATTGTCGATTTTGAATGTCCTTTGTCTATATCACGTAAACGAAATTTAGTCCCCAAATATTCGGAGTCTACTGAACGATATAGCGTGTTTGATTGCACCATTCTCGTTGTATAGACTCGAATTGTCCGTTAGATACGAATTGAGGTTATCTATCGGTTCGATTTAGAAATAATTCTCGTATAACATTATCACGTTCATTTTAAGTTTTTTTTCCATTCTTCATCGCCATTTAAAAATGGGACAGAGGATTAACTTTTTTTTAAACACATTGTTGAAACACTTAGGTACATCATTTATGAAGCTTTGCTTTCACCGTTACATGTGTTTTTGTAACAACATCGTCGCACTAGGATGATTCGGGTTAATCTTTTAAAAGAGCTATGTATAGCAAACTTTGTTTTTTTTTAATAATTTTTCAAAGTTAATTTGATTAATATTTTAAAAGCTATTGAAGGTCGATTGATATACTAATTAGTCTAATCGATACTAACGATTTATATTCAAATTTTTAAAAAGTATTTGATGCCCTATTTCATTATCCAGTCTTTTATACGTAGATAAAATATATATAATATCTATTATATATATATTTAGTAATAATTACAATATATAAATTATGATCAATCTCTGTACAAATTTAATATGAATTAATAGATTACATGAGTCGTGACATCACTACGAATACTTTTAAAGAGCACATATAGGATAATATAAAATGTAATTGATTTATTTATAAAAAATATAATATATACAACAATATTTTATTTCTTTAGCTTACAAACTATAGAATTTTAACACATTTACTTAAACTAAATTAAAAGTTTTAAACATTTTATAAAATACTTGGTAAAATAATATAAAATAATTAAGTAATTTTGCACATTTCATACCGTGTTTTTTTTTTGTTCAGTGTAACTAATACATGTATCATAAAAGCATCACGAAAATCGTATTAGCGAGGTATTTTGAGGTTGTTAATTGCAAGACTAATATATGTTAGTGATGAATAATAAATATTTGATTATTTGTTACAATATATACGTTATAAATGGAAAGTTATCACATTTTTTAAGTATTGTATGTTGTTATTATTTGTAAGGCTGAGTGGGGTGGGGAGGATACTACTAAAACCTATTAGGATTTGAGCAGTGCTCAGTATGGAACCTTTTCCGATATGGTGTTAGGAGGAGGAGAAGTAGGGTTACAAACAATATCTGTTACTGCTATTGTTACGCCACTGTTAGAATGAAAGTAAAGTAAAAGAAAATGTTGAGGTTTTATTTTCAAAAATAAAAGTGTTTCGATTCGTGCAGATTCAGAAGCAATTTGAAGCAGCGTAGAGAAAAGAGCGAAAAAATGTGTAAAAAAGAGTCTAATAAATGCAATAAAAAAAAGAGCATATAATAAATGTAGAGTATGATAAAATAAAGGTAGAGCAGAGTAAATAAATGTAGAGCAAGGTAGAATAAATGTAGAACAGGGTAAAATAAATGTAAATAGAAGAGGGTAGAATTAATGTAGAGGAGGGTAAAATAAATGTAGAGGACTGTAGTATTTATATAGTACAGGGTAGAATATATGTAGAGTAAATTGCATGTAGATAATAAAGCATAAAAGTGTATTTAAAAAAATAGCAGAAAAGAAATGCATGTAGTTTGTGCGCAGCTTAATTTGTAAAATAGTGTTTGGTGTAAATATTAAGTTTTAAATTGTTAAATTATAGTTATAAATAAAATACTAAATAATAATATGAATTGATGAAGCTTACCTCGCATACGTAGAATTTGCATTCTTAATGGAGAAACTGTTCTGACTGGGCAGCACGTATTTCTGCACCCACTGTAAAAAGATAGAACAAAAATTAAATTCAATTTAAAAAATAATAACTAAAAAGTTAAAAAAAAATAATATTAAAATTTAAAAATAATAACTAAAAAAACTACAAGCACAGCTGTTGGCAACAAGTCTGCCCAACAACTGACCAAATTTTCAAATTCAAACTTTGCGCACCGACTGCAACCAAAGTCACGTAAATTGATAAGAAGTCGATTGTGGTGATAAGAGGCGCGCACGTAAAATAAGGGAATTTCTTTCAAAATCAAAAGTGACAATTTATTGCCGGACGTCTTTAAAAATTGTCAAGTGTCTAAAACAATGCGACACGCAAAGTGTTTTAATGCCGTTCGTTGCGTTCGTTGATGAGCACATACTTGAGTTTGCCCAGCAGCAACAGCAGCAGCTATACTTTTTAAAGCCCACGTGTCTTTAGATTTGAGTGGTTTCTACTTGTAAGAATTCTTTAGATAACTATGGAACTGTTTCATAGTTTAGAAATCTCACACGTAGCCGATAAGTTAAGCTCGTTGTTGGGCATTTTATAACAAAATTCTATAGTTTTGACAGCATTTAAATGTGGATTTTGAATTTCTAAAAATTAATACTATAGTAAAAAACTTTTGTGCACATGTTTTAATATTAGATAAACTATGATTGGCACATTCAAAAACATAAGTAAGAGAGCTTATGTCGCATAGGAAATACTGTGAGCAGAAATATTTTGATAGTTGGTGTAGTGAAATAAGTACGGATTATGAAAGTTTTAGTCATGTACATAGGATCAATACAAAAAAAAAAATTAATTCACTCAATGTGGCGCCGAGGTCATAAGAGTTAATTAATCTTATAAAAAATGTGAATTTTAAATACTGCACTTTAAGTACCCACATTAAATAGGATAAAATATACCAAATTACAAATTTTATTTTTGCATACCAAAATTTAATTTACGAGCTAATTTTATTTTGTATAAATTTAATTTTTGACTATAAGAGAGCACATTGGTTCAGAATTAAATTCTAGCGATTGCAAATAAATTTATTTCTATATATAAATCACCGGACAAGATCAAATATTATTATTATTCAAATTATTAATAATAATTATTATTATAAAAAGAAGTTTATAATAATAATTTTAAATTTGGTCTTCGATTTTAATAAAACTGGGTAATAATCTTTGAATAAATTGAATGAAATATGTAAAACACTCGATTTTTAGAATAAGTTGTAATACTCATAAAAATATTTTTTGATTGATAGATGAAATTTAAAAAGTTGTTATATACTTAGTAGGTACATAAATACTGTTACACACATTTTATGCTATGAAATAATGTATGTTTTTGTACCAAATTTTTGTGAAAACATTAGCCAAAGTTGACCAAGACCCCGTTTTAGAAGTCACTTAACCATTCACTATTTCCAAACCAGCCGTGGACTTTCCAACAGGAATCTGCGCCGGTCCAAAAACATTCATTATTTTTAAATGTATAGCATGAAATGTGTGTAACAAGTATTTATATCGGTACTTATGCATCTCATAAAATTCCATAATTGGTATTTTCAAATAGTATGTATTAAGTGAAGTATTTTTCGTAATATATTTTGTTACGAAAAGACTATTTTGAATTGTCTGGCAATATGTACAATTTACGGACTTCTATAAAATATAATAAAGGGTTTTTCAACAGGGACGCTACAAAAGTAGAGCGACAGGGACAACAAACGACGCCATATTTCTTGCCGCTCTTTTGACATTTCTCTTCAGTAAGGTTTGCCATTTCATGATGGAAAGATATACGAATTCAAATTTTGGTAGTAAATTTTAATAATTTCGACTCGTTGTTGGCTCGTATATCTTTCCATCATGAAATGGCAAACCTTACTGTTTTTACCACATGATAAGAAAATGTAAATCTATCAATTGATATTTCAACTTTAAAAATGCATCAATTACTTTTTATAATATTAATCAACAAACTCGAAATTTATGTGTTTCATAAAAATGTATTTGGTGACTTTTCGTTCTACAACGACGATTTGATTCATCTACAAAAATGTTGGTATCAACGATTTGTCGAACAAATATTTTATCTAAATTGAGGTATTTAATAATCATCTGCATGAATACACTCGTTTTATCACATACAGTATTGCACACTAATTGAGTGCACACTACTTGAGTGCATACTGATTGATAGACACATGTGCACTGCTTGATGTTATAGAATATGTGTGTTGTTCTGTAAAATTCAGTACAAACTGTATTAAATACAACGAATGCATCGTTCTAAATATTGTCTTTTATTGACTTTGCTCTTGTCGATTTTCTGTAATCGTAATTTCAATAGACAGAAGGACATCGTTAAATCGACTCAGGCGGTGATCAAGTATATCTAGCATACTATACTTTCACTTTTAGTATAAATTAAAAAAAAACGAGTTGGGAAAGTTAGGTCACATGGGTAAGTTCGGTCACATGGGGCGGATTTTTATAGTCGGTCGGGCCCGACTATGGAATACCCTACACCTTTGGTGGGGATATTAACCCTCAGAATATTATTCATATATCAGAAATTTAAAATATAAAGTATAAAAAACTAAAAAAAAAATTTGAAAAATATAATTGGACGGACCACGCCTATATTTAAAATTTTGAAAGGCTAATATTTCATAGATTTGATTTTAATAATTTACGGATCAAATTTCCACTATGAAAACCCGGGAAATAATGAAAAAAAAAAGTGGCCGGATCTCGCCCATTTTTGGACCACATATTTTTAGGTGAATTCTAACAATACGTTATAAATTTTATAACAAAGTTAATATACCCTCTACCTCATAGGTGTAGGGTATAAAAAAACATAAATTATAGCATAGTAAAATCAATGAGATTTATATAAAATAAAATGTTTCCCTATCATAATAGTTATAATAGTTAATTGTAATCATAAATATTGAAAATAACTTACCCGACTATTCATTAGTGTTTTATTGCCCATGCACGCGGCCATATGTATCACAAGATATAAATTAAATAATAAATATAGTATCGCAAATATACCTAAAAACAAAGAATATAATTAATTCACAATATCGATAAAGAATAAAAGCACAAAACTAAATGTTAAACAAGATCAGTGTTTTCTGTTTAAGCACTACACAAAGAGGGAGAGTGAAAATAGTAAAATTAAAATAGCTAATTATTTAGAACATTAAACGTTCTTGAATTTTCATTATAAAAAGAAGGAGACGTAAATTGGTCAAATATTAAATTTCAAAAAGTAGAACAAGAAAGTTAATTGCTTTAATTTTTGGATGGAACTATGATAGAGATAAATGGATGAATCCATTTTTTTTATTTCATTAAATATTAAATATTAAGACAAAATATAATTTAAGAGTTTAAAAATTTTGCAAAATTCTACAAGTTTAGATTCAAATATTTTGAGAATATGTCTCGAAGACAGTCGATACCTCAAAATTTACACGAAATAACTTCCATAAAAAAGTTCGATCTCCTATTATTTATGATACAATAACAAGATCAAAGTGTCCCTCTCACAAAATTTTCTTATCCCATACAACATTTTGACATAAGCACGGGACATTTGACAGTATCTTCAGGCGCTTCACAGAAGCACGGGACACCTAAGAAGAACAAGAACTCTAATACCTCTACTGTGTATAATTGTATCATGGTATATTTAAATTCTATGACAAGATATGATATTTAAACATTTCTCACAACGTTATCACAATATTTTTCGATGTAATCTCAAACGTTCTTTATTTATTTATTTTTTGATATCGAATTCTCTTTTTGAGAAAACTTCGACAGAACGCATCGATATCTACCTACTATAAAATGTCGAGTGAATTCTCTCGCATTACGCTCATAACAATATCAGAACGAATGACATATTGTATTCCTTTTAGATTTAAACAATTAAAACAAAATCGTAATTAAAGTGTTTTGAAAAACGACTTTTGTAAAATTCTGGAATGTATAGAATTGAATTTCTCGTTTTGCAGAGTTGTATAATCTGCACTTGCGTATTATTTAAAAATTTTTATATTCATGTAAAAACGTATTTTTCAGACTTGTTTAAATTTAGCTTTATACATATATCATACTATACTCACAAACTATCGCTAATATGCCACCTTCAATATTCAGATTCTCCACTTGAACTATAACAAAATATAGATTCACGGCGATTATCACAATTGTCAACAGTATCGAAACAATTTTATTGCCACTAGAAATAGATTAAAAAAAAATTATAAACATTTTTGATCGTTCGTCATCCATATAATATCTACTTACATGCCATTCACAAATTCACCCATTATTGCGCTGCACGAGGTGAACGCAATCGTCGGTATAGCCGCAAACGGTAATTGCAACGACATCACAGCATTCAGAATATCATTCATGTTGGTCAAATCTTCCATTTTACTGAACAATGCCAAACAAAATGTGGGCACGATGGCAATGAGACGAGTGAAGAGCACACGACGCCAGCGTGGCCACTGCAAATTGAGAAAACCTTCCATAGAGAATTGGCCGGCATAGGTACCGGTCATGGTAGAGCTTTGGCCAGCAGCTAAAATGCCAACACCCCAAATGTACATGGCAGCCGCGCCAAAAGTGCAACCCAAAAAGAGACCAGCCTTGTACAGATCAGCATCGATTAAGTCATGGCCACCGTTATTGTCGGTAAATGAGGTTTTGGCATCCTCATACATGGTCTGATTAGTGCACACATCAATCTGGAATTAATAACATAGTCAACAATAATAGTTTACAGTGCAGTGCATTAAACAATGTACTTACGACATCCTGATTGGTTTTGCCATACATGCCATGCGCAAAAACCGCCACAACAAAAAGATTAATAATAAACGACACAAACAGCGCCACCGAGGCTTCAATGAAAAAGTAGAAATTAGCTTCGCGCACCTTCTTGGGCTGGCGACGATCGACATCTCTTGACTAAAATCGATATTAGTTTTAATTAGTATTTAGTTTTCAATAATTAAACGAATTATTTGTGACTCACCTTAACCAGCGCCGAATGCAAGTACAAATTGTGCGGCATAATGACAGCGCCAACTATGCCGACAGCCTGCAGCAGCACCTGGGAGTTGCAATCCGAGCACCATGGCACAAACATGCCTTCCATCACCTCGGCTTGATTGGGTGCTGAGACAATATACTAGAAAAAGACGATTAATGTCATAAACATGTTTAGGATATTTTGATTTACTCGAAAAATTTAATTTTTGTTTATTATTTTTGATTTTTTATTATCTAAAGAGAGATATAAGAGGTTACTAAAATCAAGGCCATATAGATAACGAGATGAGATTTTATTATCGATAAACAAATTTAAATTTTTAAGAAAATTTTATTATTTTGACTAAAATATAAAGAATACACAATTCAATATTCATATTAGAGATTGGCACGTGCCGTGCTTTTTTAGTGTAACGCACGAAAATCTGAGTTCGAGCGTGCAAATCTCGGTGCGTGCTAGTTGCTGTGATGCCCGTGCTTCCAAAATCATGTACGCGCACATCAAAGATTTTTTTACATAGTTTCTACCCTAATTAAAAAAAAAAATTTACTTCCAGCTTCAGAAAAATTTAAGAGAATAAAACAGTATCAAACATAATTTTTTAATTATTTATGTTTTTCGTGCTTTTTTCGTATTTTTTCGAGTTTTGTCGTGTTTTTCACGTGTTTTGTCGTGTTTTTCCGTGTTTCTTCGTGTCTTTTTAAATTCCGTGCTTTATCGTGCTCCTCGTTCGTGCCTGTAAATTTAATCGTCGGGCTCATGCGTGTCACCTATCGGCGTGCCCGTGCGTTTCCGTGCTATCAAAAACAGCTACGCTCCCATCTCTAATTCATATATTAATTGTTTTATATAGAGATTGAGATTGAAATACTTAGTATTGTCGTATACAGCAATAAAAATTAACTTTGAGCAGTTGTCACATCTGTTAAAGCATTGAACTATCAAAAGTCTGTGCTAATATTTTAAGTAATGTACTCATACAGGTAATAAATATAAACTAAATAAATATCATGGCTTAGATAAACACAGATAAGTGTGCAGTTTATAGAGGAGAGCAAATATATCAAGTAATTGTTTTCTTTTTAAACAGACATGTAAATATTTGCAAAGTTTTATGCTGCTGTATAGCTTAATTTAAACTTTTTTAAAAACAGTTGTATATCAGATAATTATATATTTTAGATAATTTTTTTATTCATACACTAAAAAATAAATATGATCATGTTCAGTAATTCACATGCGATCGAATATTAATATTTTAGAACTTGGAATTCGATTTATAATATTTAACAATTTCAGGGATAGCAAAAAAACTACTTTAAATTGAAAAACTGGTACGTTACACAGTGTGCACAAACGCTCTAAATCGGGTGAAATTCATAATTTTCGATACCACTTAACAAATTTTTAATTTATTGTAAACAAAAAAAACAAAATCTTCAACGATGACCAGTGTTGCCAGATTAGTTAAATATATTTCGGAATATTTTTAACGTTTAAAAGATTCTCAGTAATGTTATCATCATAAAAAGAAAACATAATAAAAGTTCATGTTACTGAAGAAGAAAAATTATTTCGGAGATTTCGGAATAAGTCCAAATTTCCAAAAAAATGGGAAAAACAAAAAAATGGTTCCATTTTATAATTTTATATATCGTAGTTGTAGAACGAAAAGTCACCAAATATATTTTTATGAAAAACTTAAATTTAGAGTTTTTTGGAGTAATATTATAAAATGTAATTGATGCATTTTTAAAGTTTAAATATCAATTGATAGATTTACATTTTCTTATCATGTGGTAAAAACAATAGAGATCATCGATGATAGCTCGAGTTATAATGGATGTAACGTAATGTGCTCAAATGTCATCGGGACGGGATGTAACATTTGGATAAATGCATACACCATATAAATGGTTATAATGAATGTAACGTGACGTACGTGGCCGAGACGTAAATTTCCGTAGCATTTGGATGGCTACGTTACGTTCCGTTGACAACGTACGTCTATTATAACTCCAGCTTTAAAATTGACAGATATATAAAGATGTTTGTAAATGAATATTAGACATTTTGAAAATGTATTTGGTGACTTTTCGTTCTACAACGACGATATACTAAACAACTGGACCCATTTAAAAATGGTTTTCAGTTTATGATTTATGTGTTAATTGTTTATAAAAGTGCTATACACATATTTTGGTTTGATGATAAAATGTAAAAAATCTATGTATAAAAATGTATAGTAAAGACTGCCAAAATAAAAATATGTCCATATCTTTAAAACCAAACAATATATTTTCTCAAGTGAGCACATTTTGTTTAGATTTTTAAGTAAGCTTTCATAAACAATATAATTTTTAAAATCGAATAACTTTTGGATTTTTTGAAAGATTTTTCATAGAAAAAAACCATTAAATTTACAATATTCAATTTCAAAATTTAAGTTCCCTCAAGAATTATCTATGCAATACATTTTAAATTTATAAAATCAGTTGAGTGGTTGCGAAAATAATGAATTTCACCTGATTTTACAGCGTTTGAGCACACTGTGCGTTAGTGCAATACCACACATTATACCAATCGCTCGACAATTGGAACAAATATTTTTTTATTTAACTTGCTATCGAAATCAACTGGATTGAAATTGTTTTTGATTAATCCAAAGAGCGATTACAAAATTCCCTTTTTTTTTAAACAAATCCAAGATATGTGAAACGAATTGCCTTCAATTTTTGTTCGGTAAAAATTTGTCCGAGTAACAGCACTTTTAATATTTTTAAATTCCAAAAAAATGTGCACACATGAAAAATTCAACATGTACGACGGCTATTAGTTGCATTTCAAAGGCGTAGATATCATCTAATTTTAATTTAATAAATATGAAATGATTTTTAAAATCTATCATAGTATTAAAAACTACAAATAAATTGATATTGCAACTACAAAATACATGAAATTTTATTCAAATGTGCCACAAAAAATAATATATATTTTTTATTATAAAAATATAATATGCACTACCATATCAAATGCAAATATAACACCGTACACGATTTGATCTAAAAAAAATCTGTTTTCGCACAAATTCTCAGAATGATCCCTAGTTTCACGTACATATCACGTCAATTTTTTTCATCTGTGTAATATTTGCAAAAAACAACTGCGTGTATTCAGAATATAAAAAAGAAATATTACATCCATGGTTACTATGTCAATATTTATTACTGTTTCCACGAAATATGTATCTAAACTATGTAAATAGATAAAAAAAAACACATTATAAACTCTAGCGCTATTGTAGTTACTTGAAATTCTATATAATGTACACATACTAAAAAAAAGCAAAATAAATGAAGTGATTATTCATTTTTAATGCAGATATGGCCACCGTAAAATTTAAACAAAAAAAAAATTGTGTAAAGAACTCAAGATGATGTAGTTGCAAATAATGTACAAACGAAACAACAGTTTGAAATATATTAAAAAGCTAATAAACAACTTTTATGCATGTAGAAACTAAAAATAAATTTGTCTTGGCTATTATCGCATTTAAACACTTATAGTAATTACCCTATTATTTTTTGGGATTTACACATATTTTGCAAATCATATTAAATATTTGAAATTTACTGTCACTCAAAATTAATTACCTCATAGCCAAATGTGACAGCCATCACCGTGATAAGGATGCCAAATAGTAATTCCAATTTTCTCAGACCGTACTTGTCGAGAAACAGAAACGTAAACGTATCCACAATTGTTATCAAAACACCGCCCCACAATGGCACACTGCATATCGTATTTTATAGTTGCACAAATAAAAAAAAAACATTATGTTATTATCATATCAGGCATTTCGTGTCTAACACTTACACTTTATTAGATAGCAAATAAATGGCCACCGCTGTGCCTATGACTTCCTGCATATCCGAGCCAATGATTGCAATTTCGATCATAATCCAAAGTATAAAACGCGGCACTTTTTTATACTGGCGATAGCACATTTCGGCCAAGTGCAGACCAGTGACGACACCTAATCTGTGAGACAAGTGCACCAAATAGCATATTAAATAATAATTATAATCGAATGTAATGAACTCAATGGCTGGCTGCTTACCTTGCGGCCAAGCGTTGCATCAGCAAACCCAACACGGTCGCCCACAATAGCACCCAAAGAATTTTATATTTTGCAGCGGCACCACTTTGTAAATCTGACTCAATGTTTCCGGGATCGAGGTATGCGATGGACATGAGAAAACCGGGTCCCGTAAATGCCCATAATTTGCGCCAACTGAATCCGATCTAGAGCATAGAGGTTTAATTAATCATTGGTTGCTTATGTGTACTGTATCAGCCGTTTGTTACTCACCCTATCATTTTCTGGAATGAGCACTTTTTCATCACTAAAGTATGCCTGTTTGCTATCCGGTTTCAAGTGTGTCCCTTCATTCGGAACAAGTTGTTGTGGCAAATTATTCGCACCTGTGCCATTGGACGACGAAGCTTCGTCGGTACCCTCTTGTGCCTCGCCATTTATGTTGTAGCCGTCGTTTGAAGACATCTTTATGTGGCTGAAAAGAGATAACTCTAAATTATATATCTGATAAATTACAAATATATTTAACAAATAGAAGCAGTGTTAAAATCATACTAAAATTGAAAAAGTTAGCACTTTTAAAAACATTTAATTTTTAAATAATAACTAAATTTAATTATTAAACAATGTCCATTTAAAACTAATTTATAACGCGGTACAAACAAATAGAAAATAAACCGCATACTTTGTCGACAGCTAATAGCTTTAAGTAATAGCTTTAAAAACCGATAAATCCTATTGATATAATGTTATTTATAACACCGTCCGACACTATTTTGCACACAGGCAAAAATCGACCAGTACGTGAAACTAGGGATCATTCAAAGAATTTGTGTGTACCCAGTTTTTAGATCAATTCGTTTACGTTTACGTTTTTTTTTCGGAATATATTTTGTAGCTCAGATCACTCTAAGTATGATTATGAAACCGATTTTCCAATATCAATTCATTTAATGGTTTTATTCCCATTTGAAATGGTACTATGAGATATTTTAAAAACCAATTCAAATGTATTATGCATATAAAAGCTGTAAAAGAATTGATATCGGACTATCATTTTCATATTTATACTAAGTAATGTCTCAGCTATGAAGTATATCCAACTTTTTTCAAATATTCAACCAAAAATTTGATATGCACTCGCTTTTTAAATACAAATAAAACCCTTTAACGAATTGATCCAGAACAACTGGGATACACGTGTATTTTATTTTTTTAGCGTACTTTAAGAATATATAGAATTTTCCCATGTGTGCAGTTGAATTTTGTCGTACGGTGTAATAAATCCAAAAAAAAAATCCAATAAACCCAAAGAAGCCAATAAAATCTAATAAAAAAACAACAACAAAAAATCCAGTGGCTTGGTTTTTTTTTATAAGCCCTTATTTTTACGCCCTGTATTAGAAGGATGAACCCTAACCATATAATCAGATTCTTAACTGCGATAGGATTGACGGATAACCTATAGAACAAACTATCAAAACAACCAGATCTCACTATAAATAGGAAATGTCAGAGCTGAGAATCAGCGGGGCACAATAGATATATTCAGAATGCAGTGCATTAACCCGAAGCAATAATAAATAATAACAATACTGTTTAAACATTATTGTATTTATTGAATTCAACTTATACAAAAAGAATAAATAAATAATTCGATATACCGGTTTTCAAAAACATTATAAAGTTAAATCTATGTGTTGAACAAAAGTCTAATTAAAATCGCATAATGTAAAAAATGTTTTTTTATACACACAGAGAACTGATTTGATGCGGCAACCAACTAAATTGCCCTACCGAATCATTCGGTTGCGGCAGCAACTAATAAAGTAGTTGCAACAACCTCTTAATTCGGTGAGAATGAGGTTGTGGCAACTTTCAAATCGGTGATCATGAGGTTGTAACAACCTCCTAATCGGTGAACATGAGGTTGTGGTAACCTCCAAATAGGTGATCATTGTTGAGCATGAGGTTGTCGCAACCTCCTAGTCGGTAAGCATGAGGTTTTCTAAACCTCCAATTGAAATTTTATTATAACATAGTTATTTATGTATATAAATATGTATAAAAAAAACTAATACATATAGAATACATGTATTATAATTGAGTAAAATTGTCGCGCACACAATTTTGAAGTATATCAACTGCTCCCTGAAAAAAAAACTATGAAAAGATACAAGTATCTGCATGCATTTATTTTTTATTTCCTCGTAACCAATAAATAAAAAAAGCTTTTCCCGTTGGTCACATATTTTTTATTCATATTATATTTCACTAGCTAATGAGCAATTTGTATTGAAAAAATATATAATTTTATTAATATTTCTATAATTATTTCGTATTTTTACTTAATTAATGATTTTCCTATTATTTATTTCTGCATGTATACATAATTTTTGGCAAGAAACTAGCAACCGAACTGCTGATAGGCATGAGGTTGCCGTTTGTCATTTATTTTTTTGATACAACAACTTACTCAATCGCCGTAACAAATGCACGAATGTCAATTTTGGCAGAATAAAAAAGGCAATCATGAGGTTGCGGCAACCGAGCGTGCAGTTGCGTCGACTAAGATTTCGGTTGTAGAAAAATAAGGTACGTTCATTTTAATGACATGAGGTTACAACAAATGTATTGGCGGTTGCAACACTGAAACGTTGGTTCAATTAACCTCATGCCAAAAGAGGATTTTTCTGTGTGTACTTTTATTAAAACATTTTTTAAAGAATTTTGAAACTGAAATCATTCAAATTATTTTTAAATAACAATTTATTATTCATTTTTTATTTTATTGGTTCCAGTTTTAAATGAATATCGGTTTCAGGTTCAATTCTAAATATTATATTTTTTTAATAAAATAAAAATTGCAAACCGTAGCAAATTAAAAAAAATATATATATTTTTATTACAATTTCTGATAAAGACTGCCAAGGAATTATATATATTATGCACATTTTTTTTTCTGTGATAACTTAACCAAAATGTACTAAAGTATATTGTAAATATTTTATTACAATTGAGGTCGAAGATTAAAGAAAAAGTCGCATATTTATTTGGTATGTCTAGTTAAGCACATTACCCGTCAGTTAAAACTCGAATTGTATATACATAAATGTAGGTATTTTATTTAAAAACTGTAAAATATACTATATACCTAAATGGTACATACAATCGTCAAGCAAAACATGATTCTTGTAAAATGAACAAAATACAGTAAAATGTAAAAATATCATTTTATTATCTTACAGTAGTCTCAAGTCCATTTATGTCAAAAATATAAGATTAACGATTACAAGTCCTACAATTTTTTAAAAGAAAAATATTAAACATTTTTTTATTGTATTTTAGAAAAATAATATTGCTTAATAACATTATGTAGGTACTACATTATCGTCTGAGATGTTAATTATAAGAAGTAAATAGAATAATTAACTCTAATTCATAAATGTTCTATATTATTATTTTTTGTATGAAATGCACTCTTATTTGTCGGAGAAGAAGAGAATTTGCTTCTTATAGTTTAAATATAGAATAGATAAATTGAATACAATATATACACTAGCTGGATCGGTGCACAGCTTGGTGGTAAACATAAAAAACCTTAATATACATCACTGATCACGACTGGCTATCTTAAGTACACGGATATTTTGAATTAAATGTTCAGTTTTTCCAAGCCAATTTTTATACCATAATTAAAAAAAAAAAACGTGTCCAAACTTCAAGTTCGTTTGGGTTTCCTCCGAATTTCTCCTAAACCACCCCTGTATTGAGACGAATACATATCTTTAAATTACCAGAGATATTACAACACTGAATGAAAAACTCAAATTCAAAATTTCAACAAATTTTTAGAAGTTCAAAATGATAACAAAAAATATATTCTTAGTTTATATATTTTTTTATCTATTATCAATTAATTGGAATCTCGCATTATCAATGGACGGAGCTATTAGATATTTTCTTGTGTGACTCATTCAACTTTATTTAAAATATATTTTTCGCTATTGGATTCTTCTTTAAATAAAAATAGTCAATAGGTAGTAGTCAATATAGTCAATGTTTTGACGAGTTACAAATTTTAAAAACATGGAATCTACATGATTTGCGTGCAATAATTTTATACAATAAGACTATTTAATTTTTATAGCTGTTATCACAAATACGAAGAAATTTTTGATAAAACTTTACCGAGTATTAGTATCTTTCCGTAGTTTACAGAATGAGTCATGGTACTTTGAACCACAATGTAACCATATAAAATGTGTGATGTATTATTATTTTAATGTTTGGAATTTATATTTAAACTAATGCAAATACTACATACTTCACACGACAAACAATAATTAATCTTAATTCTTTTATTGTTTTAATTTTTGATAACATACGGATTTTACTTTTTTCATAAACAATGTCATATTTATGCATAAGGCAGGTGCTTTAAAGTACCTATAACACTGAACAAATGACACACTTTGAAAAATATACCATACAAATTGGTCAATGGTCAATTGGTCAATAACTAATTAATATACACCGAAAAAAATACTATAATAAAATAAATAAAAATTTATTTTAAAATATATTCATATGTATTTGATTTACGACCAAAAGCAAATCTATATTTTTCGCATTCTATAGTTTTCACGTTTCTATTTTTAAAACCAAAACTCAATTAGTTGGCATCACTAGTCTGCTCCCGTAAACTCGTTTGGGTCAGCTCGGGTTTGGTTTTATACCTGCTCACTATCGCAGTCGTGCTTCAAAAATTACGACAAACGAACTTCGAACATATTAAGTCGTATGTTCACACAAATTTCAAATAATTTAAATAAAAGCAAAAAATAAAACAATACAGTTTCTGAAATATGTAGAATTTCTAATATGTGTAGCAAAAATATGTTAAATAAATACAAAATGTAGTCAAAATCTCTCAAGATGTGTTAGTGTAGTAGAATTACGTCAATGATATATAATACGTTAATTTTTGTACCTATTATAAATAATAGCGTCGGTAGCTCAAAGGTTAGAACTGTACTGCCGAATTAGTATTTTTAAATAATAACTTAAACACAAAAAATAATATAAAGTATTTTTAGTATTTAATGGTATTTACCGTTTAAAATAATTATTTATTCTATTGCCTAATTTTAATAGTACAAAAAACTAATAATTGTATGATATTTTATTCTGAGTGCATATGCATTAGATTCCAAAATTCAAGGTTACTTTAAATGTGGCTGACACGTAATTTGATGGTTTTATTTTAAATTTTAATAATATAATTAATAAACAATTTAAATTATATATGTTTTTTGATAATTTCTAATTTAATAGATAAGCAGCAGAGCGCACAATTATCGTATACAAAATAAACAATCAATTTATATAGAATTGTTTATTTTGAGCAACATATCAGACATGTATTATAAACAATAATTCAATAAAAAAATAATGCAGTCATTGTGCAAATTAGACTTTCAGGTAAGCGTAAGAGACAATGCTACCACTGATTCTCTACAAGTTCAAAGATCTCTACGACTAAATGATAATATTCATTATTTTTAATATAAAATTTTCAGGATCATCCTAGGGTAAATTCTCAACGAAAAGACCCTCTAACTGACACTCATGCCAACTTTCCAAATTCTAATTCGATAGTCAATACAAAGTGCATTGTTTTAAAATATTTACATATTAAATATATTTAAAAATAATTCAATAATATTAAAATATTATTTTTTTATAGGTACTTTGTTATATCTAGTGTCTCTATTCTCTAGAATTTGTGTTGAAGTTGCACTATGTAGCATGATAAAAAATTCTTACAGCAGGGCTTCTAAAACCCTGCACAATTTAGTACTGGGTTGTTTTAAAATTCTAGAACAATGTACATGACATCACCCTGTAAAAATTAATTGTTTGTATATTAAACAAAACAATTGCAGGGAATCACACACATGACAATTAAATCTTTCTTTTTTTTTGTTGTATTTGTATTAATTGAGCAATTTCGTGCATCTTAATTCTTAACAACGATCAACATTAATTTCGTTGCCCCTTTTCTTCAATGTTTGGTACGTCTTTATCATGCGATGTCACAATATTTTTAAATATTTTTATTAATATATATTTATATATTTTCGATGAGTTGTTAATCAATTGCATCTTGCAGCAGTTCACCTTGACTTGTCATGCTATTGGCCAAATATTTTGTATTCCACATAATGTAAAAGCCTCAGCGATGCTCGCGTAATCGCCCCTGGTTGGAGTGGTGCTTGGAAAGATGTTGTTGCGACTGCGAAAGTTGTCTGCTTCCATAAAAGCAGTTGTAACACGTTTATGAGTTTTGCGCATTATTTTATTTATAATGAAAAATGTGATATATTTGGCTTTAGCATAGTCAGATACACATAGTTTCGTTTATTTATGACGTTAAGATACCGTTTAAAAGATACCAATATCTGACAAACGACAACTAAAACCTTTATACAATAAATATTCTAATAAAATTGCTATTATATGAAAGCATAGATAACGATAATAGTGCTGAACATGATTATTTTATGCATGACTAATTGACAATTTGAGGGTGCTAATTTTGACAGTTTGATCAGTTTTTCAATGTTTTTAGGTAACTTATATTGAAAATGTTATATACTACAAAAAAAAAGTTTTCCTCTCCGGTTTTTATAAAGTAAAAGTAAAGTTAAATTAACTTAGGATGTGACGCATATCAAGGTCATATATTTGATGGTTAGTTAGTTGAATTAGTTATCCCTAGATCTTAAACTTAAATCTTGAATATGATAAAAAATAAAAAAAAAATTAGCACATAAAAATGAAAAATATTTTTAGTTTTGATCAGAATATTTTCAAAACTTATTCGAATAATGACATTTTTTTGTATACAAAAATTGTCCAAAAATAATTTGAAAATAAAGTGATAATTAGTTTTTTTCAAAAACTAATATAATTTTATTACACTAAAAACTGCCTGAAATAATTCACCATAATTTTTTTTTAAGAGTTAAGTAAATCGACTCTATCTAATTAATTAGAAAATTGTTTTGAATATTCATAGAAAAACATTTTCTCATTTTGTAGAGTCGTGTAATCAATAGATAATAACTACATTTAAATAATTTATGGCCATTAGTATTATTTAAAATATGAAAGTTTTGTTTTATGCTTTTTAAAGATAACGTTGTTATCTTTTAACATACATTTGCATTTGTCCTAATAGTAAAATACAATACCGTCTACAATATGTGTTTTTATTTAATAGAAATTAAAATAAAGATATACGAATTATTGCACAGCATTGATAAATACTATCAATTACTAAATCATGTGGAATATACAAACATTCGTTGCTATATTGAGTTTCATAAAATACTGTGTATGATTTCTAATGAATTTTTGAACTTAGCTTAAAACAGCTGTTTTATTGGTATACAAAAAAAAACAAAAGTCTACTTAAGCAGAACATTTTTTTATTTAAATGAATCCCAAAACGAAAATTTCTGACAAACTCACAGACAAAAATTCTAAGTTTATTGAAACCGTATAGCAGGTTATAAAATGTTGTAAAATTTTAACAGATTCGTGATATATGTTGGAAGCAAGCAAAAAAAAAACCGAATGTTTATTATTTTTATATGCACCTAGAAAAAAATTCCCTCAAATCCTATTAAAATTGGTCAATAGGACAATTATTGATTTAATAGTATACAAAAAATAAATCTTTTCATATAAACTCAATGGCAATATCATGGTATTTTCTAGTATTTAATGGTATTTTCCAATTAAAATAATAATTTATCCTATTGACAATTTTTAATAGTAAAATACTATTATTTATAAAGTATTTTTTTCTGGGTGTGGTATTTCCCCATGATAATCCTCTGAAACTTTTTCAATAAATGGTTACAATTCTTGATTCATTTATAAACGAACAGTTTTTTTGTTGCAGCATCTAAATCGAGTCAAAGAGAGATCGAAATATTAGAAATAAGAAATTCAATTTAAGACGTAAGTGAGTGAATACGATACTCAAACACATTTTCAGAAATGATTTATAATATTCGAAAAGTAAAGTAAACGAGTTTCAACTTATTCTATTTTTTGACTATAAACGAAATTCAGAATCAAAAAATAATTAGATTCGATTAAACAAAATATGTTTTTATGAATATTGTCAATAAGCACAAAGATTAAATTTGTACTTTTCAAAAATATTCTTAATTCAAGAAAAGCGTAATTTTACAACATTTCTATGACGCTAACCGCGCCAATCTGGCTACACTCTTCTTGATTGACGTTTAGTTTTACAATCATCTCTGTCAATAACAGTGATGCATTCATTTTGTACGTATATAGAGTAGTATCATACTCAATTGAAATCTTCAAACCCGCATTTACCCGCAGTAAAGATTATACTCAGTCATTTTATCGAATTGAATCATTGATCATTTTAAATTCAAAAGAAATACTTATATTTTTTTCTTTTTAAATTAAGTTTATGAAATTAATATGTACTTTCAAAAATAAGGAATAATCTATAGAATTTTCAATATAAAATGTTCTCTACCCTCAAGTCATTGCGTTTAAATTTCAACGAACTGTTTACTTTCTCTATAGAGACAATATTTATTTTGAATTTAGCATTTTCCAAGGTTTTTGGTTTCGTAAAACAAATATATATATATATGTATATATAGTATATTTTGTTTGTACCAGTTTATAATAAATAGACATTTTACATATATTTGACTGATAAATAAATAATAATGCAAGTGTCTTTGTTGTTCTAAACATAGGAAACCACAACAATTTGCGTAAAAAATGCATTTGACACGTGCTATTTTAAATTATCTGTAATTTAAAAACCTGAAATGAAGGAATTACATTCAGTCGACAGAGCTGGAACACTTTCGATACTGTCAGATGGATGTAAAGTAAGAGATTAGAAATTTTTTAATGTATTATACCAAAATTAGTATCTATGCGATTTGAATATGTTTTCGAATTATTAAAAAAAGAATATACATTTTTAATGTATTTTACAAAAATTAGTATGCGATTTGTATTTGTTTACGAATTATTAAAAATGAACCATTTATTAAATGAATTCAGTTCTGTCATGAAATAATGTTATTTTTTATATAATACATATTATGATTGATATAACAAAGAATAGATGTTGGAAGTTAAAAAACGACGGACATTTTTTTTTATTTCATAAAAAAGCGCGATTTAAAAAAAAAACTGATTGATTGGATAAGTTGAAAGCGCTGATGGCATTATATGAATATTTTTTCTTTTATTACCTCGTCCGGACCTGAAATCACATTACTAATTCATTTTACCAATCATATCTAACGCTAAATGCAGTTCAAATTTTAATTTTTTGAACTTGCGATAAATAAATTTTTACTTTTTGACTCTTGGATTTTCCGGTTCAAAAAATGTTCAATAAAAGCAAATACCCAATTTTTCCCAACTGAATTTAAAATGCAACACTGGTCAATAATATTAGTGTTTTTTAGATGCTCTCTTAGCTCTGATTTGCTCTTTTAAGCAGATACGCCTAATCTTTAGTCGTCATAAACTAGACAAAAAAAAGAGAAAAATACCAACGATAACATTTATTGCAATGCATGAAATTTTTTTACATTAAAAATGTAGCAGAAAAACTTACTTTATATTTTATGAAAATGGTATTTCGTTTATCACTTTGTTAGGTGGGTGCGTTGAGGATAATTGTTGTTGTTCGGTTGGTTTGGTGGCAATAAAATATTGCGATACCAATAAATTAGCTCAACAAACAGCAAAGTTGTTCCAAGTCGAGTTGTCAATTAGCTTCCGCTTCAAGTCGATTTTGTTCAGCGACGACCTTTAAAATGTTTGTGTATTGATAAAAATAGAAAAAAACACTTGTTACAACGTCAGCACCAGCATCAGTAAAAGTAACACCAGCCACGACTTTAACAATGCGTTACAATTATTTAACCAATTCTTCACGCAAATCACGAACGATACGTCAACGGCGCGGCCAATTCTTACTGTTGCGAAAAAAACAAATAATTTTCTGTTTTTCACACAATTTTCTACACACGGTTTCTGGTTATTTGTTTAATTAGTTTTTCATTCACTCTTCGTATTATTTCAAAATTCTTCGATGTGTTTCTTTTACAGCAGCTAAAAATTTCAATTCCAAATCTTCGTGGTTCTTCTGCACTTTGTTACTTGTTTCCTTTTTGTTGTTGTTTTTGTACACGTTCTTCTTTTTGTGTGATACACTGAAAATACTTCTGTCAGGCACGTAACGAACAAAAACCAACAACCAACCGTCTGAGTAGAAGCGCGGCCACGAAAACACTGAGGAGAGACCTTAGCAAACAGCTGTTCATATACGAGAATCGGCGACTGTCAAACAAGTGAAATGCCAATGATGCTTCTCTTTTGTAGGGAAAAAATTTCGTTTTTACGAAAATGTATTATATTTTATAGCTTGATATATTAAATATGTGTTAACGTTATACCCGTCATTATAACGAGTAGTTGGTATCCAATATATATACTATATATATCATTTACGTGTTCTTCCAGCGTTATTTTTACTTCTTCATTTGTTTTTAACAGTTGTAACTCTTCTATAATTATTTTTTTTAAATACTTTTTTGCATTTTTGAATGAAGTAAATACAGATTAAGTCATCTTTCAAAATTCTGGCGCTATTTACTTATTTTTGAAACTGTGTGAATGATTTAACATTTGCATCATTATCTACCTACCATGTAGGTCCAGTTACGAGAATGTGTCCGATATCGTGGAATTTCTCCATCTACGCGTAATGATTTCGTAACGATTAGAAACGAATGGTATAAATATTTTGACATAACGACATTAACCGCAGACCATTATATCCCCGTGACAACGATATCGACTTCAATATTTTTAAAAATCATTTACATATCGTGTGAGATTCGTCCATAAACGAAATTTATACAAATATATTCAATATATTAAATGGCGGGCTGAAGTTTACAATATAGGGGGAGAGAGTTACAGGGGGCAGTTCGACACCTTGAATCTGACCAAAAATCGAAAACCGACCGAGATCACAACTGCTTTTTTGGATTATAGCAATTTGAAAAAAACCGATTATGATTTTTAGGGGTGTCCCTGATGTTACTTGTTATACTTTTGTAATTTTTTAGTCTCATTTAACGCAACACATTATAATTTTTTTGCCCCAATCACTTTGCTATAATCCAAAAGGCAGTTGTGACCTCGGTCAGTTTTCGATTTTTAGTGGGTAGGAGATGGCCGATTTTCCGACTCTCCGCGTTTATTTAGGCGCTTCATGCCGTGTATTCATGATGGCACTTCGAGCAACCGGATTACAGTCAACGTTGGAGTACGGTAAGGATGAGTACCATCTCCCCTACTCTTCCTATAAATGGAAGTAGTCTTGCAAGGACGACTGGAAGACCTCGATTATGCAGATGATACTTGTTTGCTATCTTCGCAACAACACGCCGCCAAAGCGGGACTTAAGATTAACAAATTAACATTGGTAAAACCAAGTCCATGCGGCTGAATGCCGACAACATTTTTGATCGGAATTACTGAGCTGCTATCTTTGCAACCTAATAAGAACAACATGTGCCTGCAAGGAGGGCATAGCTAGCCGAATAAATAAATCCAGACTTGCTTTTGGAAGCCTAACCCGTATCGTCCTTTATCCTACTTCAGACCAAAATAAAAATATTCTACTCCAATGTTATGTCTATGCTGCTATACGGATGCGAAACATAGAAGATGACGAGTCGGATGACGGATGCGAAACATAGAAAATGACGGACTAAAATATCATTTTATTTAATCGAGCCCATTAGGGCCATATATGATTAAAAGTAACGTAAATGAGCAAATTAATTTAATATATAAATATTACATCTAAAAATTCATTAAATACAACGTATAATATAACATATAAAAAATATATTTTTTAAGAAAAAAACTTTCTTTGAGAGTAAATATCTGAAAAAGAGTAATTATTTCGAATAACATTTTTGGCAAGAGGATTTTAATACTATTGCTTGCATTCTAAATACAAATTTATTTAACTTAAAATATATTAAAAATTAAATTTTAACAAAGTGATTTATGAAAAACAACATTGTTTTTCGTACGTTGTGCTTTATATTATCTCTACTTGTTTTGCCGTACTCTTTTGACATGCATTTGGCTTAAATGAACTCTTAGCGTGACATGAAAATCTCTCGAAGTTATGCTTTCTGCTGGCCAACGAATTAATTCAACTCAGCTTGCATGCGTCCGTCCATCACCCATTTTCTTAAAATAAGCCAATTAAACTGAATACAACTAAAAACCGAACAATATACAGTGGTTTTAAAATGTTTAAACATTAAACACCTTTTAAGAGTCGATTTGCCTAAATTCGAATATCAATATTTATCAGCGCACGCAATTCTTATCACAATCGTGCTTTTCTGCTAATATTACTGAAAACGAATCTTAGATGTTTAAAATTGTTATTGTTTTATTAGCTGTTGTCTGTGTAAAACTTTTTGCAGACACTTCACTAAAATGAAGCAACAGCATTCAACTGGTATTTAGTCATCAAAATGCTTTGCTATCAGTTGACATTATCATTAAATAGCAGACCGACAGACCTTCTTGTCATTTTGGTCACTTCTTGAGACTAGAATGTTAAATGTACGTTGTCGGCAAGGTGAAACCCCTAGGTCTTCATAAAATATTAGCTCAAATAAATTCACACTCTAGAGGCATTTCATTTATTTTGTATGCAAACACTTCACAGTCTGAGTCTGCTGTACAGTAACATAACACATGATATTTTACTTTTATTCCTAAATAAGAAAACATAATAAATTATAAAATTTAGTTTAAAAATGTTAATGCGTTTAAAAATGCATAGTCAGTATTTAAAATTGTATTAGAAATAATAAGAAAAGAAGACATCAAATCATGCACAAAAAATATAAGTTGTAAATAATGAACATTCGTTGTTTAAATAATGTGGGGATTTACTTAATAATTTAACTGACGCTATTGTCTGGAAGTATTAGGTATTAATTTGATTTATTAATTAATTGCACGTAGTTGGCTGGGAACAGACCGTAGCGGGTTTTGCACATGCCGCGCCACCAACCTTCATCGATCTGAAAAATCAAAATATTACCAATTTATGTTTAATTTGTATAACACTCTATACTAACCATTTCAATGTGCGTTATATCATCATCGGGATCGAACGAAATCTCATCGTCATCTGCGGCCTGATAGTCGTACAGCGCTATGGCGCGTATGCCGGTGTCTTCAATATAGTCAGCTATATTATCGCTGTTGCCATAGATCGCCTCATCGGGTACGGTGGCAGTGACAGCAGAAACGGTCTGCGACAATTCCTCCGCTTCCTGAGGCACTGCTTCTGACTGCATAACTGTTTCTATTGCAACTTCTGGTTCTGCAACTACTGCTTTTACCTCAACATCGTCACGATTTTGATAAATTGGTTCTGGTTCTGGCACCGATTCCGCTGCTACAGGCGATGTGGGCGACAACAACTCTCGCGGTGGCGTCTGCACCGTATCAATTTCTATAGTGGGTATTAGATCAGGCTTGCTAGCAACGATTTCCGCTGCAACTACTGCCTCTGGTTGTGCCATTGCCTGTGGCTGTTTTGGAATGACAATGGGTTCTTTGCGTGTTGGTGGCGCCGACTCTGTGGTTGGCGATTGCATTTGATTAAATGCGCTTATAGCATTGCCAATGCCACCCTGTCGCCCGGTAGCAATAGCTGTGCGCAAACCTTTGGGTGGTGCTGTGCGTGCCTCCTCTGCCGCTGGCAGTGGCGTGTTCTCAACTATGGTCTTTTTGGAAGCCTCCTCACGGTCGCTTTGATCCTTTGCTTCGCGTATACGTTTCTGCTCGTCGGCACGTTTACGTGAATCTTCCTCGGTATTTTTAGCAAAATTCTCAAATTTAGCGCGTAAGTTTGACGGTTTGGCGCCCTCAATGTTGGGCTTCACTTTGGTGTAAGCGGTGCCCACCTGTTGCTTTTCGTTGTCACCATAGCCGGCCGCCGATTTGTCCATGCGATCGTTTTGCACTCCAAATTTGCCGCCGAAACCAACTTTGTGATCTAACTGACTTTCGTGCTTTTGTGGCGCCTCAATGTGATCCCAGCCAACGGCGGACTTGTCCTTGCGATCCTCTTGAATACCAAACTTGCCGCCAAAGCCTTTTGAATAGTCTACAAAAAAAAAAGTTATTAAATTTAAATTTAAGCTGTTCTATTTGTAAATTCATTGAATAAATAAATTCAATTATATAAAATTACCTTTTTGTGATTCGTGCTTTTCAACCTTTTCCACATGATCCCAGCCAACGGCCGACTTGTCCACACGGTCCGATTGCACGCCGTACTTACCGCCAAAGCCGGTCGCGTAGTCCTTTTGCGAGGCATGCTTTTCGGTTTTCTCTTTGTAATCCCAACCCTCGGCTGACTTGTCGACGCGATCCTTTTGCACACCATACTTTCCGCCGAAACCATCGCTGTAATCCTTTTGCGACGCGTGCTTCTCCACTTTGCCCTGATAGTCGTGCCCCATAGCACACTTGTCCATACGGTCGGTCTGCACTCCGTACTTGCCACCATAGCCGTAGCCAGGATTTTGCACCTCTCGCTCCTTATCCTTTTTGTTTTGATCTGCTTGTTCGGTTTCGGAGCGTAGTTTATCCATGCTGTTGACAACAGTTTTAATTTAGTCATGTTTGTTCATTATATTTGCCACAATACCTACTCAATGGCACCAGCTGTGCGTCCACTGCCGTCCACAGTCTTGGATCCCCAACGCTGCTCCTGCTCGGTGACATCGTTTACAAAATCTGGGTCAGTCTCCCAGTCGTCATCATCTGCTGGCGCATTTGGATCATTTTGAATTTGATGTCCAGCACTTGCCTTCCACATTGTCTATTAAAGTCTTTTCTTTGTCTTGATAAACTGTGATCAAAGATAAGAAATGGATTGATTAGTCATTTATAATCAAGTTTATTATTTTAAATACCTTTCACATACTTTTATTATTGGGAGTGGCAATTGCAGCGTCGTATTTTTGACAATGTTTCGTATTGCGATGAGTGTTTAAAAATTGTTCATGATATTGAAAACGTTTTTTATTATGTTTGCATCGTTTAATGCAATAAATTATCAATTTTGTTGCATTATTTTAGAGAAACAAAAATTTTCTGTATGAATCAACTTTTTTGATTAGGAAATTTGACACTTGTTCAGCCGGTTTATTGAATCGGTTCAATCGGTTATTTGGCATCAGCTGTGTTCAATTAACTACATTTTTGTGGTTTGTTCGCTATATAAGCGGCGTCCACACGATACAACTCGTTGTACAACTCATTGGCTGCATTCAGCGACCTCAGCAGTTGTGGAGCTGTTGAGCAATTTGAGCTTGAATGGCATGCTACCATCAACATGTTTAGTGAGCGGTCGCCATTTTTTCCAGCATAAAATTTTTACGCTACATTTGCGCTGCATTTGTTATCGATGACATTCGATGACATTTTAACTCAAATATTTATAAACAAAAATGGAATTTAGATTGGAAATATGTTTTTAATCAATTAAAGAGTTGTATGTAACTTTAATAAAATATTAATAACAAATTAATTTGTAAATTGACAGTTGAGATAGCGTTGCATTCAGTAACAGTGATCGATTAGTTACTGAGCAGTTTCGCCACTGCTGAGGTCGCTGAATGCAGCCAATGTCGTCAGATATGTATACATATCTGAAGCATATTTTCCTATAGGAAAAATATGCTTTTGGTATATTTCATCCTTTTTTTTTGGGAATTACCACCAAAAATTTCCACATAACACGATTTTTCTGTCAAGTAGGGTCAAGTAGCCGCGGTAGCTCAGTGGTTAGTGCGTTGGACTGCGAGCCGAAAGGTCCCCGGTTCAAGCCTGGACTGGGGCTAACAACATCTTTTCATAGAAACATTTTTCTATACCGCACTACCTCTCGGCAGCAAATGGCAAACCTACTAGAGTAAAACATTGCCTATGAAAAGCTCTCACTCGCCGTTCCGATTCGGCAATAAACCATACACGCATAGAAATCTATTGTTATATCCGACAATATTTTAACAATACGCATGTTCAAAATAGATCCCATTATAATATTGTCACTTAATTGTCGGTTTTGAAAATGGGATTGTTAAATTTCAAAATTTATTAGATTGTTGCTGATAACATTGGATATTGTCATTTTGATAATAAAATGAAATTATCAATTAAAATATTTGATTGTCAAATATAATTAAAATATACATTATTTTTATGTTTGTTTTTAAATTTTATTTAATCATTATCGAATTTAACTCACTGATTGCTTCGACCAAATAAAAAAACACGAAGAACAAAGTTTGAGAGTTTCTTCTTTTCTCTATTTGCTCTGAATTAATAAAAAAATGCCATTGGTACAATATGCTAAAAATATACAAAAGGCATGTTCGTAATTTTTCTACCTGCGATGTGCACTCGACAATAATAATAATAGTTTGCCGCTACAGTCCTGTATAGAACTTCGGCCGAGCTCTCTCACCATTTTGAGCTGTGCGTGTTATATTTGTACTCAAAGTGGTGGGACCTACAGTTTATTGCTGAATCCGAACGGTGAGAGCTTTTCATAGGCAATGTTTTACTCTCGTAGGTTTGCCATTTACTGCCGAGAGGTAGCGCGGTATAGAAAAATGTTTCTATGAAAAGATATTGTTAGCCCCAGTCCAGGCTTGAACCGGGGACCTTTAGGCTCGCAGTCCAACGCACTAACCACTGAGCTACCGCGGCTACACAAGTAAATCAAATATGTACGAATGTAATTTAAATGCGTTCAAATGTAAATCGAATGATACAACAAACCTGTTTGACAGACCAACAAAATAGTTCACATTTTTTGACTTAATCTGAACTTATCGTCATATGTGTCATTTACTTGGTCCGATTTTGATACAATCCAACTCAGTTGAACAACTGAGTTGCATCCAACGTTGCCAGTTTTGTAGGAAAAATACTGTTTATGAGAACTTTTAGCATTTGCGAGATATGAGAATTTTCACACTAAATTGATATTTTTTACCTTCGAGAGAATTTTTTTCTCTCGAAAGGGAAAAATTCCTCGCGTGAAAAAAAATTCTCTCAAAAGTGATATTTCCCGCATGAGAAAATACACCGCTGATGAAAAAATGCAGATAGAAATAACGGAATATCATTATAATTCATTTAAAACTGAAAATTTGTCTCTGAAGTATAAAAAGAAACTACATTTATAAAAATATTGTATGTTTTTAGTTGAGGTTCTGTTAGAATTTAAGGGATTTTGAGGGAAATTGTGAGAATTTGTGGTTCAGAAAGAAATTATGAGAATTTGAGGTACGGTGAGAATTTGAGGGATTTTGCGGGATTTTGAGAGAAATTGTGAGAATTTGAGGTATTTGTGAGAATTTTCGGAGATATTGTGACAACTTTCCTTTTTCCTTTCATTAGGGAAAAAGGTATTTCGTGTGAGAATTTCATCTGGCGACACTGGTTGCATCGTGTAAACGGTGCTAATGATGCGGTTCGCGGCCTATTCATCTTAAACCATTCACCGAAAATAGGCATTTTTCGTATGCACCATTTATCGTAACCCAGTGTTTCATAATGACTTAATTCCGATCTGTTCCGCATTTGCTACTACAAACTTCTTCGTATCCAATCAGGTTAGTTCGCGAACTGTATCTGAATCGTACTAAACGCACCAAACTCCCGTTTCGATTTTTAAGAGAATTTTTAGTACAAAATTCAAAATAACTAATGAATTGACGGAAAACAGATCAGCATTAAAGGAAATTAGTGCAAAGGCTTTTACTAAGTGTCATTTAGTTGTCTTTGTTTCAAAAGGAAAAATCGATGACTCACAATATGCTGGTGGGAACAAGAGAACACAAGGGAGTAGAAATAATGTTGTATCAGCATATTTTTAGAATATGACACATGGCTGCAGTTTATAAAATCCACATAATAAATTGAACATTTGTTTGAACAACAAATATGGGTACATATTATTGTCGAATCCGACAATAATTTGAAAATATTTCATGTTAAAATGAATCCACAAATATTATTATCAAATTATTGTCGGATTCAACAATCAAATTATTAAACAAGTAATGAACATAAAATTTTAGTTTTTGAAAATTTCTATTGTAAATTTTCATTTATGCTTTGAATGGCATTTTTAAATTTTCAAATTTAAAATGTTAGTTTTAAAAAGAAAACAAACAGTTTCTAAATTTTATGTAATTTTTTATTAGTACAAAAATAACGTTACACGTTAAATAACCTTCTTATTTCCATAAGCTGCGCAACCCTAGGAGATACAGCGAGACTCACAGAAGATACAATGTAAATCGGGCATAAAGCACGGTGCTAAAGAATTTGTTGAAATCAAAAATTATTAAATTTCAAAATGTAAATAATATTTGTATACGTTAAATTTCATTTACACTGAAGAACAAAAATTAATAATATTATTTTCAAAGTTAAAAATAATATTGTCGCTTTGAGATTATAAAAAATTTATAATATTTATTTTCAAAAATCAACAATTATTTTCTATGTGTGTATGTAAACCAAAATATTGTTAATGAGTACCGTAAAGGAGATAGCAGTAGACTTCGACGGCGGAGTTCGATGCGAGTTTGTGACAATTTAAAAAATGTTTTCTATAATTATTATTCAATTAAATTATTTAATTTGTATAACGTAAACATTGAACTATAAACAAAAATAATAGAGAGAAACAAATAATCATGACGACCATTTTTTATTTTCATTGCATAAACTTTGCTGATTTATATCTTGCAATATTGCAGGGAAATTGATAAATATTCCTTCAATATTCCATGATCCGTACTTAGATAGATTGCTGGAACATTGCAGCAATATTTCAGTCTTGCAGTGCAGTGTTCCAGCAATGTTGCTGCAATATATTCGTGCTTATGTGTCATATATGTTTTCTTTACATTATTATTGCGACGCAGAAACTGAAATTAAAATTTTCATTAACCATGTCAAACGAATTTGTCAACATATTATCGTTTTTTAAAAACTATGCTATATCGATTAACGACAAATTCGAGACAATTTCAAAATAGAAATACTAACAGCATTTGTACGGATTTATTGAAGAAGTGAACACAACATTAAGATCGGAAAATAACGCAAAATCTAATGTGAACGGATATCATTAATTTTAAAATGAGTCACAAAATGTAAATAATTTTGGCTCAGTCAGAACATCCCAAGTAGCACAATCTCCTATATAAAAGTGGTGTAAAGCTTTTCACGATGTTCTTATTCAGTAATTTTTACCGTATAAAAGCTCTGAAAGTACTTATACGGGCGTAAGTCTATACAACATTTGACTATATAAAAGCTACATTCATAGCTGTAAATGCTATTTGATTACTCTGAAAAGGTTTATAGGAGCTTATTACAACTTTTATAGAATACAATGAATACAAAAACAAAAATAAATATTTACGTTTTTTAATTATTAATAATTAAATATTGATATAGTTTTGTTAAACTGAAATTATACAAACTTAATTATACTGTTTAATTATATTATTTATAATTGAAAAAAACATGATTTTTACTTTTATTTCTCCAAGCCCGGGCGGTGAATAGAACTCTCTTCCTTCAGATTGCAAAGCCAGTACACTTCCACTCGACCACTGTCCATTAATATTAAGCAAGTTATTTCGATGTATAATAACCAAACGTATGTATTGGTGAATTAATTATTAAATTGCAACATACATATTATAAAGTTAAAATATCAGAATAATAAATTATATGATAATAATATATACTAATAACAATAAATAAAAAAATGAATTAAAAAAAATATTGCCGAAGGCAGGATTCGAACCCGCGTCCTCGTGCATAGAAGACAGGCATGCTATCGTCGTGACGCCCATATTAAGGTTGGGTAATCCCTGCAACAGAAGGCAATAATGTCACTGTGTATAAGTTGTATTATAAGTACAATAAACCTTTACACGGTAAATTTAATAGAACTTAAAAGATCTACTGTTACAGTAGCTACACGACTTTCATAAAGTTTTCTGCCATTTAACGTTTATTTTCTCAGATGATTGTGCTACTTGGAATGTATTCGGATTAAAAATCTACCACTCTTATAATATACGAAAACAAGTTTTAAATGTTGCTACAGACGTGGCCTTATTTTTATAAAACTGTTTAGTGTTCAAAGATACAAGTCGAACAAAGCTATTCCAATTTTACAAAATTCCCCACCGTTTCGCCATGTTGGAAATAGTGAAATTGGAACACCACTTCCGTCCTACGAACTTTTTGCTCGGCCATTTCTTTCCGTGCGGTTCTTAAACATGACTGGTTTAACGAATAGGGTAAGTGGCGAGTTTTTGTCGAAAAACAACGAAAATAACAAATGGAAATGAATGAAATAGTTTACAAATTATGCAGTCAATTATGGGCTTTCGAAGGAGCTACAATTTAAGTGAAATTTTCCGGTGAAAAGTGGAAAATCTTAGAAAAATAGCGACAGCCAATGCAACAAAATGTCGAAACTCACACGTGCACAATGGAATTCGTGTGGATGTTGATGGAAACGTCATAAATGTAAAATGTGATAAATTGATTTAAAATGAGTGCGTTGCAATAGATGCAAAATGTATGTGAAATTTGAAATTAGTGCAAACAAATGTAATTTAATTCGAGTTGATTCGATTGTTTGAAATAATGGCTTCGAAATTGTTTTTGTCGATTGTTGGTGCAGCAGCAGCGCACAAACATAACCTCAACACAATTTGATGTGCTACGAATTTTGTTGTATTTTCAGTGAATATTTTTAACGTTTTATTAATTTACTATTTTTATCACTTTCAGGCCGTTGTTATTGATGGTCGTGGCCATTTGGTCGGCCGTTTGGCTTCCGTGGTTGCCAAGTACCTGTTGCAAGGCGGCAAGGTTGCCGTAGTGCGCTGCGAGGAGTTGAACCTGTCTGGACACTTCTACAGAAACAAGATAAAGTACTTGGCCTACTTGCGCAAGCGTTGCAATGTCAACCCAGCGCGTGGACCCTTCCACTTCCGTGCCCCGTCCAGAATTTTCTACAAGGCTGTGCGAGGTAAATATTTGAAGCATCGTTTGCACCAACCCAATCACTCACTGCCATTTGCATGATGAACAATTTTTTTCTTACCTACATTATTTGAATTTGAACATGTAACAAAAAACGCACTGAAGCGCAGCAAATGCATTCAAGATTTGCATTTTTATTTCATAAACAAAACTAATTATTTTATTTTTATTCTCTTGCAGGTATGTTATCAATATCAACAATGTCTCGAACATTGAAAGTGCCTTTAATGATGAATAATACATCTTACCTACATTATTTGAAGTTGAATATGTAACAAACTTTACTAAAACTGAGTGTCACAACAACTACTTCAGGTCAAACAGCGCATTTCGCAAATATTAATAAGTTTTTGTTTTCTTTTCTCTTTTTAGGTATGTAATCAATGCAGTTTTCGATTGTAAAACTTTGCGTCTATGATGTTTAACACTTTCTTACCTACATTATTTGAATTCGAAAACATGTAACCACTTGACAACTGAAGCGCGCACCTTTTAAACTGTTCAGCTGATTCTACAGTTACCTGCAACTCTGTTTTTAATTAATTTTCTTATATTTTGCAGGCATGATCCCACACAAGACAAAGCGTGGCCAGGCTGCGCTCGCTCGTCTGCGCGTCTTCGATGGCATCCCATCGCCCTATGACGCTCGCCGTCGCGTCTGCGTGCCCATCGCCATGCGCGTCCTCACCCTGCGCTCCGACCGCAAATACTGCCACATTGGCCGTCTGTCGCACGAGGTCGGCTGGCACTACCAGGATGTTGTCAAGAGTCTGGAACGCAAGCGCAAGGCTAAGCTGCGCATCACACTCAAGCACAACCGTGTCATGAAGAAGTTGACTGTCAAGGCGCGCGAAAATATCGCCAAGGCAGCCGAACCATTCAACAAGATTATCAAGTCATACGGCTACGAATGCTAATTTCGTACAAGCGCTTGGCTTTTAATTTAAATGAAAGGGGAAAAACAAATAAATTTTTAAATAAAAAAAACTACAATTTCACTGTCTTTTTATTTATAACTTTTAAATGCAAAAAAAATGTTATGTAGTGATTTGCTTTGAGTCGCATCATCTGGGGCACATGGCATGTCGGCCGCCATCGACTGGCATATTGACTCCAGTTATAAAGCTCGCGCTCTCGCTGGCCAAAAAGCAAATAACTGCTGCCACCTCCTGAACCTCGCCCGCACGACCCAACGCATGCGTTGCCTTGCAGTGCTCCAGAAACTTAGCGTATGCCTCCTCATTCATGCCGCCGCGCTTGTGCAGCTCCGTCACAATGACGCCCGGATTTACTGAGTTGCAGCGAACGCCCTGCGCGGCTAGCTCCAGTGCAACGCAGCGCGTCATTTGGTCCACTGCCGATTTGGAAATGTTGTAGGCCAGCACATTGGGAAATGCGCGCAGCCCGCAGACACTCGAAATGTTCACAATGTTGCCCTTGCTCTTGATCAGCGCAGGCGTGGCCAGCATCGTCAGCTGATAGATGGAACGCACATTGGTGCCCATGACGCGATCATATTGTGCCAGGCTGGTGTTTTCAATAGAGCCGTTCTCAATGATTCCCGCTGCATTGACGAGCACATCCAGGCGCTGGAACCGTGCCAGTGTCTCCTGCAAAATGCGTTCCACGTCCTCCTCCACATTCATGTCAGCGTTAATGAGCAAAAGCTGCTGTTCGCATTTTGATGTTTTTTTGCAACTGTCTGCCGTTTGCTGCAACTTCTCAGCATTGCGTCCGACGAGTGCCAAGTGAGCGCCCAGCCTAGAGAACTCGACGGCAGTGCCGGCTCCAATGCCAGAACTGGCACCGGTGATGAGTACAACTTTGTCGCTGAAGTTCATCGTATGTGGTAGCAAAGCACTTGAAAATTGTAATTCAGAGCGATAACTAGAAACAACTAGCGTTGGCATAAAACAAATTTTTTATTAACAGCAACTAATACAGGGTGTAATGGGAAATTAAAAATAAAATTAAATATATTTTGAGAAAAAAATATTTGCTGTAAAAATAAAACTGACCAAACACATTTTTAGCTAATATTTCTTTTATACTAATTAATTTATATTGATCAATCAAAATATTGATTAAAACATTTAATTTTGATTCATCCACTGAGATATTTCTCTAAAGCCTTTCTCAAAATTTTGTGATGAAAAGACATTGATTAATCAATTAAATCAGGATTCTGACAAATGAAAATTGTGATTAATTGATTATTTATTTATTTTCTATTTGTAATATTAAAGCTTTCAATACAAAGTTAAGCTAAATATTCCTTGGCTTTTCCATTTTACAATAAAATACTTCAATCCCAACCCAACAATAAACAGTCGTGGTTCTTGAACATTTCCAACACTTACTTTTATTGTTATATTATTAAAAGATCATTATATATTCAGTTAATTTAACATTGGGTTTAATCATAAATTTGATTAATCAAAAAAAAAACTGATTAATCGATTTATTAGGATTCTGTTAAATAAAATTTTGATTTATTGATTTCACAGTCCTAATTTAGATTATTAAAAACCAGTTAACTTCAAGACAGTCATAAATCGAAAATAAATCATTTTCATGATTTGTTTATTAACACCAGAATTTTCAAAATTAAAATATAATGATAAACATGGAATTCTAGAATTTATTATATACAGCAAAGAGCTCATTATCGACTCGATACTTGACCCCATTATTTCGTAAAACGAGTCGAAATGGAAGTCGTCCAAAATTACAATGACAGTTTCTTTTACTTGTTTATTTTGTCCTCGTTTTAATTTTAAAAATACTGTCACTCGAAATTGTGACTTTTTTCAACGTATTTCTTTTCGTTTTGCGAAATAAGGTTATTTATTTTTAATTATTTTTTATGAAACGGTTTTTAATGCAAGACGGTTCGCGGAGAATTTATAGTACTTCTGAATTCAAATAATTATTTTTATTAACAGATAGTTCATAATTTGAATTAATTTGCAAACCATGGAAACAATCGAACATGTCAGGTGCATCTGTCAATTACAAAATATGATACGTTTCATTGAAGGATTTGCTTTTTGTTCCTATGCCCCACTCAAGCTATGATTTGCACCATTTATGATAAAAATCGTTCTTTGTTAATCTTCAAAGAAAAATGATAAACTTGCTGATTTTTGAATTCCCATAGGGGGTTTTTTAACTTTTATCATAAATTGGAGGTTTAAACAATTAATGTTTATTTCAATTATAATTATATATAGCAAAAAAAGGAACTATACGCACAAGCATGATCCATAATTCTGCTCCAAATAGTATAAATATTTAATAAGACCCCACCAGTCTGTCTTACCACAAATATTCGTTCTAGTTGGATCCTAACATGTTGCACCGTTTTCAATTCAAAACATTTGAAATTCTTTTTCCTCATTACAAATAAAACCAAATTAGTGCAATTAATTTATCTACAATTTTTAAATTTTTTATTTAAAAAATAACAAACAACAGCAGTTTGCGTTATTTAGTATATTCAAATTCCAACAGAATAAAGTTTGAACAATTTTGAATACACAAAACAAATCAAACAGAAAAATGCAAAAGACTTCCTGAAAATTGTTCACCAAATACCACTGAAATTATCTGGGACACATGGCATGACGGCCGCCATCTACAGGCAGACTGGCGCCCGTTATAAAGCTTGCGCTCTCGCTGGCCAAAAATGCAATTGCTCCGCTGACCTCATCGACCTGTCCCGGTCGACCGAGCGCATGTGTGCTGCGCGAATGTTCCAGGAACTTGGCATATGTCTCCTCATCCATGCCGCCACGTTTGTGTATGTTCGTGATAACGACGCCCGGATTGACGGCATTGCAGCGCACGCCCTTCAAGGCCAGCTCAAGGGCAACACAGCGCGTCAGCTGATCCACCGACGCTTTAGAGATATTATAGGCAAGTACTCCCGGAAAAGAGCGTATTCCATTGACACTCGACACATTCACAATGTTACCTTTGGTGGCGATCAGGTGTGGTACCGTCAACATGGTCAACTGGTAGACGGCGCGTATGTTGGTATTCATCACACGATCGTACTGCGCCAAACTGGTGTTTTCAATGGAGCCCACTTCCAGAACGCCGGCATTGTTCACCAGCACATTCAGTTTGCCATACTTGGCAATTGTCTCATCGACGATGCGTTGCACATCAGCCTCCTGATTCATGTCAGCCTGCACTAGTAGTGGTTCATTTCCCTTAGCAGCCTTCACCTGTTGGGCAGTTTCCTGTAGCTTATCCGCATTGCGTCCGACAATGGTAAGTAGTCCGCCAAGTTTGGCCAAGTGCACTGCGGTGGCGGCGCCAATGCCCGAACTGGCGCCAGTTACAATGATCACCTTGTCCGTGAAGTCCATGATAGAACTAGAATTGCTATTCAAGTGAAGTCAAAATAATGACTATTGAAAAACCATCAAAACACTTAACTTATCTATAATTTTAGATCATGTGTGATCTAATCTACACAGGGTGTCATTAAAACATTATTAAATTTAAGTATACAGGGTGTGCTGTAAAGTGTTCTCTTTGCAGTTTAAAAACAAAAACTGTTTTCGATTAAAACGCATTCCTTCTTGGTATTTAATTCAAGATTATATCGTCGTCCTAGAAGTAAAAGTTATGGTAAAAGTGACCAATTACAGATTCAAATCGATGTGACCAAAATTGAGATCATGTTTTCTTTTGAATAGTATTTCTAGTTCTGTGTGTTTAATCAATGTTGGTTTGTATCAATTGATTAATTGATTGAGATTTTCGAGTAATTTAATTAATCAGAATTATTGATTAATTAATTTATTGTCGAAGAATATTTTAAAATCCCAGCAAACACACTCGATGGTATATAATTTCGATATAATAATAATAGTTTGGCACTACAGTTCTATAAGAACTTAGGCCGAGCTCTCTCACCATTTTTGAGCTGTGCGTGTTATATTTGTACTCAAAGTGGTGGGACCTACAGTTTATTGCCGAATCCGAACGGCGGGTGAGAGCTTTTCATAGGCAATGTTTTTACTCTCGGAGGTTTGCCATTTACTGCCGAGAGGTAGCGCGGTATAGAAAAATGTTTCTATGAAAAGATGTTGTTAGCCCCAGTCCAGGTTTGAACCGGAGACCTTTCGGCTCGCAGTCCAACGCACTAACCACTGAGCTACCGCCGCTACGGTATAGTTTCGAATTCTAAACGAATTCTAAATTTCTCGTAGGTTTTGGACTTCAATAATTTTGATTTCAATAAATTTTGCTTGAACAGAATACAATCGTCGAATGAAAGGCGATCACGAACATTGAAAACAACAATAAATTTGATGCTCGGCCGATGTCACACGACGCCCGACGTCGTTTTCTTGCGTCCTCTGATTTGTGGATTGCCGTATTTTTTTTTTGAGGAATAATTGTAATTCAAGACTACAAAAAATGATAGTAGCTCCAAGGAAGGCCGGCCTATGGCCAGTTTGCAGTGATTAGATCAATTATAGATCCGAAGATTAGGTTGACGTCTTGCAACACCTTTCTGCACCCAATACGTAAAAGTGACCGGCGTAAGGCCGATTCAAGGACTAACAGGGAAACATCCTTCAATTAGTAGTAAGTAATAAAATAAGCCTTTGCAAATGTTGGAGAAGGCAATTCAAATAAAAAGGGAGAACTTTTCTATATAAGACCGGTATAAAAAATGCCACACCACCTAAAATGGGCGGAGAGTGTCGAAAGATAAGACTTTTGCCACCCGCCGTCTTAAAACCGCCCATAAATCGAAAACCAACCGAGTTCATAAGTTTTTTTGAATTATTACGAATTGGACGTCTCAAAAAATGTCACACGATGCAAAAACCAGATCTAAAAATTTTAAAAAGTGACCTCAACGTCGCGTGGTACCCCTTACAAATCAAAAAAATGTTGTTTTTTAAAACTCAAATTCTAAGTAAAGGGAATTGGTGAAATAAAAAAAATTCAAAATTCTCGACATTGTATACGTGTGTGCAAGTTTTTTCAAATTTAATTTTGCCACTTCAGGAAATGAAGTTTGAACAAAAAACGGTTTCTGCTTGATCTTGAGGTGACTTTTTATATTTTTGTAATTTTCTTCAGTATTGATTTTAAAAGCTGCTGATATAAAAGATTTATTTGTTTTTTAAAATAGGATATATATAATTGTAAAAAATGCATTTATGTTAACATTTGAATGCAAATCATTCGCAGTCTTTAACGCGGACACATGGCATGACGTCCACCATCGACGGGCAGACTGGCACCTGTCGTAAAACTGGCCAATTCACTGGCCAAAAACATAATTGCATTGGCCACCTCATCGGTGGTACCGGCTCGGCCCAATGCATGCGTGCTCTTCGAGTGTTCCAGGAATCTGGAGTACGTCTCCACATCCATGCCGCCGCGCTTATGCAAATTGGTGACGGTCACACCCGGATTAACACAATTCACGCGCACACCCTTCGCAGCCAACTCCAAGGCGACGCAGCGCGTCAACTGATCAACGCCAACCTTTGAGATGTTGTAGGCCAAAACACCTGGGAACGAGCGTATGCCATTCACACTGGAGACGTTTACAATGTTGCCGCGTGTCTTGATCAATTCGGGTACAGCCAACATTGTCAACTGATACATGGACCGCAAATTAGTATTCATGACGCGATCGTACTGTGCCAAGCTGGTGCTCTCAATGCTGCCCGTCTCAATGATTCCTGCATTATTGACCAGCACATTTAGTTTGCCGTATTGCTTGAGTGTCGATTCCATCACTTTGTTCACTTGTTGCTCCTGAGAAATGTCGCCGTCGACAATGTGCGCTTTGGTGCCTGCTGCAGCGCATTTATCGGCCACCTGCTGCAAGTTTTCCATGTTGCGTCCGTTAATGGCGACACAAGCGCCCAGTTGGGCGAATTTCACGGCGGTGGCGGCGCCGATGCCCGAACTTGCTCCAGTGATTAGTACAACTTTACCGGCAAAGTTCATGGCTAAGCGATCTTATTAAATTAAAATTGATAAAAATATCTCTGAATTGCGTAACAAATAACGCGAGATCTGGTCGCTTCTCTTGTACGCACTCGGTAAGAATGATGTTGTTTTTTGTTCTTATCATTTTTATTAAATTCTGTTGTCGCTCAGCTGTTCAGGCGCAATCAATAACTACAACAGATCCCCATTTATATTGGCAAAAATGTGGGATATTTTTTACTATCATTTGTGGGATATTTTTTAAATGGTTTATATTCGAATTTTTGTATAAGAAGATCTACAACACTTCCAACGGAAATTAAGATTTTCCATTTGAAACAAAAACATTCCAATTTCATATTTTATTTTTAATTTTGCCAATTACATATTCATTATCTCAATTTTTTTTAAATTTTTTCAATGGCAAATGGAAATTTTTTAATTGATTTGATAATTTCACAAGTTCAAATAGAATGATCCAAGGTGTAAATACAACTTGGAATGATCTTACAATTGTAAATGGTTTTGTGAAAATATTAGCTGAAGTATTTATTATGGAATACAAAATAAATCGCACAACATTATCTCATAAATTTGCTTATGCATTCCATTTTATAATTTTAATACTAAGCTTTTTTCTCCAAAAATAATTGTTAACATATTTTAATGAGGTCCAGAGGTTTGTTTTCCAGAGAAATACCACAAAAAAAAATAATATTTGTTAAGACAGTGGAATAGTTTTAAAGTAAAATGTCAAATAACAACACGGTGCGACACCAATAAAATACATGATCTCCAACCTATTTTTTAATATAGGTATTGAAAAACAATGATTATTTACAGAATGTCTATTTCACTTCGAGTATATATATTCCAAATTTTAAGAAAATCCGTGCACAGGTGTACGTTTGCATAGCGCACAAACAAACAAACGGAAAATGAGTTTTATATATATACACCCAGAATAAAATTCCCTCAAATCCCATTAAAATTGGTCAATAGGACAATTATTGATTTAATAGTATACAAAAAATAAATCTGTTCATATAAACTCAATGGCAATGTCATAGTATTTTCTAGTACTTAATGGTATTTTCCGATTAAAAAAATAATTTATCCTATTGACTATTTTTAATAGTAAAAAACTATTATTTATATAGTATTTTTTTCTGGGTGTAGATTTACGAATATTTGCTATCATTTACGATATCGTTTATGATAGTTTACCGGCTGGGGCTTCAAATTTTATTTAAAAAAAAAATATTTTGAAAATTCTAAAAAAAAACTAAATTTTTGTTGATTTATTATAAATCGTCGTTATAGAACTAAAAGTCACCAACTACATTTTTATGAAAATCTAAAATTTCAACTTTGTTGGTAATTATTACAAAAAGTAATTGATATATTTTTAAAGTTAAAATATCAATTGATAGATTTAAATTTCTATAAATATTCATTTGGTATAAATATTGGGCTCATCTATCAGAAATTGAAATATATATAAATAATTTTGTAAATGAATAATTGGCATTTTAAAAATGTAGTTGGTGACTTTTAGTTCTACAACGACGAAATAATCCTACCAAATTTCAATATGATGAAATAACACACAAAATATAATTCAAATGAAATCACCCACAACATACTTAGGTTCAGGGTTATTTCTTTGCTGCTTTTTTCATCATAAAATAACAACCAAAAGGAAAAATGAAACTGCGCCCAAATAAAAGGATGTTTAAACTTTTGAAAATATGTGAATTAGTAAGCGGATAAAATTTCAAAAATTAGTACCTAACTTACCTATCAGACGAGGTAAAAAAAACTAAAAGATTAACTCAGCGATAGACTTAATTTTGGTTTTGACTATAATTTTGATATTAATATTCGGGAATGTTTTGAATTTAAATTTCGATCAAAGTTGTTATATTTGACAGTAAAATCAAAATGAATTTGTTCACAAAAATTTAACGGATATATTATAATGTTTGAATCATATTTTCATTGAATTGAAAACCGATCGAATTGAAATGTTTATATTATTTCGATAGGAAGTTTCAAATGCCTAGTTTTTCTATCAGTATTTGTTTATTTATAACTGTAAATCGAACAAAAAAATTGTCGATTTCTGTGAACTGAAAAAAATATATGTAAAAAATACAATTTTTTGTATGAAACGGTTTTTATTGCAAGGCGTTCTACTTTCGTTTCTCGGAGAACTGAGCATAGAACAGCTTCAGAAACAACATTTTTTAGAGAACTTCTAGATGTGATTTTTGCGAACAGGTTATTGAATATATTCACATGCATAGATTCTAAAAAAAACTCAATTTGAAGGCACGCATTCATTGTTCGCTTCCTCATTTTTTTTTAGCGAAAATAAGGAAGCATACATTTCTCTTTAATCTTTATTTTAATTAATAATTGCAATTGATGTAATTTTTGGTGCAAAAATTACATTAGCAAACAAACCTGATTTTGAAAAAAAAAAACTGCTTTTTGTAATGGATTTATAACATAATAATTTAGAAATCAGTCCTGAATAACTTAGCCCGAGGCTCTCATCATTTCTGCTGTCCGTGTTCTATTTGCACTCAAAGTGATGTGACCTACAGTTTAATACCGAATCCGAAGCGGGCGGGGTGACTGCTTTTTCATCAGAAGTGTTTATTCTTCGTGGTTTGCCATTGTCAGCCGGTATAGAAGAATGATTTCTATAAAGAGATATGGTTAGCCTCACTCAGATTTGAACATGGGAACTTTGCATCTCTGAGCAACTACTGAGAACATTTTATTAATAATATAAAAAGAACATTATTTAAAGTAGTTATTTTTAATTTTAAGTAATAGGGAAAGTGCACTTACGTTGAAATATTGACTGTCTCTTTTATTTCACGACATTGGATCAATTAAATATTTTGTTAAATTAAATAAAATATTAGTCGAATAGAAACATATGAAAATAAAAATAATTTAATTCAATATATGACAAACTTATTATGAATAAAATTGAATATGGAACATACAATTTTTACCAAACAACATAATTGGTGTTAATAATTTTGAAATCTACTGAAATTCCACATGGTATTTCCATCATCGATTTCGTGTCAACAAAGACCAAAACAATAATCATTTTATCACTTTAACTGGATTGCAGTTGTCATAGGGCTCCAATGAGTCTCTTTGTAGGTTGCAATGTTTTGTGATGGACGTTTATCAGCCAAAAAGCCAAGACAATTTTGCATCGCACATTTTCCGCAAACTTTATACCACATTTTCAGGACCTCTTAGATATAGTCCTTTTTGAATTGAAAGACGTTTGAAGCCTTCGAAGATTCTCAAAATATGGAACTGAAAATGTATGTAAATTCTGCAAAGAAGTTTTGAATAAATGTGTATTTCATTTATATTTTATTCACTTATCTTGTTTATTGTTCATGTTCACAAAGTCAAATGAATTGAAATGTACATCAATAACGGAAGAAAATCGGTGCCGTTGAGTTGGAGTATAAACGGGTAATTTACGGAGTACTCCGTTTCAACGGAAACATTACGGAGTACTCCGTTACAACGGTACCGTAAACGACTACAACAAAACGCAAATCTTACGGAGTTATTTAGAAATACGGAGCAAAACGGAATTCTAACGGAGTCGTCCGATTTGACGGTACGTTAACGGTGCGTAATCGTATATGCTACGACGGATACAAGCTCAATGATCCGTAAAAATGCCGTCAATGACGGTATTGTATTTCCGTGTGTGTCGTATGCTCCGTATAAATGTTTCTTGGGTCCGTTGAGATGACACTGTGCCATAAACCGCACCAAACGATGTATGATGAGATGGCAAACAATAATAAATTTTTTGACTGCTGGATGTCATTGGTAACTTAGTTACCAATAATGCTGAAAAATAACAATTGAAAAAACTATCATTGCCATCTGGTCACTCTTTATTTCCGTTTGAATTAGTATCGAATTGAAAAATACGATTTTAAAGCATTTCAGATATAACAAGAGATACACAAACTATTCACAATCAGAAATTGTTTGATTAAACAATTTCTGATTAATCAGAACATTGATTAATCAGCATCAAAATTATAATTAATCAGCATTTAGATTCATCAGAATTTCTGATTAATTAACTTCTGAATCGCAAAAGATATTAAAATACTTTATCATAAAAATGTGCACCCCAACCAATACCTATAAACTACATACAAATTTCTTCAGGACGAAAATAATATATAAAAAGTGTTTGCCCACCTCTGCCTACCTATTTCCTACTGTAAAGCTACTTTTAAAAACTTCAAAACACAAATTTCATTATAATGTTCTTGCCTGCTACAGTCAGGCTACCATCCAGCCCATTTACCTGCTATAAAGCTACTTCTAAAAATGTTTTTGCCTGCATACAGGCCACCTTTCCCTTTCAATTGGTTGCTATAAAGATGCTTTTAAAATTAAAAAAAAAAAAGAAACTTACAAAATAACTACTTACTTACTTAAATGGCCCTTACAACCGTGGGTCGGTTTTGGCCGCTGAGATGAAGCCGCGCCAGTCGGATCTGCTTTGCGCGCGCTGACGCCAGTTAGAAATACCAAGCGTTGCCAGGTTGTCCTCAACTTGGTCTTTCCAACGCAGATTTGGACGCCCTCTTCTACGCTGTCCACCTTCGAGTTTCGATTCAAGCACCTTCTTGGCTGGAGTGTTTTCATCCATTCGTTCGACATGACCTAGCCAGCGAAGCCGCTGGATCTTGATGCGCTTGACTATGTCAATGTCGTCGAATAACTCATATAGCTCGTGGTTCATCCTGATTCGATACTCGTTAGCAAAGCAGATAGGGCCAAAGATTTTACGGAGAATCTTTCTCTCGAACGCTCCCAGTACTCTCTCATCGGTGGTGGCCAGCGTCCATGTTTCTGCACCATAAAGTAGGACGGGCATGATGAGTGACTTGTAGAGCGTTATTTTTGTCCGGCGAGAGAGGGCTCTGCTTCTCAATTGCCTACTGAGCCCAAAGTAGCACCTGTTGGCAAGAGTTATTCTCCGTTTGATCTCCAGGCTGACGTCGTTGTTGCTATTTACGCTGGATCCCAGATAGACGAAGTCCTTCACAATGTCGAACTTGTGCGTGTCAAAATCAGCTTTTTGTCCAAGACGCACGGACTCTTTTTTGCTTGTTGACACAAGGAACTTCGTCTTGTCCTCGTTCACCGCTAGACCCATTCGACGCGACTCTTTCTCCAATCTGGAGAATGCTGCGCTGACTGCTCGTGTGCTCCTGCCAATGATATCAATATCGTCGGCATATGCGAGCAGCATGACACTTTTGTTGAGGATAGTGCCGCTTTGACGGAGTTCGGCAGCTCGAACTATTTTCTCCATCAATAAGTTAAAAAAGTCGCACGATAGGGAGTCACCCTGTCTGAAACCTCGTTCGGTATGAAATGGCTCGGAGAGGTCTTTTCCTATTCTCACTGAGCAACGTGTGTTGCTCAGGGTCATCCTGCAAAGCCTTATAAGTTTCGCAGGTATACCGAACTCAGACATTGCGGCGTATAATCGTTCCCTTATCGGAGTGTCGAAGGCGGCTTTATAGTCGACTAATAGGTGGTAGGTGTCGATCTGTTTTTCTAGGGTCTTTTCCTGGATTAGGCGCAATGTGAAAATCTGGTCTATGGTGGACTTTCCAGGTCTGAAGCCGCACTGATAAGGTCCAATCAGTCTGTTGACGATGGGCTTCAGTCTTTCACATAATACGCTCGATAGAACCTTGTATGCGATATTGAGTAGGCTGATCCCACGGTAGTTGGCGCAGATAGTGGGATCCCCTTTCTTAAGGATTGGGCAGAGTACACTGAGGTTCCAGTCACTTGGCATGCTTTCATCCGACCATATTCTGCTTACGAGCTCGTGCATGCTCTCTATTAGCTCTTCGCCTCCGGTCTTAAACAATTCAGCAGGCAGGCCATCAGCACCTGCGGCTTTGTTGTTTTTCAGCCGAGCAATGGCTGTTCTGACCTCGTCATGGTCGGGTGGCGGAATCTCAACGTCGTCATCAAGTACTGGGGTTGCCGGGTTTGCTTCTCTATCGGTGGAATTGAGGTCATCATCACCGGTCAGCAGTTTAGAGAAGTGATCCCTCCATATTTTCAGTGTGCTCTGGATATCTGTCACTAGATTTCCGTTCTCATCTTTACAGGAAGAGGCTCCGGATTTCGAACCTCCGGCTAGGCGTCTTATTTTCTCGAAGAATTTTCGAGCCTCATTCCTGTCCCCATGCATCTCAATCTCCTCACACTCACGTCTTTCTGCCTCGCTTTTTTTACGCCTGAAAAGACGTCTCTCTTCCCTCCTCTTCTCTTTGTATCGCTCCTTCGCAGCTCGCGTAGCTACTGACTGCAGGGTGGATTTGTACGCAGCGTCTTTCTCTGCAGTGGCCGCGCGACACTCTTGGTCATACCACTGATTCCTCAGGGGGCGTTGGAATCCAAGCACCTCTTCGGCAGCCGTACGCATAGAGCAGGAGATATGATTCCACTGCGCGCTTATATCATCGAGAGGAGGAGTGCTTTGTCTAAGCAGGTGTGAGAGTCGAGTGGAAAAGGCTTGCGTTGTCTGTTGTGATTGCAGCTTTCCGACGTCTAGCTTTCTCTGCGTTTGGTTCCGTACGTTCTTCGCAGCGCTTAAGCGTGTGCGGACCTTGGCTGCTACAAGGTAATGATCCGAGTCCATATTGGCACCTCGGATAGTGCGTACGTCCATCACGCTTGAAGAGTGCCTTCCGTCAATCACAACGTGATCAATTTGATTTCGAGTTTTTTGATCGGGCGACAACCATGTGGCCTTGTGGATATCGAAATGTTCGAATCTAGTGCTACTAACTACCATGTTTCGTGCTGCGGCGAAGTCGATTAGCCTCGTTCCGTTATCGGAAGTGTTGGCATGGAGGCTAAATTTTCCGATTGTGGGACAATAGATGGCTTCTCTGCCCACCTTGGCGTTAAAATCGCCTAGCACGATTTTGATATCGTGGCGGGGGCAGCGCTCGTATGCGTTGTCTAGGCGCTCGTAGAAGCGCTCTTTTGTCTCGTCATCTTTCTCGTTCGTCGGAGCGTGTGCACAAATTAGGCTGATATGGAAATATTTAGCCTTGATGCGGATTGTTGCCAGCCTTTCGTCCACGGGTGTGAACCTAGAGACAAGGTGGCGGAGTCTCTTGCCGACCACAAATCCACATCCAAATTCGTGTCTCTCCGCATGGCAGCTGTAGTAGATATCACAGGACGCTTGTTTCGAACAGCCCTGTCCCGTCCATCGCATCTCCTGGATAGCGGTGATGTCAGCCTTATATTTTTCGAGGACATCTGCCAGCTGGATAGAGGCACCTTCCCTATAAAGGGTCCGGACATTCCAGGTGCATATCCGTAAATCATGGTCCTTAAAACGTTTGCGTGGGTCGTCATCGTTGTAATCGGTCGTTATCCGAGGCTTCTTTTTTGTTTTCATTGGGCGCATAGGTTTTTTCCGTGGTGGGACCCAAACCCAACGCACGAACCCTCACTCTGAGGGAGATGCTCGCCACTCACTTTAGCCGACTTCTACACCGGGTGGTGTAGAGCGCCGTTTCCAGGGACTTCCACGAGGAGGACTTCCACCGAAGTGGAGGTGTCACCATTTGACAATTTGTCAATTCTGGTGACCAGTGAGTTGACTTGAGACGACACCGACAAGGATTGCGCTGGCTTCGCCATGTTGAAGCACTCAGACACGTTGCCTTGTGATAATCGCCCCCAAAGTCCCCCTTACAAAAAAAAAAAAAAAATAACGCCTTTGCATATTAGGGGCAGGCTTCAACATACTAGTTTCCTGCGTAACCGCTGCTATAGGAAGCCTGCTTTTTTTTTTTCAAAAATTCAAAATGCCTGCTATGCGATGTGTATTTCCTATCATATTCCTGTGAGTTTTCCTCAAAACTGCTACTATAATACCAGTTTTCTTGCATATTTTTTGTCTCGGGTTGCTTTTATTTTTTAATTATTTGAAAATTAAATGTCACTTTATTTAAGTTGAAAAAAAATGTAATATTGTTTTCAATTAATTCAGATTTTGATTAATCGCACAGCCCTGATTTTCTACAAAATCTCATAAAGTAGTTCACAAATGTAAATAAAAATCTTTTTTTTTATGTATAATAATTTTGTTTATTATATAATTCACTGATAATCTTCAGATGAATCTTGGAAAAAAATACTTTTAACTTAAGAAAGAAAAAAAAACATTTATATATGTAGTTGAGTTGTACAAGCGTTGAGGGGGAGAATGCGAATTTTTAAAACTATTATTTAAAGAATAATTTTTGCTAAATTATTAAAATAAACTATAAAATATAAATACTACACTTTCTGAGTTTCATATAAAAAAATATTACATTACAATTTATATATGTAGCTCTTTTTGTTGCATGATATTAAAAATGTACCATATATTGTGTAACATTTTCGATTTGGGGTTTTTTATTTTTCAATTTCAAGTAACAATCAGCACATTACGTAGAGGGTTTAAAAGTGAAAACTATACGGAAGAGTATTAAATATGGAAGATTTATTTCTAGGCGATAGAATACAAATGTTATGAATTTAGTAATTTCGCAAATTTAAGCAAAAAAAAGGATGTTTGAAAAATATAAAAATAAATAAAATATTATTGTGAGACTTTTTTTTAATGATTATTTCTATTAATAGAGTATATAAGGCTATTTTGTTTTGCTCATTTTATAACAATAGCTAAATTTAAGTTTCTGTTTGCTATAAATACAAACTATGAATTATGTGATAAGCAGCAGTTTTGACTTGTAATTACTGCTGATTCTGCCACGCTGTGCATTGCCATCAATTTGTTACATTTTCAACTAGTAAAATCAACAATTGCCTGTAGTCAGTTAATTGCTCATGACACGAATGAACGAACAAACGAACACAGCCGCCTGAGCAACGCAACATAAAAGTGAAACTTTTCATTTTCAATTGCGTGCGGCGGTCTGTACAAAATTATTACAAACCAGCTACACAGGACTACACAACATACCCGAGGAGGCGTCGTCTCATAGAGTAAAATCAAACAAAGAAAGGATGTATAAAATAAAAGAAAACAAAATTATGAAATTGTTTTTCAATGTAGCGCTAATGTTTATAGAAAGCTGTATAAATAATAAATAAAATACACTAAATTATTACAGTTCTTTAGAGCTTAGGTTTTAATATGTTATTCAAGAAGAATTTAAATGTAATTATATAATTAAGTTAATTGCAGCCGCAGCCACAGCTGCTGATGCTGCTACTGCTGTTTCTGGTTTTCTTTTTTTCGACAGCATTTGCTTAATATTAATACGTACTAATAATAAACAATACTTTCATACAGTTTTCGACGTTAGTATAGTAGGTAGTTGCTTATTATGGTTTGTGGAAAAAAACCGCTTTAGTAAAGTTATAGGGTTTTTATTATATTTTCTCGCGGTTCTCGCTTTTTTTTTAATATCAATCATGTTGCATTATTTTCTTTTTTTTTAACTAAAATTCAACAAACAATATAACAACAAATGACCTTGCAATTACACAGTCGGTTCTAAACAAAATCTCTATTAATGTTTGATTAAATTAAATAATTAATTAATGTATGAAGCAGTGCAGTTTGGTGCGTAATTTGCATTTGCACTGCTAGCAAGCAACACATACAACAAACACATGGCAGCTACAAACAGTGCGAATGTTTTTATAAACAAAAATATATGTGTGTGAATTACTTAAGCATATTTATGTGAAACGCATTTAAATTAAACGTACATACAATTCTAATTAATCAACACAACATATTGTGAATGACTTGAGAAAATTATAAATGAACAAACAATTGAATGAATGGTCGGTCGTCGATTGATTGAACGATAGATAGATTGAATGGTTGGTTGGTGGCGGCTATGCTCATCATGATGCCTGAATGTTTCGATCGCTTTCCATGCATTGATTGATATAACATATAACGGAAATTCCATGAAGTATTTTTCTTAAATAATTTCCCTCTACTCTGTGTGTGTTTGTTTGTGTTTTTTTTGTTTTGTTCTTGCTGTCACTGATTTTAACTGCCTTGTCCATTGATGAGTTCATCGCATATTTTAACCAACTCCTCATTTTCGATCGTCTTCTGCAGCAGCTGCTCGTTGAGGGAGGCGCGCGAAATTTCCTCTTTCTTGAGTAACGCCTTCAGTTTTGTGGACTCTATTGCGTGTTCCTTCGTGAGCGATTCGAGTTTTTTGTTTGCACTATAGGGAAATAAATTTAAATAAATTTGATGTTTAAAAACGAATTATAAAAATGTTGCCTACATTTCAAGCTGCTGCATTGCGTGATTCCTCATTTTCTCATATCGTTGTTCTTGCAGTCGAAGATTTTCTAAATTCTGTTTCTTGTCCGCCAGCAGCGATTCCTCGCTTGCTTTGAGCTGCATTGTCATTTCCTTGCTCTTTTCGTATTTTCTGAAAAAAAAAAAAATAAAAAGAATAAATAAATAAATAAAAAATAAAGGGTTTTTCAATAGGGACGCTACAAAAGTAGAGCGACAGGGACAGCAAACGACGCCATATTTCTTGCCGCTCTTTTGACATTTCTCTTCAGTAAGGTTTGCCATTTCATGATGGAAAGATATACGAATTCGAATTTCGGTAGTAAATTTTAATAATTTCGACTCGTTGTTGGCTCGTATGTCTTTCCAACATGAAATGGCAAACCTTACTGAAGAGAAATGTCAAAAGAGCGGCAAGAAATATGGCGTCGTTTGCTGTCCCTGTCGCTCTACTTTTATAGCGTCCCTGTTGAAAAACAAAATTATAATAGTCTAATTCACATATAACTGCCAAAGTTGTGCAACAAATTAAAATTACAATTTATGCGAAGCAAACTGAATATATTTAAATTTATTAAAAAGTTGCAATGTTTAGTGATTAATATAAGAAGTATTTGATAATTTTGAAAAGATTAAATGCCATTTGTAAGTTGTACATATTATCATCAGTTGATATTTGTCCTCGTCGAACAAAAAATGTCAGATATATAACGATTTTTGCAAAGCAATAATTGTAATTTTTATATTGTAGTTGGTGAGTTTTACTTCTACAATACCGATTTTTAAAACAAATGTATTTTTAATGGATTTAACATTCCGTATGTCATGAGAAAATGCATTATTTTCGCTTTCAATCAACACCAAAACTTAGTGTAAAGAGTTTTTGTAATTTTAAAATTTTAATTATCACGCACATATTCTAAATGACGATTATAGTTATAAATATGATCTTTTATTTTAAATTTACTCTAAGGAGACCTGGAGTTTTAGCATTATTAAGTTTTGGTTATATAGGAGATGCTACGTCCCTTTGCCCAATCACGTCCATGTTTTATGTGGCGATTATAATAATAAATATGATCCACTAATTCCATTATTAAAACTCTACTCTTAGGATGTGAGGAGTTATAGCATTTATAAATTATGGTTATTTTGGATGTGTGAAATCCCTTTGTCAAATCTCGTCCAAATTTGACAAAAAGATAACAACCACAATATACATCACTGAGCCAAATATCATGACAGTGGTGTGATATTTGGTTATGTACACAGCAATGTCGAATTAAAAGTTCAGTTGTACCCTAGGAGGCACCTAGGAGATAAACACCATGTCCAAATTTCATGTCAGGTAAAATTTAGATTTTATGATTTTCCGGATTTTCTTTGGGTTTTTTCCTACTTTTCCTTTCCTTTTATTCTATACCACTCTTGTGCAAAATACCAAAAGAATACGGCAAATCCATTGATTCGTTCAGCATGAAGTGGAAGAACTGCATTCTCTCTAGGGATTCCTATCCCGAGATATTTTAACAAACCCGGGACTTTCGGAATTATAAAAAAATCTGAGATTAGTTCCAAATTATGGAAATTTGTATTACATGTAACAAGAAATAAATGTTTTGACATACAGCTTTGTAAAAAATAATTAATAGCAGCGCCGTACATATCACACATTTATCCTCAAAGTATATTACAAAAAAAAATGAAAATAAGTTAATTTAGAAGTTAATATTTTATTGCACGTTATTTTGATTGTCAATCTCGGCATTTCCTTTCGGGATTTTCGATACTAATTTCTCCGGGATCCCGGGATTGGAAGCCGCACTCCATGTTCAATTTCTCATAAAATAGAGACACAGCACTCAGACAGCGTAATATACATTGTGCTGTGACCCAGTTACCTGGTGTTGAATAAAATTTCTTAGATATATTATTATTAAATCTAAGGACGAGTTTACACGATAGAGAAAATAGCTAGAGATAGAGCAAAATAGAGAAAAAATCTCATAGAGTTGTGTAAATACTACATAGAGCTCCACTGTAGGGATCTCTACTGTAGATTTTTTTCTCTATCTCTATCGTGAATTCGAGCTATAAGAGGGCTATTGTGTGTTAAAGAGTGAAGCAGAGCCTCAGTTACAATAACTGTGCTAACGTTCTGCCACATAATTCTAGTATAAACTGGAGAGTCACGGAGATAGTGCTCTGTGGTACCAGCATTTTCGTAGCAGGCGGAACATAAGGCACTTTCGATCAGGCCGATTGCGTTAATATGTTTTTCACATGAGCTGTGTCCCGTTAGAAGAGCCTTCGAAAGGAAGAAAAGTATAAAAGTGTTCGATCTCTTGGTTATAGTCGGTGTCATGAGCACGCCGAACAAAATATAAACTAACCCACACTCTTTAAAACAAAATGAGCTTTTGAGCTCTAGATCACACGCCACGGGAAAACAGCTATGCAGTTGAAATGGCTGATAAATTGCAGTTCGTGCTTTGTTTTATTTGTTTTAGCGGTCAGTTCATTTATAAATGGAAGGAAATACTCAAAAGCATTCCAAATTGCAAATTCGCAATGATCTAAAGTTTACCGGCCACTTCAAAAATAAAAATAAGCACGCATTTAAAAAAAAAAAATATTATTTATTTAAGAGGGCGTCACAAAAACATAATTCAACATGATTGTGCTCTCGAGGCGTCAGGCCATGCCCATTAGTCGGTCAACCGCATCTATTTGATCGTACTCGAAGTTGGATTTTTGTATATTCTCAGGAATTATATATTCATTTATAGCACAGGCTCATTCTTCGGCTAATCGTGTGGTAGGGCACTGTTTTATATTCAGTTTTGCGACATAGACCGGTATTAGTGCAGCTATGAAATTATTATTTTTAAATTAATTTTTGTTTAGATGTTATGTTAAGATATCATGAAAATGTCAAAAAGGTCTGAATGCCGCAAAGTTCATCACAATTGAAGACGGGCTACACAGCTATTATCGTCTAAGGCGATGTGAAGTCTGCGGTCTTCCTGTTTCGCAAACACTCAAGCGCCCTGAACGATTCTGCAGTCGTCAGTGAATTTATGGTTAGACCCCTATCTGGCTCACAGTCAGTCGTTAGGCAGTCTTATATATCAGGTTGGCAAATTTGTATACCTTACACTAGAGTGAAAGGGTATATTCAGATTGGTACGCCATTTGTAACACCCAGAAGGAAGCATAATATTGCTTTAGACATTGTATTAGATGGCTTCTCCAATAGACAGGTGTATAATAGAGTGTCGAGTCCAAAGTCAGAAATATACCAAGGAAAATTAAAACAGAATCAACCCAATTTTAATATCCAGAATTCTATCATAGCTACATCTCACATTAAGATGTCAAGCGGTGGTAGATCTAAGATTGCATATAGTAATCCGTTGGATCTGGTGTTGTGGGAAAGGCACCCGTAACACCTAGACAGAAGGTTGAATCTTGGCAAGACTAGCTGCCACGCATCTTCGCGATAGTTTGTTCCAACATATTACCGATGCATATGATTCATCGGATTTATCATTTCCATGTAATGTCATAAGGATATGTTTGGTGATAGTCCCCATGTCTTCGGAAAATTCTAATTCGCAAATTTCTAATTTCAACATGTTTTGTAAAAGAAGTGTACTATCTGGAGTTAAGCCTAGATATTAACTTCGTTAGACAGAGAAGTGGTGACAACCATAACCTGTCATTATCGTTTTCTTGGTAAAGAGAACAATCACGCTCATCTTGTTTTGCACTTTTTTTTTTTGGTTCATGTTTACTGTCTAAATATATCTTTAATTTCCGATGTTATTTATTTCTTAATTATTGTATTGGTTTAATATTTGAGAACTTACACATGCAGATCGGAGAATGTCGTTTCCAACGATGTTAAATGATGATAATTAGAGTCGCGATCGGCTTTCACATCGGCCATTTGTCGCTCGTAGCTCTGTATTAATTGCTCTTTTTCTGAAATTAATTCAGCAATTGCTTTCTCGTAGGCTTCAATGACACTGCTGCAGGGTGTAACAATGGAACAGTCGAAAAAATGAGTTAGTAATTGCTGTATAATAAAATGTACTGCATTCGTGCAATGTTATTACTTACTTCATTTTGGCAATTGTTTTATCTTTCTCTGTTATTCTTTTGATTAAAGCCTCTTCGCGTTGTTCGGCTTCTTTCAGTTTTTTCTCAATATCTTCTGTTTTGAGACTGCAGAGATAAACGACAAAAGTAAAGGGTATGATTAATTAATTGTTAATTAAAAAAATAAATAAATGAAAACAGATTGTAAGCACTGCACTGAAGGAATTTTAAGTATAACATGAGAATGAAAAGGAATACGAAAATAGTTTTTGTCTCATTTACATTCTCATTTTATATTTACCAACAAACAGAAAATACATCTTAGTTCAAGTAAATCTATCAAATATGTATGTTTGTCTGTTGTAGTATTGTATAAAAATTGTATTTATACCATAGACACTAAAACAATACTAAATAAGATACTTTTATTTGTGAGTGTTCCCAACATACACCAAAATGCATGTCTGTAAATACCCTGCAGTGTAACGGACTAGTTGAATACTAGTATTGGTCTAGTTCTCCGTAGACACTCAACTAGCCCGAATTCGACCCCATTTTCATACAAAGAACTGTAATTTTTTCAATGCTCATGTCCTACGATGTGTCAATTGTCCCCTCTTGCATTACATTTAAGTAGTTTTTAAACTTACAGTCAGACCATAAACTAGTTTCTTTAATCCCTCTCTAAACTGGTTAATATTTACCAGTTGAAACACTAGAGCTGTAAGCTATTCGACGACAATTGACATAGTCAAGCGCATCAAAATCTATGTTTTCGTTGCCTAGTTCATGTGGACCGCATGGATGAAATTGCTCCAGTCAAGAAAGCTTGTAAAATGAGACTTGATGGTGGACAGCGTAGGAGAGAGCGATTGGCTCGTCTTGTTATCAGCAGCCAAGCTACGGTTTTAAAGGTTTTTAAAATACGTTATTTGTTAAATTGTACAAGTCCATGGCGGAAAGAAATAAAACAAATCGCACGATGGAACCCACAATATAGTTTAAAAGAAAGATGTTTCCTGCAAAACAGATAAATGAAATATAATTTGTATTTCATAATTTATTTTGTTTTTGACAATTTTGACTCGTTCCTCTACGAACAAATTTGTGAACTGTTTTTCTCTGTATCCATTTTAACTAGGTACCGAACTAGAAACATGGTTACTAATATGAATACTACATATATATGCTACTAGTTTAGATTTCACTGCAGGGTATTTGTATCATGTCCAAATGTGACTTATTTATGAATCGAGAGAGATTTGTATGAATCATTTTTCTGTACGCTTTGAAACAACTCCGGTGACTGCGAGGAGAGGAGGCTCCAACTGTACGAGAGGCAGCCTTCGGAGGAGTCACTAACTTTATCGTATTCTCCACATGCGGAATGACAAGAGCTCCACCTCAGCACGCCGTACCGAGCGACAACTACAGACGCTGGGCCTGATATCCCAAACCCTGGATTCAAAGTTCCGGTATCTGGTTTCTGAAACGATCTCATGATAGGTATATTACGAGCCCTTAAGTTGTACGTGTTTAATGACCCTTCGGCCGGATAAGGCCTCCCATAGAGATCAGATGACTACACGTGTTTAACGACACTCCGGTCGGAAGAGAGAGGCCGCCCAATGTCAAACGCCTTCCTGCTCGGAACTCGTGGTAAGGTTTGCGGGATGTATCCGTCTTAGCCTGGCAACTCGTCCAAGGACCTGTTCCGTTCTACATACCAGGATGATCCTAGCAGTCGAGATGTCAAGTAAGAGCACTGGCTTCTGAAGGCAACTTCGAAGAAGTGCGGTTACATCCAGAGTACAGGAATCCTAAAAAACTCCTAAATATGACTCAATATATTGAAGTGAATCAAAATTTGTAGTTCCCATCGCAATATCTGGAAAATGCGAGGCATGTTCATTGGGAAACATGCTGAGGCAGTATAGATTTCAAGCCGGTCAAGAGAAAGCATCTTGATCCCCATGCTAGTCAATCTTGGATGTTATTAGAATTAAGAATTTGGTTCTTTGAGTTCAGCATTTTTTTTAAAAATGCGTTGACATAAAAAGTATAATTCTTATTGTGTTCATTGGTAAAGGATCACTGATAAGGCGGCATGGCTGCCTCTGAAACAGCTATACGATCTGCCACTCAATGCATTTTGCCAGTTGTTTGTTGTTTATTTGTTGGAACAAAGCACTCTACCTTGAGCACGTAAAGACGGAAATATTTTGTATGAACATTTTATAGAAAATATTTTCGAACGAAAAAATTCCGACGGAATATTTTGTTCGTAATAGCGCTAAAAATCTTGAAAACCGAAATATTTCGTAAATATTTAGAACTTTATATTTACAGATTGATTCATTTAAACTTTGTTGTTCCTATTGAAACATTTTTCTGAACCATATTTCTATGTTCTTTTTTGTCTGTACCCTTTTGGTATTTAGTTAGTTTTACTTCTACAACAAATGAGAATTAAATCAATCATCTGCCATTAGCAACTACTTACACTTCATTTTTGATTTTCTTTTCAAGATCATCCATTTTAAAATTGTTTTGTTTTTCATCAGTTTGTGTGCTGTAAAAAATTGAAAAATTCTTGTTTAATATATTTACTTCATTGTCTAGTTCTTCAATAACCTACTTTATATGCTCAATTGATTTGTTGCAATCGTTTTCAATTTTTATATCCTTTATCACGTCGACACTCATTCTGGCATTCTTCTGCAAATTTCATTAAAATAAAAAATAATAAACAACATAATTAATTTCCATTAAGAAATCTTTAAAGAAATCTCAAATTTTACTTTGGCTTTAAGGTGCGTTTGCGAAGTTAATGCCGACGACTGCTGTCTGAGCGGTGCGGCTACAAATTCCTCCGTTAATTTGGGAACAGTTTCTGGGGCGTTTATCTGTGATAGGCCTCCACCAACAACAAACGACCGATTGCTTTCGTTGTGCTGCTCGCCGTCCTCTTCAATTGTGGGACTAAGCAGCAGCTGATTGTTGCTGCTGACCAGCAACTGAGTGAGCTGTTGCTGCGGTGGCTGATTAACCGGTAGCGGTACACCAAGCAATGGATCGAATCTAAGCAGCAAAGAGCTACGATCGACCTGCACGTTACTATTGCCTTTGGTGAGAAGATAATCAAAATCGGATGGGTTCAATATTACTGCAAAAAGAGAAAGAACAAAACACACACAAAACACATAATGTTAAAATATTAGTTACAAATAAAAAAATAATAATGCGATGCAATATTTTAATGTGAATATCGAGAGAGAGAGAGAGAGAGTGAGAGAGAGATTAGTGTGAATTCTTTTCTTGAATTCGTCAGTAAATTTAAACAGAAATTTGTTTGAGTATATTTCTGAGTACTTTCTTCATATCAATTTTTAATATTTGAACAATTTAAAGCATTTAAAGAAACATTTAATGCTATTTTATATATAAACAAGTATTATATATTGTTGTGTCCATCATGAAACCATACAGGTGACATATTCAAGAGCTTATTAAGAGCTGATCTTAAATTTTAATTTTGAAATCATTTGAAAAACGGAGTTTTAAACTGATCGCAAAACGTTCTTGACCTTAAAGCGTACCAGAAACAACGAGTGCATGGTCTCACCGACCTACAAAAACTGTTTCGAGTTTGAAAAGACCAAAAAGTTGGCATTAATTTCGAATGAAAAGACTTTCCTCCTATTGAATATCAATTATCAACAGAACAATTGTTTATACTTTGTGAGTATAAAAGACATACTCATGTATAAATTGAGAGTGGAAGGAATTGTTTCGTAATATAATAATGGTTTGGGGGTGCAATTTCAACAAAATGGAAGTCATTTCAGATTTTCAATGATTAAAGGGATACTAATTGATTGTGACCTAAGACAAAATATTTGGCAGGTTACTGGCATCATATTGGCAGATTTCTGGCAAAAGCGCAGTTTGCAGGCAGATGTTAGGCAGCATGTAGTTTGCTTTTTTTTTTTAACAAAAACAACAGATTTCACGAGAGTAATCGGCATTTTTTCAAAAATATGTACGTGTCACGGCAGACTAATGGAATGTTTTTGGAATTCTAATCGAAATAGTCTATTTACAAGGCAGACAATTTTTAATATTCAGAATGTCTGCCTCAAGTTAGATTTTAGGAATAGCTAGGCAGCATGCTTCACAGTCGACGGCAGACAAAAATGTTATATAAAAAATATTTAAATTTCCTGACTCACTGCGGAATACAAAAACAGCTTTTCAACAAGTGGTCGAAAAAATAAGAATAATTATAATTTAAATTTTTTCAGTTTTCAATTCAGTTTTCACCTATGAGGTACAGCGTATATTAAGTTTGTGCCTTAGGAGGAGTGGCCGGTATTGAAAAGTATATGAGGTATATATACCACGTCAATTCGTCGAGGTTTGACCCTGACCCCCCCTGATTTGCTTCATATGCATGCATGCAAATACTGCCTTTTTAAAATTCTGAGAAAAAATTACATAAATTCTTGACATTGAACAAAGATCATTCCACTTTGATTTGGAGTGGTAAGAATTTTTCTTCTATTTTTTTCTTAACTTTGAAAATCCTGTTTTTTAGTATATAAATCGCCATAATTTTGGATTGGTTTGAGATACATCAATAAAAACTGGTATATACTTATATGTCTTAAGTAGTATTATAGTATTCACCTAAAAATATGTGGTCCAAAAATGGGCGGGATCCGCCCACATTTTTTTTTACATTATTTCCCGAGTTTTCATAGTGGACATTTTAGCCGTAAATTATTACAATCAAATCTATGAAATATTAGCCTTACAAAATTTTAAATTTGGTGTGGTTCGTCCACTTTTATTTTTCTAAATTAATGTATCTTCGGGAGATAACTAAATAATAAAGGGAGAGCTAAAAGTAAATTGCCAGCCGACTACAGACAGCCGCCTATGTCTTCAGGAAACCTGCCGAAAGTCTGTTGATTTCCAGCATGAAAGCTGCTGTGTTGTCTTCCTGCTATCTGTCATATATTTTGAATTATTTTAAATGAATGTTAGGCAGGGGGTTACTATGTATCGCGATTCGAAAGTCAATGCGATACGAAAGTAAATTTAATTCGAAGAACAAAGCGTTAAGAAGACAAATTAATACATTCTAACGGAATTGAAAAGGTAGCCGTGTTGTCACTTTGTGAATTTTAATACGAAAGTTCCAAATTTGAATGCGAAAGCCACACTACCAAAGTACCATTTATTCGAATGCGAGTAGTATTATCACTTTCGAATCGCATTACATAAAGAGTTTTTCAACAGGGACGCTACAAAAGTAGAGCGACAGTAATGTTTGCCATTTCATGATGGAAAGATATACGAATTCGAATATCGGTAGTAAATTTTAATAATTTCAACTCGTTGTTGGCTCGTATATCTTTCCAAAATGGAAAACCTTACTGAACAGAAATGTCAAAAGAGCGGCAAGAAATATGTCGCTCTACTTTTGTAGCATCCCTGTTTAAAAACCCTTGAAAAAAACTTTTGTAGCGCTCTTATTGAAAACCCCTTTAGTAACCCCCTAGATAACTGAATGATAACGGCAGAGCAAAAATGCCGCTTTGTTTTACGGCAGACAAGCAGCAGGGTTTGCTACAAACTATGTCTTTGTGTGACGGAAACATGTCAAAAGTATGTTACTTTCCAGCTTTGTGTTGCCTGTTACCTGCCTTATATTTTGTCAGTGGAGCTTGTCTTATGTTTTTCATGAGTTTTGATACTACAATATTATGATAAACGCCTTAAGGTATTGCGGCAACACCAAAAACTTCTAAAATTAAAATAAATGAAAAACATTTATGTATACCCTACACTAAGAGTGAAAGGAAAGGTTTGGTATGCCGTTTGTAACACTCAGAAGGAGGCATACCCGGTATGGACAGCATGACCTTTGATCAGCATGACCTCGTGCGTCGATTTAGTACGTATTTCTGTCCGTACAGAAAACCTAGAAGAGCTAGATCAATGAAACTACTAATTTACTAATAAGTAATATGTACCAGCGAGTTCTGCCATAAAAAATGGACATGATCGATTGTGACCACTGACATCTACAGGTAAATTTTCCTTTATAATGCTCGAAGTAAACTTTTTTGCTTAAATATATCTGGAGCATAATGCTCAATATATGTGTTGGGGTATTTATAGTCGGCTTTTAGTTCGACTATAACTTTTATAATTCTTACTAACACCAACAATCAAAATTTACAATGTGACCTAACATTCCCTACTGTTTTATATTCACGTATTTATATTTATTGTTAAAATCTTTCTGTAACGTTTCATTTTTTATTTATTTTAAGTTTATTAAATTCAATCCAAAGCCACCAAGGCCAAATGATCGCAGATTTTATAACAATTTTTTTTTAATTTTAATTTTTTTGTAAAATTTATTTAAAATGTTTCAATGGTTCAATGCTTATGTTTGGAGATATTTTTTATGGAATGCTTTTGAAACCAGTTAACCATTGTCATTCAATTGCAACACTAATAATGATTAATATATTTATTTTTGTTTCTTAAATTTTAATATCGCTGTAGTAGAGATAAAACTCGCCTACTAAATTTAAATAAGTAGATTTATGCGTTTGCAAAATTCGTTGACAATTTCTGATCGATGAGACCAAAACTGTTAACAATTTATGAAAATATATAGACATTTTGATTAGACATTACAACATTTTAATACATTAATCATATTTTTAAAAATATTAATTAATATTTTAAAGCATTACTTAATTTTTAGTTAGTTCTGGTTCAACTACGATGCTGCTTTTTATCGATTAGTACCAGTTCTTATCTGAACTGATGCATCGATTTATTTTACTGCTTTGTTGTTGTTGTTGCTGTTCAATGTTTGTGACGTAAAACACAAAAACAAACAAGTGTGCGATGTCGTCTTAAAGTGATTAACAAAATTTATAAATGACTAGAAACAAAATATAAATAATAATGACTAAAACCGAACACATGGACTGGGCAACATAATTAATTTCTAGCTTCTGAACACAAGCAAAACAGAGCCTGTTTAATCAAGAGTGAAAAAAAAATAATCACAACCAGTAGTCAGTCAATGTATGACAATTTAGTACACTCCACCCCCCCACCATTGTATCGAATACAATGAGTCATTTTTGTCACAAATCAAAAATGCAAACCGATGCGCCGCAGGAAGTTCCGACGCGGTTTCCAATAAGAAAGGCAGGTAGGTTTTTCCGTACGCTTTAACACATTCACTCAGTAGTAAAAAAAAAACTATCTTCGTGCGTCAGTTTTTTTTTTTTCCTTTCTTTCTTATGATTTAAAGATTTTTCTCTCACTACAACTTTTTCGCCCACTGCCTTGCCTTGGCCACACAACATATACGACGACGACGATGAAGAAGAAGCAGACAACGGAAAGAAAAAAAAATCAACTCAAAATATTATTCACAGCTGCTGGTGCTGCTGGCCAAATTCTGCCTCGTATGCACTTTAAAACACTTGAAAATTTGCAAATTTCATAAACGAGCTGCTGAAAACGCGTAAATTTGAAAACTTTATGAGAAAAATTACTTTGTTCTAATTGAGTTTTAGTGGAAAAATGCTCGCACAGCAGACAAACAACACGCACACATGAACGTACGCACGCACGCGAAGAAAACGCTAGCAAGACATTGACGAGGTTCGACCGAAACTAATACAAAAAAAAAGAAATACTGGAAAAACGTACTTTTCTCCACAACTATACAGCAGCACAGCACACAAAACTGGAGTCTCCGACGTCGCACTACTACTCGTCGTCGTCGTCGTCGTAGCAATTGCCATCGTAGAGATTAACCAGTTGTTGAGAGCGAGCGGTGACGAAGCAGTGTAGTAGAGGAGAGCACAAGGCTGGCAACGTATTATGTTGGAGGAAACAGGCAACAACTATCAGAGAGAGAGAAAGAGAGACAGAGCAGCAAACGTCATGTCAAAGTGACAGTTCATATAGGAATCCCAATCCATAGACGAAGACGTACTCATGCGAGAGAGAATGTGGTGGTTGGACACTCTCTGTTGACGCTCCAGCAGATTGTGTAGAGTTGGTCGGCGGGTTAGAGTAACGAGGAGAGATTGTACTACATTTTGCTGCGTTGCAGTTCATTTACCAAAAACGTATCGAATGGATACAAATTAAATGTGTAAGAAGAAATTGTAGTAAAAAGAAATTGGTTTCTAAATAGTGTGACGCATATTCAATTTAAAGTCAAATTTAAATTTTAAGTCGATGTTTGTTTTTTGTATTAATATAAAAAGTATGCTGTTCTTAATTGAAATTGGTTTTACGTTGGATTTGTGTGTTTTTACTTTGGTTTCATATCGACGTCTCTTACAAAAACTAACACGTTTCATATAAAATTTACAAATGTTTTACTTTTCGTCATGATACAATTATTCAAGGTAGAAGTATTAGAGTTTTTGTTCTTCTTAGGCGTCCTTCTGTCAAACGCCTAAAGATACTGTCAAATAGAGATGGACGCGTGCCTGTTTTAGAAGGCACGTGCACGCCAATAGGTGACACGCACGACTAAATTTACAGACACGCACGAGAAGCACGATAAAGCACGGGATTTAAAAAGACACGAAGAAACACGGAAAACACGGAAAAACACGAAAAAAAGCACGGAAAAACATGAAAAGCAGGCGAAACGTGAAAAATAATACCGGAACCGATTAGATTTTTGGAACCGGAATCGTTATTAAAAATGGAACCCATATATTTTTATGGTTGGAATCAGAACCGCTATTTTAAAAATCTCGAAACCAGAACAGATAAAGGGTTTTTCAATAAGAGCGCTACCATTTTTTTTTTCAATATTTCTTGCCGCTCTTTTGACTTTTCTCTTCAGAAAGGTTTGCCATTTCATGATGGAAAGATATACGAGCCAACAACGAGTCGAAATTATTAAAATTTACTACCGAAATTTGAATTCATATATCTTTCCATCATGAAATGGCAAACCTTACTGAAGAGAAATGTCAAAAGAGCGGCAAGAAATATGGCGTCGTTTGCTGTCCCTGTCGCTCTACTTTTGTAGCGTCCCTGTTAAAAAACCCTTTATTATAGTCCCTGTCCCTGGAACGCAAAGAACCGGAATCAGAACCGTTATTAAAAAATGCATGAAACCGAAATCGAAACCCATTAAATTTTTGGTTGGAACCGGAATCGAAACCACAATTTTAAAAATATTGGAACCCGAATCGAAACGGATATAAGTAATAAATAATTTAAAAATTATGTTTGATATTGTTTTATTCTCTTAAATCCATAAAAAAAACTAAAACAAGAGAATTTTAAGAAAAGGTTAAAATACCACGTAAGGGGTTTTTTATATTGTAGAAACTATAAAAAAAAAACATGTTTAATGAGCGCGTGCCTGATTTTGGAGGCACGGACACACACGGGCACGACAGTAACTAGCACGCACGAACTCAGATATTCGGGCGTGACACGAAAAAAGCACGACACGCGGCCTCATCTACTGTCAAACGTCCCGTGCTTATGTCAATATGTTGTATGGGATAAGAAAATTTTATGATAGGCGCTCTGGGATACTACTACCTTGTTATAGTATCATGCTTTTCGTAAGAGGCGTCGATGTTATTGCTCATTTTGTTTTTGTTCTTGATTTTTATTTTTTGTGTGTTTTCCGTTTTATGAATTGTTTTAGTTTTTGTTTTTTTTTTTAATGCCTTTTTGTTTGTTTCTATTTTTGCTGTGGATTTTGTTATTGAGATTGACTTTGGTTTTTTGACTTTGACTTTGATTTTGTTTTTTTTTTTTGCTTTTGCCTTTATTTTTATGTTTTTAATTTTGTTTTTGCTTTTGTGATTTTGTATTTTTGGTTTTTAGTTTTGTAATTTGTTTGCATTTTTTATATTATTTTGGCATTTGATTTATGTATTTGTGTTTTTGCTTCTGTTTTCGATTTTGTTATACCCTACACCTATGAGGTACAGGGTATATTAACTTTGTGCATATATTGTAACGCCCCTTAGGAGGCGTGTCCGGTATGGAAAAGTATATATATTCTTGATCAGCATCACTACCCGAGTCCGTTTAGCCATGTCCGTCTGTCTGTCCGTCTTGCTGTCCGAATACAGAATAACTTGAGAAATACTGATCAGAATGCGATGAAATTTCGTCTCAATATATTTTAGCCAAAAGTAGGAACTAAGTTTGAAAATGAGCGAAATCGGTCAACGGACACGCCCACCTCCCATACAAGTCACTTTTATATAACTCTTTCGAAACTAATAACTCGAAAAGTATTCAAGGTATAGTTATAAAATTGAAAACGTATTGTTAGAATTCACCTAAAAATATGTGGTCCAAAAATGGGCGTGATCCGCCCACTTTTTTTTTTTCATTATTTCCCGGGTTTTCATAGTGGAAATTTGATCCGTAAATTATTAAAATCAAATCTATGAAATATTAGCCTTTCAAAATTTTAAATATAGGCGTGGTCCGCCCAATTATATTTTTCAATTTTTTTTTTAGTTTTTTTTTATACTTTTTATAAATTTTTTAATTTATGGGGATATAAGACGTAAATTTCTGATATATGAATAATATTCTGAGGGTGGGGAGGTTCAGCATAATTAAAAAATTAAAATTAAGGTATACAATTAAATATTCCTCATTAATATCTCCACCAAAGGTGTAGGGTATTCCATAGTCGGGCCCGACCAACTATAAAAATCCGCCCCATGTGACCGAACTTACCCATGTGACCTAACTTTCCCAACTCGTTTTTAATTGCAATTTTTTTTTTGATTTGACCTGGTTTTTTTCATTTTGCATTTTTCATATTGTTTTTGCATTTGATTTATGTATTTTTGCTTCTGTTTTTACTTTTTTGTTTTTTGATTTAGTTTTTGATTTGACTTTGGATTTTTTATGTTGCTTTTACTTTCTTATGCTTTTGTGTTTGACTTTATGTTTTTTTTTCGTATTTCCATTTTTCCTGTTGCTTTTGTATTTTTGATTTTATTTTTATGTTTTTAATTTGTTTTTTTGCATTTGTGATTGCTGTTATTTTTTTATATTTTAGTTTTGCGATTTTCGTTTTGCAATTTGTTTGCATTTCTGATTTTGTATCTGCATTTATATATTTATTTCTTGTTTTAGGTTCTCGTTGCTCTCGTATTTGATTTGACTCTGGTTTTTGTGTTTGCTTTTGTATTTGCGTTTTTGCTTTTGTGTTTTGACAGAGGTCTGTCAGTCGGACAAAGAGTTTTATATATATTACAGATGTATGGTGATTAATGTTCAAAAATATCGTAAATTTTCAATGATGCATCGATCGAATTTTAATTTAAAAATGATTTTTATCTCTAAAAAGAAAAAGGAAAGTGCAAAAAAAGTAGTATAAAATACAACACTGCACATAGACTTTCATTACTATCTACCGTCAAGTGCTATGCTGAACTCCGCCATGTACAAGAAACTATCTAGAAGTAACTACGTCAAATTCCTACTCTCTATATTTTCCTACTAAAAAAAAACTCTCCACTAAAAACTACATTGAACTCTACTGCTGTAGAACGTTAAGAAAGACAGCAGGAAATGCGAGGAAAAACAGGAACTGAATACAAAACGAGCTGCAAACGAATTCAAAATAACAAATAAGCAAATATGAAAAAATCTACAAAATTCTCATAGTAGAAATAATTAATGAAATTCAACACAAAAGATATGAACTCAAAATTATATACATTATATAAAAAAAAAATAAGGAACACTCCCTCATGCGTCAGATTCAAATCCATAAAAATATAAAGACGTATCATTCGAATCGTATGAGCGCTTCAACGAGTGGTGTGGGGGTACATTTTAGAATGTATATGTTGCATATACAAACCAAAAGACGGACATGCCGACAGACAATGAAGTCAACTGACAAGTCAACGGCAATGCGTGCCAATTAATTACACTTTGAAGCCGTATCGTATAGAAATAGGGGAAGAGCAACAAGGTACAATTAGGGAAAAATAAATTTGTCGCTACTATAGACTTAAACACCAGGCGTGCAGCAGTATCGCAGACAAAACAATTGTGATATCGAAGCAGGAAGAATGAAGAGAAAATAAACAAAAACAGAACCAAATGCACTGATAGCAGAAAACATTGAACTGTATTTGAAGCCAGACTGTGTAGTTGTTACACATACATCCATCCGTATGACACGGCGACGGAATGCAAATAATGCAGCAGTCGAGTTGTAAGGGACTTTCTTATAGATTAGATCAGAGTGATAATATTTTAAATTAAAAATGTGATACTTATGGAGTGGTGATTCACATACTGAAGTTTTATGGCTTAGAGTTTTGTGTTGAGTATATAAAATTTAATGTTTTTTCGGAATTTCTTTGCAAAGATTCAGGATATTGTTTAAATAATAAACATGAAATTCCTGGTTATAAAGAAACAATATCAAAAGTTAATATGACATATGATTTGGAGTAATATATTCTGTAGCTGGCATCAAAGTAAAAAAAAACTATTAGAAAAATTAGTAAATCATTAGAAAATCACTAAAAGAGTAACAAGTTTCTGTAAGGAAGTCAGAGACAATTTTAAAGACCTCGCGAAGTGATTCCTTTGGTTAGTGCGTTGGACTACGAGTCGAAAGATCGTTGGTTCCAATCACAATCCTCTCGGCAGACAATAGAAAACCTCCGAGAGTAAACACCGCATATTATGGGTCGTACGAAAATACAATACTTGACACAACTAGTGTTTCAAACAACTATAATTTTTTTTTTTTGTAAATTGTCAAGCCAAATATGTTAGTATTTGAATATTCCTATGTATTTTTAAGATATTTAAATTCGTCTTGTCTTGCATATCATATTATCGAAAAAGAAATCGCATTATTCAATATAATGTTTAAACCATAAAAAGATTAAAAAATAATTAATTACAAAGTTAAAATTGTAGAAATTCAGAAAAACACATAAATACTAAATTCATTAACACCCGATTTCTATAATATATTTATTTAATTTATATTTATTTAAGAAAATAATTAAAAAAAATGTTCAGTATTTATAAAATAGTCTCATCTAGCCGTCGCGTTACCAAGGACTAGCTACAAAATAATGCAGTTGTGGAATGTTTACGCCATCATGACGAAATGCAATAAAAATTCAAATTAAAATTTCATTATTCAAGTTCAAAGGCGCTCTGCTCTGAACAGCGTGACTCAAAAAACAACTCTTCGAGAGAGAGCGAGAGATATTTATGCTATACATTTAGAGAATTTGTATCAAGGCTGTTAGAAAAGACAAAGAGATAAATAATACGTAAACAAAAGTGAGAGAAATTATAACAATATTGATGACGTCATGGATATGTGATGATTTTATATAACATGCTTTTAGGCACTCTTGTTTGTGATTATGCCAGATCAGTGTTCACACTTTTAGCCAATGCAAAAGGAGTAGATTTGAACATTTTGGGGAGTATAAATGAGTAAAAGGGAGTAGAATTGAAAATATTGCAAAATGGAGTAGATTTGATGTAAAAGGAGTAGACAATCAAATGTAGGAGTAATATAAGGAAGTAGAAATATGCATTAGTGTATTAGTTTCAAAAAAATTAATAGATATGATCATTTTTAATATTTTTATTCTTTCCTGATTTTATATAATGCTGTACAGAGTGGTCTGTTCTAGAATTGGGGTGTTTCTGGAACACCCAATGAAATACATGGTGTTTTCAAAAATGAATTTATAAAAGTTGATACAAACGTATATTTAATTATAACTTCTACAATTTAGAAACCATGGAAAAAATATTACCCTTATTTTACAGATAATTGATCATAGTTTTTAGGAAAATTATAATATTGACAATTTATTTAAGACGCAAGAAATTGTTTTCATAAAATTATAAAAAATATATAGTCAATTTTTGCAAAGAAGTAGATTTAAGTAAATTGGAGTAGAAAATGTTGAGAAAGAAGTAGAAAATGCTATTACTGGAGTAGAGGAGTAGATTTTAAAAATACAAATGAAATGGAGTAGATCTACTCCGATCGGAGTAGAATGAGAACACTGTGCCAAATGCTTTTATAGTTATTATGGTAGAATTTTTATAGATATTATGGTACAAGACAATGCGTTAAATCGTAAACGATACTTGAAAGATTTCGTGTGACATTCTTCACAATATTTCGGAGACGACATGTGGTTTGTTACTAATTTTAGTTATGGCAAATGGGGCGAATCTTTTTTTATTTTTTTTGTTGCCATAAATTTTTATGGGTACAAAATAAAATAGTGATGTAATTGTTTTAAAGGACCTATCGATTGGTATTAATTTTGCAAAAAAAAAACAAAAATTCGAAAATCTTTAATTTTTTTTGCAAATTATTTTTATAAATTGATGTCAATCTATACATACTTTAAAAACAAATAATGAATGCCTTTAAATCACTATTTTATCTTGTACTCATAAAAATTTATGGACAAAACACTAAAATTTTAGACTTTTGGTCAGAATATAGATAGACATACATAATCCGTATTTGTCCAAATCGAAAGATATTTTATATGCGTTATTATAATTAATTAATAAACCAAAATAAATAATATATATTAAACAATAAGTTATACAAATTTTTTACAGCTCTTCAAACTTTAAAATTTGATTTACCAACATTTAAGAAAATGCACATTCGCCCCTTTGGCATAACAGTGATATCTTTTAAAAAAATATACTTGTTTTTACTACATTGATGTAGTTGTTTTGTATGGGAAACCACTATGAATTTACAGCATTTTTGTACAAAATTTACTACATTTGTATTGAAATAACTAAATTTTATTTAATTACTTAAACGTCTAGAAATATGTAGAAAAATGACAATGTCTGCATTTATTTTTACTACATTATGTATATCTTTAACTTCATCAAATATTATACAAAAAAACTACATCTACATTTATATAAATTATAATAAATACCATTCAATTTTACTACATTCATTTTTTCGATGAACAATAACGACACTACACTCTGTATTGACTAATACATGATTAGGTCAAAATTTATAAAATCGGAAGACATGTCGGCCAATATAAATATTTCTGACTTGCAATAGTAATGAAAAAAAGACTATTAAATGTTTGAACATTTTCTAAACAACGTAAATCTGGTATAGGTACCGATTTAGGATTTTCATTCGAATTTTTATTTAAGTTTGCATGTTTTTAGCATAAATGGATGATTGCAAAGAAAATGTTAATCCATGTCTCCAAAAGATTCTAGTGTTGTAATAAGTATATGTAAATTGTTTTTCAATAAGAGCGCTACAAAAGTTTTTTCAACAGGGACGCTACAAAAGTAGAGCGACAGGGACAGCAAACGACGCCATATATCTTGCCGCTCTTTTGACATTTCTTTTCAGTAAGGTTTGCCATTTCATGATGGAAAGATATACGAGCCAACAACGAGTCGAAATTATTAAAACTTACTACGGAAATTCGAATTCGTATATCTTTCCATCATGAAATGTCAAAAGATCGGCAAGAAATATGGCGTCGTTTGCAGTCCCTGTCGCTCTATTTTTGTGGCGTCCCTGTTAAAAAACCCTTTACTAGCGATATCAAGCAAGGACCATGTATCAATCCTGAAATTTTGAGATTAAAAAATTCCATCAAAGCTGAATTGCAATCGCGTAAGTCGATACTCGACAATCGTTTCAACGAGAGCTGTGAACGATATCGTCCGCTCGATTGCAGATTCTTGCTTCATGTAACTTTTAAGTGATACTATCGTTTTGATATTAGTTTTCTTTACCAAACTTTTCGTTAAACATTTTTTTTTTATTTAAATCGTATGTCGTCAACTAACGCAAAACAAAAATTCTATGAAAACGATACCTCACGTGATGTCGAGCAGCGTATAGAGATACGTGAAGCAAAAACGTTAGAAAAACTATCGTTTTTGTTTGATATCGAGTTACGCGATTCCACATCTGATTGTAAATCTTCTAAATAAAAATTAGTTTATAGATATTAGTTATTAAAGTAACGTCGGTAGCTCAATGTTAGTGCTGGGACCGTTGGGCGAGCCCAGGTTCAGGTTCAAGCCTGGACAGAGGCTAACAACATCTTTTCATAGAAACTCTTGCCAACAGGTGCCGCGCTACCCACGGCAGTAAATGGCAAACCTACGGGAGTAAAAAACATTACCTATGAAAAGCTCTCATTCGCCGTTCGGATTCGGCAATTTGAGTACAAATATAACACACGCACAGCTCAAAATGATGAGAGAGCTCGGCCAAAGTTCTCATAGTACCGTAGCGTCAAACTATTATTATTATTAAAGTATTTAAGTATTATTATTAAAGATTCCGTGCGTCTTGGACAAAAAGCTGATTTTGACACCCACAAGTTCGACATTGTGAAGGACTTCGTCTATCTGGGATCCAGCGTAAACAGCAGCAACGACGTCAGCCTGGAGATCAAACGGAGAATATCTCTTGACAACAGGTGCTACTTTGGTCTCAGTAGGCAATTTAGAAGCAGAACCCTCTCTCGCCGTACAAAAATAACGCTCTACAAGTCACTCATCACTCACTTTATGGTGCAGAAACATGGACGCTGGCCTCCACCGATGAGAGAGTACTGGGAGCGTTCGAGAGAAAGATTCTCCGTAAAATCTTTGGCCCTATCTGCTTTGCTAACGAGTATCGAATTAGGATGAACCACGAGCTGTATGAGTTATTCGACGACATTGACATAGTCAAGCGTATCAAGATCCAGCGGCTTCGCTGGCTAGGTCATGTCGAACGAATGGATGAAAACACTCCAGCCAAGAAGGTGCTTGAATCGAAACTCGAAGGTGGACAGCGTAGAAGAGGGCATCCAAATCTGCGTTGAAAAGACCAAGTTGAGGACAACCTGGCAACGCTTGGTATTTCTAACTGGCGTCAGCACGCGCAAAGCAGATCCGACTGGCGCGGCTTCATCTCAGCGGCCAAAACCGACCCACGGTTGTAAGGGCCATTTAAGTAAGTAAGTAAGTACCTATTAAAACGATTATCTTGGGTTCAGTTTTCCGAGACTAATTGAAGAGTTTTTTGCAAAAAAGGGTTAAGTTCATTTTTCTGACTTTGCTGGAATATCTATAAAAATTGTTTAAATGTGCCAATTTTGCGATGTTTAGTTTAAAAAAACTCAATTCAATTTAAAAACTTCCAGTGATGCACCAGTTGCGTATCTAGGCCCACAGGAACAAATTCACCCGAAAAAGTTCCAATGACGCACCTGGTTGCGTATCTAGGCCCACAGGAAGATATTCATCCAAAAAGAAGTTCCACTTACGCACCAGTATGTTTTTTGTATGCAAAAGTTCCGAGCGGAACTTTTGAGCCGGAACATTTGAGCAAAAGTTCAGACTGAAACGTTTGCGCTCGGAACTTTTGCTTTTCGTTCGTTCCGGAACGAAACAATGTCGGAACGATTGCCAAACCTTCTTTTTATAGTTCCGGTTTCTACCCCTGGTTTTTATTCTAGTTTTGTGTTTTTGCTTTTTCTTTTACGTTTTTTGTTTTCACGTTTTTTTTTGTGTTTTTTTTTTGTGTTTTTGCTTTTATGTTTTATATCGTTTTTGTGTTTTTGCATTTTTTTTTTTTTATTTTTTTGTTTTAATAAAGATTTGTATTTGTTTTGTATTTTTGCTTTTGTTTTTTGTTGTTTGTATTTGTGTTTTTTGTTTGGTTTTGCTTTTGAGTTTTTTTTGTTTGGTTTTGCTTTTGTGCTTTTTCTTCGTTATTTTACTTTTTTTTTAGTGTTCTTGAGTTTTTGATTTTGTTTTTTGCGTTTGTTCGTGTTTTTCTTTTTTCCGTTTTTGCTTTTTCCTTCGTTTTTGTGTTTTTTCGTTTTTATGTTTTTGATTTATTGGTATTGTTTTAAGCTTTTGTATTTGTGTTTTTGCTTTTGTAATATTTTTTTTTTTGGATTTGAGTTTTTCTGCAACAACTCCTAAAATATTTGTCTTTTTACCGTAACTACAAAATTAATTGAAAAATCATAGAAAACATGATTAAATCGAATAACATTTAATAAAAAAACTTGTTTCTGGAAGTCATACATCTCATGTAATTATGGATATATCAAATATATCTTTGTTTATATGGGCGCACATAAATGAAGAGTTCATTTCTGAACATTTTGGTAGCATGATTAGCCATTAAATTGCATACATTGACAATTTTACACTTCGTGCAAGTAGTAGACATTCCATAAATATATGACATAGCAAATAAAAATAATTTAAATTGTTAACAAAAACATTAAAAAAAAAAAAAAATAAATCAAATAAAATAAAAACTTACAGTTGCCTTGAAACTCTTCATTGCTAAAGTCGTCGTCTTGCTTTTGTGCGACGAAATCACCAACCATATCAGTGCCATTACTGATCAAATTCGTTGTCAAAGCAGCTGAAGAGTTGGTGGGCTTAGTGTGGGAGCTGCCATCACCGATGCTCTGGCTGCTAAACATGCCCTGCATTGAGGCTGGCACAAAGTTCTCAACAAAAATATCCTTCTCATCCATGACCTTGCATTTTGTTATCTCCTTGGCAGAGAGCAGCTCAGGAGGTTGCATGTGCAGGGAACTCTTATCGACGGCATTAGCAGTCGACAGTCGCTGATGCTGCATGTTTCGAATGGGCGGTGAACGAGGTGGTGCCATTGATGGCGGTGTTGCAGCGCGTGGCTTATACTGTTGCTTGGCTGGTATGGCTGGTGAGTGTGTAGCAGGTGCCGGCGATGGTGCACGCAGGGAAACGTCCACATCCATTGTTTCGACAGTCTCGTTGAGATTTGCGTTCGCTGGCACATTGAAAGTATAGCGCTTGTGTTGCGCAGCATTTAATTCGGGCGAGGGTAAGGGCGATGTGGCTTTGGGTGGCAAGCAAAACGTGCGACGCGTCTCTGTGTTATGTGCCAAAGTATTTAGTTCAGCAAATGCACTTGGTGGTGCTGTGACAATAGGTTCAAATGTGCAGTTGAGACTCGGCAGCACGTTGGCATTTACCGAGTTTTGTGTCATTTGTGCGCTAGATGGCAGCGGAGGCGACGACGATGGCGCTGCAAAAGGTGTTGGCGAAGGTGGCGTGGTCGACACATTGTAGTCGCACATATCAACGGTTTCGTTTAGATTTGCTGCTGCCTTGGCGCGCACATGACAGCTGTCGGCATAATTGGATTTTTCCAGAAAAATACTGCGTCGCTCAAGGTCCGGCGAACGCGGAAATTCCTTTGAACTCATGTCTAGTTTTATAGGAAACGATGGAGATTTCGGCGCCATGTTGCCGCTGTCTTTGACTCTGTCCATGGATGTGTTTAAGCTTAAGTGTAAATTGGGTGTTTTAAAGGACGAATGTGGCGGCTGCGGCGAAGCCATTGCCTGCTCACGCAACTGATAAAAGTCAGTGACCTCGGCGGCAGCCGCAGCAGTTGATGTAATAAAATCCGTCTGCTTGAACTCACTGTTTTCGTCATCATAACTGCCACAAATGGCAGGCAATATGTCGGTGGCACTATCAACACTATTATCCTGTATGATAGAAGCATCGCTGTGCTTGGATGTTGTGGAGGTCGTTGTCTGATTAAGTGCTGCACAGGCTTCCATTGATTGCTGCACACTTTCTGGTTCATTTGCCGACTGCTGCGTAGCATTAACGCAAAATGTTAAACGACTCAGTTCGCTGATATTGGCCAAGTTGCCCAGTACATGGGCGGCATCATCGACAGCTTCAATGCATTCTCTGCTGTCTACCTCTGACGCAGTCGGCATTTTAGCAGCTGACACGGAAAATGTGAGACGACTGTGCTCGGAGGCATTTTGCAAGAGACCTAAATTTTCTGTACTGATTGACTGAGCGTCTAGTTCAGCAGCAGCTTCATTTAAGCACTCGACATTCATTGTGGCATTTGGGTTGCTGCTTAACAGCAGCGGCGCAGTTGGCTGTTCAGTGCTTTCCAGTGAATAGGTTAGTCTTTGATGGGGCTCCACATTTATCAATGCACCCAATGTTTCGTTATTCTCCTGCTCAATGCATTGAGTGCTGTTGCTGACTACGGCAATGTCTTGCAATTGATTAATATCCGCTGTTACATTGGTGCTGTATGTCAGCTCCTGCGTAACATTCATATCAACGTCCATTGGTTCATCTTCGACGTAGTTCAAGTCATTGCCATCAAAGGTAACATTTGCCACATCATTGGTGGCGGCAGCCGCATCATCATCAGCATCAGTTGACGCTGGTATAGCGGCCATACTTTGCGTTGATGTTGCCGACAATAACGGCGAAGTACTTTCACATTGTTCATCACCATTAATAGAGGTTACCAACTGTTCCCAGTGCTGTTCTTGCACTGCGGTTGGCGGATTTTCCTCAACCTCATTACAAATGTCGGCTACATTTTCCATTGTAGCATCGAGTGCCGAATTTCCTACAGTTGAATTATTCGAATTCAGGGCACTGCGATAAGCAGCATCAGCCTCGGACATTTCGGTAGTAGGCTGGATTGTGGCTGTGGTATTGGCTGCGTAATCGGGATAAGATTGACATTCGGCATAGGTTTCATTGTCGGACGAGGGAGCGGTGTCTGTGTCGTGCGTGAGCAGCAAGAAGGGTTTTCGGGCGTCATCTTTGATTAAGCGAAAAAAAATGAATCAAATTAAACAAAAAAAAAACATGAAAGAATTTATAGAATATTATAAAAAAAATTATAAAATAAAATAAAATAAAAGAAAAAAATTAACGAAAATGTACCACCTCCGACACCAGCTCATGATTTCAACATTACAGGTTTTAAAAACAAATGATATTTATACAGTAAGCCGAAGTGACTGACCAATTGGGTTATTAAAAAATATATATTAACATTTTTAAAATGCAAATTATAGAGGTTTCGCTAGTTAGGTGCTATATACATGTTAAATGCATATACAGGGTGGTTCAGAATTGGTTGCTTGGTTCTTTATATGAAAAAAAAAAATCTAGAGTTGGGGTGTAACTGGAACACCCAATTATATACAGGGTGTTCTATAAATTCACTTTAAAAAAAGTTGATACAAACGTATATTTAATTATAACTTCTACAATATAAAGCCGAGAGCAAAATTACTTTCATTTTACAGTTAATCGATCATAGTTATTATGAAAATTTTAATATTGACATTTCCTCTGAGGAACTAAGAAATTTTTCTCATCAAAGTAAAAAAAAAGATTTTTTTATTTATAAAACTCAGTTTTTCTCGACATTTCTTACTATTTTTCTTCTCTTTACATTACTTGAATACATCATGATGTTATAAACCTTTTTTTCTTTAAATAATATTTTTAACCTACCACTTACAGTTTTTATTGTGAATAGTTTATACGTCCTTTTGGCATAAAACAAGAAATAAAACTTGACAAAGCTCGATTGCATATCGAAAAAGATCTGCCTGTCGGCGTCCAAGTCGGTGGATGTTTCCCGTGACAGGATTAGAACGAACCAACAGCCGCTGGACAAGCAGCCATTGTGCGAAATGAGGCAGATACCGGAAGATAAGACGGAATAGCGACTGTTGCAGCTGCAAACATTGAACTGATTGGGACATTTTTCGTTGATTTGTGGCCTGAAGCCTGCACCAAAACTACGATCAGCTACGCGACAGTTTGTTTAATAAATATATCGTCGTTGTAGAACTAAAAATCACCATTTAGATTTTCAAAATGCCAATTCATTTACAAAAGTCTTTATATATCTTTCAATTTCTGATCGATGAGCTCAATATTTGTACCAAATGATAAGAAAATGTGAATATATCAATTGGTATTTTAACTTAAAAAATGTATCAATTACTTTTCATAATAATTACTAACAAAGTTTAAATTTTCAGATTTTCAAAAAAATTGTAGTTGGTGACTACGATATCGTCGTTGTAGAACGAAAAGTCACCAAATACATTTTTATGAAAAACTTAATTTTCGAGTTTGTTGATTTATATTATAAAAAGTAATTAATGCATTTTTAATGTTGAAACATCAACTGATAGATTTGTATTTTCTTATCATTTGATAAAAAAGTTGAGATCATCGATTAAAAATTGACAGATATATAAAGATTTTTGTAAATGAATATTTGGCATTTTGAAAATGTAGTTGGTGTCTTTTCGTTCTACAACGACGATATATTCAAATTCTCTAATGTTTGGGTTGCATTTTCAGCGAATACTTTTGTGTATACTTTTTAATAACTTTGAGATGACTTAATTCGGTTGACTTTCAGTAACTAAAAATGCTATTTTTAGTTAATAACATAAAGACATCTTTATGTATAACATTAAGACATCATTCAGACAAGCAAAAAAGTATCTTCTGCTCAATAATTTGTATTACAAAAAGGTATCTCTTCCGTAACATTTCGGACAACTTTCGGATAATGATAACATCGATAAGATAACCTAAAGACATCTTTCATACAACATTTGTCTAGATGGATATCGTTTATTGTATTTTAAGGATATCGTTTATTGCTTAACTAAAATATGAAATAATACAAAGATTGTACAAAAAAACATGAAACTCCTGAGTAAAATGATAAAATATATCAAAAATACACTTCTTTGAAGTTGACATATGATTTGAGTGAACATTTCAATGACAGGCATCAAAGTAAATATAATAAAAGCCTTAGTATGCAGATCGATAGATTAACCATTAAAGAACAACTCATAGAATAACTTTTTTCTTAAAAGTATTGAATACATTCTAAAGTATTATTTTGTACAGGATATAATTTAAAACATTTTTTGGGATTTTACTAGAACGAGGTTATGTGGATCCTATATTCAATCAAAACATAACCAAATATATTAAATATTTTACAAATTTGTTCAAATTAATCTCACTAATACAAAAGCAAACTTTCAATTCAGTAACTATACAAAAATATTTCGATTTTGTAATATATTCACTAGCACTACTATTATTTTGCACAGAAACATTCAAGACTCGCATACAAAAGTGAGGGTAATTTTTGAAAATGTGTTAAAAAGGAGAATTATGCGTCATTTTAATCACCAATTTCCAATATATGTAAATAATGCAATAGCCTAATTTAAAGGTAGCCACTACTATTTTATTATTAAAATATAAAAAATAATAAATATTATTAAAATATAAAATATAAAAAATAAAATATATATATATACATATACATATATATATATATATATATATATATATATATATATATATATATATATATATATATATATATATATATATATATATAACAAAACTTAAAATACCATAATAAAGCTAAAAGTTTAAATATTAAAGGAAAAATGTAAACTATAAAATTTAAAAACATAAAAGGCAAGTATCTTAAAACTTTTTTTTTCGATAACGCCCCAATCTTCAATTGATTTTTACAACAAAATAATATTTTTATGAAATAGTGCCCTTTTTGCATAAAACGAAAAAATGTTTCCAGTTGAATTAAGGTGTCGGATTTAGGTACATTTAAAAATAACATATTTAAAAAATATAAATATTTAAATTAAATAAAATACAAAAATAAAAGAAAAAGATGATCAAAAATGATATTCACCTCGCTTGGTTGTCGTATTAAATAATGCATTAGAACTCGCATTTAAAGTTGGAATCAGATCTTCATCAAATGTAAGCTTTAAAGGGTCTGTAAAGTAAAGTAGCACTTGAGATAAATTCAAAATAAAAAGACCAATAAAAAATCTATTCACGACTTTTTCTACATAGAGAGGAATCTACAAAATTCACAATACAATAATTTGAGTTATTAATAAAGAGACAACAGTGACTTAAATACACAAAAAGTCATCAATTGTAATTGCCTAATACAAGAAGAGCAGCTTAGTTTAAAAATGTGTGCGATATTTTAGTGCATGACTTCATAATTTAATTAAACTTAATGCGTTTTTGTTACACTTACCCTCTAAGAGCGAATTTTGACATTCCGGCAATTCAGGAATATTTGCCTCATCAAATTCTGTTAGACCTTTGTATGGTCGTATATGAAAATAGTATAAAGTGTTAAGGAATGTTAAAAAGCCCAATATATTTTACAACTTACCAACAAACTTGTTGCTTTTATTAACTGTTCCACTATTGTTATTATTAAATACCAAATGATTTTCTTCAAATAGACCCGATTCTAATTCGGCATCGATGAGAAATTTATTAATATTTGAATTAGCTTCAAAAGCAGCTGAGCCTGCAGCTACAGTTGTGGGTGTTTGCGGATGTAGGCGTGGCGAATGTGCTGATTTATTTGTGTTTGTTTTAGTAATCAATGGACTGAGCTATAAGAAAATAAAAAATAAATATTAGAAAAAAATATATTTAGATAATAAATTTAATGGAGAAGAAGTTGTACGTGTAAGAATTGTGCGATAAAAATTGTCTCGGGGAAGTATTGTTCAGCAGAAGATTAGTCTCAGGTATGGATTATATCGTAGAATTTTATAACTTAAGGCAAGTTCAAACCAGTTGGAAAGGTTAGATCACATGGGAAAATTTAAAGTAGGTGTAATTATGATAGTTAGGATTATCAAAATTATAGTCGGTCTATGCCGACTATAAATACCCTACACATATGTGTGGTTACCATTCAAAGTGATATATAGGTCACCAGAGTATACGAATCCTGAAAATAACTACAAACATTCAATCGCTGACGAATTTCCATTCATTTGATACCCATATTTACAAATGGGTAGGTGTACCGAATTTCGATTTTTTTTTTTGTGAACCACAAGTCTTTTCGCCGGAAAACATTATTATCATGTATTTGAGCATGATATCAATATATATTTGACCAAAAAAGTTTACCTAAGCACGTATACATAAAAATTGATCTTTATATGTACATTTTATATAAGGTATTTGAACATAAGTGGTCGGATCATAGGTCACAGTGGACCGATCTCGCACATACAGCGTAGGTATATTAGTAATCTAAGTTATAAGTTTCATTTATCTAGCTCTTCAATTTTAAAAGTAGTAGGGATTTCAACAGACAGACAGACAGACGGACAGACGGACATCGCTAAATCGACTCAGGAGGTCATGCTGATCAATAATATATATATACTTTTCCATACCGAAGATGCTTCCTTCTGGGTGTTACAAACGGCGTACCAAACTGAATATACCCTTTCACTTTTAGTGTAGGGTATAAAAACTGTGTATGAGTTCTTTATTAAAATTTTGTATCGAACGGAATATCAAACAATGATCGCGTATAAAAACAAAAATTAATATTTAAAAAAATTAAGAAATCACATGATATTTGTGGGCAACACAATTAAAACCTTCCAAGTCAATGTCATGTTCAATATTTGCGTGTTTTGGGTTGCACACAACGACGACTACAAAACAATGCAAGTAAGAAACATCTAGTGTTAGTGAAAAATCACAAAAGAGGTGAAAAAAAAGAAAAACATTTTTTTAAATAAGCATCATGCTGAAATTTAACATGCAATCGGACAAAAGAAAATACATATGCATGGCACAGTTGAAAATTAAATTTAAAGAAATTTTATTCTTTTTTAATATATTTTATAATTTTACATGTCATACAAAATTGTGAGTTCGTTTGCCTCGTCTGGCACACTCTCGACGACACGAGTTGTGTGCGACATCTTGCAAATAAAAATAATTGAATTAAAACAACGAATAGACGCATTTTGCTAATGGTTTTTGTTGAATGCAGTTGACGGACGAGCCTGTTGCCTGCCTCTGGCAACACGTCAGCTATTTGGCAATAATTTTATTTTTCTAACTAATACAAGGTTAAATTCAGAGAGAGCAGATTGTTTTAATTAATATATTTGATGAGTAGGGGTGCTTTAAATAGTTCGTAGTCAAATAGAAAAAAATATAGAATTTTTAAATTGAATTTTTAAAATACCTTAAATTTTGTTATTTAATTGAAAGAGTTTTATAAAAGGAAAGAGTTTCATAAAAAACAAAAAAACGTAAAATAAGTATTTTGGACATCATCCCTCATTGAAATTGGTAAATTATGCAAGAATTATGCTTAAAAAAAATGACTTCAAAAAATTCAAAAAAAATCTACTAAACCAGTGTTACGATTTTTTATAATGAAATGATGATTGTATTTATAACACAAACACATATTTTATTCATTAAATTCAAACATTTGTTAAAATTTTGTTCTGCCAAAATTTTATTTCATTTGACAAATCATAAATGAAAATTTTGTTTCACCAGACACAAATTTTATTCAACTGAATTTCATCGAGTAAAAAGTTAATGATTGGCACAGGACTATATATATTATTAATTCGACCCCCCTACATTATTTCATTTTATTTATTCTACATTTAATCAAGCCCATTAGAACAATATATCGTCGTAGTAGAACGAAGTCACCAAATACATTTTCAAAATGCCAAATAATGATTTACGAAAATCTTTATATATCTGTCAATTTTTAAACGATGATCTCAATTTTTTTTTACCACATGATAAGAAAATATAAATCTATCAATTAATATTTCAATTTTAAAAATGCATCAATTACTTTTTATAATATTAATCAACAAACTCGAAATTTAAGTTTTTCATAAAAATGTATTTGGTGACTTTTCGTTCTACAACGACGATATGATTAATAACTTTTCGGAAATTTAGAACACCTTTGGATGCTGCAGACCACTTTCCCATGAAATTTTCAATGTCCATTGGTGACCTAGTTTGTTGACTACATTTACCATTTTACCAATGCCCTGTACCAAATCAATTTCTCATCAATGGAGAATAGGACCCCAAATGACAGTAATTTCTTTCCCAAGAATTTTTTAATGTAAATGTCTGTTTTTATTGTGCTCGTGGTAATGAAAGTCTTGCATGTTTTGCAACAACTGTAGATTGGTAGGGGAATGAATTATCTATGAAATTTACATTGGTTCTTGGTCTTAAATTATTTGTCTTTATGAATCTGCAGTATAAAATTTGTGACGAGAATGTTGCGAAAAGTCGACTAAGATTATGAAGCATAAGGAAATGCCAAAGAGTCAGCGAATTTTGCGTAATAAAGTTTTTTTTTTTAATATTTTAAAAAATAGTTCAAATCATGTGTTTTCTTTTTATATTTACACTTTGTTCCTAAATATTATAGTTTTTTCAACATAAATCACAGACAAATTCACGACGGGTCAAAAAATTCCGTATGGAAATTATCAGTACGATTTTTATTCTAAAAATACTTTTTTCGTATAATATATTTTTTTGAATTATCTCAGAACATAGCTGAGACACTTCCTAAAGTTTACAGTTATTTCGTAATAAATCGTAGAATAATTTCGGACGTTTCGTATGGAAATTTGCAATATGATTTTTTCCTAAAAATAATTATGTATATGACAAATTTAATAATCATTATTACGAAATGAAAAATAATTTACTATCCAAATTTTTAGATGTTTTTTAAGATTTTTAATTTTACTTTTTTGAATTTTTTTTTATATTTTTTATACTGTAGTTCTACATTTTTGGTACTCAAAGTTCCGGACAGGATTTCAATTAACTGTCAAACATTTTCTAGAATCACTAGGAAAAAGATGTTTACATTTTTGGACATGCTTTAAAAACAGTGAATTTAACTCTTTTTAAAAAAAAGTTCAGTTTACTATGGTAATAAAAGTATCTTTTTGGATCCGGACGGGACATCGAAAACCCTTATACAAAAATCAAAAATTTTCCGTTATTTTAATTTGGATCATTATTTTTAAGCTTTAGAAATATTTATTAATGTTATCTTAAAAAACAGAAAATAATATTTTGTATCTGTATATCTTTAAAATTAATTGATTTAGTTACTCAAAATACATGAAAAATACATAAAGGGTTTTTCAAAAAGAGCGCTACAAAAGTTTTTTTCAAGGGTTTTTCAACAGGGACGCCACAAAAGTAGAGCGACAGGGACAGCAAACGAAGCCATATTTCTTGCCGCTCTTTTGACATTTCTCTTCAGTTAGGTTTGCCATTTCATGATGGAAAGATATACGAGCCAACAACGAGTAGAAATTCTTAAAATTTACTATCGAAATTCAAATTCGTATATCTATCCATCATGAAATGGCAGACCTTACTGAAGAGATGTACAAATGGGTAGGTATACCCAATTTCGATTTTTTTTTTTCGAGAACCACAGAAAAACATTATTTTCATATATTTGAGCATGAAGGCAATATATATATTTGGCAAAAAAGTTCACTTAAGCTCGTATAAAGTAATATTCATCCGTAGATGTAAATTTTATGAGATATTTGAACATAAGTGATCTGTTCGCAGGTTACAAAGGTCCGATTATGCCAATTTTCTTTTTGGTACAGCATAGATATATAAGTAATCTAAATTAGAAGTTTCATTGATCTACCTCTTCTGATCGTGATTTCTACAGACAGACAGAGGGACATCGCATTCCAGCATTCCATACCTGGGATGCTTCCTTCTGGGTGTTACAAAAGGCGTAACAATCTGAATATACCCTTTCACTCATAGTGTAGGGTATAAAAATTCAACATTTTTAATTTAAATTCAAATATTTTTAAAATAGTAGTATTTTTTGCTAAATTGTAATTAGTATTGACAATTGAAATAAAAATTTAGTTAACGGTTTTTTGGGAAACTAGTTGTGTAAAGGTGTGTATTTTTTATTGTATAAATGGTTGAAAAGAGCCTAAAATTTCGATAGCACTATTCTTAAAATGTTATGTAATAGAATAAAGAGTATGTAGTCAAAATCAGCAACCGCGTATTATACAAAATTAATGTATGAGTTATCCAAAATAGTTCAAATCATATTTTTTTTTGTTTGTTTGGAATAGCCCTAATTTCGTCTCATAGTGCAATGCTGAATTTGGAAATATTCTTTCGGCATGTGTTTCTTTTCTTCAAAATAGAAAAAATCTCGTACAGCTCATATTTTTACCCTAATAAACAATCTTATGTGGTTTAGACATCAGGATTAAAAAATAAGTTGCACCCGAGTGATGCGTTTTACCTATGTAACGAACTAAAGAATTATGAAACACCAAATACATGAACAACACAGACAAAAGTTCGCGAAATAAAATCAAGATATATGCGACGATGAATAGCACAACAACTCAACAGCTCGCCAATTTAATTAAATTAATTATTTTCATTCAATTGATGGCAACACATGTGCGACGAATCTCACGACGCAAAAAGAAAGTCTATGAAAAATGTACACAGCGGCTGTGTGCGGCGAGACACACTTCTCGATCATGCATGAGATGAAAAAAGTGTCCTTCAATCTATGCACTGACCCATAATAACAAGAACAACAACCACACACCACCTACCGCTGATGTAGACAACTCAATTGCGACATTGGCATCGCCCAGAATTGCATCGACGTCGCCCTGCAACAGCGTAGCCTGTGTTAAATTGTCATTGATTTGTATGAGCAGCTCCTCGATGGTTGTTGAGGTGGTATTGCTGCTGGTGGTGCTCGAGTGTAGTTGATTGCAGGCATCCAGCAAGTCTTCCCCATCAGCAAATGCATCGCAAAGAGCATCTGCAGTCTCGACAGCATCCAGCGATCTATGCAATTCGTTGCCGTTGTTCATGGCCATGTTTTTGACACAATTTTCCGAATTATTTGCCGCTGATAAAGATGTTGGCGATGTAAATGCAGATGATGACGTTGGTGATGTTGTTGTTGATGATGATGATGTTGTTGTTGGCGATGAGTTGATGCTGTGCAACTGTTCGGCGCCGGCATCACTCAAAACTAAACTAATTGGACGCTTGATGAGATTAGAAATAAATTCCATTTTGTCGTCACTTTTATTTGGATTTTTGGCGACGTTTTTTTAATAATATAATTGACGCGTTATTTGCAAAATGATCACAATTTTGGTATTTGCAAATAGATCACTATTTTGGTAAAAACGCGCAAATGTTAAGTAATTGAATGGGCAAAATTTACGCACGAACGCTTTGCTTATTGGACTAGAGCGGCGACAAACACGCGGCGACGGCGATCTTGACGATGTACGTCGCGCCGCATGAGTTCAACTTTTATTTGTGTTTGGTGTGGCACACACGTATTTCATAGAATATTTTTGAAATATGGAAAAAAATTAATTATTTTCTTTTTTTTGATTTGCAATGATTTTTTGTCAAAATTTTGTAGTGAATTTTTTTATTTAATATTTTTGTGTTTTCTTTTTAGAAATATATTTCACTGAACTAGAGTAAATAACACATACAGCAAATTATCTATTATTATATTCCGGGTGGTGAGCTTTTGAGTTGATCGTTCGCGACCGTAGATCATTGATGTTCGTCTCGTCAATGTTGTGTATATGGAGCGCGTTTAAATGAAATTTAAATTTTACAGATTTTTCAAATGGTCGCTGTTGCTGTTGCTGCGATTGTGGCGACTGCTACCGGCGCTGTGCAGTGATTGCTCTTCTTTGAGGCGCCTTTCTGCTCAGCCATTTGCTGCTATTATCGTGTACGAATGAATAGGTTTCACACCGCAGCATAGTGAGCAATAGTGAGTGAGAGCAACATTTGAAAAATGAGCAAGAAAATTGAGAAAAATGAATACAAAAACAATCAACAATAAAGTGTAGCAATTGTGAGTTTTTCTGTTGAATTGTAACGAATAATTGTTTTTTTTTTGTTGTTACAAATTAAAAATTGCAGAAAAAAATAATAGATTCCGAATTGTAAATAATTTGCAGCTATATATCTCCACAATCAGTTGAGGTATTAGTGAAAGTTATGCAGACTATTAAATTATATGAAAAATACTATATTAAAATAAAAGAGACATGTTTAAAAAAAATTATTTGATGTTCTTTTCTACTACGTTGATGCAGTTATTTTTGTATTGAAAACCACTACATAAATTTGCTGCATTTCTGTACAAGAACAGTGAAAGCAAACCACAAAAAACTCAAATATAATTATTTCTTCGTAACTAATGTAACTAATAGTGTACAGACAATGTACAGTACAATTTTCAAATGGTAGTGTCTCAAAGTGTAGTAAAATTTAACTAGTAAGGAAGGTTAGGTCACATGGGAAATTTTGAAGTAGAGAAATTGTGATAGTTGGTGTTAGTAAGAATAAGCCGACTATAAAGACCCAACACATATGAGATAATGTGTGCGGTTACCATTTAAAGTGGTGCACAGGTCACCAGGGTATACAAATACTGAAAATAATTACAAACTTGCAATCGCCGAACAAAGTCCTTTCATTTGATACCCATATGTACAAATGGTAGGTGTACCGAATTTCGATTTTTTTTTTTTGGAAACCTCCAGTCAATATCAATTTGATCAAAAAAAGTTCACTTAAGGCCGTATAAAGTAAAATTCATCTGTAGATGTAAATTTTATGAGTTATTTGAACATAAGTGATCGGTTCACAGGTCACAATGGACCGATCATGCCAATTTTCTGGCTCAGACAGCGTAGTTATATAAGTAATATAAATTAGGAGTTTTATTATTAATCTATCTATTAATCTATCTCTTGAATATTTTCAGTAGTAGTGATTACAACAGACAGACAGTTAAATCGACTCATATACTTTTCCGGATATGCTTTCTATCCTAAAATTGTAGTCATCGGAAAATAATAAATTATAGTGCATTTGATAGCTTTCGACATCTATTATTTTTAATTTTACTCAGTTTTCAATATTTTATTTATTATATCGACGTTGTAGAATTAAGTCACCAAATACATTTTTATGAAAATCGTAAATTTCAACTTTGTTGGTAATTATTACAAAAAATAACTGATAGATTTTTAAAGTTGAAACGCAAATTGATAGATTCACATTTTCTGATCAGTAGGTACAAATATTGAGCTCTTCGCTCAGAATTTGTAAGATATATAAACATTTTTGTAAATGAATAATTGCCATTTTGTAGTTGGTGAATTTTAGTTCTACAACGACGATATATATAATTTTTTTGTGTTCTACAACGACGATATATATATATATATATATATATATATATATATATATATATATATATATATATATATATATATATATATATATATATATTTAGTGTAATCTCTGTTTTTATATAAAAATACGAACATATAAAACAGGAGCATTCGGATTAATATGTTGAAAAAAAAAAATACTGCATTTACATTTGTTTTACTTCATTCTGTATTTATTTAAATCATGTCCTCTCAATAAGCTTTGTTATTAATACTTGTGAAAGTATGATGCATAGTTAAATATGCAACCATCAGTTCTGACGTCACAAAGAACTGATTTCACTTGTACCAAATAAGAATGATTTGCGAATACAAAACTAAAAACATACCACAGTTTTTGCAATATTTAGAAAAATGTGTTTCTAATACATTGTGTATTAAAATAAAGCCAATTATATAAATGCACTTAAAAAGTAAGTTAATGTAGTAGAACTACATTTTTGTATTATACAACACATTAATTTTTTCAGCGGTTTTTTTTCTTTTTTTTGCATAATAAAGCTGAGAAAAGAAGAAAAACATATTGACCTATTGAATTAATGTTGAGTGCTCTTCAAAGTAAAATTATCAATATTCAACACCGCTCTATCAGAATTAAAGGAAAAAAAAATTTGACAGAAAATTCAAATATAACGGAAAATTCAAATTTAACGGAAAATACAAATTTCACAAAAAATTCAAATTGACGGAAAATTCAAATTTAACGGAAAATTCAAATATATCGGAAAATTCAAATTTAACGAAAAATTCATATTTAACGGAAAATTCAAATTTAACGGAAAATCAAAATTGTACGGAAAATTCAAATTGACGAAAAATTCAAATTTAACGGAAAATCCAAATTTGACGAAAAATTCAAATTGACGGAAAATTCAAATTTAACGGAAAATTAATATTTACAAAAAAATTAAAGTACAAAATTACAAATCTTTCTACCCCAAAAGGCATTTAAAATATCAAAAAAAAAAATAGCAAAATACAGTAGATCACTTCTGAAAACAAATTACTATTTGAGCAAAGAAACTCATAATATAAAATATTATTATATTTTCTGGGATATTTTCGGTTTTTGAAAATATGTTCTTCGTCCATTTTGGTATACATTTCACATATAGCAGTAAATGAGACGAATTTTAAAAAAATAAATTAAGATCACAAACATGTAATTATTGTCACAAAATCATACAATATCCTTACTAAACAAATTTCCTATGAAAAATGATCGTTCCATTTACGTTTAAACAAAAATCAGATTTTCTTAATGATTTTAAAGGTTTGCCATTAAAATAACAATATAGCACTATAAAACTAATAAAAACTGTTATAGCTTAGTTTATTATAAAACAATTACTTGTTTTTATATTTTACAACACTAGGCGAACATATAAATAACATTTGAAGATGCAAAAATCGATTGTACTATCAAATACTATAGATTCATTATGATGAATTTAATTAGTTCAATGCAGACAATACAAAATAAACAAAAATACAAAAGAAATAAAAAAAAAAAGAAAATAAAACAGAATAAATTAAACTGAATTAAAAAAAGAAAATACCATAGGGAAAGGTGTTGTATATTGATCAGAATTTTATTTTATTTTGTTAATTACCAGAAATATTAGCAATATTTTGTAATTTTATGTTAATTTATTTATCTGATCTTATATGCAAGGATGTTTTGATTTTAGTTTCGTTCTCTTCTACTTTCGGTCACTGTTTCCATTTTAATTTTAAAACTAAAGGTTCGTTATACCGGTTCCACAATACAGTTAAGGTCCGAAATTAAATTTAGCACTAACTAAATTTAAAATAAAAAACAGTTTTATCGATTTGGTCATGTTATAAGACCTTCCCCTATATATACTAGAATACCAGATAAAATTAATTGAATTTTAATTAGCTCTATGTGGGCAGCAGCGACTAGTAAAAAATTTGCACAACGACTCCCAGCAACGTAACGAAACAAGCTTTTAAATTGAAGATAAAATTTAAAATAAAACGTAGACAATAAAGAGTTGAATGCAGTCAACCATTGTGGAATGTAAGCAGCAAACGTGTCTTAGATGTAACAGAGAAGATGTAGCAAAAAGGAAGAACATGCATTGAGTGACTGTGAAAGTTATTCAAGTAGAACCATTATGCAGCAGCAGCATAAAACATATGGTACAAAGCAATTTTTTTTTGCTTCGATATGCGCACGAGTTGACTCAAACGTATCAGTTGCAGTAAATAATATAGAAAATTAGCATATTTTTGTTTGAGGTTTTTTACAGAATTTTTACTGTTTATACTATACAAATTATTTTAATCCCAAATAATAAACACGACAATTTTACTCTTTATTTATAGAAAATCATATTGGCATTATTTTTATATAATAAACTAGGTGGCCAGTTTAATTTTTTTACATTATAATTGTTCCTAAATTAAGTTGAAATTGCATGTCATACGAACTTATAATAACCACATGTTTGCTTTTTTCTTTAGCATTTAAAAGAAATGCAAAAAATCGTAGTGCAAATTTTCATAGGAATTATTCTGTGATTTATTGCGAAAAAAATAAAAACTTTAGGAACAAAGTGTACATATACAAAAATAATGTAAATTATCTCAGATATCTTACTAAATTATTAAAAAAAAAAATGGAAGCAAAAAGTATTTATAGAAAAAGAAAAAATGTCTGTGATTTATTATGAAAAAACTATTAATATTGGAAACAATGTGTAAATATACAAATAAAGCACATGATTTCCGCTATTTTCTAAAATAATTAAAAAAAATAATTTATACGCATAATTCGCTTACTTTTTGGAGTATTCATATGAACCTCGACATTTATTTCAGTTTTTATTACGTACGGAACGACAACTATTTAATTTATATCTTTTGATCTATCGTATAGAATTCTCTCATTTGCATGTTTCCTATTTAATACTACATGCACAAAAATATCAAGTTAATTCATTAATTTTCCTTCGAGATATTAAAGTTTTAAGCGTACAAATGTCCCGTCCGGAATCGCAGGAAATTCCCACATTCGCTCGAATTGGCTTCGTCTGACCATTTCCTATTTTCATATAACACAGAAAAAAATAATCGACGTAAATATAGCAACAGATATTAATTGCATGTCATTAATCAGTCCAGCAATGAAATTCAGTAATTCAGTTAACACATTTGCTATTCGTAGTTACTAAAAAATTGCGGTTGGTGTATATGCTATGGGTTGGTGTATATGATATATACAGCATACACACCAACCGAATTCACAAACTACACTGTTTTAAAGACACTACAGCTTTACAGATTCTTCACAGTTTTAAAGCAACTACAACTTTGCAGCCGATATTATTTTCATTCGTTTGATGGACGCGTGCTTGCCTATTCGATTCGCTGGGTAGTTTTTCGGCCTATTGTGCGAATGACTTCAACTTTGATATTTTATCTCTTATTTGTGTTTAATTTCCTCTCACTATATATAGCTCTATTTATATATAAAGTGAGTAAGTGAAATAATTAAAATTAAAAAAAAATATGTATATAATAAATAAAATAACCCTAATTTATAATAAAAAAAATATAAAATAAATAAAAAACATTTTTTTTTTACATTTCACACCAATGTAAGCCAGTACACACACCAAATTAATCGAATATACACACCACCAGCGCGTCGCGAAAACAGCTGTTGCCAGCAAATGCGATTGCTAATATGAACGCCAATTCAGTTAATAATTTAGTCGGCGCAGTTTCAGCAAAAATGTAATTGTATGGATGTACATTTTTGGTTATATTTACGATTTTTTTTTCTGTGAATAAGGTTATCTATTGACATTGATGCGCATTTGAAAGTCCTGGATAAATCCTACAATTTGGAAGGTATGGAGAGACTAGAAAATCGCTACAACAGGTCTATAGAGCTAATAATCGGATTATGTTGAAAAATAAATAAACATTTTTACCAAAAAATCTAGCCGTCATTCATTTATCATGGACTAATCAAACCATCCTTTTATGAAGAACTGCAAAACATCGCCACATTTTCATTTTTGATACAGTTATACGAGGACAATCTTCAGTAGGTTCCTGTGTATTTCTTAATCGATTACCTTTTGAAATAAATGTTTAGCTGATACACAACAGATTCAACAACACAAAATAAAGACATTTGTATAGTTCAATCTGTTGTCAATCAGTTCGACATTCATTTCCAAAGGTATATCGACTTAGTCCCACTTTTTCAAATTAAACGTAGATGTATCCGTGATAGCTCAGTGGTTAGTGCGTTGGACTGCGAGCCGAAAGGTCCCCGGTTCAAGTCTGGACTGGGGCTGATAAGGAACTATAGACGTTTTAAAAATGTGGAAAAGTTTAAACCATAAATGGAAAATTTAAACAGTTCGAAATTTAATAATAAAGGTATTTTTTTTTAATTTAAACAAGATGTTATTAATACTTTTATTAAAATCGACCAAGTATAACGACGAAGTTTTATTTTTATTTTTTCATACCAAGAAAATGCAAATCATAGCGATTATTTTACAATTCCAACGGCAAGACTACAAAAATATCCATATTAAACATACGCCTGTTAAACATATGTTTGTGTGCATTGATTATTATTGGGGGAGGTTGTAAAGAGATATTTAAAGCAGAGCAAATAAAACTAAACAACAACAACAAAAAAATACAATATGTTCACTCTGTAGGCGTCAGGCGGCGGCACACATGGGGGCCTTGTGCATCGAAACCAAAACAAAAAGAAAACTAAAACTAGCGAGTATTATAAATAGCTCACAGAAGACAACGCAAATGCATTGGAATTAAAGAAAACAAATATGTAAGCATTTAAAAAAAATGGAAAATTAAAAAAATATATAGAAAAAACAAAAAGCAACGTAAAAGAAACATTTTGAGCAACATTTATGAATGTTCAACGAACTTTGGCTGGGGGAATGCATTGCAGCACGTACGCTTGAAGCTGCTGGAAAAAACAAACTGCTGATGTTATATATTGTGCAAAGGACTGCGTATAGAATATGTAAGAAAAATACTGGGCGAGAGTGCAACGCACCTAATGCGCATAATTTTGGGATATAAACAAAACAAAGTCAGTGCGTCGTAAATGATGTTTGTGGCAGGAAAAAAAATAACTTGAATAACTAAAAGTATCAAAAAAACTGAAGAAATTATATAAAAGAACTAAAAAAAACCTTTAAAAATTAAAGGAACTAACAACTAAAATAAAAAAAACAAAAATTAATTTAAAAAAATCGTTAAATTAAATTTACATGTATTAATACAAATTATATATAGGGAAGGTAGTCGCGCGGTGGCTCAGTGGTTAGTGCGTTGGACTGCGAGCCGAAAGGTCCCCGGTTCAAGCCTGGACTGGGGCTAACAACATCTTTTCATAGAAACATTTTTCTATACCGCGCTACCTCTCGGCAGTAAATGGCAAACCTACGAGAGTAAAACATTGCCTATGAAAAGCTCTCACCCGCCGTTCGGATTCGGCAATAAACTGTAGGTCTCACCACTTTGAGTACAAATTTAACACGCACAGCTCAAAATGGTGAGAGAGCTCGGCCTAAGTTCTTATAGGACTGTAGTGCCAGACTATTATTATTAAAGGGTTTTTCAATAAGAGCGCTACAAAAGTTTTTTTCAAGAGTTTTTCAACAGGGACGCTACAAAAGTAGAGCGACAGGACAGGGTCAGCAAACGACGCCATATTTCTTGCCGCTCTTTTGACATTTCTCTTCAGTAAGGTTTGCCATTTCATGATGGAACGAGTCGAAATTATTAAAATTTACTACCGAAATTCGAATTCGTATATCTTTCCATCATGAAATGGAAAACCTTACTGAAGAGAAATGTCAAAAGAGCGGCAAGAAATATGACGTCGTTTGCTGTCCCTGTCGCTCTACTTTTGTAGCGTCCCTGTTGAAAAACCCTTTATATGTCCGTATATAATACACACAATATTTTAGGCAAAGCGAATACCGTTTAGAAGTCGCGCAACAAGATTTTCTGTTTTTAGACTAATGACCATTACAAATTACAATCGAATTGTCAAACTTTTGATCAGGCGATATATAATTTATATATAGATTTTAAATATACTAATTTTAGATAGTTCATTTTCGCCATCTTGCTACAAATTTCAAATGTGTCGATAACTTACCTTAAATATCTACTAAACATGAAGAAGTGACATACTTTATAGCAATTCAATTTTAATGCCGAGAAATATACGTTTTAGGAGTAATTTGCGTGTTATAAAATTATATTGGTAGTAATGGGCATTTCCTGGGGTTCCGTACGGAACATTCATACGTTTAAAACTTTAATATCTCGAAGGAAAATTAATGAATTTACTAGTGGAATTTAAATAGGGCTAAACATCTGCAAAAAATTAGAGAATTCTATATGATAGATAAAAAGATATAAATTAAATAAATAGTGGTCGATCCGGACGGGCCAAAAAGGGAAGTGATGTCGAGTCCAAAAAGTCAACGAATTTTGCATACAAATTATTTGTTTGAATTTATGAGCTGAGATAAAGACCTTTGTTTGTAAATCTACACTTTGTTTCTAAAGTGTACACTTTTTTCATATTAGATCACAGAAAAGGACGAGTTAATTTTTTTTTCTTTTTCTACAAAATGCTTTTTGTATACACATTATTTTTTTGATTTATTTAGAAAGATTGCTGAGAAAATTTACTTTATTTTTGTATATACAATTTGTTACTAAAGTTTATAGTTTTTTCGCAATAAATCACATAATAATTCCTATGAAAATTAGCACTATGATTTGTTGCTAAAAATAGTTTTATAACTGACAGGATTAATAATCATTATTACGGAATAAAAAAATGATGTACGAATTTTTTTTTATATTTTTTTTACACTTTTGGTATTTTAAGTTTCGGCTGCTACAGATTTCAATGATCTTGAATTACTAGGTTATTGGAATTACGTTAATGGATTATAAATTTCTGGTCAACGTCACATATTTAGCGACACATATTTAAGATTCCAAATCCATTGTTATTTCAAAGATTTGAATTTTTAAGACGTGGTTTTTTCTGGAAATGCCCATATGACTGACATTAAGCATTTTAAATTACCGAGTTTTTCTCAAAATGTTCGTTTTGATTCCCAACTCCTCATTTATATCAATTTTTAAAGGGTCGCTACAACAGGGACGCTACAAAAGTTGAGCGGGATAGGGCAGGAAACGACGCCATATTTCTTGCCTCTCTTTTGACATTTCTCTTCAGTAAGGTTTGCCAATTTATGATGGAAAGATATACGAGCCAACAACGAGTCGAAATTATTAAAATTCAATACCGAAATTCGGTAGTAAAAATTCGAAAAATCATCTTCAGCGATGGGGCTCATTTTTGGCTGAATGGCTTCGTCAATAAACAAAATATGCGTTATTGGTCAGACAGCAATCCACACGTACTCCATGAGTCATCATTGCATCCCGAAAAAATTACCGTTTGGTGCTTCTTCCGTGATGATCAAGACCGGCACGTTACTGTGAATGGGAATCGGTACCGTTCAAAGATAACCGAATATTTTTGGCCCCAATTGGATGATATGGACTTGGAGGACATGTGGTTCAAACAGGACGGCGCCACAAGCCACACAGCGAATGACACAATCAATTTATTGGAAACCAAGTTTGGAGAACGTGTTATCTCACGAAATGGTCCAGTCGATTGGCCGCCTCGGTCGTGCGATTTGACGCCGTTAGACCATTTCCTGTGGGGGCTACGTCAAGTCTATGGTCTATGCCAACAAGCCAGCGACGATTGATGAATTTCGTACGAATATCGAACGTGAAATTGCAGCAGTATCGGCCGATTTATGCTTGAAAACCGTTGAAAATTGGTTTCAGCGTCTGGACTTCTGCAAGCGTGCCCGTGGTGGCCATGCAAAAGAGATCGAGTTCCATACATAAAGGCATCGAACGTACTTTTACAGAAATAAAGAATTTCATTGATATCCAAAACCGTTTTGTTTTATTTAAAAAAAAAACTATTGTAGCTGCTCTAATTGAAAAATCCTTTATTATGTTTTCAAAAATATGTTTTTTTTTAAACCAATTAATGTACATTTTTTTAATTGTACTCTGTAGATTTTTGTACAAACAAATTTTTTGTAATTTTTCAGGAACATTTCGGGCATATTTCCGACAAACACACAGATAAATGGAATATTTTGGAAAGTACAGGTTGTAAAATTTTGTGAAATTCAAATGGCAGATTCACGACATATTTGGGGAACGGGCAATAATAGGGAGCTGTTGATACAAACTCCGCCTTTGTATGTTTGAAATATGAAAACTTAAGCGACTTGAAATATGAAAACTTAAGCGACTTGAAATATGAAAACTTAAGCGACTTGAAATGTAGAATCTGCAGAGAAAGATCGCCGATGAAGGGGCTTGGCTGCCTCTGAAACAGCTGTACGATCTGCCACTCAATGCATTTTGCCAATTGTTTGTTATTTTATTTGTTGGTACAAAACACCCAATTTGTACCGACTGGACCTTGAGCACGTTAAGACAATATCTTAAAATAATCAAAAGAGGTCGTAAAACAAAAACAATTAAAGTCGAAAATATGTTTTTTTGAAAACTACCTCGACCCTGCCAAAAATTTTGTCTGGGGAAATTAAAAAAAAAAATATATATCTTTTTCAGTTTCAGTACAATGTAATCTAAATACATAACAACAACAAAAAAAAAACGCTACATATAAGTATTATTAATTTGTTCACATCACCCGTTGCTTTAGACTGGCATTGGAATTTCCCATTATTGCAGAAAACTCTCACATCAAAAAAGAACTAGAACAGCAAGTAGTAGCAATAATTGTTGCCTGACAGTAGATTATAACACGTATATTATAATGTTTATCAGCAATCTTTTGGACACTTTTTACAGCAGTAGCTATATTAATTAACAAGCAACGAATAAAATAGAACAAAAAATGCATTTGCAAGATTTGCGCGAAATTGCGAATGAGAAACTGTTCCCGTCAAAATTAACAACAAACTGACGGACAACAACTGAAAAATACGACGTTCAGATCATTTATTGTTTTTATTTAGTCACTTTGTTGGGGAGACAGACACGCAGCGCAACGCAGGCAGACAGACAGACGAATGACTTTCCAAGCCAACTCAATATAGCTGGGTTGCTTCCCAATAATTTAAAATTTAATACTTTCGTAAGCAAGGAACGAACGTATGAACGTTGAACAGCAAAGTAATTAAAAAAAATATATTTTTACTTTGGCGTATGTGTCTTTAATTTCAAAGAAAAAAGAAACCAAAAAATTAAAATTAAAAAGAAACCAAAAAAAAAACAAAGAAGAACCGCTGGTTTTGGCCTATTGACTGCTACCGTCCCGTTCCCCTCTCCCATGCTTCGACCCCCATTGCTTGAACTAAGACAATTTGGCTCATTGAACGTTTAAATGAATCTATCATGTTAAGAAGAACAAAAAAATAACGACTTTACGTTGCTATTTTAGCCAAATTACTATGTAAAATGTTTAACAAGAAAAATCGAAACTGTGCAAAGCGACAAAAACGCATCTTTATAAGGAACAACATGCACTGCGTCATATTCAATGGTTTTCAATTGCTCGATCGCACAATATAAAGAAATGTACCCAACCAAGAAACTATGACAAAGACAAATTTGCAGCGGACGAAATAAAATATAAAAAAATGAACAAGTCATAATGTGGGCGCTGCGCGTTCTTTTTGATTTTCTTTTTTTGTAGAGACACAAGAGCGCACGAGATCATGTACTGAATTTGTAATGAATTGGAAAAGTTCCAGTAGATTTTTGTTGTGGTATTACGAGAAAGGAGGCTACATGTGAGAGTGCAAAATTATGAAATATATAAAACTGTACCAAAAGTAGAATACATTATAAAATTTGAAATTTAAAAAAAAAAAACTTATCTTCAAATGTAAATTTTCTTAATTTCAAATGGAAATTTCTGAATATCAAATGAAATTTTCTGAATTTCAAGTGATTTCTTTTGTATTTCAAATAGAATTTCTGAATTTTAATTGATGTCCTCTAAATTTCAAATGGAATTTCTGAATTTCCAGTGATGTTTTTTGAATGTCAAGTGATGTCTTTTGTATTTCAAATAGAATTTCTGAATTTCAATTGATGTCTTCTCATTTTCAAATAGAATTTCTGAATTTCAATTGATGTCTTCTCAATTTCAAATGGAATTTCTGAATTTCAATTGATGTCTTCTGAATTTTAAATGGAATTTCTGAATTTCAAGTGATGTTTTTTGAATGTCAAGTGATGTCTTTTGTATTTCAAATAGAATTTCTGAATTTCAATTGATGTCTTCTCATTTTAAAATGGAATTTCTGAATTTCAATTGATGTCTTCTCATTTTCAAATGGAATTTCTGAATTTCAATTGATGTCTTCTCAATTTCAAATGGAATTTCTGAATTTCAAGTGATGTCTTTTTATTTTCAAATAGAATTTCTGAATTTCAATTGATGTCTTCTGAATTTAAAATGGAATTTCTGAATTTCAAGTGATGTAATTTGAATATCAAATGGAATTTCTGAATTTCAATTTATGTCTTATGAATATCAAAATGAACTTCTGAATTTCAATTGATATCTTCAGAATTTAAAATGGAATTTCTGAATTTCAATTAAACTTTTCTGAATTACATTTGTAAATGGTAAAGATTAATTTAAATTTAGATATTATTTTCCAGTATATAAATTTGTATACATGTATTGCATCGTTGTGGAAGAAACAGAATTTTGAGAAGTTATATATTTTAATACTTCAGAACTTATATGATGATTTTACTTTCAAATGCAAGGTAATATTAATTACACATTATTTTAAAATGCATTAAATTGTTTTATAATTTTTCTAATTGTTATTTTCCATTTTTTTCTTATTTTCCAGCTCAAAGTTACCAATGACATTCAGCTGTCGAAATTTTTAGGAACTTTTGAAATTTATCTGGAGCTCAATCAAGTCCTTAGTCTACACTAACAAGCCAACTATTTCGACTGAGTTCAAGGTCAACATTCGAGACGTCATTGCCGGATAACCGTCGTACATATTGGACCGCTTCATCAAAAGCCGAGGCGGCCATTACATAATGACATGAATTATATTTTTGGATTTAAGTTTTTGACCATTTTAAAGCTTGTGTCAGAGGGATTATTAATAGGAAGATTTGAGCTTGGATATTATCGTAATTTGGTGATTACTTTTTTGGACTTTCAATATTTAGGGTTAATGCTATTTTGAGCCTTTTCCGATAAGTAGTTCAATATAAAAGCTATTTGATAAATTCGCATGTTGTCATTATTTAATATCAAAACACATATTTAAACAGATTTAAGAAATGCATTATTGAAATATTAAAATAGTTTTACTTTTGCATCGACACTGCTTATAATTCTTGATGTTTCTAATACTTGGTTTTCACTATGTCATTTTGTGTCAGTTTTATGTTGGAAAATTTCTCATATTTGTTGTTTTTGGTACGACAAAGTTTAAAAAAATGACAACATGTTGGCATTTTGATATCGACTGACATGCGTTATTGAATATTTTAAATTTGGACAGTTTCTACGTCGCAATTAAATATAATGTAACGAAAAAAATATGACAGTCATAATAGGATAATAGTCATAATAGCCATAATACGGAGCATATCACAATTTGAATTGATATTAAAAATCGAGATACAAATTTTGTAAATTAATAATTTTTTTCTAATTCATTTGTTATACAGACCTGGTTCAATGATCAAAATTTAATGCTAAAGAAAGCTGCAGAATTAGACGATGTTGTTATTCCAATTGCTTTATTTGTGCTGCTACAAATTAATATTGATTTTTCACTTTCGCTTTTCACACGTAAATAAATCGTAAAAAATGCATTTCGATGCTGGTGCATAAAACCGCAAAGTGCCACCAAATGCTGACGTCGAAGAGAAAAATGCGGCGCAAAAGACGTTTGCGAAATGCCGGCACTAAGCGGCATAGACTTGAGGCGCCACTAATGCAATTACATATGAGGTGCAAATGCGTTTAATAGTTTGTTCGCCAATTAGTATAAAGATTTGTTTGTAGCGCTTAGCTTTGCAGCTGTTTAATACGTACTAGTCACTCGAATAAAAGAAAGTACAAAGAATTGTTTTGTCAAATGCACATGCAAATCTATCAAATTTCTACTGAACAATGCGACGAAATTTGTTGACATTCCGTCAAATAGGACTTGCAGCACCACTGAGAGTGGTGCACAGCTGTGCCTGCCGCACGCCATCAGGCGCATGTCCTGTGAGCGCATCATTATTTTAGGCGGCATTTTGTTTTAAATTTTAAAATCATTTTTTATATTTAACCAAAATATTATTAAACTCACCATTTTCGAATCATTCGAATTGAGTTCCTTCAATACTGCGCGACTGCCCAGGCTAACATTAAGCGTCACAGGCGCGGCGCCGGCATTGGCGCTATCATTCATGTCCTCGAACGAAAATTCCATCACTGCTTCAGGGTGTTGTTTCTATTTTATTGAATGCTATTTAAAAGTAAATTCAAAATTCTTAAAGCATAGAGTTCTTAGTAAGTTACAATTTCTATAAAGAAATTTTAATTTTCCACTTTAATTCTTTACTCTGCAGCAAAATTTCTGCCGTTGCAGCAATAAAAAAAACACAAAATTTGATTTTGCAAACATTTTTTGAAAGTGGTGCCAACTTCAGGGCATTGTTTTCGGTGATGTTTCGCGCTGTTTTTCTACTGTGGCGAGCGACATCTGCATGTCAGAGATTGCGTTTGCAGCATAAAGGTAAGAGCACAATGTATATTTATCACTGAGCTTCCAATGCGTAACTTGAAGCATAATCTCAAATGCATTTCAAACTTAATAAAAATCCCGTACAAAATTTTTCAACTTGTGTAGTTCTTTTAAAATTATTCAACAAATTAGTCAAAAATTGAAAACAATCACAGTTTGAACGGGCACTAAGCTTGTGACAACAATATTTTTTTCTTTTTAATTTAATTATTTCAATATTATTATTTTAAATAGAATATATACTGTTGTTTTTATGGTTTAAGCCAATAATAATAAACGTGGTGTAAAAAACAACATAAAAACGAATACAAACAAATTCGTTTTTTACGTCATTCTGCGTGTTTACTCAAAATGGTCGCACGTATTTTGTAATAATCCACATTATTAAATGCGACATTGGTAAGGACTCAATATATTTAATGTAAATAAATTATATTTATATATTTATTTATATTTTTATTTATTACAGAAAATAAATAATACATCGAACTTCACCGTTTTGAGTCTAAATGAGATTTTTCAAATTTTTAAAAATGTTGAGAATTTGTATTTCTTTTGCATTTTAGTTTAACATTTATGTATTATAATATTTTATTTTATTAGAATAATTTGTATTGTTCTAAAGGCTTTTTTAGTTTTACATTTATGTATTAGAATATTTTATTTTATTAGAATAATTTGTATTGTTATAAAGGGTTTTTTAATAACATCTCGATCATATTATGTTTTCATATGTTTCAGGTTTCATTAAGTAAACTTAACTTAAGTATTTTTTATGAGTTGGATTAGGCTGCCTAACGTGGATTTGCAATTAGGATTTCTCTGATCAAAATCATTTCAGGTGACCTTTGTTAGGGAGTCCTGATCGTATTCTGGTCAGGGACGGATGCGAAATAAGGCTAACCTTACCCAATTTTCACTCGGGTTTAATATAAACTAAAGAAAAAATGTGCCAATATAACGTCACCGAAGAATTGGTTTGCTCCATACGGGTGAATAGAGCTAGGATTTAAATAATTTATATATTTTCCTTATAATTCTATTATCCAATTTTCGCTATCTTGTATAACATCTGAAATTGTGCTATTTTCTCCAACAAACTTGTTGAAATTTGCGAGAATTGGTTCGACGCACCTGAAAATTTCTTAAAAAAAAATGTCCTTGATCTCTAAATGATTGCGAATATTTCAACATTACATCTTAAGTACTTTCGATAATATGTGTTATTCGTGGTTCAGATTGTATGGGAGTTAGGCGTGGAATAGTCCAATTGTTTTTTTTTAATTGCAACAAATCTCGATTTCATCAATCTAGCTCATTTCGTTCGATATATAAAAAAACATTTTTTGCTCCACGTGAAAGTAAGCTTTAAATTTGAGACTTAACTGTGTATGGAGTAAGAAACAAACAAAATTTATTTTCTCTTCGTAAAAGGTTACTCTTATTTGATCAATTGTATGAAAATATATGGAAATATATCCTGCAATTAGTGGCGAATAGGACTCAGCGATTAATCGTAATCGCAATAAATAATTTGTTCGATTACTCGTATTTGTTGATAAACCGAAAACACGATTAATCCGTTAATTGTAACTTTTAATAAATCAACATTAAAATAATTGTTATTTACGAAAAATACAAAAAAAAAAAATTAAAATGAAAAGAAAAATGAAATTTATAATAAAATATTTAAAAATGCCTTAAAAACACTCAAGGTAAATTTTACAATGATCTTTTTTGATTGATCAGATCTATTAATCGTGATTTTGATTACGCACAAAATCTAATTAACTGATTAATTATATTAATTGAATAATAGATTGTTTGTGATGACGATTAATCGGAATTATTGTTAAAACGATTAATCGCACTGTCATATAGGACACTGTCCTCTCTTCTATATAAACGAAAAAGTTCTCATTGACTGACTGATAGATCGACGTCCAGATCAAAACCTTAGAGTATAGGAATCTTAGAGTTCTAAGAACTTAGACTTATGAACATGAAATTTAGTCTTCCGAACATTATTAAGAAATTATTAAATTTGCATCCAACTAAAACAACCATTTCGATTTTTTTTTAAGTTGAATTTATTTAAAAAAATATTGCTCTCTCCATAACGAGTCATTCATAGAATTTAAAATAGTTTATTTAATTTCAATATAATTTTAAAAACATTTTTGGAGTTTTCATAAATTTCATAGTTTAAACTTTTTATGGAATATTTTTTTTTTTGGTTTTTTTTATTTTTATTAATTTCAGGCCAAATGATTATGAAATGAAATAACATTCTACATTTTTGCAAATATAATAGAAATTCAGCACTACGTTAACAAATTTTGCAATATAATTTATTGAGTACATTTTGTATTGTAAAACATTAAGCTTAGAGTTTTTGTCTTTTTTCTCATAATTCTCTCCGAAAACGAAAATTATTTAATATTCTAGAATTTTGAAGCATTTGTGAGATTTTAGACTTATGCATAGATTTTTCATTTTATATATATAATTTGTTGCTTTGTTGCATCATAAAGTTAGATTATTAGATCTAATTAGAAATAAAATTATTTTTTAAATATATATTTTATTAATTCGAGCGTCTTTTATTGTATTTTTAAATACTAAATAAAAAATACGAAACAAATTTGTTTTTGAATACTACTATTTTACACTACCAAAAAAGAGCGCAATTCTAAAATTGAATTAAAAGAAACCTGTGGCGTACATTTTTCAAAAAATGTCATGCTACAGTTTGTATATACTATAAAGTTTATTTGATTTTTTTTTTCAAAATATTATTCAAAATTTTTATAACTATGTTTTTTTTTTCTGTTAAATATTTTTGATAAAATTTGATTTAATAATGTGTTTGCGCATATTTAGTATAAGGGTAAATTGCACATATTTTGTATTTTTAAACTATATATCAAGAGTTAAATTGCACTGTTTTCACTTAGTTTTAGAGTTGCGCGCCGTTTTTATTATTTTAGAAAATTTAATATTTTGAAAAATAGTTTGCATTGTGGGTAAATTGTTTTATAGTGTTCCTGAAATTGTAGCGTGTGGAAAGCTTTTTTGTATTTCACATAAAGCTTTTACATCATAAGTCTAAGCTTTAATTTGTCGTCATTATTAGTGCTTTTGAAAGCTTCATACAACATACAAAGCTTTCAATTGCAAACGTAACTTGACTCAAACAAAAACCATTAAATCTTATAAAGCTTTCTAAAAGCTTTTTTAACGAAGCTTTAACACTAGTCTACTGGTTGCGTGTTCAAGCTCTAGCTGATTTAAAAGTATTTAATTAATTTGAGTCGTTTTTGTAGAGTTGTACTTGTGTAATACTTCATATGGGCGGGCTGTCCTCGTGGTTTTTGGTCGTCCAAATTCCGGGCATCAGTTGTGGAGGTAGATTAGACTGTGGTGCCGTTAGATTAGTAATACTTGTGAAAATAGGATTTGTGTGTCCCTTCGCAAAGGACTTGACATCGTTGCCATCGGCCGCCAGCTGACTGGCTGTGGTCATGTTTGTGGCCAGTGTCGGCTTTGGTTGACTCAACGTGCGCGGACTAGAGATGAACGCGGTTAAAACACCGCCGATTATAGCGAGCGAAGCGAAAGCCGTTTGCGGCACCAGCTGGCCAAAGATGACGGTGGCACCGATGAAAGGAGCGCACAGTAGCCAGAGGCGCGCCCAGCAAATGGTCGAGAAGGCGCAGATTTTCTTCTTGTCATCGCTCACCAACTCGACGGTGCTGGTGGTCAGAATGGAGAGCGTAGTTGATATGGCCACTTTCGAGATCATAGCCGAGAGCATTAGGAGCGTAACACGAGCATCAGTGGGAACTAAACAAAAGAAAGGAGAGAGCAAAAAAGAGAATATGTAACATTTTAGTGTTTGCGTGGTATAATATTTTAGCAATACTTACTGTCCTGCGGCACAAGCCAACCCATGTATGCAATACAACCGGCCACAATGTTGAACAGACCCGTCCACAGCCACTTGCGCGTCGTGTTCAATATCAGGAAGAGCCCAATAAAGGTGCCAATGATCTCGCAGACGCCCGCCATCACAGTGTTAATCTCCAAGTGCTCCCGACTGAACGAGCGAATGTTCAGCAACATGCCGTAGTAGACAACGATGTAAATGGACCAAGCGAGATGCACACACGAAATGTGACGCACCGCTTTCGGTCCCTTCCAGAGTGTCCACCAGCCGGATGGAGGCGGCGCATCCATTGCCGTCATAGCCTGCAACTGCAGCTGCTGATCGATGTCGTGTGGAAGACTGTAACGTGTGCCGTTCACATCGACACACTGCAGTAAAATCTTTTTGGCGTCCATGACGCGACCACGTGCGATCATCCAGCGTGGCGAGTCCGGAATCCATCTGTGGTAAAAGAGAGAAACAGAGATAGAGAAAGAGAACAGCAGAGAGTTTATGTAAGTAGAAGAATTAGGAGAGAGTTAAAGAGTTGCACTTACTGCCACAGATAGATGAGTATCACAGTGGGCCACGAGATGGCCATGTAAAGATGGGACCAGCTCTGGAAGAAACTCGCTACACCTGGTAGGAGTATGACACCAATTGACCAGAATTGCTCGAAGAGCGTAGAAACGCAGGTCTTGTATTTGCCACCTGTTATATCGGCCACTGCAAAAGATAGAAAGAAAGGGGGAGCAAGATTTAGGCTTTGATTTTAAGGTTACAGTTTTTTCCAGACTTACTAATCATACCACCCGCCGTGTACATTTGCGCGCAACACACAGCCGATAGACAGCGAAAGAAGACGTGCAACTCGTAGGATGCCACATGTCCCGTGAGGTTACCGCAGAAGATCTGCGTGATCATACCGAAGAGCATCACATTGCGTGGGCTAAAGCTGTAGGAGAAGAGAAAAATTTTAAAACATCGACATCATGTCAAGTTGGTTTTGTAAAAATTGAAATGCTTTAAAAGAGGTTTAACGTGTTTAAGACTGACGCCCATATTTGGAATTAAGAAACACAAAGATACTACTGAATGAAATTCTTTGATACAGACTTTTTGGATAACACTTTTTATTTTATGAATTCCCGCGTGTTTTGTAATCATCTAACAGAAATGTGTGTATTTAAATACCCTTTTCATATTTAGAGAGCGTTGAGAAATCGTATTATATGGAGGGCATCAACAAGTTTTTGGGTGATTAAACAGGATTCAACAAACATTTTGTATCGGAAACGATTCTGAAATGAGTTATATTTTTGAGTATTACCCTCATATATGAGCAAATAAAAAAGCTCCCGACCACTTTATGATCCCATAAACCCTCACAACTTTTATCAGGTATACATAAAACATTCATATTTGAGCACTTTACTGACCTCAAAAATGCAATAAAACACAACGGCTCGATCTGCTGAGTTTCGAGCTTTTACGCTAGTGCCTGACTCCGAGTACCACAAGATTTCGAGCGTTCGGTTGGCTCGCTCTTTTTGTAAATTAGTTTTAAATGCATACCTTATGTTTTATATTTAATAATACATGCATAAAATAGAATAATAAACAAGAATAAACGCAAAAAAAACAAAAAAAAAGTTGCGAAACAAAATAATTTAATGAGCGAGCGACTCCGAGCCGCTCGGTATGTACATTTCGAGCACACCATTTAACAGAAGCTCGGGAAGCGAGTACAATGCTACATGTTCAGCTCGATTGGACGATTAAAGTTATGTTAGTTCGTGTTTCTCACTTAACAGCTGCGAGTTAGCGACTGTTGCGCAGTGTGAACACATGGACACTGAAACATTGTTTATGTCACAAATATAGGTATACGAGCGCACTCTGTTTGTGAGCGCTCAATTTCGAAGCCTGGTTTCATTTGAAAAGGCTTCTAAGGCGCTCATAAATGCGACTTTTTTATGGGTTGTATTTTGAAGGGCTCCTTAAAAATTCCAAAATATATAACTCTAATGAGCCTATAAATAATTTTAAATTGGTGCTAATTTATAAAGAGTCAAATTTATAAAAGCTCCTAAATAACTCTTTTATGCGCAATAATTTGGAATGCTCCGAAAACCATCTTACGTCCGATTCTTTTATCAGAGCTCATGACTCCAATATTAGAGCGCTCATAAGTTGCTTAAAGGGCAGACTATGTTGAAAAATGAAACGTTTTGCTGAAAAGAGTGTTCCTTATTTCAATTTTCAGCTAATTTCTGACCCATCCTCTTAAGGATGACTCTTATCTTTATCATCTCACTTACTATTTCAATAAATGATTGGCCAATATGCCGCCCGTCAGCACCCCAAACAAATGGAAGAACTGCGTCACAGACACCAGAATATCACGCGAGCACACAAGATCATATTGCGTGATCACCGAATGAAACTCTGCCTCATGCTGGAACGTATTGCACGGTATTACATTTGCATTGCGTGATGTTGGCTCCTCCCAGATGCGTGGTTCCAACTCCTGCTGATCGTAGTGATAATAGTGATGTGCATGCTCCTGTGCATCCTGATACACATTGCAGAAATCTATATTGAATTCACGATCGTCAACTTCCTCCTTTTGCGGATGCGAAACCTTTATCCAGAGCGTTTGATTTTGGGCGCCCACCGTATTTGGCGGCTTGCAAAAGAATTCGCCATGACGTGGCGCTGGCGCCGTGAATATAATGCATGCCATAAACCATGATGAGGGTATTTTGCACAGAAAAATCAGCAGCACGGTGCGCAGTTGCCATTTGCCCCACTCGCCGGTGACGCGACCCACAGCATCCACTTTGGTCTGCATTTTTGTGGTGGGACGTGGCGCCTTGCCGTCAATGGATGCGAAAGAATCCTGCGGATATGAAGTGTGTTTAGGACGATGATGTTGCTGATGCTGCTGCGTGTGATGGTTTTGTTGCTGCTGCTGATGATGATTGTTATGTTGGTGATACTGATAGTTGTTGTTGTTGCTGTTCTGGTTGTTGTGGTTTGTGTTGTTGTTGGGTGTGCTATAGTTGTAGTTGCTATAGAGGCTGCCCTTTGTATTATTGTTGTTGTTGTTTATGCTAGTATCACTGATATTTAGCCGAACGTCGTGCGTCCTGCTGTCCTCGAGTGTAGTGTGATGATTGCACTCAGACTGCCTGAGCGTCGGTATGGAGCTGCGTCTGCGACAAGCGGTATTGGTTGGTGTGCCATTCGCGGAGAGCGACACGTGCTGCGTTATGCTGCCGATGCTGCGCTTGCGTGCATTGGCGGTGGGCGTGACGGTTAAATGTACCGGTGAAGAGGTATCTACGGCACTGTAGGGCGGATAGTGACCCTTCGCTGATATGTTGTTGGCTGCGGAGGTGGTATTGTTGTGGTGGAGGTGGTGGTGAATGTTGTTGTTGCTGCTGCTGTTGCTGTTGTTGTTGTGCTCGTGAAGGAAACCTTCTTTGATAGGCAGCAGCGGTGACTCGGCCTGAAATAAAATATAAAAAAACGAGAGATTTAGAAAAGTTTATCAGAGTTGGTTAAAACCATAATTTTTAAGTATATTAGTATAGTTTTATGATCGATTTTAAAAAATAGACTAAAAATAGTTATGATATGTGGTCCCGAAGCATTTTTACAATACCGGGACTTTCGAGATTATAAAAAGAAATCTCGGAATTTGTCCAAAATTATTAAAATTTGTATTAGAGATAACAAAAAAGAAAATGTTTGTGAAAGTAGAGCTTTGTGATAAATAATAGAAGCCGTGTAAGCAAACATTTATCATCAAGGTCTATTAAAAAATAATGAAAATTTGCTAACGGCTGCAAATGGAGAATTTAGTAGTATTCATTTATTTTTATTGGCATTCCGGGATTTTTGGTACGGAAGTTGATAGTAGTAAGAACGTCTAATTCGATTATAAATACCCTACACTCCTCCGGTGTAGCTCCCTACACTCCTCCGGTTACCCTTATAAGTGGTCTAGAGTTCACCACAGTGTACAAATCTTGAAAATAACTGCAAACTTGTCATCGTAAAAAAAGTTCCTTTAATTAGAGTACAAAGGTAGGTGTACCGAATGTCTATGTTTTTTGGAGGTCACTAATTCTGGATTCTTATTTTAAAAAAAGTTCATTTTTTCCGGTAAAAGTTTTCCGTAGTTTGAGTTCTATATGAGGTATATGTACTAAAAATGCGTGGAACATAAGCTAAAAGACGATCGAATATGCCCAATTTCAATACCAGATAGATTAAGTTTATAATTTATGAAAATTGTGATCTAAATGTGATTTCAACAGACAGAAAGACACAGACATACGGACGGACGGACATCGCAAGACGTCTCAGAATGTGACGGTGATCAAGAATATAATCGAGGAATTAATACATTCAGTTCAAACGAAAAAAATAGTTATATTACTATTATAAGTAATTCCATTTTAAAAGGTAGGATGTCATCTACACTCAGAAAACAAAAAAAAAAACAATAGTACGACTATTGATTATAAAGGACACGAAACAATAGTTTTTCTATTAATTCAATAGTTTTTATAGTATTTCGTACTATTGTTTAGCTAAGTTTAATATAATAGGACATGTTATTGAAAAAATAGTAATTTTACTATTGTTTCAATAGTTCATTTTATAGTGCAATACTGTTGATTATTAATAGTTTGAGCAAATGTTAAATAAACTATTATATTAATGTATTAAAACCATTACAAATACAAAAAGTACTTTTTCAATGTTGCTTAAAGAAAAAATAAAATAAGAATCCATAGAGAATAAAATATTTAATGCCATTTTGTTTTCATATGATGCATAAATAGAGTGAATGAATAGAGTTACGATTTAAATCGTTGATCATAATTTTATTAAGTATTAATATTTTTAAATTTATTTATTTTCAGATTGACTTCGTTGTATCGCATTGTTGTAAGCAATACAAAATTTAGCGAAGGAAGGCAGCTCAAAAATTCAAGTCATAGACATTTGCATGTACACACTTGCGATAATTTTGTTTCAATTTGGCATACAATTTTTTATAATACATATGTATTTAATAAAATTAAAATACAAATATTATTGTCCAGTTGTATTTATTTATTTTCCAATAATACTAATAGCATATAGAATTAATAAGATTAATCCTATTGAATGAATATAAGAAACTATAATTTGAATAGTATGTTCCCATAGAAATGTTATATTTATATCGTTTTAAAAAATATTATGTCCTATTACTTTTAAATGATTTATACTCTTGATTTTATGTTGCAATATTTAAAATATTAGTCTGAATAATAGTATAAGTATATTAGTATATTAGTCTGAATAATAGTATAAATCGGTTTATTTTAATGTGATAAATGGGACATTCCGGAATTAATAGGACATCACTTTAACGTTTAATAGTAAAAACTATAGAAATCAATAGTGAGACGGAACTATAACAATAATAGTTCCCACACTATAATATTAATAATAAAAATCGCATTGACTAATTTTAATAGTAAAAAATCGTTGAATCAATAGAAATTCCTATAAATTGTATATGTTATTTATTTATTTTAATGTAACATTTTTCAGTGGATACACAAAATCATAGAAGTCATAGAAATAGAAGTACTAAAAATTAACACACACAGAAATAAACTGTTGTTTTGGGCTCTATTTCGACAGTTTTTAGTGCTGAAATGGAGCCCGCAGTAAGTTACTGTTGAAAAAGTGTTAAAACGACAGTAGAAAGTGTCGTATAGCCTGTATGGCATATATACAGTTCACAGTAGCTACTGTCGATCCAACAATTGCTGTGGTCGACTCTATATAGACAGTTATCTACTGTTGATTTAACAGTTCATTCTTTTGAAATTTTAAATATGCCTAATTTTCCATTGCGAAGTAAAAAAAATGATTGTACTAAATAATTATAACCATCTATAAATTTATTATAGAAATATAATATAATTTTTAATTATTTACATTGTAATTGCATATCTACATCAAAAATACATAATTGAAAATAAATGTACACCAAAAAAAAAATTCCCTCAAATCCCATTAAAATTGGTCAATAGGACAATTATTGAAAAAAACGATTGTACTAAATAATTATAACCATCTATCAAATTTATTATAGAAATATAATATAATTTTTAATTATTTACATTGTAATTGCATATCTACATCAAAAATACATAATTGAAAATAAATGTACACCAAAAAAAAAATTGCCTCAAATCCCATTAAAATTGGTCAATAGGACAATTATTGATTAAATAGTATACAAAAAATAAATCTTCTTATATAAACTCAATGGCAATGTCATGGTATTTTCTAGTATTTAATGGTATTTTCCGAATAAAATAATAATTTATCCTATTGACTACTTTTAATAGTAAACAACTATTATTTATATAGTATTTTTTTCTGGGTGTATATAATGTAAGATATTTATATATGGAAAGAGTTCTGTAAATATATTTAAATAAACGGCCAATCCAAATTTCCCTATTTTCAAAATGCATTTATGGTATTTTCAAGTAGATTTTCATTAGAGATCGGAAATGTCCGACCGCATACTGCATTTAAAGCCATGAATAAGCAATATAAAAACAATCACTTCGAGCAAGGTAAAATATTTCTAGTCAGCGTGGCTGACTGGTGACCGCTACTAAGATGACTCGAGTCTTGTGTGACGAAACTGCACTGATCTGAAACGGCTTATCGGTGAAGATGTGGAAAACCAGCTCATATTCAGCCTAATATGTCCCGCATTGGCTGTTTGTCTGTGCGAATTGCTCCCGTAAAATTTTCTCGGTGTAATAATTGACCCGCGCTTTTTTTGCAATAATTCTCCCGCGATGACTGTCAAATTTGGCCTGGTTGCTTGCCCCTGCATTAGTTTTTCAAAGATAATTTTTTTTTAATATTCTAGTACCAAGCCTTAAAGGACGTAATTCAAATATAGCATGAACCGAGGAAATATATCTTCTGATCAAACTTAATATACCCTTCCACACTTTGGAAATTTTGGTTAATGAATACTTTAAAATAACTTGTTTATAATAAATATAACATGTTATTGTTTTGTGTTGAAAAAGTCATCTGATTATTTTATTATTTTGATGTATTATTTCAAAAAGCTTAAATAGAATTAGCGAGCATTTATTATTAATATTAATTATTATTATACTCGAATTAACCGTTTAATTGAAGACAAATTCGTCGTAAACTCATCACGGGTAAAACCTTCGAGTAGGGGCAAAATGTTGTCAGGAAAAACTCATTAATCTAATAAGGATGCTAACGAAGGAGTGTTTTTTTTACGATGTAATACGCATAAAATATTTATGCTTTATTTTACCTTCAGTTTTCACAGACTTTTTTCATTACATTTTTTCAGTTAAGTGCACTTGAGCGACGTACAGTGGTTGATATTGATGATTTGTATTCAGGATTTCGTGCAGTCGACTATGAATCTATAAGTTTTTAATTGTCGGTCATAAAAATAAAATATTATAGGAACAAAAGAGAAGTTTTAAGTGGTTGAATGATATATTGGCTGCATTCAGAACACTCAACATTTGCGATACCTTTGTTGTCGCTGATATTTAATGTTATTTTAACTTTAATATTTATTAACAAAATTGGAATTTACTTTGGAGAATTACATTGGAGTATGCAAAATAAATATAAATTAATATTAAATTCTTTTGTAAATTTATAGTTTAAGTACCGGTGCATTAAGAAACAGTGATCGATGACATAGACAAAAAATTTACATCATATTGATGAATTCCATTCTTCAAACGAAGATTCATTGTATTGAAGAACCTCTCATAATATTAATGACTAACGACATCTATGTTATGAATGCGATCATAAATATGATGAACGCATTGTAACTGTCGAAAAAGTGTTCTTTAATATGATGAATTGTATGGGAATAATACGTTTCATCATATTAATGAACCAAAACAAAAAATACAACATATTTTACTTCATATTAAAGAATGCTGTTCATCAAACCAAAGTTCAATCAAAATATATATATTTTATTCATATTTGCCGTATGTAAAGGGTTTTTCAACAGGGACGCTACAAAAGTAGAGCGACAGGGACAGCAAACGACGCCATATTTTTTTGCCGCTCTTTTGACATTTCTCTTCAGTAAGGTTTGCCATTTCATGATGGAAAGATATATGAATTGGAATTTTGATAGTAAATTTTAAGCGTCAAGAAATATGGCGTCGTTTGCTGTCTCTGTCGCTCTACTTTTGTAGCGTCCCTGTTGAAAAACCCTTGAAAAAAACTTTTGTTGCGCTCTTATTGAAAAACCCTTTATTTCATATAAAAAAATTCTTCAATATGATGAATTTATTAATAAATATTATGAATTTTTTCACAAACTACCAGATTCATCATATTGATACCACCGTTCATTAAATGACATATTAATGAATGCATTCATTATATATATGAACAAAATATTCAATACAATGAATTTGAATTGTCATATTGATGAATTTGTTCATAATATTTTTTCATAAATGGTTTTTTTTATAAAATAATTCGAAAAAAAGTGTTGTAAAATTTTTGTAAAAAAAAACAGTAAAAAATTATTAAAAATAATTATCCGAAAAAAAAATGTTGGACAAAAAAATACTTCCGAAGAAAGAATTCTGAAAAAAATGCATTTTTTTTTTAATATATTTTTATAAATATAACTTTTTATTAATAAAATGTTGTAATTATAAATTAATATATTATAAAACATTTGGACACTTTTTCACCCGTATAAAATTTATTATTTGAGGAAATAGAAATTGTTACATTTTTTTATACGATTCAGGAATATTCCACAAAATTTGAGTAAAATCGAAATTTGAGTACGTTTTTTTTATTCAGGTGTGAAACTAAAATAAAACTAAAATTATCCAACGGCGAAAACAGCCATTGTGCGACGGTTTAATTTATATTTGGTTTCTTAGTATAATGCTGCAATTAAGCAATATTATGACGTCCCTAACCACTCACTGGTTTCACCTTATAAATAGTTAATTTAATTATCCTTAATACGATAAAAACAAAAAAAATCATAAACAGTGGACTTGAACCCGTGCAGTAGACGTCACATTTTCATCATACGCATGAGTTGCCTCAGTACACTATAGAACAAAATAAGAACTGAAATAAAAAAATACAAATAAAAATTACACTATTTTCCTTATTGCCAGCTCTAAGAATTTTAGTGTTCTTTTTATTTATATATTTTTCCTATACGTGTCGCCGTCTATGTCCTGTGACAAGTGAGCCAATTTGTTTTTATTTTTATTATTTGACCACATTAGTGTCGACCAAGTTTATTCCAGTTCGTTTCATTTGGTTGGACATCGACGTACGACACAAATTGGACACACTTGTCTTCTGCGCTAATAGTTCCATAGAGCAGTATTGTGACATGTTGTGGAAGACAAAACTGTGTGTTAAACAGGTCAAGGTTAGGCGTTTAGCAGAATTGCAATTCGGAGAGACTTAAAACATTTTTAAACGAAGAATTTTTAAATACAAATTTAAAAGTGTTATTATTATTAAAGTTATTATTTCCCCGCATAAAATACACGGCAGGTAACAGGCGAATAACAGAAAGGCCAACATAGAAGCTTTCAAGCTGGAAATCAACAGAGTTTCGATAGAATTACGACAGACAAAGACGGAGTTTGCACCAAAACCTGCACCCTGAAAAAAAATACTATATAAATAATAGTTTTTTACTATTAAAAATAGTCAATAGGATAAATTATAATTTTAATCGGAAAATAACATTAAATACTAGAAAATACCATGACATTGCCATTGAGTTTATATGAAAAGATTTATTTTTTGTATACTATTTAATCAATAATTGTCCAATTGACAAATTTTAATGGGATTTAAGGGAATTTTTGTCTGGGTGTGCCTGTGGTCTGCCCTAGAACAAAACGGTCCATGAGAAAATGTGTTAATATCCCTATTACAACATAAATTCCGCCTATTGTACACTCATAAAAAGTACTATAAAATAAATAGTTTTTTTCTATTAAATTTAGTCAATAGGATAAAGAATTATTTAAATGAGTAAATACCATTAAATACTACGAACTACTATTAAATACACTTAAATTGTTTTTGTGTTTATATGAAAATATATATTTTTTTTGTATACTATTGAATCAATAATTGTCCTATTGACCAATTTTAAAAGGATTTCTTTTCTGAGTGTAGGTACTATAAAATTTATATTTTTTATAAAAAGAATCGATCTAGTTTAGGGTTTGAAAGCAAATGAATCTAAGCACAAACTCTCACTTTTTATTGATTTTCTGTCAAGCGAAAGCAAGAGTTTAATTAAATTACTTTGCAATGCAATAATATTGTATTTATTTCGGAGGAATACATAGCAATTTATTTTAGGTTAGTTCGTTGGATTACGAGGAAAAAGTAGCTGTTGCACGAGGCGAAATGTCCGGGGTTCGATCCCAGCGACCGTCTACATCTTTTCAGAGAACAAATGTGTCTATACGAGACCTCTTGACAGTCAATGACAAACCTACGAAAGTAAAACATTGTTTATGAGAAGTTCTCAATGCTCTGAGTTTTAAATTACTTTGATTTGTTGCTTTGAAAAAGCTTTACAACAATTATTACAGTTATAAAGGGAAAGTATTTCAATAGACACAGAAGAAAATGTCACATTAAGTATTTAATGTGGTACGACCATTGATTTTATGGTTCAGGAACTGATCGTTTTTTCAATATTAATTCAAAAGTTATCTAATGAATTTTATAGTATTCAGTACCACTAATATATTAATTTGAATATTATTGAATATAAAGGCTGAAATACTATTGTCTTAATGTTTTCTCCTATAATAATAAGCGACTTTAAATCCATATTTTTAGTTTTTACCATCTACATAACATTTTTTTTGGATCGTAATGGACTCAAAAAATTAGGGATTGTATATATAATGTCTTCCTAAATTTTCATCAATTTTGAATAAAATCTTATGCTCGCGCATCGTACTTGAAGTTGAAAAAGTACAAAAAATAATCGATATTTTCTTTGGTTAAACCGTTCTAAAATCGGCATGACTGGTTATTTTTACATGTAATTTTTTATATATATTATAGGTGTCCTTTTAGTTTTTGAAAAAAAAAATCCTAAAGTCTGGTGCTCTGTCCATTTTACAATTTTTTAATGATTACATCGTATTGCTTTAAGTTTTGCTGTCATTATTAGTCTTAAAAGTTACATAATGGTCCTAGAATTTACATCATATAATTGAAGTCAAAAAATAATATCGTCCTGTGCTCGTGCATTGCAACCGAAGGTAAAACATTCCTTTAAGAAATATAAATTTATGTTTAGGGTAAAAAAATTTGTGTTTTGGTTCAGAATAAGCTCCAAAAATTATATTTCGAATCTCTGAACGCCCTTCCAAAATTTCATCATTTAAAAAAAAAATCTTGTGGCTGCGCATCGTCCTTGAAATGGAAAACACCCGAAAAATCGTAATTTTCTTTGACATTATTTTTGATTTTTTTTTTTTGTGAAATTATTTGTGATCAATTCTAGGACCATTATATTACTTATAAACCCAATAACGACAAAAAATCTCAAACAATATGATGTAATAGTAAAAAATTTAATGATGGGCAAAGCACCAGACTTTATGAATTTTTTTTTTCAAAAATTATACCCGATAGAAATTGACCATTAACAAATTTAAATTCAGCACACCTAAAATATATATAAAAGAAATTGCATATCAAAATAAGCACCATTGCCAATTTTAGAACGGTTTAACCAAAGAAAATGTCGATTTGTTTGTACTTTTTCAAATTCAAGGACGATGCGCGTACATAAGATTTTTTTCAAAATTGATGACATTTATACATGTGGCCCACACCAAATCGACCAAAAAAAGTCAAATTGGAGATTTTACCTTTTCGATCTTAATGAAAGAGTTACAAATACATTGAAAAACTATTGCAAATTTTACTTTTGGAAAAAAAATATTTTTTTTTAATACAAAAAATATTGATAAAATTTAGAAAATTATTTTTTAAAATATGATGCAATCAAAATACCATCTTGAAATTTTGCATGAACATTAACAATAAATTGACGAAAATTTAGGATTTTTTTCAGAATTTTAAAAAGGGTCCTTTTTTAAGACCCTTATCTCTGGAAGTAGTGGTCGGAAAAAATAAAAAAAAAATGTTTAGTGCATGTCTCGATACCCTTTATCAGTTGCCAAAATTTCATTGAAATCGAAGAAGGTGAGTTCTAACCGCTGTTCGAATCTATTACTATCTAATCTATTACGAATCTAATCTATTACGATCCAAAAAAAAAACTTTATGTCGATGGTAACAAAATAAAAATATGGTTTTAAAGTGTTTTTTAACTACTTTTGCAATGCGCGAGCACAGGACATTATTTTTTTTACTGATATTTTTTTGTGGTAAACTCAATCAGCACAATGCAACTTTTAAGCCCTATTATAACTTTGGTATAAAATTTCGATCCGCCCTACTGCACAAGTATATTATAAGATTATAAATATTGAAAGCTCTATAAAATTCATACATTATAAAATTCATATTACAACAACATATTGTATTAATAATTTGAATATTATTGAACTTATGGTATGCATACTTTGACCTATTTTAATAGTATAAATCATGGTTTTTCTATTGAAATGAAGTGAAGTTCATCTGTTTTATTTGAGTTTTTATTTTAAACATATGTATTTTTTCGAGTTTTATATAAATATTATTTCTATAATTTCTGTTTTGATATACAATGTAATTATCAAAATGCATTTAATTAAATAAAAACATTAAGTTGAAACAATCAATCATGTGAATAAATTTAATATTTACGTTATAAAAATCGATATAAAAAAGTTTAAGTATATAAGGTAGCAAGAGGAAACCACCAATTATTAATCAATCAAATGCTTAAGAAAAATACCCAAAAAATAAAGTAGTAAATAATAAAATTAATTATAATATTTTAAACAGTTTTTGCTAAATATCCTATAAAGCTCAAATTAATGTTTTATATATAAATTTGAAATTATATAGAATTTAAATACTGAATAAACAAAAAAAAAAGAGTATTAAATTATACAACGCTGCATTAAAACATTAAGTGCTTTAATTTATATAAAAATACTTTTGAATAATATTAAAATATAAAATTGCGCTGTTCTTTGGTCAACACACTGTTTCATTAAATGTCATGCAGCGCGCCGTGGTTTTTATGATCTGATGTGGGCTGTCAGATCACATGTCCTGCTGCCAAGTCATTTGTGCTTAATGCTTTACAAGTCCTCTGTGTTACGCACGCACACACATGGAGGCACACACACACACGGACACTTAAACGCACCGGCACACAGGCTATTGTTCCAGACAATCGCACGTCATGCTTACCGCCCCATGGAGCAACCGGGTAACGGGGTGGTGATTTGGGTGATTGTCATATGTGACCCACAAGGAAATCAGTTTATAACAATTCCTTCAACATTGTTCGCGTTGACAGACAAACATGCATAAATAACTAAAGTGTCAGGCACGGTGATACACTGAACAAAAAACTCTTTATCGCTTTATATAAATATTTATAATAAAAAATGTTTTTGACTCTCGTAGGTTTGCTATTGACTGCCAAGAGATAGCGTCGTATAGACAAATAATTTATATTTTTTGATGTTGCAGTCGCGGTGAATCGATCCAGCGTCTATTCGGCTCGTATTCTAATGCACTAACCAATCGAGTTCTACACGCTGCAAAAAAAAGGGCTCTCCAAACATAATTTTGCAGGCATTACATATATCTTTAGTGCTTTATGCAAACAAAAGCATTATTTCATTTTCAAACATTACTATAATAACAGCCAAACATTTTTTTTTTCGTTCAAACATATTTATGTTCAGAATGAATAATTTTCGGCGTTGTTGCAAACATATATATGTTTGAATGTGAAAAACATTTTATTTACATGTAAACATATTTATGTTTACATTTAATTTTAATGTAAAAATAGTAAATTTAGTGCTAATATCTTCTTTACACAATATTCGTTTGTTTACCTTTTTTTAAATTACATTTTTTTTTATTTATATATTCTCTATTTATAAACTTAAACTTTTATTTTTTTTTATTACACTTATTTTATTTATACTTAATAATTTGATTTCTATCTACTGTTCCTATTTTGAGTTCAGTGATTTACGGATAAATTGGATATTTCACAAGCACTTTCTGGTATTAACAGTAATTGGCGGTACTTAAACAAATTCTTCCACCAAAAAACACTTTTGAACTATATGAAAAGTATTAATGTGAGTGTTACTGAGTGCTAAAAGTATGCAGCGTTGTTATTTAATTGTGCCTTCGTAATGCCAAACATATATATAATCAAAATAATGCTATTATTTTTAAATTCGTTGTCACCCAGTAACAATCACGAATAACCAAATACATATAATTTAAAGCACCTTTTATTGTCGTTGGGTGTGTTAAATAGCAGAAATATCAAACATACTGTCTGATGAAAAATATATATTTCTACAGAAACATTAATATAGTAAATTCATGTAAATCCGCGATTAAAGAAATTTATGTTTAAATATCGTATAATAATATTTCAATCTGAACAAAATAGTAATACAATTCAATTATAATGTAATTAGATATTACTCCCAATATTTATATGGTTATTTCGAATTACGTTATAATTACATTCGAGCATATTCAAACAAATCTTTTCTATCTGTGTAACAAAAATTTACTTTTATTATTTTAAGACTTGAAAAGAGTGATTAAAACCAAACCGAAACCGATGTACGTTTCAAACCGTATCACGAAACAATAACCGAATTTATACTAAAATCAAAAATAACCCAAAATCGAAAGCGGATATAAACGGTTTTGGTTTAACATCGGTTTTAAACTTTTTTTTAAATAAAACAAAAAAAAAAAAATTTTCATTTAAAAAATTTATATATTAATCTATTTTTTTTGTTGTTGTTTTTAATTATAAGTAAAATTTTTAGGTAATTGGTTTAAATTACTTGTGTAAGTAACAACTCGGTTTTCGTTATCGGTATTAATAATAATAAAACCGAACGGAACTTAGAAAACCAAACCGAAAACATATAAAATTGAAAACCGAATCTCAACCGTTAATCTGTTGGGTTTCAATTCTTGCTTTTAAATGACTTTAAAAAAATTTATAATTACACTACTCAACAAAACGAGAGAAAAATTATGCCATGGACACCCCATACTTCAATTCTATATAATTCTGATTTGCTAATTTTGACTTCATACTCAGTTTTTTCTATTACGTAATGTTTTTAAGAAAATTGCAGTCATCAGTGAATTATGTAGAATTGATGTATGGGACGTTCATGACAAAAATGGTGTTGGGTAGTGTTATCTTCTGCAAGCAAATGATCAGTAAATCAATATTCAATTAAAACTAGATTTAAAATACTGCAGATTGAAATTAAATATTCGCTGGAAATCGAACAATTCTCAAATATATTTTTAAAAACCAACAATAAATTTAAATATTCAATGATTTTAATATTTACCTATAATATATTTCAAAAGCGTCTAAAAATTTTAACTAAAAATAGAAATTCAAATATTCACAAAATATTGTAATATTCACTAAAAATCAAATGATCACAAAATATTGTAATATTCACAAAAAATTCAAATATTCAATAAACATTCAAATATTTACTAAGAATTTAAATATTCAATATAAATTGAAATATTCATTAAAACTTAAAATATTCACTAAAAATTTAAAAACTAATTAATAATTCACTACACGAATAGAAACGATTTATTGAAATATGTTTGAATGTTAATATAAAGTAATACGAAATTACAATACATGTATTAAATTTTAATCGAAATTGAATTTATTTTTATTCAGTTAAGTAAGCAATAACATATTATGATGTGTATACATTATATTTGTCCAGCATAATCTGTCAAATTTAGCATAAATTATATTTCAAAACAAACATAACATTTTAATTCCATTAAAATAAAGTAATGGTCGTCAGTTTACTTCAGTTAATTGAAACAAACAGAAATACAATTATATTTAAATAAGCATATGCTTGAAAAACTCGTCGTCTTGCATTCGATGTCGACAGACTACGACCTACGCCTCTTTTGTCGTCGTTTAAAGCATGTATTGAGTCTGTTTTTAAACATAATGTAAATCTTATTCAATATTAATAATGTGAAATAAAATTTCAATTAGCAACACTCATCTTGTCTTTGGTAAATTACTAATATTTGAACTGAAACAACTCATATGTTTCTCCGGAAACATATTCATATTCAGGTCATTCCAAAACTGTTTAATTTTGAATATATTAATGTTTCAGTTGAAATATTTTTTGTTTATGTATAGTAATAATAATGTTCGTAATTGAACATACACTATTCTTTTGTATTTCGTGTTTTCGAATATAAACATAAAGTAAATCAGAGCTCATTAACGTACTGTCTCATTACAACTCTGTTTATAAAGGATTTATCAGGCCAATATAATATATGTTTACACAAAGCTCCGAACATACATGTAATGCTTGCAATATTATGTTTGGGAAAGCATTTTTTTTGCAGCGTGTAAAAACTGAAATATTCACTAAAAACTCCAATATTCACTAAAAGTTCAATCATTCACCGAAAGCTCAAACTTTAGTATTCACTAAAAACTATTTTTTTGTAGTGTACTAAAAAATCAAATATTAATAAATAAAAATTTCAAATTTATTTAACAATAAAAACAATCTTTTTTTACAGTGTTATCCATTACCTTCGGTACTGCAACTGACAACTTGTCAACAACAACATTATTTTTTTTTTGTTGACATAATTTAAAAGTCAAGTTTGATAAATTTGTCACATTTGAATTCATTGTGTCTGTGTTTCTTGCTGTGTAGTTGACGCGATTTTTATATTTACATTTATTTCGGAACGCATTTTTGCCATTCATGTGAATTATACCCGAGGGTATTAAATTAATGCACATGTTTTTATTATTGTTTTAATAATATTTATAATGCAATTTGTTTGAGCGCACTAATTTGTGCAATACCAAACATTTATCTAAATAATGTATTAGGGTCAACCAAAACTGGAATAACTTTGAATTACATATTTCAAATATGAATTTAAAAAAAAAGTAAATCGAAAAATAAATTTTTATTTTATCATATTATTATATAATTTATATATTCATTATATTTTTATTTAACATTTTCTAAAATACATATTTGGTAAGACATTTTCTTAAACTATATTTTTTTTTTAATTTTTTTTTCCAAACGATTTTAATACTGTGCACGAACAAGAATGAATGTTATGATTTGTATTATATTTTGCTTTTGAGAACCACGATAATTACGCTAAAACTCTGTGTTATACAAGAATTTGAATGATAAAGTTACGCGTGACGTATGAGTGACAGTTATTGTAACTAAGAACCACTCGAAAATTCAAAAACAAAGCATTATAAGAACACAAAAGAATATGCATTAATTAAAAGTCCTTTACAAAATGTATTTCGCACTGGGAGAGACACTTAAGCTCCAACATATGTTGACTGTTTTTCTCATTTATTTTTTCATTTAATATTGAATGTACTTTGTACGTCAAATTGTACAAATGCCAAAAAAAAAAAAAATATAAAAACATTTGTTTTTTACAGCGAAGGACCGCACAGTGGGATATAAGTCACTTGTACGTCACACAAATTTGTAAATTTTGTAATAATATAGTCCTATAGTCCTGAAGAACTTAGACCGAGCTCTCTTCTCTCACCATTTCAGCTGTGCTTGTTATATTTGTACTCAAAGTGGTGGGACCCATAGTTTATGCTGAATCCGAACGGCGACAGCTTTACATAGGCCATGTTTTTTTCTCGTTGGTTTGCCATAGATTACCGAGAGGTAGCGCGGTATCGAAAACTGTATTCTATAAAAAATATGTTGACAGTTGCTGGCATCGAACCCGGAAACTTTCGGCTCATAGTCTTACGTACCAGCAATTTTTCGGTCGTAGTCCAACGAACTAACCCATCGAGCTACCGACGTTACATTTGTTATATATGGACTAAACTAGGATCCATTTAGAAAATAAATATACGGGGATTTTCTTTTTATTTATGAAAACTTCTATAATAAATAATCTGAGTATAAAAATTTAAATTTCAAATGAATTTAATCCCTTTAATTTGATTTCAACCGTTGGAATTCGTTTGAAAATCAAATTTGATTTTCAAAAATCGATTTAAAAACCGTATGTTAACAAATTTTATATGACATTTGATCGGAATTCGATGGAAATCCGGTACATGGCTCATTAAGTTCCTAAAACTTTAATTTTTATGGTATAAAAGACTACGCAAAAACATACACAAAGAAAACATCATTTGATGAATCAGGTTTTTCTTAAAGTCCAAAGTAGCTTATTTTAGTAGTTTCAAAGTAGATCATTTACTGCAAAATTCATTAAATTCGGTCCAGTGGTTCTGGAGAAATCGACTGGTTAGTCATTCCATTAGACCTAGGAACATGAAATTTTGACAGGGTGTTCATCTCCCGTCGTAGGCGCATACTACGGCGGAATTTTTTGAAAATAAGGTACAAAAATGGGCGTGGCAAACCTGAACTTTAATTTCAAATATCTGTGTACTTAATATAGCCACTGTCATGAAATTTGGTACAGTGATGTATATTGTGGTTGTTTATCGTGGTTTCAAATATGTACGGGATTGGACAAAGGGGGCGAAACACCTTCTAGGTAACTAAAACTTTAAAAATGCTGTAACTGCTGACATATTAAGAGTATAGTTATAAAAATCGAATCAAAGGTCTATATTTAAAAGTCCAATCGTCACATAGAGTGTGGGCGGGATTGTACAACGGGGCGTGTCATGTCCCATATAACCAAAACATTCAAATTGCTAAAACTTCTGACCTACTAAGGACAGAGTTATTAAAATTGAAACAAAGGATCATTTAAACATTGTAATCGTCACTTAGAATGTGGTCGGGATTGTACAACGGGGCGTGGCATATAACTAAAACTTTAAAAACGCTATAACTCCTGACCTACTAAGAGCAAAGCTGTAAAAATCGAAACAAAGGATTATATTGAACATTGTAATCTTCATGTACACAGAATAAAAAAAATTCTTCAATATGATGAATTTATTCATAAATATTATGAATTTTTTCACCAACTACCAGATTCATCATATTGATACCACCGTTTATTATATGACATATTAATGAATGCTTTCATTATATATAAAGGGTTTTTTAACAGGGACGCTACAAAAGTAGAGCGACAGGGACAGCAAACAACGCCATATTTCTTGCCGCTCTTTTGAAATTTCTCTTCAGTGAGGTTTGCCATTTCATGATGGAAAGATATACGAGACAACAACGAGTCGAAATTATTAAAATTTACTACCGAAATTCGAATTCGTATATCTTTCCATCATGAAATGGCAAACCTTACTGAAGAGAAATGTCAAAAGAGCGGCAAGAAATATGGCGTCGTTTGCTGTCCCTGTCGCTCTACTTTTCTAGCGTCCCTTGAAAAAAACTTTTGTAGCGCTCTTATTGAAAAACCCTTTATGAATAAAATATGCAATACAATAAATTTGAATTGTCATATTGATGAATTTGTTCACAATATTTTTTCAATAAAAAAAAAAATTATAAATTAATTCGAAAAAAAAGTGTTGTAAAAATTTTATTTAAAAAAAAAAAAATTCGAACAAAAAAAATTTCTGACAAACAAAATTTTCCGAAATGTTTTTTTCGAAAACAAAATTTTTTTGAAAAAAAATGTTTCGAAAAAAAAAAAATTTGTCAATTAATAAGACTATTACTAATCATAATTATGTCATAAACATTACTATCTTGAGCATCGTCCATAGCTACTTTTAGTATATAATTAAAAACATTCACTTATCACTGTCTCACAAGTTATTAGCCTAGTCTTGCACAAAGTTTAAAGTTTTCACTTTTGCATTAGTTATGCCCTTTGAAATTTGAAAACTTTTGAATCCTTCGTAATTGAAAATGGATTTAGTTAAAGGGTTAAGGTTTCAATTACACTTGAAGCACAAACGCAAAAGTTGCAGATATCAGTTAAGAGAACTAGTAAAAGTTGAAAAACCGTTTTGTGAACTTTGTGGGTTATGATATTGAATGAAAGTGAAGAGATTACAGCAAATAAATGCTGTATTCCAATCAATGTCTTAGAATTGCAGACAAAACGAATAACGTTACAGAGTAATAGCGTTGATAAACGCATTAGTTCGATTTTAGTTGACTGCAATTTAAATGTGTCAGTACATTTAAATACAAATTGGATAAATTTAAGTAATATATTTGCTGAAATGGATAATAAAAATATAAATTTTACTTAAAATTCAAGTTTTACATAAAATTTTAATTTCCTAATTTAGTAAAAATTTGATTTTTTTATAGTTAAAATGGAATTTTAGTGACATTTTAATTGGACATTATGAAAAATTAAAAAAATTATATATATGAAGTTTTTGTAAAAACATTTCATTACAATAATTTTGTGTGAAAATACTTAAATTTGTACTAAAAACTTTATTTGAGCGAAAATTTTAATTATAAATGAAATTTTAAATTTACATATAGTGAAAATTTGAATTTTAAATTTATATTGCAATTTTTAACCAGTTTTTTAGACTTTATTATTTATTTATTAAAATGTGCTTTAGTCGTCGTTGATTATATAAAAATATGGTTGTATTATATTACAAATTTATTATTAATTAAAAGTAATAACAAATTGCCGCACTTGCAAAATTTGAATTATAACGGACAACACTTCATCACTATAAATCTGGTACATTCAACCGCAAAAGGACAACGACAACAGCAAAAGCACAAATTTTCATTATTTTTTTTAACCCCAATTTCTATACAATTACCCTGCCAGTTTAGGGTTGACCATTTGATCCCTTTTTAATTAGGCAATTTTTGCGCCATGAACAGAAGAAGCATAGCTTATTTTCATATGCAAACAGACCCAACGGGAAAAATGACAAAGGAAAAACTGAATTTTAAATAAGTTAAGAAAATAAGACATAGAAATAATAAACAATAAATCATACGGAACAATAGTAGAATATTGGAATAATAAATATGTTAAAGATTTGTAACTTTGTGAAAAAAAAAAAATTATAATATTAGCATAATTTACTCATCAAATGGATAAATATGTTTTATGTACAGCTAATATGAGTCTTAATAATATAATAATTAATATTGGTTTTGTGCTACAATCCTGAAGAACTTAGTACAAACTCTCACCGTTAGAGCTGTGCATTTTATATTAGTACTCACAGTGTTGGGACCTACAGTTTATTGCCGAATCCGAACGGCGGGTGAGACCTTTTTCCAAAGCCAATGTTTACTTTCGAATGACATTGACTGCCGAGAGGTTTTCTATGAAAAGATGTTGTTAAGATTGTTAAGCCCCAACCGAGATTTGCACATGAGACCTTTCGACTTATTTAGATAACATATTATTTTCCCGTTGGGTCACAATCGGCATATTCATAAAGGTCTTAAAATTAATTTAAATTTGCTGCATGTCTTATCGTATTATGCTGTAAGTGTGTTAAATTTTAGCTTGACATGTGAACGAAAACTGCCAGTCGATCAATCAAAACATGTTTTTGTATGGGTTAGGTAAAGAAAATGTGTAATTAATCATGTTATTATTTTTATTATGCACTCTTAAAAAATAATGTATTGCTGTAGAAATAAAATAACCAACTGGATTTTTAAATTTTTAAAATAGTTTAATACAAATATTTATATATTAAACTATGTGTCATCGATAGCATATATTTAGAAATTTGAATCGTAAGTTTGAACTAAGTTATATTCTGGATTTAAGTACATTTTTTATTATATTGAGTGGACTTGTATTTTTTTGAGTTAATTTTATTACACAATGCATTAGAAAATCTGTTTTAAGCACATTGCGGAAACTTTAGCTTGTATTATTTACGTTTTAAGTAGATATGTATTTGTTTGTACTAATTGTACAACACAACACATTAGAAATTCTATTTTCTACATATTGTATTATTTATCTTTTAAGTAGTTGTGTATTAGTTTGAGTTAATTTTACAACACAATGCATTAGAAATTCTGTTTTCTTCATATTTCAGAAATTGTAGCATGTATTATTTTACTTTTAAGTAGTTGTATATTATTTTGAGTCAATTTTACTACACAATGCATTACAAATTCTGTTTACAACATTTTGCGGAAACTATAGAACAAAATACAATGCATAAGAAATTCATTTTTCTACATTTTGTATTATTTACCTTTTAAGTAGTTGTCTATTAGTTTGACTCATTTTTACTACACAATGCATTTCGAATTCTATTTACAACATTTTGCGAAAACTGTAGAACAAAATGACAATACGAAAAAAACAATAATATTTATTTTACATTGCATAATTTTTGTTCCAGAATGTATTTCGATTTTTATTACAAATGTATTTAAAAATACTATTTATTATAAATGTGTATTTATTAACTTTTTAAGTAGTTGTAATTTAGTTTGAGTCAATTTTACAACACAATTCATTAGAAATTCTGTTTTCTACATTTTGTATTATTTACCTTTTAAGAAGTTGTGTATTAGTTTGAGTCATTTTTACTATACAATGCATTACGAATTCTATACCCAACATTTTGCGGAAACTGTAGAACGAAATGACAATACGAAAAAAAACAATACAATTTATTATATATTGCGTAATATTTGTTCTTGGTGGTATTTCGATTTTTAATACAAATGTATTTAAAAACACTATTTATTAACAATGTGTATTTATTAACGTTTTTAGTAGTTGTGATTTAGTTTGAGTCAATTTTACAACGCAATGCATTAAAAATTCTGTTTTCTTCATATTGTATTATTTACTTTTTAAGTAGTTGTGTATTAGGTTAAGTCAATTTTACTACACAATGCATTACAAATTCTGTTTACAACATTTTGCGAAAACTGTAGGACAAAAGGACAATACCAAAAAATCAATACAATTCATTATATATTGCGTAATATTTGTTCTAGGAAGTATTTCGATTTTTAATACAAATGTATTTAAAAATACTATTTATTATCAATGTGTACTACTTTTAAGTAGTTGTGATTTAGTTTGAGTTAATTTTACAATACAATGCATTAGAAATTCATTTTTCTACATTTTGTATTATTTACCTTTTAAGTAGTTGTGTATTAGTTTGAGACATTTTTACTACACAATGCATTACGAATTCTATTTACAACATTTTGCGAAAACTGTAGAACAAAATGACAATACGAAAAAATCAATACACATTATTATATATTGCGTAATATTTGTTCTAGGAAGTATTTTGATTTTTAATACAAATGTATTTAAAAACACTAATTATTATCAATGTGTATTTATTAACCTTTTAAGTAGTTGTGATTTAGTTTGAGTCAATTTTACAACACAATGCATTAGAAATTCTGCTCTCTACATTTTGTATTATTTACTTTTTAAGTAGTTGTGTATTAGTTTGAGTCATTTTTACTACAGAATACATTACGAATTCTATTTACAACATTTTGCGGAAACTGTAGAACAAAATGACAATACGAAAAAAACAATACAATTTATTATATATTGCGTAATATTTGTTCTTGGTGGTATTTCGATTTTTAATACAAATGTATTTAAAAACACTATTTATTAACAATGTGTATTTATTAACCTTTCAAGTAGTTGTTCGAGTCAATTTTACAACACAATGCATAAGAAATTCTGTTTTCTACATATTGTATTATTTACTTTTTAAGTAGTTGTGTATTAGGTTGAGTCAATTTTAATACACAATGCATTACAAATTCTGTTTACAACATATTTCGAAAACTGCAGGACAAAAGGACAATACAAAAAATCAATACAATTCATTATATATTGCGTAATATTTGTTCTAGGAAGTATTTCGATTTTTATTACAAATGTATTTAAAAACACTATTTATTATCAATGTGTATTTATTAACCTTTTAAGTAGTTGTGTATTAGGTTGAGTCAATTTTTCTACACAATGCATTACAATGTTTTCTACATATTTCAGAAATTGTAGCATGTAATATTTACCTTTTAAGTAGTTGTGTATTAGTTTGAGTTATTTTTACTACACAATGCATTACGAATTCTATTTACAACATTTTAAGGAAACTGTAGAACAAAATGACAATACGAAAAAAACAATACAATTTATTATATATTGCGTAATATTTGTTCTAGGAAGTATTTCGATTTTTATTCCAAATGTATTTAAAAACATTATTTATTTTCAATGTGTTTAAATTATATTTGTGCGGTGAAATATATAGTAAATTGGGGAATTTTGTTAGGAATATCGGTGAGTAAGAAAATATGAGTTGGTATTTCTGGTGCAGGTATCAATATATTTTTCTGAGTATATGTCTGCACTCGTGTTTATCATGTATGGAATTAAATATGACCATTTGTGAAAATTTCGGTATGAATTACATTAAAACCATACGAAAACATTCAATTGATTTGTTTGGTTAGTTGCTGTCAAAAGACCTGTCTTTGAATTGAGATCATCGGCTTTACAATAGAACTGTCAAATAATAAAACAACCATTAATTATATGGAGCATGTAGTCCAAAAGACTGTGGGGAAGTGACAGCTTGAACATTTCCGTACGGCTTACACAATATAAATGTCAGTGCTATTGGTCACTGCTGCACTATAAATAACAGTAAAACAAAATTTAAGAATAAAATAAAAGTCGTAGTCAAAATAAAAGCTAAAAGTAAGAGGTTTATACGAGAAATATTTCATTATATACAGGAGTTTTTTTTTGTTATGTTTTTTACATTGTCCTATTGCGGTTCACAGACAATACACATTACTCACAACATTTGCATATATAATATGCATAACTTTGACTAACTGTTTCCATTGTGTCCTTTAAAACTAATTACATTCGTCAAGTATTTGAATCCTCGAAAACAAATTGCTATCGTGCTGTATTTAACGCTGAACTCAACGTGAATGAAACCAGTGAATGAATGGAATAGTCACTCAGTGGTACGACAGACGGATGGATGTCATGGTACCTGGTACCGTATTTTCAGGTGGACGCTTTTGAGTTTATTTTATGTATTCTCTAATAAAGTGTGTTCCCCCGAACAAATGTATTTTAAATGTAGTTCCATAATACGTTTGATAAAACGTCGATGTAGAACTAAAAGTCACCAAATACATTTTCATGAAAATCTTAAATTTCAACTTTGTTGCTAGTTATTAGAAAAAGTAATTGATACATTTTTAAAATTGAAATTCCAATTGATAAATTCACATTTTCTTATCATTTGGTACAAATATTTAGATCATCGATCAAAAATTGAAAGATTTACAAAGATTTTTGTAAGTGAACAATTGGATTTTTAAAAATGTAGTTGGTGACTTTTAGTTCTATAACGACGATATATTTATTAAAAAATGACATTCTCGATACTACTGAAAATAGTACAGTACAAAAAATATACAATTTTATTATACAACTTCTCAGTCAATGTGAATTGCAATTTGCAGTTAAATTTAGATAGTAATGGTTAAAATATTTTTTTGTCAAATTTTTATTCTAGAAGAATAAAATTTTTCTACTTAGGATTATATATTAAATTTTTGAAAATATTTATCATATTATCTTCGGAAAAATGTGAAAAATAATTTTGATCATCAATTAACATATCCGCGTCAAATCCTTTCACTTAGCTGATGAACACCATATTTGTCAACATTTAATTTGAAATTGCGATTAACTCAAAATTGGTAAAGTATACCCGGTTTATGATTTAATATCAGCAATCTCAAATTATTCAATATCGTGATTAAATAGTAAGCGTCGGTGGCTCGTCTGGTTAGTGCGTTGGACGATGAGTCGAAAGTTCTCGGGTTCAATACCTGTGGCTGTCAACATCTTTTTCATAGAAAACATTTTTCTATGCGACGCTACCTCTCGGCAGTCTATGGCAAACTTACGAGAGTAAACATTGCCTATGAAAAGCTCTCACCCTGTCGTTCGACATTAAACTGTAGGTCCCACGATGAGTCGAAAGTTCTCGGGTTCAATACCTGTGGCTGTCAACATCTTTTTCATAGAAAACATTTTTCTTTGCGACGCTACCTCTCGGCAGTCTATGGCAAACTTACGAGAGTAAACATTGCCTATGAAAAGCTCTCACCCTGTCGTTCGACATTAAACTGTAGGTCCCACCAATTTGAGTACAAATATAACACGCATAGCTCAAATGGTGCGAGAGCTCGGCCTAAGTTCTCCAAAGGATTGTAGCGCCAAACTATTATTATTATTAAATAGATGGTAATATGCATTATTTAATTCATTTATACGAAAAATTATCAGAGTTTCTCGAGTGGATACCATTGTCTGATCGGGCTTTCCTGACTGGTAACCATCAAGCTGTCACATCAGTGTCTAATTCTAAAACTCAGTTTTAGAGAATTTAAATCAAAAATAGTGTCTCAACATAAACATTAAATTTGTCTGTCATAAACATAAGATAAGGCTAGTGGAGACGCAGTATTATATAAATCTCTTGATTTTTTTTTTTTAATAAAAAAATTATTAAAATATGCGGAATCAAAAAATCGGTATAAATTGATTGATTTTAATATTGATCACGTCTTATAAAGCTTTTACAAGTCCCCTTGATGAAATTTGAATGAGCTTGGCATTTTTTAAATAAAGAAAATTAAAATGTCAAAATAGAGAAAGAACAAAAACAATCAAGAATTCTCCACAAACCTTCCTTTCACATTTAAGCCATTTCTAAATAAATTATATCTGGACGATTGAAATTTTATACAAAGCTTTGTATCTCCCAAAAAAAAAATTGTGGAAATATTAATTTAGAATTGCCCTGATTATTCCATTGGGTGTCCTACTAAATCGTCGAATGTGTAAAAACGACAAATTCCAAAATTTGCATCTGCTATCGACACGGAACATCGCACATTTAGCAATGATTAGTACCCAGTGCACGTCAATGAATGTAATAAAGTTTCTACACCTCGTCCTCCAGAGATATTCCAGTGAAATTTGTATGCACACAAATGTGTTGTTGTTTTGGGGCTGTGTCTCTGCTTTGTGGGAGTTTTTGAAATAACGAACTTACTTCAAGCTTGACACAGAGAATAGTGAAAGCAGAAAATGCAAAAAGAAAAAAAAAGAAGAATTATATAAAAAAAAACAAAACACACAGATGATAGAACACAAAAATAGCTTGAAGAATAAATATGCTAAAAATATAAAATTGTTTGAGGAAAATAAGTTTGATACCGCACACAGATTTCGAAGTTATCCTTTGGCTTAGTTGGTTCTGGTAAGTTCTGTTATGCAAATGAGAATAACAGTGATATTCTTGTAGTTTTTTTTTATTTAATATTAACAAAACAATCTTTGACATTTATATAGTTAGTTATGAGTGATGTTTTTTTTTTTGTATTTAAATAAAAACAGGTGCATTTTGTGTACGTTACGAATCAGGCATAATAAAAATATGCAGATGTTTTTGGAATATTTTATTTTTACAATATTAAATTATTTAACCTACATTCAAATATATTACTAATATTATTTAAGAATTTGTGTTTAGCCAGTTTTTTAGATCAATTCGTTTACGGTTTTTTTTGCACTTCAATTGCAAATGCATATCATATATTCATAATAAATTTTTATTTATTTTTCGCGGAACATAATTTGTAGCTGTAATCTCACTGAGTATGAATATGAAAACGGTTTTCCAATATCAATTCATTGAAAGGATTTATACCGTCGTAGCGTCGGTGGCTCGTCTGGTTACCGCATTGGACTACGAGTCAAAAAAGTCACTGGTGCATTGTACTACGAGCCGAAAGGTCTCGGGTTCAATCCCTGTGGCTGTCAACATCTTTTTCATAGAAAAGATTTTTCTATACGACGCTACCTCTCGGCAGCAAATCTACGAGAGTAAAACATTGCCTATGAAAAGCTCTCACCCCGCCGCTCGGATTCGGCCTTAAAAACTGTAGGTCCCACCACTTTGAGTACAAATATAACACGCACAGCTCAAAATGGTGAGAGAACTCGGCTTAAGTTCCCCACAGGACTGTAGCGCCAAACTATTATTATATTATTATTCTCATTTATTATGGCACTAAGAAATATTTTTAAAAATTATTTACATTTATTAAATGCAAATACAATTACAAATGAATTGATATCAGACAACCATTTGCATAAAACAATAAAATAATCGACGTAAATATAGCAACCGATATTAATTGCATTTATTAATCAATCCAACAATGTAATTCACTAATTTAAATCAACAATTCTGTTTGACAAATATGAATATTTGTATGTCAATGCAGCAAATTAATCAGTCGGCGCAGTTTCAACAATTATATTTGCTAAAAATGCGCCGACTAAATTATTTGCTGCATTGACGTACCAATATTTATATTTGCGAACGCAATTGCTTCTATAATGAAGAATAGCAAATGTTTTCATTGAATTAGTGAATTTAATTGCTGGACAGATTAATGAATGCAATTAATATCGGTTGCTATATTTACGTCCAATATTTTTTCTATGTATTCAAACTCAGTGATGTCGCAGCTATGAGTACATTCAACTTTTTTAAAATGCTCAACCAAAAATTTGATATGCATTTGCTGTTCAAATGCAAATAAAACCCTTTAACGAATTGATTCAGAAAAACTGATATATACGTGTATTTTATTTTTTAGCATATTTTAAGAATATATAAGATTTTCTCATGTGTGCACCCATAAAACAAAAACAACCCCAGCCAAAAATTATGCAAGGAAACTTGTATTATAGTGGTAGTTTTGAGGAAAACTCACAGGAATATGGTAGGAAATACACATTGCATAGGAGGCATTTTGAATTTTTGAAAATAAGCAGGCTACCTATAGCAGCATTTACGCCGCAAACTGGTATGTTCAAGCCTACCCCTAGCAGGGGAAAGCATTTTTCTGTAAGTATTGGTTTTGAAGTTTTGAAAGGCATCTTTATAGCTAGAATATGGAAGGGAAAGGTAGCCTGCGAGTAGCATGCAAACACATTGTATAGGAATTTCTGTTTTGAAATTTTAAAAGCCTTCTTCATAGTAGGAAACTGTAAGGGAAAGGTAGCCTGCGAGTAGCAGGCAAATACATTGTATAGGAATTTCTGTTTTGAAATTTTAAAAGCCTTCTTCATAGTAGGAAACTGAAAGGGAAAGGTAGCCTGCGAGTAGCAGGCAAACAGATTCTGTAGGAATTTCTGTTTTGAAATTTTTAAAGCTTGATCAACAAGTTGTCGACAGAAAATTTTGTTTATAAAAAGTTTTTGTTTTGAAGTTTTAAATGATTGATCAACAAGTTGTCGACTAAAATTTTTGTTTACAAATATCAATTTTTCCTTCAAAATTTTTCAGTATTGAAAATTTTTGTCATTTGTAAACATTGGTGTTTACTTTCGTCGGTTTGTAACGCGAATTGTTTTAATTAAAACGTGAAAATGTGCCGTATTGACGTGGATTTGCGTATTGCAGAAGATTATTGCTGATATCAACATAATCATCAAAAGTGCACAGCAAATAGTTTTAACCGTCATGACGCCCGTAACAAAAACTTCTTGCTGTACAAAAACAAACACATATTGTTTTTAATACATACGTCTTTTGTTATTGCTTTCTGCAATCACTTTTTTTGGCAAAATTGCAAACACAATAACAAACAATTCGGAGTTCCTTCAGAAAACATATGCGAATCCAGCAATAGAGAATCGAAGCGTTTGAGTTTTTCGCGGAACATTTAACAAACAAAATTCGTCGTTGTTATTGTACAAGAAGAAGTTTTTGGTACTGTTAGATGGATGGGAACTGATGAATTATGTTATATGTTTATGCTCCTTACCTTTCCCTACCATTTAGCATACACCTGTTTGGCTACCATACCCTACCTAATATATGAATTTAAACAAAAACATATTTCGTAACTTTACGAAAGTTCTTTCGTACTAAGTATGTACGAATGTTTTGGTGAATCATTTCTGCGAATATTTTCGTCTTATACACTAATTTTTTCGTGGATTTTATTTCCCCTAGAATTCTTACCGGTAGAATTCTTCCCCGTAGAGTTTTTCCCAGTAGAAATTTTAGTGTGGTGAGTTTGTGTGTGCTGAGTTTGTGTGTGGTGGGTTTGTGTGTGGTGCGACGAATTTTAGTGTGGTGAGTTTAGAGTGGTGAGTTTTACTGTTGTGAGTTTTAATGTGTTGCGTTTTAGTGTGGTAAGTTTCGGTGTGGTGAGTTTCGATGTTGTTAGTTTCGTTGTGGTGAATTTCGGTGTGGTGAGTTTAAAGAATTTGGGTTGAAATATATTTTGATATCACTGTAATAACTATCGACATGCACCATCTTAAAAATTCACCTAAGTTTAGTATTAAGTTTCAGATGTTGTTATTAAAATACAAAAAATAAAAAATTTCACTCAAATTGCTTTTATAATATATGTATGCATTAACATAAAAACATGGAAATCAATTGAGATATCAATAAATTTCAATTGCCGACTCCTCAATGATACGACATACGTTATGCTAATGCCATACATTGTGTTGAGTTAATCAACGTATCGCAGTTCTCTGGAATTTATTATATATAAAATGCCATTCAGCACAACTCTATTTACTGTAGGTGATAAAAATAGTAAAGAAATCAATAAATAATTCATATATTTCTAACTAATGTATACAACAAGAACCCATTAATCACTACTATAAGTTAGCGCAGTTGATGATTTCAGCTAATGCAATGCCTACTTATAGCTAATTCGATTAAAGAAAAGGTGCAAATCATTTCAAAGTATAATTATTAAATATAAGCTAAATGGAAATGGTGTTGAGTACAGTTAAGTACGGCTAAATACGGGGATTTTTATCCGTTCTCATACTTCAAAGCGATATTAAATACTGATGAACATGTTAATATTGTCATATATAAGCTTATTTTTTGGCTTATCTTTAATAACCCTCTTCCAAAGGATATCAGGCAATTACTGATACGAATTTGTATTATATTCTTCAGAGAAATGTACCGTTTTATTATTAATGCTGGAATAGTAATACAAAATAATATTAAATAGTGGCATCGAAATAACTATTTTGAAAATATTCTTGGCAATTCCTGATAGTTAAAAGAAAATTTTCTATAACTTTCTTATATTACTGATATTAATGTTGAATTTTGGTATTTGAAAACCTCATTTCTTATATTACTGATATTAATGTTGAATTTTGGTATTTGAAAACCTCATTTTTTATGGGAAAAATATTTTCCGAAGAGAGTTTGTAATTAAAAATTTGTAATTAGTAGGTTTAAAATTCGAAAAAAGGAGTGTTATAGAAAAGCGTTGGGATGATGGTGTCAAAGTAAAAATAATGCGTCTGTTTATGGTAAACAACATTGCTAAAGAAACTGAACCATTATCTATTGAAACTAAAATATTTGTTGTACTGTCTTTAAACACCCTAATTGTTCATATTTGACCACAAATTGTGAAAAACCCAGAGCTGATGGAGCAAAACGGATTTCAGATTCGAGATCAGCGACCCCATGTTCCTCTAAAATCTGTATCAAATCGGAAGATGGGAGCAAAAATGGCACATTTGTGGCACTGTATAGTTTATGATATCTATTAAGTGTTGGTAAATACATTTAGTTAATAAAGATACACTCAGAAAAAAATTCCCTCAAATCCCATTAAAATTGGTCAATGGGACAATTATGGATATAATAGTATTCAAAAAAAAATCTTTTCATATAAACTCAATGGCAATGTTATAGTATTTTCAAGTATTTATTGGTATTTTCCTATTAAAATAATAATTTATCCTGTTGACTATTTTTAATAGTAAAAAACTATTATTTATACAGTATTTTTTTCTGGGTGTATGTACTTATGAACTGTAAGGTGATATTTTGAGCAAAATAAGAAAACTTGTATATTCAAGTTTTAAGCAATTTTTAGTATTTCTTATATTTAAAATACATGAGAATTTACACTTGTGTATTCAGTGTAGCGTCGGTAGCTCAAGGTTAGTGCGTTGGACTGCGAGCCGAAATGACCCCGTTTCAGGCGTGGACTGGGGCTAACAACATCTTTTCACAGAAATATTTTCCTATATCGCGCTACCTCTCGGCAGTAAATGGCACACCTACGAGAGTAAAACATTGCCTATGAAAAGCTCTCACCCGCCGTTCGGATTGGGCAATAAAATAGGTCCCACTACTTTGATTACAAATATAACACGCACAGCTCAAAGTGGTGAGGAGAGCTCGGCTTAAGTTCTTATAGGACTGTAGCGCCAAACTATTATTATTATTCAGTGTCGAATTCATTAACTTGAATATCTGTTTAAATTAAAAAATGTTACTATTTTTATCTTTTTTATTAAAAACATACCATATGGTTACGTTCCAAAAAATCATCAAAAAATATATATTTTTTAAACTTAACGTGAATTTGTCTTATTGGGGTTAAAATGTTCCCAAAAAAAAACCTTAAAAATGCTTAATGTTTAAAATGAAAAATATTTACTGAAAGGGTTAATTCATTAAGAAATCCTGTCATTAATCTTGTAAAATAAAATATTCAAATAAAAATACCACTCAATCGGTGAATGTAAATATCAATTCTCAACAAAAAATACCTGGTATACAAACACATTTTATTTTCAATAAATCATAACGCTCTAAATAATTTTCGCTTAAAACTGCATAAATTGTGTACTTTATGCAAAAATTCAAAGCATTTTCCTTTCTTTTTTTTTTGCGCCTAGTTAAATATGAATAAAATTTCCGATATCGTTTTATAAATGTTATTTTAATTTTTTGTTCTCCTTTTTTTCTCACTTTTCAACTTGCACACGCACTGTGTCACCCATTCTATTAGCCTGCTGACCTATTTTAAAACTTTCTGATCCACTTGCTCCCAGTTGGTGTAACAGAGTATCACAATATGGCTCGTCTCGAACCACAGGAGAGAGTGTCAAACGATTTTGTACATATTGCGGTTTAATTATGTCAGCCTGATGTCTGGGGGCGGCATATTTGCCAGCACTATGTACGCTGTACGACAACAAATATGTGGTTTGGGGCTTAAAATAATAACGAAGTGTAAGGAATAATAATTAAATTTAATTTAGGGAGTTTAAATGCATTTTGAAATTCAATTATATACACAATATTTTAAGTTTAATTGTAACTATACTTTAATTTAACGAGATGTGTTTTAACTTTAAAGTAAAATATTAAGGTAGGTTGGATTACATGGCAAATTTTTTAGGTAGGCACATTTGTATAGTTGGTGTTTTTTGTATAGCTATGTAATTATTTTAGTTTGAACCGGAATCGCCACCGGAACAACTATTTTAAAATCTTGAAACCAGAACAGATATTCTTTTCCCTTTCTATACCGGAACCACTAATTTATAAATCTTTGAACGAGAACGGAAACCGATATTCCAATGGGATTTAGTCCCTGTATATAATAAACAATGTTTAATTTTGATACATATTTTAATTTTTAATAAAAAAATATGGCAGATCTGCTTCTTTTCAATTTAAATTGAAAGATTCTAGTACCTATAGTATCTTGTACTACAGTAGCATTTTTCTGGTACATTTCCGAAAACTTTTAGTACACTTTTATGGAATCTACTACTTTTTGTATTTATCAGCTTTTAATAATACCAAAAATATACAAGAATTCCGACGTATATTTTTGGACCGGCATCGAAAAACAATGAATATTTTCATTTACAGAATTTTAACATGTTTTTGACAATGTCCACTTCTTTGTGCAAATTCCAATTTTCGTCATTGAGTTACTTATGTAATGAAAACTCAGACTGTACAACTTTTGAAAAACCAACACATTTATCTAGCAAAACTTTTCAAATTATTTAAATCGGTTCATAACAATCAGAGTTATAGGTCATAATTCGACATACAAATTTAAATTTGTATTCATTTTTTTTTTTTTTTTTAAATCGTAAAAAAATCTTATAAGATAATTTACACATTTTAATTACCTTTTCAAAACTGTTGGATTTTTCAAAATTTAATAAGAAACAACAAATTTATGAGCGATACAACCGACCCCTATAATTAATAAAATGTTAAACGGATTCCATCAAATAAAGTCATTTTTAAGATTTAAATTACTTGGATTTTGGTTAAAATTAGGTAAGTAAGGGTATCTAGAAATGTATTGCTACATTTACATATCTCCTGAGTTGCACTGGTCCAAAGTTAGAATTCAAAATAATAATTTCAAATAAATTTTTTAAGTGAAACATACTCCAATTAAATCCCGAATTAGTATTTTGCTTCATTTTAGAAATTCTTTAACAATTTACTCTACATTTGGGTAAAAAACAAATTCTGCTACATTTTGCTCATTTCTAGTACCTTTTTATACCCTACACCTATGAGGTACAGGGTATATTAACTTTGTGCATATATTGTAACGCCCCTTAGGAGGCGTGTCCGGTATGGAAAAGTATATATATTCTTGAACAGCATCACTACCCGAGTCCGTTTAGCTATGTCCGTCTGTCTGTCTGTCCTTCTTGATGTCTTGCTGTCTTGCTGTCCGAATACAGAATAACTTGAGAAATACTGATCAGAATGCGATGAAATTTCGTCTCAATATATTTTAGCCAAAAGTAGGAACTGAGTTTGAAAATCAGCCAAATCGGTCAACGGACACGCCCACTTCTCATACAAGTCACTTTTATATAACTCTTTCGGAACTAATATCTCGAAAAGTATTCAAGGTATAGTTATAAAATTTAAAACGTATTATTAGAATTCACCTAAGAATGTGTGATCCAAAAATGGGCGTGATACGCCCACTTTTTTTTTCATTATTTCCCGGGTTTTCATAGTGGAAATTTGATCCGTAAATTATTAAAATCAAATCTATGAAATATTATCCTTACAAAATTTTGGAATATAGACGTGGTCCGCCCAATTATATTTTTAATTTTTTTTTTTTGTTTTTTATACTTTTATATACATTTTTTAATTTATGGGGATATAAGACGTAAATTTCTGATATATGAATAATATTCTGAGGGTGGGGAGGTTCAGCATAATTAAAAACTTTAAAATTAAGGTATGCAATTATATATCCCACATTAATATCCCCACCAAAGGTGTAGGGTATTCCATAGTCGGGCCCGACCGACTATAAAAATCCGCCCCATGTGACCTAACTTTCCCAACTCGTTAATTATGAGTTGCTACTTTTACACTGCGGGAAAGTGTCAACCCTGTCCTACACCTATGAGGTACAGGCCCATACAGGGTATATTAAGTTTGTGCATATATTGTACGTCCCCGTAGTTTATATATTCTTGATCAGCAGAACAACCCGAGTCCGTTTAGCCATGTCCATCTGTTCGTGTGTCTGTATGTCAGTCCAAAAACATTGTAACTTAAGAAATACTGCTCAAAATACGATGAAATTTTGTATTTGTATATAATTTGTATATATAAATTTATAAAATTTAAAATATATTGTTAGAATTCACCTAAATATCGTATATCGTCGTTGTAGAACGAAAAGTCACCAAATACATTTACAAAATGCCAAATATTCATTTACAAAAATCTTTATATATCTGTCAATTTTTAATCGATGATCTCTATTGTTTTTACCACACGATAAGAAAATGTTAAAATATCAATAGATATTTCGACTTTAAAAATGCATCAATTACTTTTTATAATATTAATCAACAAACTCGAAATTTCATAAAAATGTATTTGGTTACTTTTCGTTCTACAACGACGATATGTTCCAAAACTGGACGTGATTCGCCCACATTTGATTTTTTCATTTTTTACCGAATTTTTATAGTGGAAATTTTAGTTGTAAATTATTTAAAATTATCTCACACAATTATAACACTTATATATTCACTAAGAGCGTAGGGTATTCCATAGTCAGGCCCGCCCGAGCGACTATTAAATTCCGTCTCATGTGAACAAACTTACCCATGTGACCTAACTTTCCCAACACGTTTTATGTATATAATATTGATATGATTTGCATTTATGATGATTTGTGTTAAATAACTTAAGTTCATAAGATATTCACATAATTGAATAGAGGTACACTTTAACTTTTACACTTAGAAAAAAGTTTCCTCATAATAAGGAAAATTAACTTGAAATTGCGGTAAGGAAAAATCTTTCCCATTTTCAGGATTTTTTTTTTTATTTTAAACAAAATTTTCCTTATAATATATGAATTTTACTACTATTAATGACTATTAAGGAAAAACTTTCCTTAAAATAAGTAAAATTGAACTTGACGTTATTTCAACTAAATTTTTCTCAATACAGCGAAACAGTTTTCAGAGTGTAATGTAGGGCATTCTAAAGCAAGTTGCTCATACGTAGTGCAGTTCGATGGCTTGTAAATCTACGACGTAAATTATAAAGTTATACTTTCTACTTACTGTTTAATATATTATTATTTTTGTTACATAAAATCGAGAATTTTTAAATTTTTCGCATTACGTGTCTATTATTGAACCAGCATGTGCGACGCTTGCTTGATATAAAAAGAAATTTAATTAAAAACTTTTTTTTTCTTTTAATACAACTAGAAGACAACGGCGTTTCTCTGCCATTAAACATTTTGTCTTTTACAGCAGCTGAATTTTATGTCATGCATGACTTAAGATTAAAGAGAATGAAATAGGCCTAAAATAAATTATGCGGTTTATAATGTAGTGTCAGACATTTTCTATATTACGAGTGATATTTAGTTAAAATTATAAATTAATGAAGTAATTTGCAAAATTTATTATTTTAGCTATAATTTAAAAGATTTTGTTTTAGTACTTTATATTTGCGAAAAAAAAAAACTTGCTTTAGTTGTCATTTTAAATGCTACTGTCAGAGTCGTCAATTTACCCTTAATTATCACTGGCATCACAGACAGAACGCCGAATTGGCATGATTTAAATTTTGATGTTTACATTTGCGCGAACAATTATGCATTCTCTGGGAAGTTTGTAAATTTAACTAACCAAAAAGGGCTACTCAAGCAAAACCGCGAAACATTTTCTATAATCAAAACAATACAAACAAGAGCTTCGTGCAAAACCCCGTGCAGAACCGCTATGTATTGCGCATGGATCTGGATCAGTTTGTGGAACAAAGTTTTTATATGGATATTTTAAATTATTTAAATTGTTAATTTTGTGGTTAAGCTTTTTAGACATTATTAAATAATGTGGATTAGAGCTTATCTGTCACAGACATACACAATTTAAGTTAATATAGTATTCTGTTTAAAGCCAAGTTGATAGATGGATGAAAAATACTATTGTACGACACCAATAAAATAACATCTTATAAAATAAACCCAGAAAACATTAAAATGTAATAAATTTTTAAAATAAATTCCCTAAATTGGAATATAAAAAACATATAAATATGGTAAACTCCTCTTTTGTTACAGCATAGAGATTTGTTGTGCCAACCAACTATTTGCCCAACCAACTTATTCGGTTCTCTCAACCGTTAATCGGTTGCTATTGTCAAAATAAGAACAGTTATAGTAGCCGCGGTAGCTCAGTGGTTAGTGCGTTGGACTGCGAGCCGAAAGGTCCCCGGTTCAAGCTTGGACTGGGGCTAACAACATCTTTTCATAGAAACATTTTTCTATACCGCGCTACCTCTCGTCAGTAAATGGCACACCTACGAGAGTAAAACATTGCCTATGAAAAGCTCTCACCCGCCGTTCGGATTCGGCAATAAACTGTAGGTCCCACCACTTTGAGTACAAATATAACACGCACAGCTCAAAATGGTGAGAGAGCTCGGCCGAAGTTCTAGACAGGACTGTAGCGCCAAACTATTATTATTATTATAGTTTGCACTGCAACCAATTTCAAACTGTTTTAGAACAATTTAGTACAGATTTAGAATCATTAGGAGTGTGTATAGACTAATATTTCATGTGTATAGGCTAATGCCCAAGTAACCACTTTGTGGCAAATTAAGTGTTAGCCACTGTATTGTCATTAAAGTGTTTGATCCATATCATGAGAAATATACTTATTTTCCACCCAATTGTCAGTCAAAAAACCCCTTGGCGAGGTTTAGTTGTGTGGATTAAAAATAAAAATAATAAAGATCAATGTTTGTCGTGAAATAAAACTGCACATAATGTCAAAAATTTGTTATGGCATAATAATATAAGTCTTTACGAACTGATTTTTCGCAAACTACAACTCCAATTTAACAAACGGTTTAAGTTTTTGGATTAAAGTTAATATTCTACAGCTTAATATCTAAAATTATACATTTCGACTTTATTTTTTTTTTTACAACCCAACGTTCCATGAACATATGTAGTGGATATAATAAATATTTTATGTATAATAATGTACATTTATACCATTTTAAAGTAAATTAGCTAAATTATTCATAAACATGTTCATATTATGTTATTCATTATATACATGCAACATATATGGAACATAATACATTTTATAATTTGCCACCATTTTGCCACGTCATAACAACAAAGTTAACTCCACCCATTATCGCACATGTTCCATTATCGGAATGTATGACTTATATATTACAGCATTGTGACATATTATTGCATTGACCCAAACATGTTCTTATCCACCGCTTTGGAACTCAATTTATGTTCGATTATCAGAATGTATGACTTATATATCACAACATTATGACATATTATTGCGTATGTTCCATACATGTTCTTAGCCACCGCTTTGCAACTAAAAATTACTAGTTTGCAACACTTTTTCTTCTTTCTTCTTTCTTCTTTCTTCTTTCTTCTTTCTTCTTTCTTCTTTCTTCTTTCTTCTTTCTTCTTTCTTCTTTCTTCTTTCTTCTTTCTTCTTTCTTCTTTCTTCTTTCTTCTTTCTTCTTTCTTCTTTCTTCTTTCTTCTTTCTTCTTTCTTCTTTCTTCTTTCTTCTTCTTTCTTCTTTCTTCTTTCTTCTTCTTTCTTCTTTCTTCTTTCTTCTTTCTTTCTTCTTTCTTCTTTCTTCTTTCTTCTTTCTTCTTTCTTCTTTCTTCTTTCTTCTTTCTTCTTTCTTCTTTCTTCTTTCTTCTTTCTTCTTTCTTCTTTCTTCTTTCTCTTCTTTCTTCTTTCTTCTTTCTTCTTCTTTCTTCTTTCTTCTTTCTTCTTTCTTCTTTCTTCTTCTTTCTTCTTTCTTCTTTCTTCTCTTTCTTCTTTCTTCTTTCTTCTTTCTTCTTTCTTCTTTCTTCTTCTTCTTTCTTCTTTCTTCTTTCTTCTTTCTTCTTTCTTCTTCTTCTTTCTTCTTTCTTCTTTCTTCTTTCTTCTTCTTTTCTTCTTTCTCTTCTCTTTCTTCTTTCTTCTTCTTCTTTCTTCTTTCTTCTTTCTTCTTTCTTCTTTCTTCTTTCTTCTTTCTTCTTTCTTCTTTCTTCTTTCTTCTTTCTTCTTTCTTCTTTCTTCTTTCTTCTTTCTTCTTTCTTCTTTCTTCTTTCTTCTTTCTTCTTTCTTCTTTCTTCTTTCTTCTTTCTTCTTTCTTCTTTCTTCTTTCTTCTTTCTTCTTTCTTCTTTCTTCTTTCTTATTTCTTATTTCTTCTTTCTTATTTCATCTTTTATCTTTCAATTTCTTCGTTTTTTTTACTTCTCCCTTATTTCTTACTGTTTTTTACACACATATTATCTATGCTTTATATAAAACTGAGTCATACAAAATCACTTGGCCAAGAGCCTAAAATATAACAAACCAACCAAAAATATAGCACATCAAAGAATTTTCTCACGGAAATGTAAAACTGTTGCTGTCGCTTTAAGTTGTCAACATAATTGAATTTAATTTTATAAATAATTGTATCGAAGGTGTCCTCAAATACATTATAACCGCACTCTAAGATCAGCTGTGAGATAATTCGAAAGATATTAACCACAGTCCGCACTGTTTTTATTGCCACTTAGCAGCAACGCATCTGCAACACCAATTTTGTTGCCATGCCAATGGCGGCGCACTTCACATTTATTGCCAAGCATATTGCTGCCTCATCGCTTATTTACGACTTTTTCGTTATTTAAAAACAAAAGCGTTAAAACTGGCCCACGGCACTGCGTACAAAGACCTTTTTTTTCATTGATTATATCACTAAAATGAAAACAAAAGATGCTGGTTGCCGTTTTATGATTGTCACAAGTCTTTGTCTCAATTTTTTTGTACTTTCCTTTAACATGTTCAATTATTTGTTTTGTCCTTTGTGCGCCAAACCTTTTACCTCCACTAACTAAATAGAAAGAAAATCGCTTTATTTAATTTAAAAAAACATAAATCTTTATTAGGTGATTTTAGGTTTCATGGAAGTATTTCTACTTTATAGGTTACGATAGAATAAATGTCAAATTAAATGTCTTATTTACTGTAAAAAAAGGATCGAAATTGCCTTTTTTAATTTCAAATTTATGCAAACTGTTCCTTTTTATACAAACACACACACCGAATAGAGATTGGTTGCGCAAACCAACTCTTTGTCCAACCAAATCTTTGTCCAACCAACTTAATTGGTTCTCTCAACCGCTTAGTCGGTTGTTATTATCAAAATGAAACAGTTGTAGTATGTTCTGTAACAAATTTCGAACTGTTTTAGAACAATTTAGTACAGATTTAAAACCATTAGGAATGTGTATAGACTAATATTTCGTGTGTATAGGCTAATATGGCAGTTCCGCCAGCAAATTTGCAAACCATTCGATTTAACCGAATGAAGTTAGTTGGTACAACTAACATTTTCATTCTTCCAACCTCATGCCAAAAAGAGGGTTTTTGTGTTTGCACAATAAAAAGTCGCTATGAAAATTTGAGTCGGGAGTATAGGTGCATCAAGAAATATAAGTAAAAGTAGCCCGTGCACAGCTTCCACAAAGTATTGACATGAGGTTGGCAGAACGAAAAAGTTAGTTCTAAGAACCAATTTCATTCGGTTAAAACGTTCTAAAAAAAAAAAATGTTCTACAAATTTGTTGGTGGAATGGTTGGCGCTTAAAATATTAACCAATGCTCACTCCATATTGGTCTAAAATTGTTAGAAACTGTTAAAAATTGGTTGGAGTAAAACTACTATTCTCTTGGTTTCTTTTAGTTTCGACTAAGCGGTTGAGAGAACCGCATAAGTCGGTTATGCAAAGAGTTGGTTGACGCAACAAATTTCTACACAATTATAATGTTAAATATGATCCTCAGATTCGATTTTTAGAAATACTTATTTCATAAAAACTATATTCAACAATTTGTTCGATTCCTGTAACCAAAAATAAAAAGGGTGTAATTTAGACACAAACCAGTTTAGAACAGTTTTAGATAAATTGTTGTGTGTATATGTTTAAAATTTCATGTGCCAACCATGCCTTCGACATGCCATCAACCAAATTTTGTTTTAATCGAATCAAGTTGGTTGTTACAACTAACTTTTGCATTCCTCCAACCTCATATATTATTGTCTGTGTGTTTTTAATGACTTTTTAAAGTTATATTTTTCCCCGTTGTACACCCAACTACATTACACATTAAAAGCATCTATCTATGCTACGATAACTTTATTAAGTACATCAATTAAATGTCATTATGTTTGTGGCAAGACGAACGCTGGCCAATAATGGACTTGAAATTACAATAAAAATACTACATAATTTCGTTTCCATGTTGCTTCTCTTGTTTCCGTATTAATTTCTAAGTCAATGCACAAAACAAAGGAGCCGCATACAAATAAGGTTACAAATCAGTTATGGCCACAGGAGGACGATGATGGTGGTGGTGAAAAAAGGGACGACAACAATTATGCCAAGGTCATTGTAGAGAATTGATGAGTTCAGACTGCACATTGGGACGGATGTTAAATGAACATGGACAAAATACTATGTGTTTTTCCCAAAAAACTATAAAATTGCTGAATCTATAATTGCAATTGTTGCGCACAACAAATAAATTTGTAATGACAACCAAAACATTGCTAAACCAAATTATTCGGTTTTCTCAACGTCCGCTTTAACTCAATGAAGTTAATTGTAACAAAAGCAAAGAATTTTCTAGTCATCAAAACTCATAAATCTTACAACTCATAAATTTTCATAAAACATACAGACAGAATAGAGATTTGTTGCGCCAACCAACTTATTCGGTTCTCTCAACCGCTTAGTCGGTTGTTATTTGTAAAAAGAGTTGTAGTTTGTACTGCAACCAATTTCGAACTGTTTTAGTATAGATTTAGTATAGATTTAGAACCAGGAGTGTGTAAAGACTAATATTTCATGTGTATAGGCTAAAATGGAAGTTCCGCCAGGAAATATGTAAACCATTCGATTTAACCGAATTAAGTTAGTTGATACAACTAACTTTTTCATTCTTCTAACATAGTGCCAAAAGAGGATTTTTCTGAGTGTAAGGATAACTAAATAAATAAAGTTAAATAATGAACGATAATATTCGTCCCGTAGTATACTGTTTTGTTCACAGCATAGTACACAATGAAGATGAGTTTGGAAATATTGTTTATTGGTTCAAATGGAAAGTGTGCGACACTTAAAAAGGTTGCTGACATCGAACAAAATTATATGAAAAAATGAATATTAAATGGTCATAAAGTGCCTTATTTCCGAATGAGTTTTAGTTATATTTAATGCGTAAGTACCAAAATGCGGTAGAAACAAAATAATAAAAAAAATAGAAAACGACGCGAACGACTACTTGACGTAGCACTTGTTTCATATACATAAAATAGCATTTTCCAAATAATAATAAATCTTTGCTAATTTAATGGAACCATGTTATGACTTTGTTTGTCTTAAATTTATTTGTGCTTTAATGATTTGATAAATGAAAAAAACAAAAATTACACACAGAATCTTTTTTGGCATCAGGTTGGAAGAACGAAAAAGTCAGTTGTACCAACTAACTTCATTCGCTTAATTCGAATTGTCTACAAATTCGCTGGCGGAACTACCATATTAGCAAATACACTTGAAATATTAGCCTATACACACTCCAAGGGGATCTAAATCTGTACTAAATTGTTCTAATATGGTTCGAAATTGGTTTCAGTACAAACTATAACTCTTTTCATTTTGACAAGCAACTAAGCGGTTAAAAGAACCGAATAAGTTGGTTGGGCAAAGAGTTGGTTGGCGCAACAAATCTCTATTCTGTGTGTAGAATAAACTAAATGTTTTTGTTGCGTCATGTATTTATATATTTTCTTCGTTCGACATCAAATGCTATAAATCAAATTGTCAATAAATGCAATAATCAATCGGCACCTATTGAATTTATTCGTGAATAACTATTTATTTATAAATCTATCAGCTGTCATAAACCAGTTTCTCAAGTTTTATTTATAACCTAATCGTTTTGAGTCGAAACCACCTTTCCAATTAAAACAAAAAGGTGGCTTGAAGAGTCATTACACCCAACTTTTGTTCAATACAAATTAGTAAATTTACTTGGGTAGATTTTTACTGCAACTGGCTTTAATTATTTGCTAATCTGTTGGAATTCCCCATTTTCCATTGAACTGCTCTTTGCAATAAATTCATTAATATTCATGAGCTATAACTGACATTGCTAAATTGGTTAAAGCAAAATAGTCTATATTACATAATGTATTATTCGAGAAGAGCATCTCATTCAATTGAGGTATGACGATCACTTATTTTAGAAATATATGAATTCTTTTAAGCTATTAGTTTATAATAAAAACATGTCACTGAAAAATAGTTCATAATGATGAGTTTAATAATTTGCACGACTATATACAAAATGAAATGTTAGTTGTACCAACTAACTTCATTCGGTTAATTCGAATTGTCTACAAATTTGCTGGCGGAACTGCCATATTAGTCTGTACACTTGAAATATTAGTCCATACACACTCCTGATGGTTATAAAGTTGTACTAAATTGTTCTAAAACAGTTCGAAATTGGTTGTAGTACAAACTACAACTCTTTTAGTTTTGACAATAACAACTGACTAAGCGGTTTAGAGAACCGAATAAGTTGGTTGAGCAATGATTTGGTTGGCGCAACAAATCTCTATTCCCTGTGTTTTTATTTCTGCAGTATGTAATGTAGATTTGTTTTATGCTTGCGTATTTCTAGCATTAAATTACGAAAATAGCTTAAAAGAAGCACTTAATATTCTCAAAAAACTCGCTTTACAATTTTTAACGTATTTATTGTACATTTTCAGCAGACTAAAATGCGATGTCGAGCATGTGGAAAAATAACGACACCCAAACCTGCATCACGCCAAACCTTTTACGCTTTATGGATACGAAAACATTAAAGAAAACTGACAACAAAATAAGCCGGATATATGTGTATGTGTTATTATTGGCTTGCCTGCTTCCTAAAGTCATGAAAATATTTTCTTTATTATAGAAACCAGAGAGTAAAGAACAAATTTGGTTAAATCTTTAGGACATAACACACGATTTTCTTTGACGAGCCTTCAATTTGAGTACGTAACAGATGAATTTTATTTTTTATTTATTCTCCTGCACACATACAGTGTTTTTTTTGTTGTTGTTGTTGTTTTGTAAGACATGAAAGAATGGGTAGATCTTATTTTAGGTGGCTCCACTGATTGCTCTGGTTTTGATTTATAGTATTAACATATTTGCTTTCAATTGTATGGTTTCTAATTTTGTTGATATTTTTTATTATTTTTATTTTATAAATTCTAACAATACAGCGAAATCAGATAAATCTATGTCAAATACTGATGAAAGTATGGAATAAAGTAGCTACTATTATTATAAACAGGGTTATTACATAAATTGTTTTTTTTTTATACAGTTTTTATATTTGGATACGTATAACTACACACAGAAAATTCCTCTTTTGTCATGAGGTTGGAAGAATGAAAAAGTTAGTTGTACCAACTAACTTCGTTCGGTTAAATCGAATGGTTTACACATTTGCTGTTGAAACAGCCATATTAGCCTATACACTTGAAATATTAGTCTATACACACTCCTAATGGTTCTAAATCTGTACTAAATAGTTCTAAAAATGTTCGAAATTGGTTACAGTACAAACTATAACTCTTTTCATTTTGATAATAACAACCGACTAAGACGTTGAGAGAACCAAATATGTTGGTTGGGCAAAGTGTTGGTTGGCGCAACAAATCTCTATTGTGTGTGTATTGAATTCCGAAGCCTGATTCACTATGATCCATTTGATGTACTACACATTATTTAAAATCAAATATAAAACTTTTGTACACAAAAAATAATTCTTTTCATAAATAATAAATAATAAATTTCTCATGAAATAACTGGTATTAAATTTCATTTCGGAAAAAAATATATTTAACCGGAAATTAAATTTCCTCCGAAATTCATGATTAGGCTGACTACATTTAGATACAATGGGGTATGTTCTATATTTTGTTGGAATTATGTATGTAAATAATTCTTTAAACGATTTCTTAAACACACAAATTGTTTCTAAAATAAATTCAAACCACTTAAAATGAGTTCAATGATTTAGTTCGTCTGAAAATCAAATTACTTGCATAGTTCAAAATTCAAAAATGTTTTAAAAGTGTGAATAAGGCATGTTTTAAATTTCATAGTTATTCTTTTTTGTATCTTTAGAGATTACAGCAAGCAGAAATTTGATAAACGATTTATTACGGACTTTAACAATTACCGGTTACCGAAGAGATATCGAATGAAAACCCCTACAATTTAGTTTAGTCAGCAACTCAGTCGAACTCTCACACACCCTTAATATGTTTCGAGAGTGTTCACCGACCGTTTTCGTTGATTTTCGAACATAATCTTAATATTAGTTTAAACCATATTGGGGCGAAATTTAATAGAAATCTGTGGAGTATTTTTTTAGTTATCGTGTATAATGTCGGGCGGACAAATATATGGGCTAGCAGACAAAACTCTATATATTTTTCTACATAGGCCACGCCTACTAAAAGGCGCCAGAACAGGGTCTGTAGTAGGTCGGTGCAAGGTAGTAGGTAATAAGAAAAACTTCTTGCGTGTTGTTCTTAATGCATAGAATGTTGAATGAAAATGAAATGTATACAAAAGCGTGAAATTTAAATGTCCTTGAGAGACAATGTGTTTTATACAAGGGACATCATGATAAGCCAAACAAAAACAGAAAATTAAATTGCGTCAGCTAACGACTGTTCGCGAATTTCACGATTTCGGGTATATTGCTGTAAAGAAACAGATAAACAGATTGTACACAAATCGATGGAAATGTGCGAACAAATTTAATTAAAATATACCGGCTTAATTTAATTAGACTTCTTTTAACGTAAATTAAAAAAATATATATTTATTTTAATTAAAAAAAAAAATGTTTATAATTTTATAATTTATATTAGGAGAAGCAGACAAAACATATGTCAATGAACTGCTTCTAATAAATGTGCAAAATTCATGAGAAAGGTCAATATACCCCCTATACATATCACGCACATTCCTACTAGCTCTGTACTATTACTTAATCATATCCTTACAAAAACAAAAACAAAAAAACAAAAATACATCTGCTGTTGAAACAAAGTACCCCGTGGATTTCATTTATTGTTTGATATTTATTATTTATATATTGAATCAATATTGATTTCTGAAGCTTAAACTTTATGCGCTTATATCAGAGAAGTCATTATAATGCATGATAATTTATAGTTTATTTAACTTTTATGTTTTATTTAAATTTATTGCTAACCAATGTGGTCATTTTATGGTTTACTCTTTTTACGGTTTCATTATGTTTTGTGTTGGCTAAAGAAAATTATTTTAATTACAAGGTAGTACATTTTCTTTCGTTATGTAATAGGTAGTAGTTTTGTCATGAGCATTTAAAAAAAATGTGCAAAAAAAGATAAAAAATAAAATAACCTATTTACAAATCGTTACCGAACATATACTGAAATTTACTATCGATCGATGTTCAAAAATATTAGACAAATCGGCATCGTTTCGTAGAACTTGAACGAAATGAATTTTTTTTTTAATAATTTATTGATGTATTGAAAACTCAAATTCTGAAATAGCTTGTTTTATTTGTCATCAATTTTACTTTGGGTCTCAAGTTACGTCCGACATTGCTTTGAATGTCTGTTGTAAAAGTATGACCAAAATGCGTCATCAACGTTGCTTTACCTCGTTCCTGATTGGCTGATTTTTGAATATTTTTCATATTTTCGCTCTCTGTTTTGTACGTAATTTCTCTCAGACATACTTCAGAAAAATAGGTGAGATGCCTATGTCGCGTTAAGTCCGTATTAAGTTCGTTAATCTGAACCAGTGTCGCACACTTTTGTCAGGGATGTCTTACGTTTTGATCGTACAAACTTCGTAATTATGAACGAACGCATCAGTGGAAGCATTCGATCATCATATTTGAACATTCGTTTGAAGTCTTATTAAAATTGTGTATTGAAATTTGCCATGCCTAAAAATGGACGATTGTTCATTTATCGATAATTTCCAAAATACCGTTAATCGTTCGTTAGCGCTTACAAAACATCGTTAAACATTTAATTCTATTTCGGAAAAAATATTCGTTAATCATCATAAAAATAGTCAAATATCATAGAAGTCCAAACATTCTTCTGATCTGCAATAAAATGTTTTTTCTGGTAGCGATATAAAAATGTATTTCTTTTAATAAATTTTATAACTGAGACATTTACCGTTCGATCGTTGTTTTCAAGACTTTATAGATAGAAAATCGAATTAATGATGGTTTACGTTAGGTTTTTTTTTTTTGCGATTGTTCTGTATTTTTGATGAACTACAAAAAAAAGAACAAGTAGTGCCACCCCTTGAACTCAGAAGGTTTTGAGAAGGCGTCTGCTCATTATTCAGAACTATAATAAATCAAACCCTTGCTAACCGACCGTAGGTCATCTACCCACCGCTTCCTCAATTCAGAAGAAGTTGTAAGGTGTCAGCCAGCAATTGATCTAGCCCCTGCAAACCGGCCGAACTTAGTATGGGCTAATCAATCAATCAATCTGTCAATAATTTTTTTCCTTGGTTTCATACGACCATTCATGGAAATGGACTTGGAATGCATTTTTTTTTTTTTTGATATACCCATTTTTATAAAAAGTTTAATTTACAATTTCAAATTTACTTGAAAACTCTCTAACCCTTTGTTCCCTTTGTTTATTAAGTTTAGTTTGTTCCAAAGGTTCGTGTGGGGTAAAAGTTTGAAATTATATTTTTTAATGGCAGGGTCATGTTATTATTCGAGTTATAAATGTAATAACCAAAAATCGCTTCAAAAATAGTTTTCCCAAAGTCAATTCGTCCCTGGGAAATTCTACCCCGGACTATTCTGTTATTGATAATTCTTTTTCAGAGATAATTTTTTTTCAGAGATAATTCTTCCCAGAGGCAATTCTTTCTCAGACAATTCTTCCGCAAGATTTTACACGAATTCTTTTCCGAAGAATTATTCTTCAACACAATTTTTACCTTTCTGTATGAACATCGAAAGTCGATTTCACATTCACATTTTTACATTTTCATTTATGTTAAAAATTGAGATATGGGTGATTCCACGACAGATCAACCGAAGGTTTGGCAGTACCATCTATATTTTGATACAATATATATATATATATTATATATATAAATACCTAACCATTTCAAGATGTAGGTTGTATTGGAGATGCCACGCTCAATCGGCCAATCTCACCTATATATTCCATATATTTTACCCAGGTTTACAAATGAAATATGTATTTTTACGCATTTTGAAAACAATAGCAAAAAACAAGTGATTTAGCGTGATTCACGCGTGATTGTGATTGAATCTTAATTTACTCACGTGATTCTAAGTGAGTGTGAGTAGAACATAAAAAGGTCGTGAGTTAGTGTGCGTGATTAGAACAATTCTTTCATGAGTGAGCGTGAGTCAAAAAATGCCCATATTTAGTATAGAAAAATGTTTTTCTATGAAAAGATGTTGTTAAATAAAGCTCTAGTCCCGTTTTGAACCTGTGCTACGGGATCTTTCGGTTTTCAGTAACCGATGAGCTACCGACGCTACGTTTATTAAAACCATTTTTAAATCGTTTTAAATCCAGATAGTTTTCATTATCAGTTTAATTCTGCGTTATGTATTTGGTTATCGTTTCAATAAAATAAAATGGTCTTAAACCTAATTTTATTTTCCGTTTCTATAATAGTTGTTTTAACTTTGTTTGCTTTAACTTGTTTTAAAAACATTTATTAACCATTTATACATGCGTTTACATAAATTGTAAATTGCATATAATGTGTTAAAAATTAATTATGACTTTATTCTACTCAACATGTCCCTAAGGATTTCAGTTTTTGCTAAAAAAAAATGTAATATTCTTTTTCTAGTATAATTTCAAATGTTATTTTATTGTATTATATTTTTCACACGCAATGTCAAGTCCAGTACATAAAAATCCCAGGTGTATTTAAAAAAAAAATGTATTATTCATAATAATATTGTCTTGGGAATATTAGTTCACATAAAAACGTTTTCAATCCATCACTAGTATTCAAAATGGTTTGTTCTATGATAAAGAGAATTTAATAATATAGTCGCGAAAAAATATTTCTGTTATTGTTATATTTTCATTTTAATAGTTTGTCTATCTACTTACATGAATGATTTTTTAGGAATGCAATAGTGTCTATCTACACACAATTGTTGCTTAAAGGTTTATAATGACTATAAATAAGCGTTCCAAGTATGGAGTAGTATAAATATTCTTCTTAAGCGTCAATTTCGTCCTGTCCATCCGTGGGTCTAGTCCATCTTAACTCACAAAGAATCGACTCAATTTGTATGAAAAAGAATATTAAATCTATGTAAAATCTATGAAATCGGTTAACGAAGGATGACGTCACATTTTCTCAATGGATATACAATATCATAGAAGCTATATGAGCTATTAAAAGAATTTGTCGTATACGGAAAACTAACTTTTCAAAGATTTTTCTTATTCTAATATGAAGCCTTATAGGACGAAATTTGTATTTAGTCTGTACTGAGAAATTATAGCTTGTACCATTACGTTTATGGTATTTCCAGACAAGAGTTATTTTTAAAGAAAGTTTTCCGATATGTTAAGGATTCGTATGATTTTTACGAGGTCAATACACCTATATCCTCCGAAATAGGATATTAGTTTAAATATTTAGGATAACATTCATAATTTTAAAGTAGCGATACAGAGTTAACTAGTTTTTTTTATTTTAATCTTTAAAAAATGTCGGGTTAGATTACGGAATATTAACCTCTTTAACCATTATATACCCCGTGAACCGAAAATGGTAGAACAAAAATTAGTCGGTGAATTTTGTTTAGGTTACACCAGGATATAAAAAAATTAACAAATACTGAGGGTAGATGTGCATCCAGATGCCTTATTGGACAATATTTTGATGAAAGTGTTCCTATGGCTATAAAAGCGCATCCAGGTACACCATTGCAACTTTTTTTTTTGATGGAAGTGTTTCACTGGTCGTAGATGCGCCTCCACTTGCGTCATAGGACATTCTGGATGAAAGTGATGAACTGGGGGTAGATGAGCATCATGGTGCAACATTAGAACTTTTTTTTGGTTTTTTTTATGTTCTAATGATTATGTATATATAATCCTTGGAACCGATGTAACAAAAAAAAATGTCAATGACGCACCGGGATTGACATCCCTAAAGACCACCAATAACCAATTTTTGATTTTATGCTGCCATTAGGCATCCCATGAAGTCCGCCATCGATGTACGATGTAAATTTTTTTGGGTCAAAAATTTGGCCACCAATGGCCACCAATTTTGGTGGCCATTGACCACTCCAGAAAGTGCTATTATGCCTCCCATGAAGTCCACATTCGATTTACGAAAGAAAAATTTTTTGAGTCAAAAAATTAGATTTTTTTCACCCAATCTTGGTGGTCATTGACCACACCAAATGGGACCATTAGTCATTCCGAGAAGTTCCCAATCGATTTCCGCAAAAAAGTTTGAGTCAAAAATTTGTTGAAGTGGTTATTGACCACTCCAGAAGGTGCCATTAGGCATCCCATGAAGTCCGCAATCGATATCTGAAATAACTATTTTTGGGTCAAAGATTTTTGTTTATTGACCACTCCATTGACCATCCCATGAAGTCCGCAATCGATTTCCGAAATAAGAAAATGTTGGTAAAAAACTTTTGCTGGTCAACACGACAAAATGCAACACTTAACTACATACACAGCGTGAATAAAGTTGCAAAATATTTTTGATCGTACTCATCGCCCACCGAGGCGTGGGAGTTACTTCGGTTAATTTAATCTGTTAATAGATCCTAGTAGCTCAACCAAGTCACGCTTTGTACATCAAAGTCGCCATGAACTACAATATTACTACACCCAGAAAAAAATACTATATAAATAATAGTTTTTTACTATTAAAAATAGTTAATAGGATAAATTATTATTTTAATCGGAAAATACCATTAAATACTAGAAAATACCATGACATTGCCATTGAGTTTATATGAAAATTTTTATTTTTTGTATACTATTAAATCTATAATTGTCCTATTGACCAATTTTAATGGGATTTGAGGGAATTTTTTTCTGGGTGTACCTTCAGTATACTATAATCCAAATTAATTCAAACTCAGAGTAATTTACAAAATAAAGAAAGTGAGGACAAAAACGAGATAAAACTTTATGTTGTTTTTGCTCTGATTTTATTTTATTTATTTTAAGTATTCAAATTTATTTATAATTTGTTTTCTTCTGTCAAAAAATGTAAAATATTTTTATTTGAACTAAAATTTTGTTTCATTTTTGCTTTTAGGGTGTCCTATATAAAACTCATTTTCCGTTTGTTTGTTTGTTTGTGCGCTATGCAAACGTACACCTGTGCACGGAATTGCTATGCTATAAAGTCCATGGAGTATCCCAAAACCATATATACACTAGATTGGGCAAAGGGGAGTGGCATCTCCCATAGAACCCAAAAATTCAGTACGCTGTGTCTCAGCACTAATGATATCGATTTCAACTAAACTTTAAAATTGGATGTTACTGATCTTACATAATCTCTTCACACTAAACCTCATCACACATAAACTCACCACACCTAAACTCACCACACTAAAACTCACCACACTAAATTCATCACACTAAAATTTACTACACTAAAACTTATACTGAAAAACACTACGGGGAAGAATTGTACGGGGAAGAATTCTACCGGGAAGAATTCTACGGGCACAAGTCGTTCACGGGTCCAGCTAGTCCAGAATAAAATATCCCTTGAACGACAAATGCTGAAAACTCAGTTGAGGTCTCGTTTCAAAGCTAATAAAATAAGTTTTTGGATAATTTAAATTGTTACTTCTAAAATTGAACATATAGGCAGTGGTAATTATTCTTGCACTTCAAATATGTAGTCCTTAAAAAGTTCTTAAAAAGAAACCTTTTTAATACTTGAAAAAAATTGTAAATTTTGTGTTGATTTGCCAATCATATTTTAAAAACATTTTTTCATAATTTTTTAAAATTTTTGATTTTTTTTTTTTCTTGATCTCATCATTATTTAATAAATTTGTACTGCAGATTTTGTGAAATGACATCAGTTTTATCAAATTGGTTCTAGTTTTTGAAATATAGAACATTTTTCGAAAAATTTTAAAACTTTTTATATCTAAAAAGAAAACTAGAGCCAATTGGATAAAACTGATGCCATTTTCGAAATTTCCGGTACAAATATATTCTTTAATTTCAATAACTTTAGAAAAAAAAACAAAAATTTATAAAAAATATAAATAAAATTATGGAAAAAAATTCACTGAAGAACTTTCTTTTTAATAATTAAATTTGTTCTAAAATTTCTATACCGTGGCATCATCTTCATCCTCCTCCTCCTCGTCGTCCTCCGCATCTTCGTCACCATCATCTGGTGCACCCTCGGCCGTTGTAAAAGTATCGCCGCTGCCGCTGCTGCTGCGGCGGCTTCTGTTATCCGTTAACATGGCTCGGTGTTGCGCTGGCGTAGACGCGTTCACACGGAAACTGACATAAAATTTTATAGGCCCACAAAAACTTTTATTAATTTATTACTTTATTTGTTTTTGCATTCGTTTAACACTTTGAGATTTCCATTTTTTGTTTGTTTTTATTTCTTTATTTTATATGAGATTTTTTTATAGTTTTGCATAAATTGTGGCCTTTTTTTATTAATTTATATTATATCTGATTAAATGGACTTTCACTTTTAATTGTCAGCTGAGCACATTATATTCACACCACTGCCTCATTAGACCCCAAATAGTATAATAGAAATAAATAACGATGACGCTTAAATTGGCCCGGCAAAAGTTATCTCTACACACAAATAAAAAAAAAAAAAAAATAAATTGTCTGCTCAACACTAATATGAATCAGCGGCCAGTTCCACTACCAAAAATATATGTGTACGTGAGATAACAAAACTAACAAAAAAAAATCAATTTTCGCAAGTAACCCGACGCATTTAACGGTTGAGCCCGGCGTTTGTCTACCGCCTTCCGCAATATCAAGCGAAATGCGCCAAAACTAAATTCCAGCAAAACTTTACCACACTGCTTGGTATTTGGCGCACGCACGCATTCAGACACCCACACCCGTCCGCATTTGTCATACGCTCTGAATAACTGTAACAATCGAAAGGCTTTCTTCCGTTTCCGTTCCAAAACGCACAGGACTTGTACAGCACACGACGCGTAGCACGAGCCAACTGTTTCACACTGATAAAGATGACGATGCCGACGACCACGATGATGATGTTGATGAGAACCACAACTATGAGTACCACAACGACGACTGTTCGGTGCTTTCAACGACACACAACTGATGACTGGCAGTGAGCTTGAAATCAACGCAACGTCCTTTGAACTGAATTTTCGTATGCGGCACAACAACCCAGTAGAACATTACTCAAGTGTTTTGTAATTGCTATAATTCAATTTTAATCAGGGTCAAAAACATTAGAATATCGATTCAGGTTCAGGTCTCGATTCGAAAGTCAATGCTATAATAAAGACAATTCTATTCGAAAGACAAATCGATTCGAAGGCAAAATCACATAATCTAGGTACACAGCAAAAATAAAATCGACTTACATATAGCAAACGATATTAAGTGCATTCATTAACCAATCCAGCAATGACATTCAGTAATTTAATGAAAACATTTGATAATATTAATAATAATAATAGTTTGGCACTACAGTCCTATAAGAACTTAGGTCGAGCTCTCTCACCATTTTGAGCTGTGCGTGTTACATTTTTACTCAAAGTGGTGGGACCAACAGTTTATTGTCGAATGCGAACGGCGGGTGAGAGCTTTTCATAGGCAATGTTTTACTCTCGTAGGTTTGCCATTTACTGCCGAGAGGTAGCGCGGTATAGCAAAATTATTCTATGAAAAGATGTTGTTAGCCCCAGTCCAGACTTGAACCGGGTACCTTTAAATCAGCAATTCTGTTTGCTAATATGAATATTTGTACGTCAATGCAGCAAATTAATTTGTCGGCGCAGTTTCAGCAATTATATTTGTTAAAACTGCGCCGATTACTTTGTGTGTTTTAATGCGAAACTTCTAACCAAAATATATATATATGGGTTTCTATCCCGTTTCCAGATCCACACAATTTTTAATAACGGTTCTGATTTCGGTTCCGAAAATCGAAGCTTCCAATTCCGGTTTCAACCAAAGAATTGTATACTTTACAAGTTCGGTTTTGGTTCCACACATTTTTTAATAACGGTTCCGATTCCCGTTCTAAAAAACGAAACGGTACCGATTCCGATTCTTTGCTGTCCCTGAATTTAATATATTGAATCATTTGTTGCATTTTAGTTGGTATGAAATGCATTTAGTGTTGTTATACGTGAAAACCCCCATTTAAAAATTTCAATTATATTTATAATTAGTTAAAAATTAAACAAAACATTTAAATACTCTCGATGAGCATGTTGTTTTCTAAATATCAATTGTAAAATAAATACAATACAGCTGTGCTTAAAATTATTTCAGTTTTATATTGGCATTGCATTTTTTATTAATAGAAATTTCTGCTCTCTCAAAAATCTGTTATAAACTAGTAACGTTGTTCATATTTAATTATTCAAATGGTTTCAAATAAACTGATTTTAAATTTTTAGGCAGGACATTGGATGTCAACAAGCAGTTTATAGTTATGGAAATCATAATTGGCAGACAAAGGTAGAATATCGTAAGCAATACAGGTAAAAGCAAAATCGTAGGCACAGCGAGGGTATGGAAGGTAGGCAATAGGCTGGAAATAAAATGGCAACGGCCATCAAATCATATAATGTGAATGTCAGAAATGTTCACCGAAACGCGAACTTTTCACATTTCCCCTATCAATAATGTTTTTTTTTTTTGATTAGCCAACGCTGCAATGCATATTGCTGATCGAAATGGATTATATGTTAGAGGAAGGTTGAAAAGATTCAGTAGTTACGGTGGATATTTGTTTTAAATTTGCCAATTTCTAAAATGTCGGGAAAAAAACAGACACAAGGAGATGGTTCCACAAACGTATCATGCAACTGAATGCGTGGTTCAGTTGAGAGCCGAGTGGACTACGAATGGTTTTGGTTCCCAAGTAGAACAACGGAAAACACGACCTGGTTGAAACACGCCGTGAATTAACCTCGAACACTTTCCATTGTAGTACACTGAAAAATATTTTCCTAATTGAAGTAAAATGGCTCCATAAAAATGAATCTTTCATGTTGGTCAATATGACAATTATTTATTTAATAGTATACAAAAAATAAATCTTTTCATATAAACTCAATGGCAATGTAATGGTATTTTCTAGTATTTAATGGTATCTTCCGATTAAAATAATAATTTATACTATTGACAATTTTTAATAGTAAAAAACTATTATTTATAAAATATTTTTTTCTGGGTGTAGATTCAAAAAAGAAGTACAGTGAAATTGTCATTGCAAAAGTGCATAACAGAACTCCAGACAAAATTTTGGGCAGTGTCTAGGCAGTTTAGAAACATTTTTTCGACATATTTTAAACATACACTCAGAAGAAAATGTACCATTAAGTACTTTATGGTACGACAATTGATCTTATGGTTCATGTATTACTAGTTTATCAATTTTAAATCAAATGCTTTCTAATTAATTCAATAGTATTTGAAAAATTCAGTACCATAAATTTAACTATTTCAATATTATTATTTTAAATAGAATAAATACTGTTTTTTTAATGGTTTCCTCCTATAATAATAAACGTAGTGTAAAAAAAAACATAAAAACGAATACAAAAATGTTCGTTTTGTACGTCATTCTGCGTGTTTACTCAAAATGGTCGCATGTATTTTTTTGTAATAATCCACATTATTAAACGCGACATTGGTAAGGAATCAATGTATTTAATGTAAATAAATTATATTTTATATTTATTTATATTTTTATTTAGTACAGAAAATAAATAATACATCGAACTTCTATTATGGCAACGGACTCAAAAATAACTGCAGACTCAAGTACTACAATCAATTATTGGAAACCAAAGCAAACATTAAATGTTTTATAATCTTTTGCAGCAAGAAGTGTCTTTTTATGTATGTGTGTTGTAAAAGTGAATATCAATTTCTACATTTAAATAAAATAGATTATACAATAAATTAACTAAAATACATTTTTGTTTTTATAAATTATTAGAAAAATGTAATTCTACTTTACCATAAAATTAATAATACGTATCATTAAATTTGATTTGATCTTTATTATTGTAATTAAAATATCACATTATACAATTTATGGTACAATCACACATTGTATTAACAGTTTCAATATTACTGAACTAATGGGACGCATCCTATTGACCAATTTTAATGGTATAAATTATTGTTTTTCTATTGGAATACTATCAATTTACCATGATTTTTTTCTGGGTGTACGAAGGCGGAGTTTGTATCAAATGTGATCGGTTTTCTGCCTGTTCTCAAAATATGTAATGAATCGGCTATTAAAATCCCACAAAATTTCAGAACCTGCTACACACTTTCCAAAATATTCCATTTATCTGTGTGTTTGCCGGAAATATAACAGAAATATTCTTGAAAAATTACATAAATATTGTCTCGGGAAACGAGCAAATATTCTGTAACATATGGAGAGATACATTTTTTTATGAAAACACATAATAATGTTTATAACAAATCAATCTTAATTTTAAAGACAATTTATAGAATTCAAATTCAATCGAAATTTAAATATTTTATAAGAAAAATGGTATTAATGTATTTAACAGAGCTTAAACATATTCAATTCGATTGAGCTACAAAATACAGGGTTTTTCAATAAGAGCGCTACAAAAGTTTTTTTTCATCATGAAATGGCAAACCTTACTGAAGAGAAATGTCGAAAAAGCGGCAAGAAATATGGCGTCGTTTGCTGTCTCTGTCGCTCGACTTTTGTAGCTTCCCTGTTGAAAACCCCTTTATATGTCTTGAAAAATATAATTGTTGAATAATCAAAACCTAATTCGAACCGAATTTGGAACATATCGGTTACAGCGTTACCAATAATCAAAATATAATGTACCGTTTTAATAAATGGTCGGCTTTTTGTCAAATATTCCATACAAATGTAGGCATATCAAAAGTCGCAACTTTTTTAAGTTTGACATTATTTTTTGATGACATTATTTTTTGATTGATAACGCTTTTAGTTTCTTTTTTTAAATAAAAGTTTAGTCTGGAGATATCAGATTTTTTTTGTGGGATGCTTTTTCAAATCAAAATTGTTTCTCTTTAGAAAAATATTTTTGAACAATTTTCTCAAAGTTCTACTAGGTTAAGCGCCAACAGATGTGCCACCCAACAGGCTTAACACATGTTGCAAAAGCACATCAAAAGCTCAGACGGCCTACATATCAAAAAGTGAAAGTTCTGGCAGCTCGACACGGTTTCACGGTGCCAGAGCACGTGACATTTAAGATCCGGGTATCCTTTAGCCCTCACATGCTTATGTTGGTCAGCAAAGAAAAGCTTTAGTAAAATCACTCTTTCACTCTCATTCACTCTCTATCTCTCTCTACCAAGACAGCTGTTGCAGTTTCACACTCTCAGTGATTCTGCGTCTGAAGGTTAATATTGACACGTGACGACAACATTTGTTTTCCACTGACATGTCAACGCGTTCGTCATCGTAGAGTAGTAGCTTGATTGGTGTCTTCACTGTGTCAGGTTAACAGCTGTTCTTGTTGTTGTTGTTGCTGTTGGCATTATTAGTGTTGTTTGCATTCGTATTCTGGACACTCACTCGAGGGTTATGGGTCAAAAGCGTATTGTCGTAGTCACAAAAGACTTTTTGCTTGTATTATTTGTTTGCTGCTTCCTGTACTTTTTATAACATTTTTGTTGTTGTTTGTTTTGTTTTTATTTTTGCAACATTATAACTGTTCTATGATTGAGTGTGTGCGTGTGTGTTTGACACCCAATTACCGTAAAGTTCTCGCACTTGATTTTGACTTGCTGCTGACAACATCTGCAAGAATCGGTGTAAATCAAGCCCAACTTAATGAGTTTCAAATAATATATTTTTTCATAAAATTACTTTTAATTGCTGTTTGCACTTCGAGTACACTCAGAAAACAGTTTACTTATACTAAGGAAATTTTACTTGAAATAGCGTCAAGTACAATTTTACTTATTTTTAGGAAGGTTTTTCCTCAATAGAAGTAAAATGTCCTTATTATAAGGACAATTTTGCTTAAAATAAGGAATATTTCCTAAAAATGAGGAAGTTTTTTCCTTAACGCTATTTCAAGTAAATTTTCCTTATTATGAGGAAACTTTTTTCTCAGTATATATAACAGTTTGAATATGTCAAAGTTTAATTAATGTCATTGGTTAATTAAATAAAGAAAGAAAATATAGAGTGTTTCAAAAATTCAAAAATTGAAACTAGCTATAACTTTAATTTGAGTACCCACATGACTAGGTCTACCGATCACTTTGGCCAGTAATGGGATGTGTCTCACCCTCTTCGATTTCAGTTAAATTCGGGTAACTGATTAAGAGTCGGTTTTACAGTGCTAGTTTAAACGTAGTTTAACTTTAGTTTACTTAAACGTCTCATAAATCTAAACGACGTTTAACTTTGAAAGCTGTTTTACAGTGAAAGTTTAAAATTAATGACGGATTAATAAACGTAGTTTAACTTTAGTTTAATTAAACGTCTTATAAATTTAACCAACGTTTAACTTTGAAAGCTGTTTTACAGTGAAAGTTTAAAATTAACTGAGTTCATGTCGGATTAATATGGCATCACTGGCAAATGTCAACGAATTATTGATTATTTCTCTCATTTTAAAAATCCGATAATGTTATGAACAAACATTTGTATATCAAGTAATTGAAAATATAGTTTAGAATAATATAATAAATGAAATAAGATACAAAAGATCGATCAAATCCAGAACATGTGAGGATACAAGTTTGATTTATGCAATTCTGAAATACAAGAAAACAAACAGAATGCAAACCAGCAGACAACAATGCGGCCACGACGATTTTAAGTCACTGTAAAATTGCATTCTGAGTTTAAACTACGTTTAACCCATAAATCAAGATAAACTACCACATTAAAACCGATCCGAAAGGTATTGAGATATGCATTGGTATTTTTTTTTACCAATGCCCTGACGGATTTAGTCAAGTCCACATAGGTAATGCTGATCATGAATATAGGATTTATACCAAGCTTATTCTTGATTTAAAAAAGTAAATATAAAACTCACAATTTTGAAACTCGTACACTCAAAATAAAATCTGCTTAAAATACACGAAATCGTTCGTGTATTTTATGAAAAAATTCGTGAAATATATCTCCTAAATTACTTTAGTAAATTTATGATAAAATTACGAATATTAATTGTTTATTTATCTACGAAAGCCATTCGTACATAATACGAATGATTCGGAATTCATTGAATATTTGTGTACCTTTTTACGAATATATTCGTACAGTTCACGAAAGTATTCGTACTTTTGATGATAGCATTCGTATATTTATAAAACATTTTACGAATCTTTCGTAAAATACACGATTATATTAAAAAATACAGACGATGTAAATGACGATTCATAACAATATGAAAAAAAAGGAAATATGATACTTTTGATCTATTTACACAAACAGAACTAACACAGAACACATTTTAAACCTTTTTTTATTTATAACTATCTATTTGTGCCCGCGAGTCCAATTAAATAAAATATTTTCTTTAAAAAAACACTCGATGAAAATAACGATTTATTCATAAAAATATGAAGCATTATGCACAAATTTGATACTTTCCATTTTTAGCACAAACAGAACTCACACAGAAGACATTTTTAAATTGTTTGTATTTTATAACTATTTGCTTGCGACCATGATATAAATTAAAATAAAATGCAGCTCCAACTTTGACGCCACTGATTTCTGTTTTTACAAATGATTCGTAAAAAACACGAATGTTTCGTAAAATTCTACATATAGCTTCAAAATTTACGAAAGTTTAGTAATTTATTCGTAAAATGTAAAGCTCATTCGTTAAATATGTTATTCTTACATACAAAAATTATAATAGAATATAAAATAACGAAAGTTTTGTAATTTAAACGAAAAATTGGTAATTTTGTTGTTGTTTTAATATTACGAATATTATTCAATATAATATATACGAATCGTTCGTAAAAAATAATTTGGGAAAAAATTATAAATTACAAATGTTTCGTGTATGCTACGAATTATTCTTGTATTTTACGAAATTAAACATTAAAAAAAAATATTTCGTAAAATGCCTTAGAAATAATTTTTAGTGTAGTTAATATTAATATATGTTTAAAATTGCATAGCTTTATCGTCGTATAGGTGTCTAAACATCTACTTCGTTGATTTTTGAACTTCGTCTTAGTTTTCGTCTAAAATGTATTCTTTAAAAACTTCATAGAAATCTGTCGAGTAGTTTAGGAGTTAGACAGACTGACATACTTTATCACATAAATCGACTCATGTGATGACCAAACTGGCCACACCTCCTTCTGAGTGTTGCTAACGAATGACAAAAGTAAATATGCCATTACACTTTTAGTGTCTAGCATAAAAACCATGTTTAAAAATGGATCAATATTTTACTGACACCTGACAATTACAAAGACGTCGCATTTTTCTTTTTTTTTTGTATGACACCAATGTAGGCAATCAATTTTGCACCCACTCCAAACAAAGAACAATCAAAAATTTGCCTAATCAATGCAAAACAAAAAAAAAGTTTTTTTTTCATCTAAAAATATTTTTCGAAATTAGCACTTTGTTGCCACATTCCGAAAGATATGTTGATTACACAGCAATATCAATCAAAATGATTACGGTAATGATCTATTACTGAAACGCAAAAGAAAAAAAAATATATATAAAAACAAAACTCACTACATTGGGTTATGTGTGAAAAGTTTTGATTTATCTATATATTTGGAAAATCATGATTTTGTGCTTAATAAAATATTAGGCAAATTACATATGTTCTTTTATTTTCGATGACTTTGCTTATCTCGTATTCCATATATGAATTTAATCAATCAACTGGTTCTATTGACTATCGTCTATTGCAAAAAATGTGATACAAAAAATATTTCAATTATTATTTTAATTACAGTTTTAGCTGAAAAACTTTATAATAATATTTTGTCATCTTCTTTTTTGGTTTTTAATATTGATAACACTTCAAAATAAACTAAATATTACTTGATTTGACTTTAAGTACTGTGTAAAGTAGAGAAAAAAAACTGTTTCAGTGATTCGAAGAATGATAACTAGGTGGCCCAACTTTTCGAACATAATTCGGAATTTTAGTTCACATCATCTAAAAACTGAGTTTTTATTTTTGTATTTTCTGAATGCAAGGATATGGAGTGATTTAATTAATATGAAAAATATTTTTAGTATTTATTTTGGTAAATTGAATAGAGTTTGTTAACTAATAGAGTATAGTAGAATAGAGTTTCTAATAGAATAGAGTTTCTATGACATATAACCCATATTTTAAAGAATTTGGAGCATAGGTTTGAAATTTAGTTTTGGTTTGGTGAATTTTAAAATGGTGAGTTTTAGTGTGATGAGTTTGGTGTAGTTTTGGTTAGATAATTGACATCAAAATTTTAAGTATAGTTAAAATCGATAACATTTGTACTAAGGTACAGCATTTTGAATTTTTGGGATGTATGGGAAGTGCCACTTGCCTTTCTGCAATTTGGTTAATTTATAGTTTAGGATACCTACTCTTGGAACCATTTAGTATAGTAATAAAAATTTTCATTAAAATTCTTTCAGCGATTTTGCAATGGTCTTAAAAGTGGGTGTGATCGCCGAAACCTATACAGTGATCTTCTACGGGGTCTGTATATATTTTAAATCTTAACGAAATAGATCAAGGGATTCATATTTTGTTTTGGTGTGGTGAATTTTGATTTAGTGAGTTTTGGTGTGATGAGTTTGGATAACATTAGAATTGAGATATAGCGTACTGAATTTTTGGGTTCTTGGGAGGTGCCACTCCTCTTTGTCTAATCTGGTTTATTTTTGGCTAGTCCATGGACCTTATGTCATAGTAATGCAAATTTTCAGAAAAATTTGTTCAGCGGTTTTGCTATAAATCTGAAACATACACCAAAAATAAAAATGGGCGTAAAAGTGGGCGTGATCAACGAAAACTATATTATGACTTTCCCCTAAATGTGTAGGATATATATTCCAAATCTTAACGAAACTTGTGTAAAGTATTCATATTTAGTTTTGGTGAGGTAAATTTTGATTTGGTGAGTTTGGGTATGGTGAGTTTGGGTGTGGTGAGTTTGGGTGTGGTGAGTTTGGTATAGTGAGATTATGTAAGATGAGTAACATCCAAATTTAATATTTTTTTTTTTTTAAATCCCATGACACAATTATTGGCAAGCTAGTTATGATATATTTTTTCGAAAGCCGGAGTTTTTATAAAAAGCTGTCTGTTTTATGCACGTTCCTAAAATATGCCTTTACAATTACACAAAATTAAAAAATAACGACTATGTTCATACCAAATTCTTACATTTGCCGGTGTTTATGCCGGGAATATGTCCGACATATTTATGAAATACGCCAGATATTCCGGGATAAAATATATGTTATTTTTCTGGAATATTTGAGGCATATTTTCGGCTAAAACACAGGTAATTGGAAATTTTCTGGCAGCGAAAGTCAGATGATCGAATTTTGTGGAATTTTAAAGATAGATTCTCGGTATTTTTGGGTATGTGAAGGGAATAGACAGCTTTTGATACATATTTTACCTAGGTCTGCTTGAAACTTTTCAATAAAATATTCCTAAACTGCTGCCAAACGCTTTCCAAAACTTTTATTTATCTGTGTGCTAGCCATAAATATGCCGGAAATATTCCTGAAAAATGCCAGAATGGTGCTCAATTTTTTTGAAATTTTAAAAGCAGGTTCCCAGAAAAAAAGTGGTCATTCCTATATATATATATATATATATATATATATATATATATATATATATATATATATATATATATATATATATATATATATATATATATATATATATTGTCATCTGTATTCAGATTTTAAATAATTACATAATACACAAAACATTGTTTTTAAATTATATTTAAAATTGTTTCATTGACCTAAATAAATAGAAGTGTACTTTTTTAAATAGTAGGCTTGTAATAAATTTCCAATAACCTTGCATAAATATTAAAAATTTGCGATACACTTTAATTGAGGCACAGCAGTAAATACAATTTACATTCGGAAAATAGAAATTAAACCTCACCCTCACCAATCATTGTAGGTTAAACTAGGTACTGATGACGTTTAACCGTGCGAGGGTACAGGTCGATACAAGAAGTTTGCAAAACTTTTATTTGCCATGAACATTTCAAGGATTTCCGCTATAACTTAACAGTATTTGCATTTGCGATAGCATGTATTATTTTACGACGAAATATCAATTTGCATAAATTATATGTGCAAAGAAGTGAGTAGTAGTGACAAGTAACAGAACAATGATTATTTTTTTATAAAAAGGCTTTAATGATTTTGTTTTTCTTTTACGAAGTAATTACAAATAATTTACTTAATATAAGCTACTTAACATATTCGTAATACAATTCGAATTAATGTATAATTGAATAATGGTAATAACAAAATTATGGTTAAAAATAAGAATATTTTATACCTTAAAATACATTGGTGCTGGCACAAGATGGTACTTTGTCTGCGTGTGGGCGGAGTTCAATGATTCTTGAAATGTTTTCTGAATAAGTATCAAGTAGTATAACCTTACAAAAGGTTTCTTTGTACAGTTCAAGTATGCAATCAACATGCAATCAACATTTATTGTATGTTATTATTTTTATGATGCTCTCATTAATGCTATTTATAAGATATGTTTTAAATTTTTTTGAATATTGCTTATGTTATTTAAGAAATAGCAAAATATGTTATTTTTATTTGTATTATTATCTTACAGTGTTAGTTTTAAATTTCTCCATTGAAATGATGAAACAAATTGTATGACCTACATTTATTATATGTGTAAAATTGATGGGTATTGTTAAGAACTTTGGCAATTCTTGGAATTTCATTAGAATTTCATTGAGTTTTTTTTTAAAGATATTATTTTATTTTTGGTTTAATTTACGCTATGATAAAAAAGTTTTACATAAGAATTATTGCTGAATGAAGTAAAGCTTGTCTAATAAAATAATTTTACAAAAATATATTTTTATATCTGACAATTTTAGATCGAAATATCAGAGCATGTTAATCTTTTGAATGGCATATTCACATTTAAAAATCATTATAAAATTGATATAAAACTATAAAAAACTAATACAAAAAATTAGAAAAATTTAAATGGGCGGACCACGTCTATATTCCAAAATTTTGTAAGGATAATATTTCATAGATTTGATTTTAATAATTTACGGTTCAAATTTCCACTATGAAAACCCGGGAAATAATGAAAAAAAACGGTGGGCGGATCACGCCCATTTTTGGACCACATATTTTTGTATGAATTATAACAATACGTTTTAAATTTTATAACTATATCTTGAATACTTTTCGAGTTATTAGTTCCTAAAGAGTTATATAAAAGTGACTTGTATGGGAGGTGGGCGTGTCCGTTGGCCGATTTGGCTCATTTTCAAACTCAGTTCCTACTTTTGGCTAAAATATATTGAGACGAAATTTCATCGCATTCTGATCAGTATTTCTCAAGTTTTTCTGTATTCGGACAGCATTACAGCAAGACGGACAGACAGACGGACATGGCTAAACGGACTCGGGTAGTGATGCTGATCAAGAATATATATACTTTTCCATACCGGACACGCCTCCTAAGGGGCGTTACAATATATGCACAAAGTTAATATACCCTGTACCTCATAGGTGTAGGGTATAAAAACGAAGAAATTTGAAAAATTGAAAAATGTTGTCATGCCAAAAGGGCGAATATTTCCGTGTCTTTACTATAACTCTTTATTGGTGCAAGATCAAATTGTGATGTAATGGCATTTATTGTTTGTTTTCAAAGCACCTATAGATTGGCATCATTATATAAAAATAATTTGCCAAACATTTTACTTGCATATGATAAAAATTCAAAAAAATAATTTAAAATAATGATGATGATCGATAGGTGCTTTAAAAATAAACAATTAAGTCCTTTACACCACTATTTTATCTTATAGCAATCAAAATGTATGGCAAAAAAAACGAAATATTCGCCCTTTTGGCATGACAACATTTTCAATTTTTCATTTTGTCTTTTGCATCTAAAAATATCCAACAAAACCACACACGATTTTGGCACAATATACTTGAGGAACAACTACATTCAAAAATGTAAAAAAAACGCAAATGTCAAAAATTACACATTCGACCCATTGATAGTGACGATATGTTTATGGAAATTGGTGTTGAAAAAATAGACAGCCGCAATAGCATTATTTAAGAAATAACAAATATCACTATTTTAATAAATTTGAACGAATTGCATTTATTTAGCTGATCGTAAATATTAGAGGTTGTCTGATACAAGGTTTAACCCGAAAACTTGAATTTTTTTTTTTAAATTCGAGTTGTGATTTACTCAAAAATCTGTGCGTAAAACTTATATTATGCCGTAACATCATTATGCCACTATGTTCATTATAAAAGCTGTGTTATTAGACGAAAAACATTTACGTGTATGGCACTGTCTAGGATCCTTATTATTTTTTAGGATCTTTATTATTTTATGACACTGCTTAAGCTCGAGTCACACGATTGACTAATTGTATCAATTTTCGTTTGCATCAACACAAAAATTGATGTATGTTGTTGATACTCGAAAAATCGCAATTTAATTAATGTTTTTTCACAAAACTAATATTTCGACAAAATTGGATCTTTAATATTTTCATTTATTGTAAAATAACAGTTTAAGTACGAAATAAGTGAACCGACACTTTAATGGATTTGTGACAATTAAGCATCTCCCGCGGCTTTTTGGTTGGGGCGATTGGGTGACAAATAAGTATATTTCACATGTTTTATAACAAGCACTTTCATGGCAATAGTGTGACAACCACTTAAATTGACACACAAATGTTAATTGGGCTTTTTGATATTATTTCAATTATTGTATATCTTTGATTTGTATCTCTAGTTTCTTCAAAAATACAAAACTTATTATTCTATTGCTACAAAATTTGCAATTTTCACCTGAACTTTCACCATCACTATATTAATTTGGAACTGTTCTGGTCTTCGGGGTGCTGACAAACTGCTGATGTTATATGCTGGCTCCTCATAGTCCCCCGTCGATTCTGTATCACTATCAGTACTTCTTATTTCAACCATATTCATATCGGGATGTATAAAACTCATTGTAATTTTTGCAAATTATATTACATAAAACTTAATTTTTTTTTCATGTATTACGAATATATTTAATTTATTGTAAGCACTACAAAATTAACTGCATTTTTAACCAAAAAAACTTAAACTTTTTATTTTATTACTGAAAACATTTTTTTTTCTATATTATTATTTTTTTTTAATTTTTATCAATTCAAATTCAATAGAAATGCTACCGTTTTGTGGCAAGGTTCGTTGACTAAAGGAAAAAATTCAGTTTAGTTTTATTTTTGCAAAATTTTGCAGCAACACGGCGCATGAATGAGTGAATAACCGTTTTTGTTGTTAAAAAGTCATTTTTTTTTCTGCAGACTACGAAAAATTGTCAAATGACAAGATCTGTTGCCAACTCTTAACAAATCTCTACAAAAATCAAGTTCAAGCAAAAGTGTTTGCCTGCAAATTCATTGTTTTTTTGTTTATTGTGCATCTTGGTTGCATCTTCCCGCCTCGTGAAGATATTCCGCTCATTATGGCTATGCTATATGACATAAACGAGAAAGAGACCAATGATACACCCATGTACAACATTTATTTTTGGTCTTTTCTTTTAATTTATATAATTCCTATCTATTTTGAATTGTTGCCGATTTGTCTAGGCTAGAAATTTTTTGACAGACATGCCAAAGGGGGCGAATGTTTAATTTTTGACATTTGCGTTTTTTTACATTTTTGAATGTAGTTTTTCCACAAGTATACTGTGCCAAAATCGTGTGTGGTTTTGTTGGATATTTCTAGCCACAAAAGATAAAACCAAAAGGGAGAATTTGAAAAATTTAAAATCTTGTCATGCCAAAAGGGTGAATCTTTTCATTTCTTTGCCATAACTTTTGATTGGTTTAAGATCAAATAGTGGTGTGAAGGCATTAATTGATTGCTTTTAAACCACCATCATTATTTTAAAATATTTTTTTGAATTTTTATTATTAGCAAGAAAAATGTTTGGCAAATTATTTTTAAATAATAATGCCAATCGATGATGCTTTGAAAACAAACAATCATTACAAAGCATCATTACTTAAAAATATTTTGCCAAACATTTTTCTTGCAAATAACAAATGGCAAATATTTGGAAAATAATTTTACAATCGATAGGTGCTTTGAAAACAATCAATAAATGCCTTTAAATCACTATTTTATTTTGCACCAATAAAGAGTTATAGCATAAAAAACAAAAATATTTGCGTTTTGGTCAGGATATAGCCTCACACAATCCATATTTATAATTCAGTAAATTGTCCAAATAAAAAGATATTGTATATAAATTATAATATTTGATAAACAAACAAAAATAACAAATTAATTAAAAAAAAAATTTACTAATTTTTAAATTTTAACACGAACTTTAAAATTTGATTTCCCTGACTTTTTAAAAAATGCACATTCGCCCCTTTGGCATGACAGTCATTGACCCGTCATTGCAAATATTCCCAGCAAACGCCAGGGTTCAAGTAACACTCAGGCTCATGTACCTTGAATCTAACTTGAATCTATTTCTTGAATGTTGTGATTTGATTTGACAGATATTTTAGAATAATTTGTCTGCTTTTTTTTTTTTTTTACAATTTTTTCAATCATAAATTGTCTCAAAAGTAGCTCAATTTTTCACACGTTACGATGCGTCCGTCTCTTCTAGGGGGAGGCGTAAATCTACTTGTGTACTACACTTTCTTCTTCGAAATATATCAAAATGTGAGTAAAAGTTATCATTTATTTCTCAAAAAAGTTATAATATTCCTCCACACTCATATTTTATAGCACACCAACAATCAAGTTCAAGAAAACGCCTCAAATGGACAAAAAGGAATATGTGTTGGGTCTGTGCGGATGCGGAGCCCATGTAGCAGCAGGACAACAAAACTCCAAAGAAATGCTTTTTAGTTAATTAGTATTTTAATTATTTGGCCTGTAATTCTGCATTTAAAATATTAAAAAAATTAATATATTTGTTGGCCCATTTAAATTGTTATTAATGTTCATTAATGAATCGTTTTAAATAATTTTTAGAGGCAGTTTATCTTCATGAACATGATCATCCAAGATGCTTCATTGAGACGCTTTTGAGATTGCATTTAGGCTCCAGTTGAAGATGTTTTTTAGGATCAAATTTGAGATTGTAAATGACGCATTTTGCTCGAAACGTATATGTTTTTAGACTCATTTTTGAACGAAAACTTGAGCGCTCAGACTCAGGAAAAATATATATAATACGTTCATATATGAGATTTCAGTGTTTGCTGGGTTTTTATTCGAATTCGGATTTATTTATTTTAAAATTGAATTCGGAAACACGGAATCACAGGAGATACGTGCGGAATGAAATTTTGAGAGATGTTCCTAATGATTTGACATAAAACAGCTGATTTCAAGTTACATTTCCATTCTGGATTTCCATCCGTATTCGTAACGGATACTCGAATTAGAATTTTTGATACGGAGGTCTGTAGAAAAAGAAAACTGAAAATATTTCGAGTTTGCATCGAAAACTTAACATTATATAAGATTATTATCGTCAAATTTTTGTTATTATTATTATTTTGAAAATTCGAAAAATCAGAAATTCATTTTCATTTCGATTTTTAAATCTTTAAATATAAAAATGTTGATAAATAAAAATGTAATTGACACACAAAACCTATTTTGAATTCGATATAGAATAAATGTTTTTACAAACGTATTCAATTTATTTGAAAAACATTTGTTTATATATTGAAATTAAAAACATTTTTAAAAAATATTTAAATGAAATTTAATTAAGATACGATCGAAAGCAGAAACATGTACCATAATTCAAATTTATTTTGAGTTTTATGTATATCGATAATTTATCATTCATTTATCAGAATTCATAAATGATCGTCGAATGGATTGTGCGGAAATAATAAATATCAAACAAATGTAAAATTTTATAAAATGTCGAAAAAATTTGCAATATAAATAAACAAATTTTATTTACGTCTGGTCACTCAATCTGCCGTAAAATTGTTGTAATATTGACGCGAGCATAAACTGCACTCGCAGCAATAAAGAAAATAACAAAACAAAAAAAAGAAGAAAACAAAAGAAAATTCATCAACTTGGTAGACAAAACTAAAAATATCCACAAACAAATTAATTGGCAATAAACAGCAACTAGTTAAATATTTTATAAGTTCTGTGCGCGAATTCAGAACATTATTTTTTCGACATTTCCTCTACTTTTTCTCACAGGTCGGATCCAATAAAAATATTATTGTTGGCAAGCAGACAAAGATTTTCAGATGACATAATGAAGTGTGTGGCTACAGATATTTTAAAACACATTCTGAGGTGTCTACTTTCACACACAAACACTTAAGCAATCCTTGAACTTGGCAGTCGGCGAATATTTTAACGTAACATAACATTTTCATTTCATAAATATTAAAATAATACAAACATTTTATTGTTTTCCGTAATACCGTATTTGAAACTTTTTTGGAAATCAACCATAAATGTTTATTGTCATAGGTGATATCGTCACTATCATGCCAAAGCGGCGAATGTGCAATTTTTGACATTTGCGTTTTTTTACATTTTTGAATGTAGTTTATCCTCAAGTATGCTGTACCAAAATCGCGTGTCATTTTGTTGGATATTTCTAGCCACAAAAGACAAAACCAAATGGGCGAATTTGAAAAATTGAAAATTTTGTCATGCCAAAAGGCGAATCTTTTCGTTTTATCGCCATAACTTTTTATTGGAATAAGATAAAATAGTGGTGTAAAGGCATTTATTGTTTGTATTCAAAGCATCTATCATTCTGCATCTTTAATTAAAAATATTTTGCCAAACATTAATTTGCAATTTGTTATTTGCAGGAACAAATTTTAGGCAAAATATTTTTAAATAATGCAGTTTGATAGGTGCTTTAAAACAAACAATTAATACCTTTGCACCACTATTTTATCTTGCACCAATAAAAAATTAAAGCAAAAAAAACGAAGAAATTGAAAAAAATGAAAATCTTGTCATGCCAAAAGGGCGTATCTTTTCATTTTTTGCTATAACTCTTTAATGGTACAAGATAAAGTAGTGATGTAAAGGAATTTATTTTTTTTTAAAGCACCTATCGATCTGCATCATTATTTAAAAATATTTTTCCAAACATTAATTTGCCATTTGTTATTTGCAGGAAAAAATGATTGGCAAAATATTTTTAAATAATGATGTAGTTCGATAGGTGCTTTAAAAACAAACAATTAATACCTTTGCACCACTATTTTATCTTGTACCATTAAAGAGTTATGTCGAAAAAACGAAAAGTTTCGCCCTTTTGCCATGACAATATTTTCAATTTTCCAATTTCTTAGTTTTTTTTGCTTTAATTTTTTATTGGTGCAGGATAAAATAGTGGTGTAAAGGTTTTAATTGTTTGTTTTTAAAACACCTATCGAACTGCATCCTTATTTTAAAATATTTTGCAAACATTTTTTCCTGCAAATAACAAATGGCAAATTAATCTTTGACAACATATTTTTAATTAATTATGCCAATAGATAGGTGCTTTAAAAACAAACAATTAATGCCTCGACATTACTATTTTATCTTGCGCTAATTACTATTTTATCTTGCGCTAATAAAAATCAAAAATATTTGCGTTTTGATCTGGATATAGCCTCACAAAATCCGTATTTATAATTCAGTAGGTTGTCCAAATCTAAAGATATTTTATATACGTTATAATAATTGACGAATAAACTAAAATAACAGAAAAAAAAATATAAATTTTTCTAATTTTTAAAGCACTTCTAACTTTAAAATTTAATTTCCCAACATTTTTTAAATGCACATTCGCCCCTTTGGCATGACAGTGACGATATATTAATTTATTTTGTTTTTATATAATAAGATAATTTATTGAATAGCCTATAAGATATGGTATATTTGATATTCTGCAAACATAAATAATAAATTTGAATTCATTTTTAAAATATCTCATAGTAGCATTTCAAATAGGAATAAAACCTTTAAGTGCATTTATTTTGGAAAACCGTTTTCATATCCATACTCAGAGATATCTCAGCTACAAAATTTGTGCCGCAAAAAATTATATAAATATTTTTTTTATTATGAAAATATGTTATTAATATGTATTTTAAATGGAAATAAAAACCTTAACATATTGTTCTAAAAAAAACTGAGCTCACACAAATTCCTAGAATGATAGCTAGTTTCCAATACAGATCGATTTTTTATGTGTGCAAAATACCGTCGGACTTTTTTTTTATGAAATATCTACTAAAATACACAGCACCATTGAGCTCTAGAATCTATTCCTTACGTTTTTGTGGTTAATATCACCACGAGCGCGAATGCCCATGTCGTGATTCGAACCCGAGACCTTTAGAATGCAAGTCCAGTGTCCATACCTTTTGACTACTGTGGCCAGCGTTGTTATACGTTACCATAAGAATTATTCGTAAAAAATCTTTAAATATTTTTAAAAAGGAAAAGCCTACAAAAAATATTCTTCACATTGAATCGGCTTAAAGAACTGATATAAGAAAGCTGTTCAGAGACTAAGTGGGGATTCTTTCATTGATACCAATTTTTGTGTTAAATTTGTGCATTTCCAGATGGTGCTCTCATTGTGCCCGCACTGATAGCGCACACCTTAGAAAAAAGTCGCATATGTGCGCTCACAGTGATCCAAATGTGCGTCAGCATAGGAGGCTCAATACGCTCGCACCTGTGCGAGAAATGTGTGAGTCGCATGTGAGCATCAATATAGTCGCACGTATGGCTTAAAGAACTGATATAAGAAAGCTGTTCAGAGACTAAGTGGGGATTCTTTCATTGATACCAATTTTTGTGTTAAATTTGTGCATTTCCAGATGGTGCTCTCATTGTGCCCGCACTGATAGCGCACACCTTAGAAAAAAGTCGCATATGTGCGCTCACAGTGATCCAAATGTGCGTCAGCATAGGAGGCTCAATACGCTCGCACCTGTGCGAGAAATGTGTGAGTCGCATGTGAGCATCAATATAGTCGCACGTGTGCGTACGAAATTATAAAAAATCTATTGTGTGAGTGGCATAAGAGTCGCAAGTGCGAGAAAACTTGTCTGAGGCGCATATGAACTTCAAATAGTCCTCACAAATGCTGAAAAAAACAAAAATGCCTCATATAGCCTCATATAGCTCGCACTTGTGCGACCAACAAAAAGGAAAACGCCTACAAAAAATATTCTTCACATTGAATCTGTTTAAAGAAATGATATAAGAAAGCTGTTCAGTGACTTAATTCTGGATTCTTTCATTGATACTAATTTGTATGTAAAATTTGTGCATTCCCAGATAGCAAAATGCTCTCATTTTGCCCGCACATCTTAGAAAAAGTCGCATGTGTGCGCTCACAGTGACCCAAATGTGCGTCAACATAGGAGGCTCAATACACTCGCACATGTGCGAGAAATGTGTGCGTCGCATTTGAGCATCAATATAAAAAAAAAACTATTTTGTGAGTCGCATATCTCAGCTACAAAATTTGTGCCGCAAAAAATTATATAAATATTTTTTTTATTATGAAAATATGTTATTAATATGTATTTTAAATGGAAATAAAAACCTTAACATATTGTTCTAAAAAAAACTGTCAATATTGAGCCTCAAATAGCCCGCACAAGTGCAGAAAAATTGTCTGAGGCGCATATGAACCACATATAGCCCTCACAACGGCTGAAAAAAAAACAAAAATGTGAGATTCATTGTAGCCTCATATAGCTCGTACATGTGCGACTAAAAATAAAGAAAACGCCTATAAATAAATATTCTTCACATTGAATCGTTTTAAAAAATTTATATAAGAAATCTGTTGAGATATATAATTGGGGATTCTTTCATTTATAACAATTTGTGTGTTAATTTTTGGGCATTCTTTCATTAGTTTTGGGCGTTTTTTCATTTTGTTCGTTGGAGACTTTTTTTTTACTATTCAATATTTGGGGTAAAGATGAAATAGTCATTTTTGTTTCAGGTACATTTCATTTTAAAACGTTTTTATTAGGTTGCTTTCTTGTCTGTCTGTTCGGTACAAATTTTGTAATTGATTTTAAACTACCTTCGAGATGAGCTACAGAGTTGAGATTTCAAATATTGCTTCGCACTGGATGACAATGCAATATTATCGTTTTCTTGCCATCCGGTTCATCGTGGTCTAGCGCCATGGTTCCATGTTAAAGACACTTTGAAACATGAATATTTTTATTTTTAATAATATTAGACCCACCGAATTCTGTAAGACTGACACAAAAAATAAGAAAAATAAAAAATATGAAATAAAAAATATTTTTTAATATAGAACGTGTAGATAGGAAGTGAAATGAATACCCTTATTATAATTTTTTTTTCAATTTTTGTTTTACATATCTTTGGGCGTTATTACATAGGGGGCTGATTTTATTTGAGCGCTATTTCGTAGTGCTGGTGTTTCCATATTTTTATTTCATTACAAAATATACCCATTACAATAACTGTTCTATATTAGGGTTCAGTGAATAGGTATTTAATTGTGCATTAAAGAACAATTTCGAACAATAATCTACCATGACAGAGAATAATTTCTGGAGTAGTATTCATTTTTCTCAGAATCATCAAAAGTATTGTTTTAAATTTAAAATTCTAGTTGATGAGTTTCATTATTAAACTGATGTTATTTAGATAAAATTTTAATTCAAATTATTATTGTAATAACTATATTAAAAACTTACCCTTCAGATGTACACAAAATAAACTTTTTAAACACCAGAGACTGTATTTAAATTATAAAAATTTAATATTTTATTAAATTAGTTTTAAATATCCTCCAAAAACACTGCAATAATCCTCGATAGAACAAAGTCCAAAAAAACTAAGTTTTCACAAAAAAATGATCCTCGTTGTTGTGCCTAAGATCAGCTACACTTTTAAACTGATCATTCGTATACAAAATCATAATAAGCTCAGTAAAGATGATCGATGGATTAATTAATTTGTAAATATTGTTGCGAATAAGTAGCGGAAAATGATTATTTATTGAGACGTTGATGAAATTCACAAAAAAAAAACACAGAAAACAAAAATAAGATCACTTTTCCATTGGTAATATTGACGATGTTGGTGTTGCTATTTAGCACATTGACTTGTAAATTTACGAACAAATTAGTATAGTTAGTATTTTTATTTTCAAATACTTGTTGAGATCACACGGTTGAATAATACTTCTTGTCAATACACGTTAAATGTGCAAAATATATTTATTTGAATTGCTCAATTAATTGTAATAGTAAATAGTATATTGAAAATTCCAAAATATTTACGGTTTTTTTTTTAAGAATTTTAATAATCTTAAACTTAAGCAAAAGAAAAACTTCTGTAGTTAATAATGACACCGTTTAGTATACGCATCGTTCAAGTCAACGTTCTGTGCTATTGAAACAACTGTCTGTACAAAGATTCTGTTTAAAACTGAGAGTGAAAACGCCTAATTAAGTGACTATATATTTTAATTAGTTTAAGGCTTCCATGTAAACATCCGGTTTTATTAACGTATATATTTTTGTAAATTTTTATAAAATTCTTATGCCGTTCTATTTTTTATAGAATACCTAGCGGAACAATGGATATTTAGAAAACTACAGAAGAAATATTCAGAAAAATCTATACATTTAAAAGTTTTTTTGTTCAAATTTTAATAGTTTCTACTATAAAATTCACCAAATTTATATATATACCTCATGCAATCAGTTGATACTATTGAATACCTTAAAATACTATTAAATTTGATTAACAAAATATAAAAAATATAAAAAAAATACAAAGTGTTAAAAATTATGAATTACTACAAAAATATTTTTTTTCGTTGATGTAAAAAGAATATTTGGCAGGGTAAAATCAGTTGGGAAACATTTTTTTTATATATATTTCAAACCGACAAAGGCGATGCTTGTATTCCAAGCTAACTGTTTTCTGTCTGTTCCCAAAATACGCCGTGAATCTGCCATTAAAATTCCTAAGCATTTCACAACCTACTTACACATCCCATATTCCATTTATCTGTGTGTTTTCCGGAAAAATGCCGAAAATATTCTCGAAAATGACAGATGTTCTGTCTCGAGCTCTGACAAATATTTTTACAGGATCAATTAGATATGTTGGAAACATATCTTCGACATATTTCAAACCGACAAAGGCGGGGATAGTATCAAACTTTAACTTTTTTTTCCAGTTTCAAAAATATACCAGAAATCTGTCTTTAAAATGCCAAAATATTTGATAATCTCCAATACCCTTCCGACAGACTTCCATTTACCTGTGTATTTGTTGGAAATATGCCAGAAATATTTCTTAAAATGCCTGAAATTTTGTGTCGGGAATTTTGTTTCGAAAATGCCTATCTTCCTACAACAGGTTTAATGCAGACAATCATAATCATTTGATAATCTCCCATACGCATCCGACATATTTCCATTTATCTGTGTATTTGTTGGAAATATGCCAGAAATATTCCCGAAAAATGCCTGAAATGTTGTTTCGGGAATTTTGTTTCGAAAACGGCTGTCTTCCTATAGCAGGTTTTACGCAGACAAACGGCATTTTAAAACATTATTTACCTACGACCGCAGATTTACGGAATGTTTTCAGAATTATATTTTAAATAGGCTGGCTTGTAGTGAGTTTTCGGCAGAATATCGAAAGGCAGTTGCCGGCAGATAATTGGAAATTTTATATTAATCATAATTCTTAATTAAAATGCTTTAAAAAGTTAATATGAAATATCTTTTTCGCTTTTTAAGTAACACTTTTAGCAAGCAAGCCTTACAGAAACTCTGCCATAAATATGTTTTTACATTTAATATACCTGCTATTCCATTGCCTGCCATTCATTTACCTTTCAATGGTTGCCATCTGCCTATTGTAGACAAAATAAGGGGTTTGATACAAACTCCGTCTTTTTCCGCCGAAAACTTATTGAAACACTTTAGATTTTCTGTTTGCAATCAACTTTTTGTCTGCCTTGTGCCCATCTGTTAACTACAAAACATTTTATTTCATTTTATTTCATTAAAGGGTTTTTTTTTTTAGTTTCTACTCGAACTTAAAAAAACCCTTAACTTTCAGCATCAGAAAATGAAAATTTCGTAGTATTTTAACCAGGGACAAACACACTTTGGAATATCATTGTCGGTTCCACACATTTTTTAATAAAGCTTTCGATTCCGTTTCAAAAAATCAAAACGGTTCCGATTCCGGTTCTTTGCGGTCCCCGACAGGTTCCGGTTCAGAGAATAAAACAGTACCAATGTTAATTTTTGAATTATTTATAATAAGGGACCATAAAGAACCGGTATCGGAACCGATTTAAAAATGTGTAGAATCCATACAATTTTATTTAGTTGGAACCGGAATCGGAACCACTATTTTTAAAATCTTGGAACGAGAACCGGCACCTAGGGTTTTAGTCCTACTGGGACTGCAAAGAACCGGAATTGTAAGCGGAACCGTTTCGATTTTTGAAACCGGAACCGAAATCGGAACCGTCATTAAAATATGTGTGGAACCTGAATCGAAACCTATACAATTGTTTGGTTGAAACCGGAATCGGAATCGCTATTTGAAAAATCTTGAAACCAGAACCGGAACCGATATTCCAAAGGGGTTTAATCCCTGGCTATAATATTATTTTTCACGTTTTGCCTAGTTTTTCCGTGATTCTTTCGTGTTTAATTGTGCTTCTTCGTGTCTTTCTATATCCCGTGTTTTATCGTGCTTCCCGTGCGTGCCTTTTATTTTATTCGTCGGGCTCGTGCTCGTGCGTGTCACCTATTGGCGTGCCCGAGAGTGTTCGTGCCATCAAAAACAGGTACGCGTCCATCTCTAATTTGAATACCGAGTTTTAATTCAATTTCGTTTTAAGCTCTGGTAACCGGTTCTGGATTAACGTTAATGTCAAGATTTTGATTTATGTTTTCATATTAATGTTTAATTTTCAAACAATTTTCAATATTCAGATATGAAATTTTCTATTAAATAAACCGCTTTGAATATTATTTTGGAAATTACTTTATTATGACTTATTGGGTAATCAAAAATGAGTATAGTTTAAAATTTTGTTCATCACTAGTTAATCAATCTGGCATATGATTTTATTAAATTGTTGACGTATTTCTTTTTTCTGTTGTTTGCTTTAAAATTTTGCCAATCTCATTTCGTTTTAGAAGTACCCGCAAGATGTTACTTTTTATTAGATTTTATGTCAAAGACGTCAACAATGCTGGTTGTGAATAAAATTGTTAAGAAAAAAATGAAGCTAATTATCTATGCAAATAGTCCCAATATACAACAAAATCAACAAGAGAGTAAATAATACATTGCACAGGAAATATAAAATATTTTGAAAATAGTTTGTCAACGTGTTTTCAGCTTTTGCTACCCCCACATAAAGAATAATATATATTTTGTCACCAAAAGGTGCTAATTACATAGTTACTCAGTTACTAATGAACTTTGCGACAAATTTTATAGTCAATACGTTTTTTTGAATTACTTAGTATGTCTGTAGTTTCATTAATATATTTCTCATTAAATTAAATTTTTACGATACTGTTCGGAACATTTAGTATAACAAATTTCATATATATGAGTTTGATTTGAAGGTAGTCAAATTCAATTTTATTTGCTAAAAAAAAAAACTATACAAATTATTTTGTAAAAGCTTTCAAGTGGTAGTAAATTAAAACCAAATACAGCCAACCAAAATCAGTTGAACTTTGTGCAAATCCATCAAAATACAAAATTTTGGAAAACTGATCTATTTATAAATTGTTGTATTTACTTGAAATCTTTATATATTTTCTTAATTGAATATTACCACAAAAAAATCAAAATAATTTAACCTATGCACATGAAGAAAATGTTTTTAAATAAATTTAGACTTACTTCTACCCAGTAGTAAATTTGTCCAGGCCTTGCCAGTAGGAGCACTGCTATAACAACTTCTTGTTCTGACTGAAGCCATCACTGAATCTATTATACAACACACCTTCTAGAGAATCAGCGCCAATCAATTTGGTGCCTATTTCTAATATTTTTAAAATACAAAAGCAAAGCTGACAAAGCTGGAATGCTGACAGCAATGAGTCAAACTATTCTGAGACCTTCTGAGAGCCGTTCTTTGAGAAACGAATAGGGAAGTCCTGCAAAAATGTTCATTTCATATAAAATATAAGAAATGAAATCATTTAGTTGGAAAGTGGTTCTATCTGCTTGAGGATCAGTGCTAGCATAGCTTCTTACGCCTGAATTTGACTACTGGGTATAACACAATTAAATTAGAATTTACTCAGAACATGAGAAGAATTCGATAAAATAAAGATAAATAATAAATTTTCGATTACTGAAAATAGTTGGAAATTGAATTATGTATTCTTTAGAATATTGGTAAAAATATTTAATTTTCTTAACAAATTCAATTTAATTATAGCAAAATGAAAATATTATAATATGAATATGCGATAAAATATTCGATGTTGTTGAATTTCTTTATAAAACCCTATCATTTTATAATCTTTATAAACTCAGAACAACACCATACACTTTTAGTTTTAGCTTAGGGAACCGACTTAACAATTAAGAGAACCGAATTGGAAAAATGAGTTGGTTGGCGCAACCAATTTAAAACAGTTTTCCTATAACTGTAGAGGAAAGAATTGTTTCCTCTACAAGAAGAATAGTAAAAACTATCGGAATAAGTATTAAGTACAAAAAAAAAACATTAGTTGTTTTTTTGTTGTAAAATCTATGAAAAATTAAAGATTTTTCAATCAAAAATTCAACGATAAAAATTATTTGAATTATACTCATTTTTCAATCCATATTAATCTGAAATTAAAATTGATTTGATTTTCTTAGTCTTATCAAAATTTTTATTTTTAAAGTTCAATTGTTTTATATTAAAATAAGTAATAAATTTAAAAAATTCGAATGTCATATGATAATTGAACATTTTCTCATCATTTGTTATAAATTTTGACCACATCAATCAAAAATAGACAAATTTAGAAACCAATTATTCAAGTTCTAAGTTCTACAATGATGATGTTATATATAAGAAATAAATAAACATTTTAAAATGGTACGTACATTTAAAATAATGTATTTATACAATTTTTCATTAAAATATGTTTTTTTTTCTATTTGTATTTATTGTTTTGCTGGAAATTTGTGCCCACGTGTTAACGCGTAAATTTTACTCAAAGTTATATGATTTATTTCGTGCCTTTGTGCATTATTTTTCGCATTTCATCAATAAATTCTATTTATTTATTTGTATAGATTATTGTACGAATGTCTACTAGAAGAAGTCAAGGAAATTTCAATCATTAAATATTGCTCAATATACCACAGATATTCGTTTATTTAGTTTTACTGATTGAATTAAATAAACAAATATGCCTTTTTTTAATGTACAACATTTTTATTGGCTATTACCAGGTAAATAATTAATTACTATTTTTATTAATTAATAAATACGCATTCCTTGTTAGTTTAAAGTTGTATTTTAACGAAGTAGTAAATTAAAGAGATACCAATTTTATACCGTTTCAGCTTTTCATCGAAAGCAAATTTATTTTGTGCTGTTCTAGTATTCGATTTTCCAATAGAAAATTAGATTATTGACGTGAATTAAAAACTTTAAAGGAAATATTAAATTTTTACTACAAAATTTTAGTTTAAATCAAATGTTCAATTTCTGGACAATTTGGTAGTTTTGCAATTCGAGGCACCATAGTGACATTATTGCTTGTGTATCACTTGAAAGCCGTTTTAATGTAGTGGAGGATGTAAGGCAGGAGACTATGTTAGACCAAATCAATGTGGATACTTAAAGTTTATACCAGAATGTCAGTAATCCTTCCCCAAGAATTCTTTAATGTAAATATTGGATTTTTTGTGCCCGTGATGATGAAAGTATTACTTCTTTTGTAACAACTGCAAAATGGTAGCAAAATTCGGAACTGTCTACGTATTTTCGATTGTTTCTTGGTCTTAAATTATTGGTCCACATTTTCTTATGAATCTGCAGTATACAAATCCTGATTCGGGAGTTGCGAAATGTCGGCTAAGACTTCGTTCATTATGTAGCATTTGAATTTTTCAAATAATTACTTTTTTAATCTTTTGGTACAGTTTTTTTCCCCCAGTGTACTTTACCACTAGTCTTGTCTGGTATTGTTATAACCTTCAACATCTTCAGTCCATGTTTTCTTTGAACATACGAACAGTGGACTCCGAACAATACAGTTGTTTGGCCACTTTTCAACTTGAAATATTGGGATTTTTCTTGAACAATGTACAAATCTTCTTTGAATATTTCTTGTCACAGATCTCCTTTTTTCTCCCAGATCCTACCTTCTGTGTAATTATCAGGTTCTATTTAAACTAATTTATTATCTTCGAAATAGTATTTTGTTCAATTTTAAATACCCTAGCAATTTTTGTAAGTTCACTGAAAGTGATACAGTGAAATGTTTAAATTTCATTTTCTTACATCCACTTATATTGCCATTTTTAAGGTTAGGGACATCTCCACTTTCAAGAAGTTATAAATATAATTTTTTTGACATTCATTTCACAACTCTTTTTTTAATTTTTTTCGAATTTTAAAACAGATATGGCAAATAATGTGATGGACAATTTTTTCGTGTGCAGTCCTTACAATTTTTTTCGGACCCGTAGTAACTTCATAGCATCAAACACATCAATAAAAGGTTACAATGAAAATAAAAATGGAAGCTATCTAATTGGAATATACCACAAGTCGGTCCCATATGAGCCAACAAAATGAGATATGTAAAACCCTAACCGAAACTTCAATAAAAGTTTGAAAACAAACGAAAATCGATGCCAAAAATTAATTTAAATACTTTTTTCCCTGTTATTTTATAAAGCTTGCCATAGACATTTTTTGAATCGGAAGTGTCGATATCGATGTCGATATCTTAAATAAGTGCATCAAGATATACAAAGAAAAATTAAATTGTTGAAGTGAGAAAAAATCACAATGAAAACGAACAAAATATAGTATTAAACAAAAAATCGAAAAAAAAACGATAGTTCGATTATTTTAAAATCAATAACCTTAATTGACTTTTCCCCCATTATATTATATAATTATATTATTATATATAAATTATTATAATTTTTGATAAATTATTATAAATTTTGATGTATGATATGTAGTGAAATAACAATAGCTAAAAACGATCCCCTATATTTACGTTTTAATTATTTTTTACACATTTTTAATATATTTACAGATTATATTAAATTTCCCGGGAATTATAATTTGTATTTCTCGCTTCCCGGGAAAATATATTTCCCGAAAAACGTTACCTTCTAATTAAGAGGGTTAATATTCATTATACACGAAGGGAAAAAAAATTCTAAAACTCGAGAAGAATTCGATTAGAAAGAAAAATAGTAGAATTTAACTAATATGAATAAAATACTACTAAAATACAAGAATTTGTCATCTGGATATCAAGAAAGCAAATTACTTAGTTGTCAAAAAAGCAAACAACATTTTTTCAACTAAATTTTCAGAATTTAATTTCTTGATTATTAAAAACCAAAAAGAACACACAAAATTGTTGCTGTATTCTTCGCAAAAAGAACACGTGTTCATGTATTGTTGTTTTCATCGATATTGATCTGTCTGTATGCTTTGTTTTGCGAGGTCGCCATCTGTTTGTTAGTCTGCCTGTCTGTCTGTTGAAAGTAACTAAGCCAAATTTTTCTAGATATTCAGACATTAAGTTCTTAGGTATCAAAATAGTAACTAAGTACAATTTGTCTGGATTGCAAATTGTTTTCTTCTTAGGTATCAAAAAACGGCATGATATACAATATTTGCATGTGTGTGTTTTCACGAATAGAACAACAAAGCACAGACAGACAAGCAAGCGTCTGTTTATGTATGAATGTCAAAGATATAAATAGAAAAAACGAATTTTCCTACGAATATTGGTATGGTTTCAGCTCGTAAACATAAATTTGGGTTCAATTTTGCATAAATACCAAGTTGATTTCATTCCATTGTTATCTAAATACACTATACAATGCTTATGGGAAACGTGCGGAGGGTTTATACATAACCAACAGAAGAGGCAACAGAAGAGGTGAAAGTGTATAAGGTAAGTCAACGGTTTCAGAATAATATACAGAGATTAAATTAAATAATAATAAAAATAAAATAAACAACATTTAGTATTCAAAGAAGTCATTTACTATACAAAAATGCATATAGGTAATAAAGTTCTAAATAAACAATAAATTAACTCGACTATTTATTTTTATTTTATGTTAGCTTCGAAATAATTGCTTTTAGTTACTTTCAACATATCGACAGACAGACACACGAACAAACAGTTGGGGCTGACAGACGGACAAAGTAAAACAAAACATAATAGCGACAAAGCAAGATCGAAAAAACAACAACTATACGAACACGTGTTCATTAAATTTTGGAACGAAAACAACAACAACATTTTTGATACCTAAGAAATTAATAACTGAATTTAAGACTTATTCTACTTAGTTACATTTTTGATACCTAAGAAATTAATAACTGAATCCAAGAATAATTCTACTTAGTATCTTTTTTGATACCTAAGAAATTAATAACTGAATCCAAGAATAATTCTACTTAGTTACTTTTTTGACAACTAAGAAAATTCATTTTTTGAAATTAAGGATTTTTCGGTTTAGCTGTATCTCATTTCGTATACTTCTTGATTCCTTCTGGATTTTAGAACTTTTTTCCCTCCGTGTATGTATTCATTATGAAATATTCATGTAGAAAAGTTTGATATTTAATAATTTTCGGATCTGATAATAGTTTCAACGAATTTACCATAAAATCAAAAATCAAAAAAGCTACTCTTATTAAAATTCATATTGACAAAGTTCGTTGATTCTCAAAAAGCATAAACACTGACTAAATGTTTTTATTATGGCCTTAAACATTTGAACACATCGCTAGTACATATTTATTATTTAAAAAAGTTAATTTTCAAAAGAATAAAAAACTAATAAACAAATTTACAGTCAGTATTATTGAACTTTGTGACGCCGCAAGTCAGCAAACATATTATACAATTAATTCGTTTTTTAATGAATTAATTTAATACAACATAATGATTTCAACTATGATTTATTATTGTTACAAAAAAAAGTGTAATTTCCAGACGTAGCTAAACATATAGGTCTCAATAGTATCATGATAGCCTTGAAACGTGCCTGTACCGCTCCATGTTTACACAGTTGATTTTTTAAATAAATTTTTAAATTTAAAAATGCAAACAACTGTCAACTAAAGAAATGACAATTTAACAAGTAAAAAGACGGCATTGCCAAAAAAAGAAACGCGATACTCTCAAGTGAATCAGTTTTAAACATACAGACGACATTGATCTTAATAAAAAAGAAGAAAATATAAAAATAAAATATAAGTAAAGTAAAGTAAAAATAAAATTGAATTAAGGAATAATAGCACGCACAACAAATGAAGCAGATTTTTGCTTCCGAATTAGCACTTAATTTACTTTTGTTCATTTACCTGGTGATGAGAATAATCATGGCCGTAATTGAAATTGAGCCACTCAATTGTTGCCGCAGCTGTCATTATCAAACGATTAATTGGAACGATTGCAACTAATATATAATATTTGTAAAACAATTATTCAAATTTTTGTTTAAATTAAAAACTTGCACCAATCGTACCTATTTAAATTATACGTGTAACAATTATTGCATAATAAAATTAAATTATTATTTATAACATTTATTTATACAATTTTTAACTTTCTTATTTTTTCTCACACTTTTCATTGTATGCACTGTTATTGGTTTATACTAAAAAAAAAATGTTTCTTTATAATTTTTAAAAGTATTTTTAATTTAAATTTTATTATTAGATTAACATTTTTTTTTATTTATTTTCAATTTTGTACTTTTAATTTTTCTATTTGCATTTTTTATCATATAGTTTTAAAGAATTTTTAATTTTATAATATGCTGTATTCTTCACATATTTTTTAAATATGAAATTTCAATACAGTTTTGAACATTTTTAATTGACGCATGTTTTATTTTTTTTTTATAAATTTAATGTGTTCACTGTCTCATTCACTTTTTACCACAACCGCTCTAGACGCGTTTTCAGAAAGAATAATTGAAAATTCATAATAATTTTTCTCAACTTGTTTGCATCTTGTTTTCCACACAATCTTCGAGTCTCAAACAACCAATATAGAAAATTCCCAGCAACGTCATCGATTCAGTGAAGCAACATTCTAACAGCTGATTGAATTTAAAATACCTCACAGTAATTTATATTTATTGTATAATTTAGCTTTAGGCCGCATACAACATTGGTGCTTCACTCTACAATAGAAGCGATAACTGATCAGAAAAAAGTCTTTTAAATAATTTTTACGAAATTATAAAATTTAATTGTCCTTCAAGATGTAAATAACAATTAATGGTTATATATCATATTTATATTTAAATTTAAACAGCGCCCTCTGATATAGGAAATTTCAACTACTAATTACATTCGATCAGAGTGTCGCTACTATATAGTGTCAAATGGAAGCCGAACAATTTTCCCCGACATGTTTTTCCTGGACAGTGTCTCGTCGTACCAATCCATTTATTTGTCGATAATTCATTTTTTAATATATTTCTTCCCAAGCAAATTATTTCCCGAAACAATTTATACCAAATGGACGAGAATTAATTCCCGTGATAAATTCTCTAAAATATTTCTTTCCAAGCACATTATTTCTTAAAACAATGCATCCCAAATGGACGAGAATTATTTTTCGAAATTAATCATCCTCTAAAATATTTCTTCCCAAGCAAATTATTTCCCAAAACAATTCATCCCAAATTGACGAAAATTATTTCCCGAGACAAATCCTCTAAATAATATCTTCCCAAGCAAAATTATTTTCTAAAACAATGTATCCCAAATGGACGCGTATTGTTTTCTGAGATTAATCTACATTCAAATACAAATAATTCCCAAAAAATTCCCAAGACAAGTGAATTTTTCTCTGTCAAGAATTCTTTACAAGACTTCATATTTTCGCGAAATATTAAATCACAACAGGAGAATATTACCCACCAAGAATTCTCTTCAAGAATATCATTTTGCGAAAAATCTTCTCAAATCTAATGTAACAACTCTTCTCAAATGGAATGCGGAGAATTTCTTCCCGGTAATTTCTATTCGAGGAAATTCTTCGCCGAACAATTTCCAAGATAATTCTTTCCCGATACAATTCATCCCAATAAAAAAAAATGCTCTCAATTAGTAAAAAAAAAGTACCAAAACGCAAAATATTCTTTTACTATAATTCTGGAAATTATTTTAAACAAAATGTGTACATCCAGAAAAAAATGTCATAAAATCCAATTAAAATTGGTCAATAGGACAATTATTAATTTAATAGTATACAAAAATAAATCATTTCATATAAACTCAATGGCAATGTCATGGTATTTTATAGTATTTAATGGTATTTTCCGGTTAAAATAATAATGTATCCTATTGACTATTTTTAATAGTAAAAAAAATAGTATTCATATAGTATTTTTTTCTGAGTGTAGGAATTAATTGTCTCTAGGAACATATTTTTTTGGTAAAGATTGTCTTGAGGTAACTGAATATTTTCTCGGAAAAAGATTGTTTTGGAGAAGTATTGTCTCAAATAATTGTCATGGGATAAACTATAGTTGACTTTACTATTGGGGTTAAATTTTATCTAATGGAATTCTAGGCAATCGGAATTATATATACACCCAGTCAATAGGACAATTATTTATTTAATAGTATAAAAAAAATAAATCTTTTCATATAAACTCAATGGCAATGTCATGGTATTTTTTAGTATTTAATGGTATTTTCCGATTGAAATAATAATGTATCCTATTGACTATTTTTAATAGTAAAAAAAACTATTATTTATATAGTATTTTTTCTGGGTTAAATGTACACCCAGAAAATGAGTTTATAATAATAATAAAATACCTCATACATATAATTATTATGAAGTTCTTTCTAAAAACTAGAATGTTTTTGTGACAAATAGGTGAAATTCATAAAATCAACTTTTGCATTCTTAATATATTTGCTGCAAATATATATTTTTTTAATATTTAATGAAAATAAAAAGCTAAATAGTTATTTTGTCGTTTAAATAGTTTTATAGTTTTAGTTTAGATTCAATTAGTGAATCGGAACCCATATCATTTTTTCGGTTGGAAAAGGAATCGAAATTGGAACCGCTATTTTGAAAATCTTGGAACTAGAACCGGTACCGATATTTCAAAGAGTATTAGAGTCTGGATTTAATATAGACGAAGTGATAACATCTTATTTTGAACTACAAAACCCAAAATGTTTCGCAGCCATTGATATATGTTTGCAACCATCTTAAGAGAATTTAATAATTTTTAAGATTATTGTGGTAATCATCTTATTATGATTATCAAATCATTCTAAAAAGTAGAGAACAATCACATAAGATTGTCACTTGATATTCTTAAACCTAATAGTAAGATGTTTGCTGCAAACAAGTTTATTTATGTATGTACAAATAGAAAAATCATTTTATAAACGTTTTTAATTAGATATTTTTTGTTTGCAATCATAATATGTCTGCGTTTAAAATTAAATTGAAAATGAAAATGTCAACGAAAATTAATCCGAATTCCGCAAAAGCGAACCTGTGTTCTGTAGTACATATTATTTAAAAAACTATATTATATCGTAGGGTATTAAAATATACTGATAGTTTTTTTTTCTATTCTTATTTTATTTTTGATTTGTTTATATGCTATAATTTTGGCACATTTTACTGTCGGTTTTTTGTTGCCTTGATCTACGGGTGGTACTGGTTGGTGGTGCCATTGATCGCGCTTGATTTTGATTTTTTTAAAACAATAGCACTTGGTCAAATACAATAATAAAAATATGCTAGACTCTAAAGAATAGAATGTGTTGTTTGCGTACCTAAGTACTGTTAAATAAATACAAAATTTTAATGTTTTTTTCTTTTTGTGCAAAAATACTGAATTTATCTCGTACCGACACTTGAATTTTGATGAAAGCAGATAAACAAACCGGCTGGAAAATGAAAAAAAATATTTTTTGCCATTAATAATACTTATATTATTTAATTACTTTGTTGTTTAGCATTTTTCTGCGGTATTTGATGATAATCGCAGGTTTCACTCTTGGTTTCTTTCAAAATTGCTGCTACTTTGTATTGGACGGAATGGCGCCAAGCTTATTGATTTTTGAAATTTTTGTCTGAGTGATGATTGTATTTTAGGAATATCAAAATACATAACTGATTACAAAATATTCAATAAATCAACTATGTATTTTATGTTTTTATAGTTCGTTGTATTTTTGTCACTCCATTATTTTGTTTAAATTGTTTATTCTAAATTCAAATCAGTTTACTTATATACGACACAGTTAATATTGATACAAAATATTAGTTTACAAAAAAATTCAAATTTTCAGAGAAAAATATTTGAAATTAATTTTTAATTTGTGAAAAAAAAAACATCACAACCAGTATTTTCGTTATAAGGACCATTCCACACCAAATCGACCAACGGTTGGAACTCACCTTCTTCGATTTCAATGAAATTTGTGCAACTGATAAAGGGTATCAAGATATGCATTGATTCAGATATACAGTGGTTCAAAGTTGCAAAAAATGGGACAGAAATCACTTTTCTATGGTTGTTCATATTTCAATATCTCTTAAAGTAGAAATTATAGAAACTTCGTTGATGACTTCTTTTTAAACTAATAGAACAGTTGTACCAATTAAGTTGTAACATCTAAACTTGAACATGTGGCCAGTGGTAATAAACCTTGCACTTCAAAATTGATGTTCTTAAAAAGGACACTTTTTAAAATTCTGAAAAAAATCACATATTTTTCTTGTATTAATGTAAATGTGCATGCGAAATTTAAAGATGGTGTTTTTACATATTTTTTGTATTTAAAATTTTTTTTTTCTTTCAAAAGTAAAATGTGCAATAATTTTTTAATGTATTTGTAACTCTGAATTCGAAAATAGCGTCAGTTTCACCAAATTGTCTCTAGTTTTTGAGATATATACCATTTTTCAAAATCGTAAAAACTATATCCCAAAATCAATATCTCAAAAACCAGAGTCAATATGATAAAACTGACGCCTTTTTAGAAATCAGAGTTAGAAATGGATTCAAGAATTATTGCAACTTTTACGGTCGAAAAAAAAATTTTTTTTTCAATACAAAAAATAAACAAAAATTTAGAAAATTATTTTTAAAAATATGATGCCATCAAAATACTATTGATATTTGGCATGAGTATTTATATTAAATCAACCAAATTACACGATTTTTTTCCGTTCTATTAGCTTTAAAACGAGCCATCAGCGGAGTTTCTAGCATTTCTAGTTTAAGAGATATTTAAATATGAACCACCATACAAAAGTGATTTTTGGCCCATTTTTTTGTAAATTTGAGCCACTGTATCTCTGGAAGTAGTTGATGAAAAAATAAAAAAAAATGGTCAATATCTGGGTACCCTTTATCAGTTGCCTAAATTTTATTGAAAAGGTAAAATCTCAAATTTGACTTTTTTTTGGTCGATTTGGTGTGGAATGGCCCATAAATTAAATCTTTAAAATATTTACTTATATATATTTATTGTATATATTTATTTTAAGTTGTTTTATTTTATTTATAATTAAATTTATTGATTTTTGTACACATTGCAAAAAAAGCCGCTACCCAAAAATAATTCAGCAGGCATAACAATAATGTTTGGAGCTTTTGTTGCAAGAGAAATTGTCAGGAGTTATAGCAATTTTGGTTATATGGGAGGTGCCACGCCCCGTGATCCAATCCCGCCCACATTATACTTTTTTCATTTGGGAGAAATTCGAAGCGGCGCACAGTGTGATATTTTTCATATCTAGGGGGACAAAATGCAAAAAAAAAAGTATTTTCAATTGATTTCTTTTTTCGCATATTTAGTAGAAAAATGTCCCATTAAGCCGAAAATGATCATGAAATAAAATTAAAAATATGGTTTCTACGAAAACGCCAAACAAACTTGATAATTTTTCCAAACGTAAGATTGTTTGAATAGGCAAGAATTCATGTCTTAATGGTCCATGCTTTACAAGTTGTAGTCTTTTTCAATTTTTTAAAATGCAAATTTTATGCCATTAAATAAGTTTAATTTGTTGTATATGCATTTTTATATAAATGATTTAGTTTGGGCTCAAATCGTAATTTAATACATGAGTATTAAAACCGTATTTAAATTATAATATTTGAAATTCAAAGAGGTATTAGTAAGTTGTTCCTCATTGTTCCCCTTTTAGATCACATTTAGTATAAAGGTTGGTCAAAACTTTTCTCACAACAACTAAAATTGGCTGCGCATATGTGCGCACTTGCGAAATATCGCGATTTTAGAAAAGGACTTTTATAATAACAAATCGAATTCTGTTTGATATGTGACATTATTTCACATGTGTACCTAAAAATATATCTCCAATTTTATTCAAAGTTTGCTAAAGTGTAGTCACATCTGATGGTGTCCTGCTAATTTTTTTTGTTGTTGTTTTATTTATTATTTTTAGCGATGAAGGACATACAATTTTGTATGGATAGCATTTTTTCGGAGATTTTTCACCGTTTCGGTTTAAGGAATAATGAAATTCTTTTGATGCAGCTCTAATAAATATATTATGCAAGTTTAACTCATTTTATGAATTTTAAAAAATAATGTATTTTTAACTTCCAAACTTCAGTTGAAAATAAAAACTATTTTTTTTGGAATGTATACCTTTTATTTATCACGATTTGCATTTAACAATTATAATGCAACAAATCTGAGGCAATTACAGGTGGAAAGACATATTTTGGTATTTATATTATTAATTAAAGAGGTCTTTTTACGACATACTACTCACATTAAAAAAAAATCGAAAAAAAATCCTAACAATTCAAATAATTTGCTCTTTTTTTAATCATATCTCAGGAACCCTGATAAGTATTTTAAAAATTGATACAACACTTGATAAGTGGGCTTCTATACATATTTTAGATTTAAGAAATATTAAGTTGACTTTGCATCTAACGCCTACTGAGCATGATTATTCCTAAAAACACTTTTTTGCATTTTTGTCGAATATCCTTGAAAAAGGACTATGGAATATTCATTAAAAACGACATCTAATAAACATCTACATCTAAATTCTGCAGAATATTTCATTTTTATTTCAGTTGTAGAAGAATTTTTGTCAATATGTATAGTATTAAATATTTTTTTTTCTTTGGGAAGTGAGCGTGTCAGTTGTCTGACCACTCCCATTTTTTGTAGAGAAGTTTGTATTTCCAGAAAACTTCTCTATACAAAATTTCAAGTCTGTAACTTTTAAATTCGATTTATGTCCACCTACATTATGAAAATATTACACTGTGCGGCGTATCAAAACGTGAGCAGCAAACCATTTTAATAATTTAAAACTCTATTTTAAAATAAACGCTAATACTGCATTTGTCAAAATAGATAAAATTTCAAAGTATTCATAATTACACTCAGAATAAAATGTCCCATTAAGTACTTAATAGTACGACCATTGATCTAATGGTTCGTGTATTAGTAGTTTTTTGTTTTTAAATCAAAAGTTTTCTTATTAATTTCACGGTATTCGAAAAATTCAGCACCATAAATTTAAATATTTCAATATTATTATTTTTAATATAATAAATACTATTATTTTAATGGTTTCTATATAATAATAAAGTTGCATAAAATACATAAACACGAATAAAAACATATTCGTTTTGTGAGTCATCCTGCGTGTTTGATCACAATGGTCGCATGCATTTTTTGGAATAATCCACATTATGAAACGCGTCATTGGTAACGACTCAATGTATTTAATGTAAATTCATTATTTTTAAACTTATTGTTTTATTTATTACAGAAAATAATTAATAAATCGAATTTCTATTATGGCAATGTACTTACACCCAGAAAAAATTCCCTCAAATACCATTGAAATTGGTCAATGGGACAATTATTGATTTAATAGTATACAAAACATAAATCTTTTCATATAAACTCAAGGCAATGTCATGGTATTTTCTAGTATTCAATGGTATTTTCCGATTAAAATAATAATTTGTCCTATTGACAATTTTTAAAAGTAAAAAACTGTTATTTATATAGTATTTTTTTCTGGGTGTAAAAATATACGCAGACTCAAGTATTACAATCATTTATTGGAAACTGAATAAATGAACTAAAATCTATTTTTTTTTTGATAAATTATTAGCAAAATGTAATTCGACTATACCATAAAATTAATAATACGTATTATTTGATATTTATAGGTTTGCTTACATCATTATACATGCGTACAACATCATATTGTATTAAAATTTTGAATATTATTTACTAATGGTACACTTCCTATTTACCAATTTTAAAAGTATAAATAATTGTTTTTCTATTGAAATACTATTAATTTACCATGTCTGGATCTGTAGATTAACATGTAACGGATATGTATCGATGCAGAATTGAATCGGTTCTTGGCTAAGAATGGAGATGTATGTATAAATCTGTATTGAACTCAATTCTATTTAAACTTAAAAAAAAATTGAGAATCGATATATAGAAATACTGTGTCATAGGACAAGGATTTAAATTTCGCTACGTATCTGCCAAACTAACTAAAATATATAAAATTCGTGACGAAATGTGTACTTTGTGTTTCCAGTCCCCTTCATATCAAATTTGTATAACGTATTTCATACGTTTCGTTCTTTTCGCTCTTTAAATAGAACGTTTGTTCAATATTTTTGTTTTGCCAACTATATTTTTTTTTATATAAAAATTTCTTTTTTTTTTTTACTTTGTCGCATGATTTATATGCTCTCCAAACGATCATACTCAACGTTTCGTTTGATACATGAATCAAAAATTGTAGTCACACAATATTCAACCGATATTCAAACGAATTGTACCCGATATTGTTGTCACCGGGAAATACATGATTAATTATAATTATAAATTTTAATTAGAAATTTTAAAATTTCAATTCCAGACAAATAAAATTACATTTATATTTCAGATTAAAAAAACATATATGTTTTATTATTTGTTTTTTAAATGCAGTTTTCTCTAAATTTTTATTCACTATATTTTTTATTTCTTTATTATTTGAATGCAGCGTAATATTATAAACAAATTCTACATTCTATAATTTTATTTAACAATTACGAATTTGCTCGCAATATACTCATATTTTTATAAAGTAAATATATAAGGGAGTGGAGAATTAGGGTGGATTGCACTTTACCGGCAGAAGTGAAAAAAATTGACACCCCCTGAATTTAAAAAAAAAAAATACAACAACAATCAAAAAAGTCACTCGGACCCCTGGTGACCTGGAAAAATCAAAAAGCGGTACACCTGCTGACAACATCATTATATTTGTACTTCCTGTATTACAAAACTTAAACTCAACCTACAAATGTGTAAATATTACAAACAAAATGGTCTAGAGGGCGCTACAGTTGACCGATCTTAAAAATAATAAAAACATATTTGTAATCGTGGGACAATTACCTTTCATTGATGTTGTCGTAAATTTTGGTATTTTGTTGCCAAAATAAAGCGCGTGACAATTTTTTTTTTATATTTCACTTCGGCCGGTAAAGTGCAATTCAGCCGAAAATTATTGTCGTATTTTGATGATGAAGATAAATTGTGAAATTGAAGATAACTAGTGTGCATAAAATGTTAATTAAATCGTTTTTCAGAATGTCATGCGGAAAAAGGTGATTCGTGTGAGAATTTCATCTTGCAACTATCGGTTGAATGCCTTCAAAATCTCATACAATATGCGCTACTGTGCAGTCCCTGAATACACCCATGCTCAGCTGTCAGTGTCACATTTGACAGTGCGCATATTTTGACGTCTACAAAGTGAGTTTTTTTTTGTTAGTGGCGGCGTTGCTGTTGAAAATTGTGTGATTTATTTTAAAGTGCTTTAAAAATTTCCAAAAATTGTTGCGCGTTGTTTTGAAAACAACAAATAGTTGCAGCACAACGCATTTAAGTGCAGCAACAAAGTTCTGTGCCGATAAAAATGCCGCCGACCATAAATAATTTGGCTTTGGCCGAAAAGCGTCCAGTGCGACCGACCGAAAGAAAGTAAGTGTTTAAAAGTAAATGATTTACAAAAATATATTTATCATTAATTTTTACCACAGATCCGAGTTGATTTGTCGCGTCAAATATGGCAATAATTTACCCGACATACCATTTGATCTGAAATTCCTGCAGTATCCTTTCGATAGCCACCGCTTCGTACAGTATAACCCCACCTCCTTGGAGCGTAACTACAAATACGAGGTGCTAACCGAACACGATCTGGGCGTCACCATCGATCTGATCAATCGCGACCTCTACCAGGCCGATCCATATGCTCAGCTCGATGCGGCCGACGAAAAACTGCTCGAGGAGGATGTGCATACGCCGCACGACTCGATGCGTTCCCGTCAGCATTCGCGTAGTGTCTCCTGGTTGCGCAAGTCCGAGTACATTTCCACCGAACAGACGCGTTTCAATCCGCAGAGTATCGAAAATGTCGAGGCCAAGGTGGGTTACAACGTCAAGAAATCGTTTCGCGAGGAAACGCTCTACCTGGATCGCGATGCACAAATCAAGGCTATCGAGAAAACGTTCGACGACTCGAAGATCGAGATTACGAAGCACTACAGCAAACCGAATGTGGTGCCCGTCGAAGTGTTGCCCGTCTATCCGGACTTCAAGAACTGGAAGTATCCATGCGCGCAGGTTATCTTCGACAGCGATCCGGCGCCATTGGGCAAAAATTTGCACGCCCAGATGGAGGAAATGTCGCAGGCCATGATACGTGGTGTGATGGACGAGAGCGGCGAGCAGTTCGTCGCCTACTTCCTGCCCACAGAGGGCACTTTGGAGAAGAGACGCGAGGACTTTGCAGAGCAGGTGATCTACAAGGACGAGCAAGAGTACGAGTATAAGATTGCGCGCGAGTACAATTGGAATGTGAAGAGTAAGGCATCGAAGGGCTACGAGGAGAACTATTTCTTTGTGGTGCGACAGGATGGTGTCTTCTACAATGAGCTGGAGACGCGAGTGCGCTTGAATAAGCGTCGCACAAAGATTGGACAGCAGCCGAATAATACGAAGCTGGTGAGTAGACTGCTGAATTTTAGAATTGATTATAGAAAGGGCAGATTTAAAACATATTGGGTAAATTGAGTTGAGAAATGCGAAATATTATTTCGAAAAAGTGCGCCAAATGAATTTATAAATGGGAAATTTATATTTTAGAGAGCTAAACATTGATATATAGTAAAATTAATTTTATTTTTAATTAAGATGAGGGTTATTTAAATTTAGAACAACCAAATTCAGTATCGAAACATTCAATTTGAATACAGAATATTTTTAATTTCAAAAAGGTTTTTATTAAAAACAGAAAATACGAATAATACGAAGCTGGTGAGTAGACTGCTGAATTTTAGAATTGATTATAGAAAGGGCAGATTTAAAACATATTGGGTAAATTGTGTTGAGAAATGCGAAATATTATTTCGAAAAAGTGCGCCAAATGAATTTATAAATGGGAAATTTATATTTTAGAGAGCTAAACATTGATATATAGTAAAATTAATTTTATTTTTAATTAAGATGAGGGTTATTTAAATTTAGAACAACCAAATTCAGTATCGAAACATTCAATTTGAATACAGAATATTTTTAATTTCAAAAAGGTTTTTATTAAAAACAGAAAATCACATTTTTTACCAGAAATGTTTAAAAATGTTAAAATTTGTTTGAATAAAATCATTTTGTTTTAGAAAATGAAAAATTCTATCCCGATCTAAATGAATAAATTAGAAAATGTTTCATGCTCCTCTCTTAAATCAATGGAAAACTTAATAAATTTAAATATTTTAGGTTGTTAAACATCGTTCACTCGATGCCAACGAGCATCGTATGCAGCGCTATCGCGAAAAACAACTGGAGCCCATCGGCGACGAGGACGAAGAGGAGGAAATGGACGTGGACGATGATGACGACGAAGAAGAAGAGGAACAAAATGTTGAAGTGAATACAGTCGCCGACAGCGAAAAGCCAACAAACAATGAAAATACCAAGAAAGCGAGTGATGATGATGACGACGACAATGACAGTGATGTTCCACAGTCAGCTGCACAAATTGCCAAGGATCGCAAATCACGTTCACGCTCCAAATCACATGCTAAATCGTCACGCTCACGTTCACGTTCTGCATCTGGTTCGGCTGCTGGTTCTGGCTCACGCAGCGGTTCTGGTTCACGCAGCGGTTCTGGCTCACGCAGTGGTTCCGGTTCACGTTCCAAGTCCGGCTCACGCTCGCCCAGTCGCTCCAAGTCACGTTCACGCAGCAAATCACGCTCCGCCACGCCTGCCGGCTCACAACGCAGCAAATCTGGCTCGCGTTCACGCTCAAGTTCGGGCTCACGCAGTTCACGCTCCAAGAGTCGTTCGGCCACGCATAGTCCCGCTGGCTCACGCAAAGCATCCTCTAAATCACGTTCGCGCTCACGTTCCAAGAGCGGTTCACGTTCCGGTTCGGGATCACGATCACCGACACGTTCGCGCAGCGGTTCGCCCAGTGGTTCAGGCTCGGGTTCCGCATCTGGCAGCGGCTCTGATGAAGAGTAGAGTTTAATATTTCATGAGCATATTTAAATTTATTTCTTTTTTCTTTTAATTTTTCTTTTTATTCTCAGCTGTTGAATTTATGACAATTATAAAAAAAAAATGCAAAATTCCTCTCAAAATAAAAAAACACTTTCTGCAAAATGCATAGAAACATAATAGACTGCTAATTTTTGCCGGGAAAATCAAGGGTCACGACGCTGACTCTGCTCGACGATTGCTCGAGCGCCTGCGAGCCCGCGGAGGTGCTGGATCGCGACGTCATCGAGCGTGCATATTCTGTAAGATTTTATTGCTTTTTTTTTATATTTCTTAAATAAAAAAGATCAGCCAATACCTTTAGATGTGGCATACGACAATTCGGAGGTGTCGCTGCGCTTCGATGAGATGCTGCGACACGTCATCAGCAGTTGCGGCATTTTGATGCCCTTTGCATTCAGCGTGCGCACTATTTCCGGCCCCACATTATCATCGGACTCGGCCAAATCGTACAGTTGCCGCGTGACACTCGTATTACGATCCTCGATCTCACGTAGCTCCAGCTCCTTGTTGAATAACTCCATGAACTCCTCGCTTATGGCGCTTTGTTTGATCGTCTTGAGTGCCTGTTTTATATCACGCTCGGCGCGTTGCAACTTGGCCTTTTGCTCGCTGATTTCCTTGTGCAGTTTGCTAAGCAGCTCTTCGTTTTCTGCTCTGTAATTTAAAAAGTTTTTGTTATATTTGAAGGCAAATGTTTTTATTTGAAATTTAGCACTTTTTGCCAATTTTTATCTGCAAAGTTTTTTCCAGCTCCTCGCGTTTGCGTTCGGCCTTCTCGTTGGCCTGATCCAGATCGTGTATCTTGTTGCGCAGTGTTTTCAGATACGTCAGCGCCTTGCAATAGCTCAATTGAAGTGTTTTGACCTCGGCCGTGGTCTCATCTTGAACAGACATTTTTGGTGTAATAAATCAATTGAATACAAAGTCTCTTTATGCATCTCACCTGCACTATCGTGGTGTTGGAAATGTTTTCGATACGCATCGTTCGAGTTGTTCATCACCAGCAGCGTATTTTCCATTGCCTGGATCTCCTCCTCTGCCTTTAGTACTTTAGCATTCAAGACGTTACCTTCATCTAGCAGCATTTGTTTCTCCTGTGCCATCTCTACCTTTAGCTGTGTTGCCGTCACAATTGAGCCATCCTCTTTGGTGCCCAGTAGTTTCGATGTCAACTCGAAGCGTCCTTTGACTGCGTCAATGCGCGTGTTGCGCTCGCCGATGTCCGCCTTTAAGGTGCTCCTCTCCTCGCACAAATGTTTGCGTTTTAGCATCAGCAGATCTCTTTGACTCTTGATCTCTACCATGCGATCCTTCATTGTGCGATTGAGATGCGCGCGATGTTTCTCCAGATTATATGAGTTCTCAGTGCATTTGAGGATTTCCTGTTCGAACTCGTGCGTGCGCATTTTCAGAATGCTTAGTTCAACCATGAGAAGTTGATTTGTTTGAGTCTCGGCTTTAAGCTGTTTGATGCCACCCTCACAATACACTTGGGACTCCTTGATTTTGTAGTTCTGTAAGTAATTTTTAAGTGTTTAGATCATTTGAAGATTCTTAGTAATTCAGAGATTTTTAGTAGGTACTAACAAAATTCGTAGATTTCAAGGATTCCTTAAATTGTAAGTAATAAGTTAAACGAAATTGGTTATTTCAGTACCTATTATTTATAAGTAATTCGAAGATTCCTATTTTAAAATCTTACCCACAATTTCGAAGTCGTGAAGAATTTCGTCCAGGTACCAGCATCAACAAAAATAAGAATATCAGTCTTAAGATTAGTCGAAGAATAACTCTTGCCAACAGGTGTTACTTTGGGCTCAGTAGGCTATTGAGAAGTAGAGTACCCTTCTCGACGACAAAAATACATTCTATAAGTCACTCAACATGCCAGTCCTCCTCTAAGGCGCTCAGGCATGGACGATTGCCAACACCGATGAGCGAACTTTAGGAGCATTCGAGAGAAAGATTCTTCGGAAATTATATGGCCCGATATACGTTGAAAACGAGTACAGTATCAGATGGATAGACGAGCTTTATAAGCTCTACGCAGACATTGACAAAATCAGACGATGGTTGTGTCGAACATGTGAATGAATACGCTCCATCAAAAAGTGTTTTATAATCTATACCCTATGGTACTGACAAATATGTCATATATGTGAACGAGAACAAGACGATGTACAAAATAACGACGCCGCGTGGAGTGCAAAACTGCCGCCAGAGGGCAAAATGCAGAAGCGACAGGCCGGGCATAATTGCTGTGGTCGAAACCATCATGGGTTGTTGACTCATATGCCGATCATATTGATATCATTGACAAAAATACACGAGCTGTAAGCACAGAATTCATCAACCTGGAAGGGATTCGTGTTGAATGGGTCTCACGGTGAACGAGGACAAGACAAAATACCATGTGTTAACGACCAAAAAGTGTTCCTGTGTCTAGGACATAAAGCGGTATTGTTAAAGACTTTGTCTATCTTGGATCCAGCATCAACGTCCAGAATGAATTCAGTCTGTCGATTAAACGCACGGTGCTCTAGAAGCAATCACAAGTATGACAAAAATGGGTATACAAAATACAAATAGGGTTATATTCATCATCATTTCTAGTTTAAAAATCCGTTTGAACCAAAATCCTACCATTTCCTTTTCTCAAAATATCGTCATTTACGTTCAATTTCAAAGATTTTTTAAATTATTCTCTATTTCTTATTATAAATATATTACACAGTGTGGAAAATGGCAACTTTTTTAATTAAACTCCGATTTGTTTTTTATTTTGTGCTTCTATTTGGTGTACTGATAAAAAGTGTTGTATATTCTTATACCCCTACACATCTGGGTTAGACGCTATGGGCTCCGAAAGGGTTCGATGGGTACCCAATATAGTTCGTCATTTTGTAGCGAAGTGGTACTTAGTACGTTTCTATTGTCTTGGGAGCGATTATAGGGAACATCATAAGGATGATTTACACTGAACACCTAAAATTTTGTTCTTAACGATTAACCACTATTTTTAATGGTTTTCTTATAACAACTCCTTTAAGGAGTTAAACCCAGAAGAAGAATTTAGAAAAGTATCTGTGGAGATATTTGTGTAATATTTTAATACGAAATTGAGAAAATTTGAAAAAAAATCTTTGAAACTGAACGTAAATGACGATATCTTGAGAAAAGAAAACGGTAGGATTTTGGTTCAAACGGATTTTTAAACTAGAAATGATGATGAATATAACCCTATTTGTACTTTTTATACCCATTTTTGTCATACTTGTGATTGCTTCTAGAGCACCGTGAACGGAGAGTAACTCTTGTCACTTGTAGGTCTGGATGAAAAGACGAGTTGTATAAGCTCTACTGCAGACATTGACAAAGTCAGACGATGGATATGTCGAGCGTGTGGATGAAAGCGCTCCAGCAAAAAGAGTTTTGTATTCTATGCAGACATATATGTCATATATGAGAACGACCAAAAGACGAAGTACACAATAACGACGACGCGTGGAGTGCACACTGGCGCCAGTGGGCACAATGGAACTTTCCAACCTGTAGACGGAGTCGCGTTGATAGCGTCTTACGGTCAACGAGGACAAGACGAAGTACCATGTGTCAACGACCAAAAAGTGTTCCTGTGCCTTGGACATAAAGCGATATTCTAAAAGACTTCGTATATCTTGGATCCAGCATCAACGTCCAGAATGAATTCAGCCTGTCGATTAAACGGAGAGTAACTCTTGTCACTTGTAGGTCTTGACCTCAGTAGGCAATTTAGAAGCTAAGCTTGAGGCGTTCGAGAGGAAAATCCTCCGAAAAATCTTTTGAGCCATCTGTGTTAGTAACGAGTATCGAACTAAGATAAACCATGAGCTATGCGACGACATTGACATATTTAAGCGCATCAAGATTCAGCGACTTCACTATTTAGGACATCTCGAAAAAGGCACTTGAAACGAAACTCGAAGGAGGGCAGCGCAGAAATGGAAGAAATGAAAAAAAAAACCTGTCAGCGCTTGGTATTTGCAACTGGTTTCAGAAGCGACTGATGCAATTTTTCATCTGCGGTCAAGACTGATACGTTTGCAAAGCTATCTACGTAAGTAAGCAATACAAAGATAAGTAATTTAAATATTCTTGAGGAATAATTCATAGTAATACGAAGATTATTAATAAGTTAATCAAAGAGTCTTGATAAGTAATTCAAATATAATAAGATATTTCGATTTTCGTTTTAATGTATCATGTAATCGGAAACGTTGTGTACTTTAAAATATTTTGTTCCTTAGAAGTAAACTACAACTTATAAGAATTGCAGAACATTATAATTCTTTTTAAGTTATTTGTACGTACCACATTGTCCATTTCACTAAAATCGGCATTATAGCAGGTGGTTAATGTGCGCATATTATCGTCGAGTTTTTTATTTTGCGCCTCTGTTGATTGCAGACGCTTCATAATCTTAACTTGTTGCTCTTCCAGCTGCTCCAAATAGTCTTGATTTCGCTGTTCGACTTCGGGATCTAAGATGCCACCCTCCAGCTTGATAACGTTACGTTCGATTTGCAGACACTTGAAACCCTTTTGAAATGATTGCAACGTAGAACTTTAAAATTTGTATTTTATTTTTTAAGAATACATTGCCTACCAATTCATAATGCAGCTCCGTCTGACGACGCAGCTCCTTCTCCGCATTTACATTATTCTTCTGTACCGCCTGCCTGGTCACACGCGTGCCTTCATTGGAAATCTATGCAATGTAGACTTTAAAACCATTCATCAACTACAATGAAAAACACAATGCTCACTCTCAGAACTTTCTCATCAGACTTGGTTTTGACCAGCTGCTGCTGCGCCCGAAATATCAGCCCATTCGTACGATTGATATCTTTGGTCAACTGAGCCATCGTCTTCTGTTCGTCGTCGTTCATGTCCTCCAGCACTTGCAGACGCTGCTGTGCGCTCATCGTTTTACTCTCCATGCTGGCATATCGTTGATCCAGCTGATCCAGTAACGCAATAGTATTATTTAGCTCCTGCAGCTTGGCCTCTTTCTGTTTGTTGTTTTGTCGATTTTCCGCGCGCTGTTGCTGCACTCGATTCGACAGACCCTGCAGTTCCTTTTGCAATATTTCGACTTCGTTCTCCTTGAGTGCCACCATGTCGGTGAGACGCTGTATTTGCTCCTTAATCTCAGATGTGTCGCTGTTTAGCTCTTCGATGGCCGCTTCCACCTCACGATTGTTACAGATGATTTCGTCGAGTTTGTTGTCGTGTCGCTTCTGTTCAGCGGCCTTTTTCTTCGACATGTCTTTCAGCTGTATCAAATCGGAATCGCCGTTACGTATGTCAGACTCACGTTGTGCCATCTGGGTGACGGCTGCCTTCCAAGTTTCGACCATTTGACGACGTTCCGCATGCGCGACTCTATACAGATTAGCCGTGCATTCGAGTCCTTGTTCTAGTGCTTTTTGTTCGTCGTAAAGCAATACGAGCTCTTTGCGTTTGGCTTCGACATCGTGGTTTACCTTCTGACGTAGAAATTCCTGCTCTTTGGCCTTGAGCTGATCCTCTTTGAAGTACTTCTCGATGAGATCGTAGCCCTTTTTGCCATCGGCCATGGCCTGCGTCCACTCAATCATGGCGGTCTTGGCCCATTTGATGCGATTCGTCATGTTGTCGATGCGATAACGCCGTTTGCAGACTTCCTCTTAAAGAACAAAAGAAGGGGTTTTTCAAAAGCTTTTACATTACATTATATTAAATTTGAGAATATCTAATCTTTAATTTAATGATCGCGTATTAAAAAACACTATAGTGAATATTGTCTCCACTGGAATTTCGACCAGAAGGAAATTTCCAATCAATACCATGATATAATTCGTCTATCGGTTGATTTAGCGACATCGAGATTTCTCAAATTTTGCTCTTCTGTCCAAATTCAATACTCACTTTCTGTGTTCTCCTGAAATTTCAGCAACGTATCATATTCCTTTTTAAGATTTTTAATGTCCTCCTTTAGTTTGGAATGTTCGCGCTCCGACAACTTCAGCTGATGGTTTTCCGTGCGCACTTCCGACTGATAGGCATGCAGCAATTTCTGCAGAAAATTTCAAACATTAATTAAATACATATTACGATGTGGACTACCACTTACTAGGTTATGATTTATGCTGACTTCGGCATTCTTTGAATGTTGCGACATCTTTTCAATACGTTCATTGCTATGCTGCTCCTGCTCTTCCAGTGTGGTTTTCTCCTCCATCAGCGATTCCAGCTCCTTCAGGAGACGCACATTTTCCTCATTGGCCATTGGTATGTCGGCATCCATATTCCAGCCCATATCCGCCATGGCCTGAGCAATGGCTTCGTCTTTTTGCATCATCATCATCCTGCAGTTTTCTTGTGTTGATTTCTTTTCTTTTATGCAGTATTAATTTTTTTTCTCAAAATAGTTTCAGAAATAAGCTTGACATAATAAAGTGATTTTTTGAATACTTTCAGTAGAGTTTACAAAACATTTCTCGTCGTAGTTTTATCAATAAATAAAATTCGAATATAACGTTATGGCAACTTTTATTATTATAAATACTGAATAACAATGGGACTCATAACAACCCCCACCTAAAATTGTTGGTAACATAACTTTACTGTTGTTTGGATGCTATAGTAAATTGTGGAGGGTTGTTTTTCAGATAACGTCCCGAGACGATTGTGGAGTTTGCATGTCGAATAAAATCAAAGTAAAATTCTATCCTATTAATTATTATCATTTTGCAAAATAAACATGTATAAAATTGAAAACATATTTAAAAAAATACCTTCTAAATTCATGCATTTCTTTATTTTGTCTTTCAAAATTGTGTTTAGCATCTTCAAAATACTTTACATTATACAGCAAATTCCATTTCCAAAGAAAAAAGTAAAGAACCACACATTTAATCATAATGTTTTATTCGATATTTTTTAATTAAAATTTTTATTACAAAATTTATTATTGTCACAAAATTGGTTTTGCTATACTACTTAAATACTTAATACATAACTTCGCATATTTAAATAAATGGGAACTGGTATCGTTTTGAAATAATTTCATTATGTATTATTATATATTCGGAGTAATTTTAAAAAGGTAAAATCAAACAATATTTTCCATACTTCGAATTTGGATACTCTAAAAATAAGGTTAGGGTGCGTAATTCAATTTGTACATTAAGAAAACTAAAGATGTTTGAAAAGTTAATACATACTTAAATAACATATTAAGTACTTGCAAATTACTCATTTGTCACTTTCTATGAGTTTTAGTGATATTTAAAATAATAATATTTTTTTTTTTTTGGAATATCTACTAAGATCCACAGCACTCGGACAGACTATATCCATTGTCCTGTGAAATCTATTCCCTACAATTTTGTGGTTAATATCACCACGAGCGCCCATGCCCAAGCCGGGATTCGAACCCGAGACCTTCAGAATGCAAGTCTAGCGCGCAACCTCTGGACTGCTGAGGCCGGCAATTACCGACGAATTACTTAGTGACCGGCAATATGGTTTACGTAAGACTCCGAAATGTGGAATAATTGTATTTGCCTTTTAGGAGAGAGTATGGTTGTTGCTCTAGATATTTCCAAGACTTTTAAACAAGTCTTGCATAAAGTCCTCGTACCACAATTGTGATAACTAATGTTGTTGATTAATTGCATATGGTGTCGGTAATTCGTTTAATCGAGGGTTATCGAGTTGTTCAATAGAAGCTGCGATGAATGGTGATCCTTCCGAACAACATTCTATCAATTTTGTAGTTCCGCAGATCCATCCTTATTTCTTTGACTAGTTTTTGCAACTAATTTGAGAAAAACTCCAATAAGAGCTACTTCACGTATTCTCGAAGAATGATTCTCGATGGGTCATTCTCGAATTCGAGAACTTTAGAGTTTCTGTAACTCAGACTTCGGAATTGGGCGCCCGAAAACGGAACGCGCTCGTATAGATTTGTGACATAAAAAACTCGCTGCTGTTAAGTGAGAAACACGAACTAGCAGAACTTCAATCGTTCAACCGAGCATGTAGCATTGTACTCGAGCTTATTTTTAAGGTACAGCGCTCCTACATTCCGAGCGGCTCGGAGTTGCTCTCTCTTTAAATTATTTCGTTTGCAAGAGTTTTTTTTTGTTGTTTTTGCGTTTATTCTTGTTTATTATTCAATTTTATGCATGTGTTACAAAATATAGAACATTAGGAATGATTTAAACCAAATTTACAAAAAGAGCGAGCCACCGAGCGCTGGAAATGTTGTGGTGCTCGGAGTAACGAGCTAGCGTAACAGCTCAAAACTCGACAGACCGAGCCGTTGTGTTTGACTGTGGCTCAACAGAAATTGAGTTCGACAACAGCGCTCGAAGTTCAAAGTCAAACTGCGATGCGCAGTTTGTTTACAGTTTCGAATAAATATGCTGTCACTCGTTTGTTGTTGCGAGAGCTAGTTTTGAGCTTTTTTGTGTGCTCTTGAGCGAGCTTTCCGAAGCCTGCTGTAACATGATTAATTCAACACAGGAGGGTTTGATATTTTTTCTCTAGTAAGTTGAATTTTACATTTTTATTATACACTTTAATTATGAAGAGCTTGGCTCGTTTTTAGATACAAAATGTTAAATAAAAATTAATTTTACTTTTTGGTGCACTTTAGAGGAATCCATTCGAGAAGTGATACAGAAATGGGTCATGGTATTTATCATGGTATTTTAACAACAACTCAATTCATTTCTGTACAGATGACAGTAATATTTATTCATATACGCTTTGGAGTTTAAGAGTAAAAAACGAAAACCCTTATTACAACCAACTTCCGTAGAAACACCTTGAAAGTCTTTGTACTTTTTTCCATCCCTAACTCATCGCAACAAAATTGGACTTTAATTTTAAAATCTATATTATATCAAGAGCCCACATTATCCATAAGAAAATTTGAAAAATCACTCGAATCAGCGCTGACTTCATTGCTATGTTGCTGCATTAACATTTCCGGTGAATACAGACGCATGTTTCGAAATTGCAGGGATGGTGAATCTGCGCCACCAGCAACCTCAGTACCGTTAACACCATTTGAGTTGGATGGTGAAAAATGCTGGAGCGCATTGCGAGGACTCATCCCGATGCCCATTTTGTTGCAGGACTCGACAACAATGTCGTCAATAGTTTTCGAGAGCATCGCCTCATCCATAGTATGCTTGTCATCTATTGTTGTTTTACTGCTGCACATCGATGTGATATCTGCAATTTCCGCGCTGTGTGGTGAATTATGCGCCTCATATGTGGGCGTGGTATTATTGGCGAGAAATGCTTTTATAAAATTTTCAGAAATCTGCTCGTCCGTGGCGTCGCACATGTTCAGGGCTGCACCGTTGAATGTCGCCGCATAGGGTTGCAGGCATTTGTGAGTGCGCTGTGAAACCTTATAGCGGAAACTCTTCTGACACACCTCGCACCTGTAGGGCATGACACCGGTATGTATGCGCGTGTGTACCAAAAAAGAGACGCGTTGGCGAAAACTTTTCTCTGCATAAGAGAAATGAATCTTTAAATATTTAAATTATATGCAATTTTCAAAAAACTCACCACACACTTCACATTTGAACGGCTTCTCGCCACTGTGTATGCGCTCGTGATTGTGCAGCGTTGACAGCTCCTTAAAGGCGCGCCCACAGGTTGAGCAGACGTGCGGCTTTTCGTCACTGTGATAGAGCAAGTGTTTGTGGTACGATTGTTGAAACGTAAAAGTCCGGCCACAAATCTCGCAAGTGTACGGCATTTCACCTACGCAAAACATAAATGACGTTAACGAAAATCGGGTGATCTATATTTTTACTGTTTCTACTTTCAAACCCAACAAGAAATAGAGAGAAATGGAACAGTATAAAACTGATTTTAGGATTAGAATTAAAATATAATACAAATTCGACTCAGTGGATTATTATTGCTTCGGGTTAATGCACGGCGACCTTAACTAATCTATTGTGCCCCACTTGATACCATAACTGATGACGTTCTCAGTTGTGACATATCCCTTTATAATTTATAGGGGTTCTGGGTATTTTGATAGTTTGTTCTATAAGATGTCCGTCAAGCCTATCTTAGTTAAGAATCTGGTTAGGGTTCATCCTTCTAATATCGTTCAGACTTTTTTCTTTACAATGTTGGTAATATAAAAGGATGGTAAAGGGATGTTTGTTATGAATTTGCCAATATCAAAACTGTCGGGGACAACAGAATTTTTTCCCAAACATATCGTGCGAACAAAAAAGGGAATTCTCTCTGTAATGCGTGGTTCTATTGAAAACCGAGTGAATACCTAAGGGTGGGCTTGGTTTGATACACGAGTAGAATGGGAGAAAGCACGACATGGTGGAATCAGGCCGTAATTTTCCTCGAACAAGTACTATTAAATCAGGTTTTCAAACCCTACGGGTTCTTCGGTGCTCAAGAGAACCAATATATAATAGTTTGGCACTACACAGTCCTATAAGAACTTAGGCCGAGCCGTCTCACCATTTTGAGCTGTGCGTGTTATATTTGTACTCAAAGTGGTGGGACCTACAGTTTATTGCCGAATCCGAACGGCGGGTGAGAGCTTTTCATAGGCAATGTTTTACTCTCGTAGGTTTGCCATTTACTGCCGAGAGGTAGCGCGGTATAGAAAAATGTTTCTATGAAAGTCCAGACTTGAACTGGGGACCTATTGGCTCGCAGTCCAACGCACTAACCACTGAGCTACCGCGGCTACCGAGAACCAATATAGGATGAATTTATTTCATCCCCTATTAAATTTATCACACGTAGCTGGATCCGATCGAGGAACTCCAAAGAGGATTTTGAAGCCCCTGCCCAAATTTGTGAATTGTATGCCATCTTAGGCCAGCAGTAGTGAAGTGTGTATGTCTTACACCGTTTTAGAAAATCAAGCCACTCGTCCGCTTCTTTCGACACATCACATATATGGTCGTTATAACGGAGATCACACTGTATTGATATGCCCCATTAAACCAATTTTTGAATGTTTTATGAGCCCTCAGAAAAAATACTCATAAAAGTATCTCATTTAAGACTGTTAACGGAGCTCTTAAAAATATTACTCATAAAAGATTCATATTAAGGAGTTATTTAGGTGCTAAAAAGCATCATATATAAAATTGTTTCTGAGCGCTCAGAAAATAGACTCATTAAAGTTCCATATTTTAGAATGTTTTAGGAACGCTCCAACAAATTCGACTCATAAAAGATTCTTATTCATGGGCGCTTTAGAAGCCCCATCAAATGAAACTCATAAAATCATCAAGTTTAAGAGTATTTTAGGAGCACTCAGAAAAGGGAGTCATAAAAGTATCTTATTTATGCCTGCTTTGTTTAAATAAAATTGATATCGTTTTGAATTTGAAATCAAATGAAAAATAATAAAATATTAGTGTAAATTCAACAGACAAAACTACATATTAAAAGGATTCTTTGAAATGAAAGCATTTTCTCACGGATGTGAGAATCATGTACTATGTTGGATTAATTTCAGACACATTCTATATTTCTGAAGAAAGAAAAACTCCAAAAATGAAGCAATGTGGTGTCTAGAAATTCTTAAAAATGTGAATATTTTAAAATGATCAAAAATATGCGGATTTTTGCTCTCTTTAAAGCGCAGTTTCTGAAGCTCAAATATGAGTGTTTTAAGAGTAATAAAAGTGTCAGAAATATGAAGATTTTTGGGCTCATAAAATGGTGCCCTCTACCCAGGGGTTGAGAGTCTTTATGGGCTCTTTTAAGTGCTCAAATATGAGTGTTTTAGGTGTAATAAAAGAGCCAGATATAGGGATATAGGGTTTTTGGGCTCATAAAATGGGGCCCTCTACCCAGGGGTTGGGAGTCTTTATGTGCTCTTTTAAGTGCTCAAATATGTCTTTATGGGCTCTTTTAAGTGCTCAAATATGAGTGTTTTAGGTGTAATAAAAGAGTCAGATATATGAGGGTTTTTGAGCTCATAAAATGGTGCCCTCTTACCCAGGGGTTGAGAGTCTTTTGGGCTCTTTTAAGTGCTCAAATATGTAATAAAAGAGTCAGATATATATGAGGGTTTTTGGGCTCATAAAATGGGGCCCTCTACCCAGGAGTCGGGAGCCTTTTTGGACTCTTTTAAGTGCTCATATATGAGGGTTACACTCATAAATATGACACATTTAGGAGTCTTAAAAGACTCAAAATGTTTGCTGGTTGACTCCGCAATATCCACAGCACCCATATTTATAGTTTTTCTCTATGGTCTCCTTCGAGAGTTAATATAGTCTAGATTTTTTTTCAAAAAACACTTGCACAAGCTGAAAACATCTATCGTACAATATTATTTTGGACATGGATTTCAGTTCAAAAGCAAGAATAGGGTGTCCGAGCCGTGACTCTAAATAAAAATTCTACCTACCCTTGAGTACTTCTAAACTAATAATAAAATATACTTGAAGTGAAGCCTAAACTTAAATAACAATATAGATTCAATTTTGCACCGATATCCAAAACTTACCCGTGTGCAAGCGCTTGTGCTTTTTGAGAAAGTACTTAGTTGTAAAACACTTGCCACAAACATCGCACTCCCAAATTTTAGCATTCTCGCCACTCTTGGACTCCTCACTGCCCTTGGACTCTACAACTGTTGCAGACTGCTGAGCTGCTGGTTGTGTATTGCTCTCTTTGGTGTTTAGCTCAAGCAACACATTTGAGCTAGGAGCCACTTCATTAGAATTCAACAATATGTTGACGTTGCTGTTGTTGACTTGTGGCTGCGAGCTGGTAGGATTGATAAGCAAAACCTGCTCTGTGCTCACCACCAATTGGTTGTTTGCAGCATTTGCTATGGCAGTTGTAGCCGATATGGCAGTTGTTGTTGGCCCTATTGCTGAGGTGGCAGCATCTTGCTTATGTGTCAAACGTATGCGCTCACAAATGTTGAGTTTAGACGCACTATTCGCAAAGGGCATACCCATTAAGTGAACCACTTTAAGGTGCACACGCAAGGAGCCTTTCATCTTAAAGGTTTTGGCACAAAGATGGCACTTAAAGTCGTGTTGCGACTTATTAACACTTGTGCTACTTGTGCACTGTTGTGCACCACTTTGATACATATGTGCACTGTCTGTATGCTGCTGTGCAGAGGTCTCCGTAGTTGTCTCATCGCCTAGATTTTGATGCATCAATCGCATATGCATATTCAATAATTCATTATTGCGAAAACTAAACGCACAAATATCACATGTGGGCACAACTGGAATCGTATTGTACGTTGTATCGGTCGCTGTGTGTTGTTGAATATTGACAGCCGTTTGTTGGACTGCGTCCTGTCCTAAGTTGGACGACGTATTCGAATTGATCTCTTTTGCAGCATCCGTAGCATGAGTTCTGTCTGCTGTTGCGGCAGTAAAAATAGTCGTATGACTAAACAGATGAATGGTCAACTTATCCAAACCCAAAAACAACTCATGACAGATGGGACAAGACAGCGGTCCGTTGGCGGCGCGTATGAGGCTGACTCGCAGTGCGTCGATGCTGGCGAAACTCGAATGGGCACACAATGGACACAGCACTGACATTGAACACATTTTTCGACGTCAACGTATGAGAAACAAAAATACATAAATTCAGCGTTATATTAAAGATTTTTAAATATTTAAATGCAATTAAAAAAAAATGTATTTTATTATATTTGATTTAAATTCGTAACACTTTTCAAATCTGCTAATTAGTGTACTTTAAAAAATTCAATTTTGATTATGAAATAATATTTCCAACTAGTTGCCTCGAAAACTTTTCAGCAAATAAAAACGCATTTATTCGAAAATTATACGAATATCAAAATATTTCGTTTTCTAAAAATATATAAATCAAAGAACAACAGAGGCAAGCGCCCGCCATTCTCTGGCGCTCGTTCTCGGTCAGCCTATAGGCCCATTCTCTGCATAATCTCTCACTCTCTCTACGAATGGTTTTTCTCAAAAATTTAAAATATTTTCTACTCTTAGAGTCAATAGAAACAAAAAAATTCGAATTGTTTCTAAAAATCTACGAGATGCATATGATTTTGTTTAAAAACTTTGTAGAGGCAAGCGTCATTTTTTTCCTTATTGTCTGCATGTTACAGACAATTTTTCGCTTATTTCCACTTGATTCTCTTTGAGTTACGAAAATAGATTTTTTTGTAATATCGAAACATTGCTGTCGGCGTGATATGCTCAAGCAGTCTCACTTTTGTATTTGGCAAAAGAGCGATTTATTGTAAATATTTTTATATATTCAAAATATAATCATTTGTATTTGTTACAGCTGATCGAAGTGTGACGAATCTTTTTCTGATATACTCAAATATTTATCTATGAGTTGCATTGCATTCGAACTCGCGCACAGATTTCAATTTGATAATTTGTATTTCTGATAAAATACACTGTGTCACAACGGAAAACGACGAAATTGCAAAATTCATGGATTTATATTGTACATCAATAATACATCAATAAATCATACAATAATCATACAATTAAAAATATATTAATTTTCAAGAGAGAGTTCCATAAAATACGTCCGCGAATACAAATTAATTCTTTTTCAATTGTATTCATTAAGGGGATTCATGTCAGGCGCGTAATTTGTGGAAATCTCTTAAATGGTAGAAATTTACGCAAAATTTGTATGAGAATGTTTTACGTTCAACTCATAAATTTATTTGTCGATTTTTATGTGAAAATTACGTAAATTTATTTTCATAAATATTTGGTTCTATCATTTCGTTAGTTGTCAATAAAATTATGTTTTATAACAAATGCGTTTTCAATTAATTGTGTTTTAAAATGATTATAAGTGAAATAACTAAAAATTAGAGTGCAACCAAATTTTTATAAAATAGTTTACGAGAATCCAGAGAAAATGCGTTCATGTCGAAATGTGCGTAATTTTATTTTTTTACGAGAAGAGAAATTTGCAGTGCTGAGATGAATCCCCTTATTATGTTTATATATTTTTAAATCTTAAATTTATTTTGGAATATTCCCTGCCGAAAATAATAGTTCTGAATATTTTCACGAAAAACTAAAATGGAAAGAAAACGTTTTTCTTCAAATATTAAAAAAACACAAAATTGGTAAGTCTTTCTTAGGAAATTATAAAATTCAAAAACATCCAAGTAAGTATTTATACTAAGTCCAATATGGATTGTAAGTTTTCAAAATTGTTCATTTATGATAAGAACATTTTTGGTTATAATCGACTGATTCGCACCAAAATTTGATAGGATATAAAGAGTCCAGAAATGGAATACCATTAAAATAGTCTTAATCGAATAAGCATTTAATTTATATTTTGTATATAATTTTTATGGAGCATAAAGTTCAACTAAGACCTGCGTCATTAGTTATTTTTTGTGAAATTGGATTCTTTTGAGACTTTTCGAATACCGAATTACAAAAAAAAGTCCAATCGTAATCAAGATTTGAACAAAAGGTCAGATCATAAAAATTTTAAAAATATTGTTAATTGAAAACTTGAAAAAAAAACAAAATCCTTATTTAGGATTTTGTAAAATTTTGATAAAAGAAAGTCCGCAAAGAACTAGTATCGGATTTTTGTAACCGGAACCGTTGTTAAAATAATGTGTGGAACCAAATACGGAAACCATTTAATTGCTTGGTTGTAATCGGAATCATAATCGGAACCGATATTTTAATAATCTTGGATTCGGAACCGATAATCCAAAGTCCTTGGATAGAAGAATATTTTTTTGAAATAGTACCGATTTTATTTTTCTTGTATATGTTACAAATTTATGTCGAGATTTACTATTTTATATTATATCCCTAAAAAAACTAAAAAAAAACCCATGTAATATTCATTGCAAAAAATTGTTTTTTTTTTTAGTATTCCACGAACTTTAAAATATAAAAAAAAGAAAAGAATTGAACAGCTTCAATGTTCAGAATTTCCTCACTACCCATGCAAAACCCATTTTATTGAGATACATGTTTGTCAAATTGTCAAAAATATAAGTGTTTGTATTACGTATAGTTCAATTTTAGCTATTTTAAAAAATGTTCAATAAACATTTTAGCATTTCGGGGGTGTCAGAACCCTTAAACCGCCTCCCCCCTGGCTCCGGGCCTGTAGGTATCTAAATTAGGAATTTCATTAATCTAACTCTTCAATTTTCAGTAGTAGTGATTTCAAAGGACATACATACGGACATCGCTAAATCAGGAGGTCATGCTGATCAAGAATAAAAGAAAATTTACAGAAACATTTTTATTAAAATATGGAACATTTCGTTGTTATAAAGTATCTTTAACCTTTAGTGCGTAAGGTATATTTTTTCATTTTTAAGGTATATATTATGTACTGTCAAACGCAGTACATTTTTAAAGATTTTGCTTAGAACCTACCGAGATACGCAGCAGATCTATTGACAGTGCGTTTTGAAGTGAAGTTGGCTGCAGAAGCGATGATTAAAGTTACCACGCTCAGAGTTAATGTAAGTTTTTGAAAAATTTCTCCAGCTGTAGCGGTTAAAACTAAATTAAATCTTTAACATTTAATTTGTGTATTTTCTTACCATCCATCCTGACATTCATTATTTTTATTTTATTATTATTACGTTAATATTTATTAAATATCCTCGATGGATTTATCTTTGTTATTTACCTTTATGATGAACTGGAAATTAATTAATTAATTTGGTTATTCTTTTTTGTTTTTTAATTTCAAATTTTTAATTTTTGCTTATGCATTTTTTGTGTTTTTCATTTAATGTTTTTGGTTTTATTAAGGAATGCGCACGAAAAAATTGTAACATAGAAAAATCAAGTAATCTGTGAATTCAAAATTTTTCATTTAATTTTTGTATTATACCTCACTTTATGCAAATTCTTTATCAAAAAAAAATGCTTTGTTTATAACGAAGTTATGAGCCTTTTTAGAAATCCCCTCCATCAAGGACTTTATGGTGTTTTCATTATTCTTAAATACCCTTATATCTTTCGATTAACCTTTTGTCTCCTTCAGTATCCTCTTAATTAGAGCCCAATAACTTTCCACTGGCCTCATTTCAGAGCAGTTTTAATGATTAGACTCATTTAGTACAATTGGTGGTGAAACACTCCTTCGCTTTTTTACATATTGGAATGATACCAAATCAGAACAAAAGAAGTAGGATACTTAACGCGGCATTACAAATGATGTTAACCACTTTTGCAAGCTTTTAGCAATATCCATTTTCATTGACTCGGAAGTAGGGCTTCCAATCCGGGGCTCCCGGGATCCCGGAGAATATTTGTACCGAAAATCCCGAAATGAAATCCCGGGATTGCCAATCAAAATAACGTGTAGAAAATATTAAAACTATTAAATTTTAAATTTGCAGTCGTTAGCATATTTTAATTAATTTTCAATAGACTTGATGACAAATGTTTGATTTCATGTAAGGATACCGCTGCTAGTATTTTCCACAAAACTATATGTTTAATAGTGCAGATCGAAATCAAACTTATACTTTAATATCAAAGTGTAATACGGCCTAAAAGTTACATAATGCTGTGAGAGAATACAACAAAAAATTTGATCGAAAAAATTGTCCTGTGCTTAAGCATTGCAGATAAATTTAAAAACAAATTCATATTTGTGTTTTTTTTACCATCTAAATAAAATTGTTTTGTATTGGAATAGGCTCAATAAATATAGTTTGAATATACTAATCCTACTGAATAATATTCCGGTTTTATAAAATAAAATTACGTTTTTTTTTGGTTTTTTAAACTTGCCAATTTATAAAATTTTAGGTGGACATTAATAGATTTAAACTCTAATTTTTGGAACCTATTCTGATACAAAATATTTATTACCCTAAACATAAATTTATTTTTTAAAGTTTTTTTTTACCTTCAGTTGCAATGCGCGAACGGCAATAAAACATAAACAATATTATGTAATCTGCAAAAATTTAATTATTGGCAGACTTTAGGATTTCTTTACTATACGTCACAGAAATTGATCGTTAACATATTTGGATTCAGAACTACAAAGAATGTATAAACACAATTATATTTGTGACAGGTTTAACTTGAGAAAATGTAAAATTTTTGTTCTATTTAAACTTCAAGGACGATGCGCGAACATAAGACAATAATAGATTCAATCACTAATTTTTCGAGCCTACTCCGATCCAAAACAGCTTTATTTAGATGATAAAATATTGATTTAAAGTGTTTTTAAAGTGATTGTTTCGTGCGACGCACGTTTGCTATCTGGGTTCATCTGCAATACTCAAGCACAGGAAATTATTTACAGACTCAAATTTTTTTGTGATAAACTCTAGCAGCACTATGTAAATTAAGACATTTTACAACTATGGGAAAAATATGCCGATTCGACTTAATGTGTAAAATTTACTTATTTAGTACATGTAATACAAATTTCAATCATTCGGGACATAATCCGGGAGGTATCCCGGGATTATTTTTCTAATCCCGAAAGTCCCGGGATTTCCAAAATGCTTCGTGATTGGAACCCGTACTCGGAAGTTACACACGGCTGGCTTTTTTTTACTTCAACTGCATATTGCTTGTCACACGAAAAATTTCTTGGGGACTTGGATTTTTTTTTTGGATTCTGTACTTTCTGGTATATTTCCCCGCTGATACGCCTTGTAAAAGACGTTGCTGGAAGCTGCGAAAAATCTACCAATACATATATTTCGTCATGCATAATGCAACACAGAAATTTTGTTACAAATTAATGCCTTCAATTTTTAACATCTATTTCTTGCATCAATGATTTTCGGAGCATTCCGAAATGAGACTTTCTGAACTTTGTACGATTTAAGGCCAACTTCCTTTTTACTTTGCGGACAAATGTCCGAAGCATTTGGATTTTTTATGAAAAATGTCCTTGACACGTTTATCTCTGTGTAGATCTCCCAATCCACATTCTCTGCCAGATCCCACTTTTCGATCAGTGTTTAGATTGTCATTAATGTTTTTCAAAAGCCAGTTAACAGTTAGACAGAACACTTTAATAGTTTTGGAAATTTGTAAGTGTCTTCATTTCGAATTTTGCTGAAAAAATTTCACAATGATTTTTCGAATTTCAGCTTGAGTATCAATTTCTAGTAACCACTTCTGTAGAAATGAAAATAACTTATTTGTGTTCATCTATCAATAAAACCGAAGACGATGGTTGGTACACTAAGAAAACAAAGATGATTACCAGAAATATCACAGCCCTAAATATCAAGTTATTTACAAATTATTTAGATCGTATTTGAAACAACCATCTTTCAAATTTACGATTATGTATAGCAACCATTAAACATCTTACCAAAAGGAAGATAGTTAATGAATATTTGTAAAAGGTACTCCATTAGAATTCGCGGAGTAATTTTTATTAAATTGAAAGAAAATTAATCTAATGTATTTTTAATTATTATGGAATTAAAACAGTATACTGTTTATACATCGCCATCGTCATTATAAAACCTTCGAAGTAAAATTGTACAACGACTTGAAACATCTTCGCAGAAGAACCAAGTCCGACCGGCGATGCTATCATCAAAGTAAACTCTAAAAAGAAATATTTTCCATCACGTGTTGATAATTTTAATCACAGAATAATTTATTTTCACTTTTACCAATAAAATGTAATATTTGAGTTGGCACTTTTTTACACCATTTGATTTATTTAATTGTTGTGGATAAATCGAGCGTAAGGAAAAAGTACGCCATTTTCCTTTTTTATGGTAGTCAAATGTCAAAATGCCTCAAAAGTTTTGCAGCAAATGTCCAAGAGCTCAAGATGTTTGCTGTAAATATCTCAATTTCCATTGCTGTTGTGACAAACATCTCGTAACTATCTGCATATATGTCATATTTAAAAAATATTAATTGTTTTGCTGCAACTTTATTGAAACTTATGGGATGTTTGAATATTTGCTACAAGGCGTAAATTTAAAAGGATAGTTGCAGCAAGACTTTCATAAACATCTTGTTTTCTTAGTGTATGCTAATATTTTTTACCGGACACTTTTAACAAAAATATGAAGTGAAAATCTATGTTACAATTTATTCGTGCGCACTCCTTATTTGATATTATATTTTTCATTATATTTTGTGTTTTATTATATTTTTTTTGATTGTGTGTTATTGTTTTTAATTTTCATTTGATTTTTTTTTTTTTCTTGTTAGATTTTTCTGTTTTGCGTAAGACTTTGTGCTTTAATTTTTCTTTTGATTATTTTTTTCTATTTTGTTTTTCTTTTGATTTTTTATTATTTCTATTATGTTATTCTTCTGATGTATTTTTGGTATTATGTTATTCATTTTATTTTGTGGTTTAATTATTTTTTTTTTTGATATTGTGTTATTGTTTGGTTTTGCCTTTGACTTTATGTTTTTAATTTTTTTTTGCTTTTTTTTCTTTTATATTTTTGTGTTTTGCTTTTGACTTTCTGTTTGGATTTTTTTTTATATTTTTATTTTTTCTTTTATGTTTTTCTGTTGATTTTATCTTTTTGCTCTTGTTTATGGGTTTGACTTTATTTTGTGTTTTTATTGTGTGTTATTTAAATTTTAACATTGCTTTTATTTCTGTGTTTGATTTTGACTTGATTTTTTCTTAGAATTATTGTTTTGATTTTTTTTTTGTGTTTATTTTTGCTTTTATTTTGATTAAGGTTTTCGTTTGACATTGTTCAAATTTTCTTTTTTTTGTGATTGTTTTTGATTTTGTGTTTTCTTTTAATTTGTATTTTCCTTTATTTATTTTTGCGATTCTATTTGTTTTTACTTCTTTTTGAATTTTTTGAGTTTGTTTTTACTTATATATATTATATATTTTTATATTTGATTTTTTTTGTTTTCTGTTCGTAGCTGGTGTGTGCCAAGTTACATCGTTTTGAAAATTAAGGTTGTATGAGTGGTAACACGCCCCATTATCCAATCCCTATGTCAGTCTATGTCACCTTCCAAATTCCCGTTCAAAATTTCAGTCAAATCGGTTCAGCGGTTTAGAACAAAGTACAGACAGACGCACCAAGAGTTTTATACATATCGAAGATAGATAAGAGACCGTTGCGGTTTTAAAAATTTAACATGTTTAATGGAAAAAACTATTAATACATGAGAACCATAAAATCAATGGCCGTAAAGTACTTAATGGGTCATTTTCTTATGAGTGTACGAAACCCAAAACAATCGGGTCAATATGTGTACGTTGCAACGTATTGCATAGCATTTGGTTCCGGGCAGGAGAAGAGAGTTGGATGCACGCTAGGCGCACATTTAGCCATATTCCTTTCTTCTGTTCTATGCCATGGCGTTGCCAACGTTTGCAGTGTGCCTGGTTTGCTGACTTGGGCTGCTGAGACTTTATTTGTGGCTGCGTAGGCAATTCACAGATTAATTGAAGTCATCGTAAGAAGTTGTAAAGATATCGCTAAAGAATTTATTTTTGTTTTTTACGATAACGGATGAGTATTTTTTTTTTACATTTTAGATTGGTGCGTTTGTGGTGGATTTGATTCTGCGACTGGTGTTTGGTTTTGTTGCATTGGAATTTTTATTATTTATGGCACACTTTGCAACAATTATTTGATTTGGTTATCGCTTTTGATTATGGTTTCTATCTCTATCTCTGCTTTAGATGTTGCTGTAACTTCCCAGATAGCAAAATGCTCGCATAGTGTTCGCACTGTGAGCGCACGCCTGATAAAAAAGGCGCACTCATGTTCGCACAGAGTAGCAATCGTGTGTCCGCAATTGAGACTCAATACGCTCGCACTAGTGCGAGGCATTTGTGAGTCGCATTTGATCATCAATATAGTCGCACGTATGCGTACAAAATTTTAAAAATCAGTAGCATGAGACACATATGCGCCTCAATATAGTCGCACGAGTGCGAGCAAAATGTGTGAGGCGCATATGAGCCTCATATAGCTCGCTCATATCACGTCGTGCGCCTGCACTAATGCGAGTTTTGTGATTTTAGTGTGCTCGCACACTGCTCTCACTTCGCACTCATGTAGTGCCCCGCATGTCGTGTGTTGATTATGCTCGCATATAGCTCGCAAGACGTGAGCTCGCACGATATAATTTATTTGTGCGACGTACATTTGCTGTCTGGGCAGAGTATACATTTATAATAGAGTTTCCTTCCGAGGTTGCTGGCGTCTCTGCCGAAAACATTAGTTATGCGGAAGTGTAATTTTACAGATTGAAGTTAACAGAGGAAAACAGTGCACAAAACTGGATCTGTCCGTGGATAATTTGCAACCAAACTTACCAAGATATATTGCTATTCAACGCCTTATAAATTTTAATTATTTTTCTGTCCAACAATGTGGCAGAAAACATCAGAATATTGATTTGAAAATGTGTCTTTTGACAACATTTTCGTTTCAATTTCCAAAAGTGGCAGAGAAACCACCTGTATGGAAACTCTATATCAAATATATACTCTCTGTCTGGGTTAGTAAACAAAAATAGATGTAAATAAAAACAAGAATTCTTTTTTTTTTTTCAATATTATTATTTTTTTTAAATTTAAGTATAATATTTCATTTAAATTAATATTTTTTATTTTCAGTATGACATATTCTGTTACGCATATGTTTAGAATTAATATTATTATTATTTTATAATGTACTTAATCCATTTGACATAAAAGTAAAAATGTTGGATTACAAATAATTATTACTGCTCAAGTTAAATAAACCAAAGAAGAAAAAAAAAATAAAATAAAGAAATATTTATATTGTTCCATATGTATGTGGTAGATATATTAAATATTATATGTATATTACTATGTATATCATGTAGCTACTTCATTAAGTTAAGCAAATAACTAAATTAGCATTTAATGAATCGAAAGAAAGAGCAAAATATATATATATTATTATTTAGAATAAAATACAACAAAATTAGTTTAGTTTTAAATACACTTAAATAAAGTATATATATATATATATTATATTTATATAAAAGATTGAAAAAGAAAGAGTAGGTAAAAAAAAACACTTAAGTTTGATTCTTTCTCGTACGCATCAAAGATTTGCTAGTAATTCACTATGTAAATAATTTGTTTAATTGAATGCGTTAACAAAGAAATAAAAATTGAACCCAAAATAATTTGCAATAATTGGAAGAATGAAGAGAACACGAAAAAAACCACTTTAAAAATTAATTCATAAATGTTGTGTTTTTGTTTTTGCAAACGTTTCAGCAAAAATAAACGTTTCAACTAAACGTAGACTTAAAACGAAAAATAATTGTATTAATATAACAGAAGCAGTTGGCGTGTGTCGGCCAAACACACAACTAAAACATACTAACTAATATAAAATTTTTATATAAACAAAAACTAAAAGAATTAATTATAGTAATAATAATAATAAACTTGAAAGTATTCTCAAAGATAAATAATAAAGCACACGTTAATAATTTGCGTTTCTGACTGCTGCATCAAACATTTATTATTTGAGTGCACAGCCACTACTATCCATTGAAATTGAAATAAACAAATAAAATGCATATTCGATAAGTTTTAAATGTACTCTTGCTGCTGCTGCTGCTACTGTTGCTTGGAATTAATAGCCATTTATGTATGTAATTCAATGCATTTTAAATTATTATGTTTAGGTTTTGTTTGTTTTAATATTGATATTTAAATATTTATACGAATTTTTAAATTCAAATATATTTATATGTATTTTATAGATATTTATACGTAAATTTAATGTTTGCTGCTGCTTATTGCATTCATTCGCTTCTAGTAAATCCTGCTCCATATTTTGACGCACCCTGTGTCGCTTCAATCAGTCCGTCATCTGTCGCTTAGGACAAATGGAACGACATGCTGCCCTCGTTGGCGGCCACCTTCAGCTTCTGGCGCATCACCTCGCGACTCGTGTATTCGGGCAGCTTCAGATAGTTAACGCAAGTCATCACAGACGGTAGGTAATCGTTTGGATTTTGATTGCCATCGAGCGTTTTGCGCACAATGGTCAGCGGCGGTGTCAGCGACTTGAAGCCGCCGGTGGGGAGACGCGGCGAGCCGGTGACAAACTGCAAAAAGAGACGCTGTTCGTCGCGTGTGTACGACGACAGTATATCGTACAGATATTGTATGGCCTGCGAGTCTTGCGTAAAGCCGTGATCGGTGCGACAGCAGTCGAGCAGCATTTTCACGTCCCAGCGCTGGAAGTTGGTGTTGCCAGAGCCGCAGAAAACATTCTCCAATTCCTCGGGATAGAACATGCGTAGACGTTGTGTGGGAAACACGGAATCAAAACCTGCGAATAGAAGAAAATATGTTTAAAAAAACAAAATCATTTAAATGTAGATAGAAAAATTTAATTTAAGAAGCAAAATTAATCAAAATACAATTTAAATATTTGATGTTGCTAAAAATAGTGGTGAATTGTAAGCAGAAATTCCACTTGAAATTCAAAATAAATTCCAATTGACATTCAAAAAACATTAATTGGAATTCAGACATATTATTTGAAATTCAAAAGGCATCAATTGGAAAATCAGAAATTCCAGCTGGAATTCAAAAAACACCAATTTAAATTCAGAAATTCTATTTGAAATTCAAAAAACATCAATTGTAATTCAGAAATTGTATTTGGAATTTAGAAAAAATCAATTGTAATTCAGAAATTCCATTTGAAATTCAAAAGGCATCAATTGGAAAATCAGAAATTCCAGCTGAAATTCAAAAAAACACCAATTTAAATTCAGAAATTCTATTTGAAATTCAAAAAACATCAATTGTTATTCAGAAATTGCATTTGGAATTTAAAAGACAACAATTGGAATTCAGAAATTCCATTTGAAATTCAAAAGACACCAATTGGAATTAAGAAATTGCATTTGTTATTCAAAAGACATAAATTGGAATTCAGACATTCAATTTGAAATTTCAAAAGACATCAATTGGAATTGAGAAATGACATTTGGAATTTAAAAGACTTCAATTGGAATTCAGAAATTCCATTTGAAATTCAAAAGACACCAATTGGAATTAAGAAATTGCATTAGGAGTTCAAATCACATTAATTGGAATTCAGAAATTGCATTTGAAATTTAAAAGACATCAATTGGAATTCAGAAATTCCATTTAAAATTCAAAAGACACCAATTGGAATTAAGAAATTGCATTAGGAGTTCAAAAGACATCAATTGGAATTCAGAAATTGCATTTGGAATTCAAAAGACTTCAATTGGAATTCAGTAATTGCATTTGGAATTTAAAAGACATCAATTGGAATTAAGAAATTCCATTTGAAAATCAAAAGACAACAATTGGAATTCAAAAGCCATCAATTGGAATTCAAAAATTGCATTAGGAATTCAAAAGTCATCAATTGGACTTCAGAAATTCCATTTGAATACAAAAGACCAATTGAAATTGTATTTGAAATTTTCAAAGACATCAATGGAAATTCAGAAATTCCATTTGAAATTCAAGACATCAATTGGAATTCAGACATTTTATTTGAAATACAGAAATTCTAATTGAAATTCAGAAGACATCAATTAAAATTCAGAAATTCCATTTGAACTTCAAAGGCCACCAATTGAAATATATTTGAAATTCAGAAATGCCATTTGAAATTTTGAAATATTTTTGTTTTTTATGCTATAACTCTTTATTTGCGCAAGATAAAATAGTGATGTAAAGGCATTAATTGTTTGTTTTTAAAGCAGCTATTGGCATCATCATTTAAAAATATGTTGCCAAACATTTATTTGCCATTTGTTATTTGAAAGAAAAATGTTTAAAAAAAAATATTTTTAAATAATGATGCCAATCGATAGATGCTTTAGAAACAAACAATAAATGCCTTTACACCACTATTTTATCCTGTACCTATAAAGAGTTATAGCTAAAGAAACGAAAACAAATTGAAAATCTTGTCATGCCAAAAGGGCGAATCTTTTCGTTTTTTTTTGCTATAACTCTTTATTGGTGCAAGATAAAATATAGATTAATTGTTTGATTTTAAAGCATCTATCGATTGGCATAATTATTTAAAATAATTTACCAAACATATTTCTTGCAAATGATAAAAATTAAAAAAAAATATATTTTAAAATAACGATGATGATCGAACGCAAATGTCAAAAATTACACATTCGCCCCCTTTGGCATGATAGTGGTGACGATATGTCATTTGTTAGGAAATTTAATTAATGTTTGAACAAACCATCAACGAGCCAAATTGGATAAAACATTATAGAAGCCGGAATTAATAGCAGACACTCTTTGTATTTTTATTTTGATCAGTATTGGATCAGAGTTTGACTCGTGATTGTCAGAAAAATATGTTTTTGAAAAATGCGTATTTGATTTAAGTTTTATTTCTACAACAACGAAACACAAACAATTTATATGGCCGGAAAACTCACCTTCACGTAAAGCTTCAAATTGCTTTTGCACTCCTTCGATGAGGAACCAATAGGTGACCAATGATATATATTGATGTAGATTATGTACAGTAACTGGTATGTCGCGACCACCACGACGCAGCTCAATATTGGCGTGGCCGGGTAGTACAAAGTCCAGTCCCAGATCGGTGATGGGGCAGCCATCCAGATCCAATGCTTCAATCTGTAATATTTATAAAACATTTAATTAAATTAAACCTAATACATAATATAACAATTAAAATAAATTAAAGCAACAATTAAATCAAATTTAAATGTTGCAATTAAAAGCAACATTTAAAAAAAAATAAAAATTGTTGATAATAAAAATAACAGCCAAACAAATACGCACTTTTTCAGTCTTTTCCATGGCATCAATATTCGGATCGGCGAGTATATTCTCACGTTGACGCACCACATCCTGCAGACGCACCAGCGTCGACTGCACCTCGGGTGCCACACGCGCCAAATCTGCGAGACCAATAGACTGCTCCTCATTGACCAGCCAGCGATAGAATGGTATCGCAAATGGCAAATCAAGCTGCAAATATAAAAATTTATTGAAATATTAAAATAATATAAAGCAATAAATTAAATTTAAATAAAACAATATAAATTAAAAAACAACGCACCATACGACTGTCCATCACCGCTTTGGCCATGAATTTGCCCAAAAATTTGAATTTCGATTTGGACTTTGAGACGTGCGGCAGTTTGGACGATTTGCCGAGCGGCAGCGGAAACAGACCATGCACCGCATTTACATAGCTGACACTTGTGGTGCTGTGCACCGTTGTCGTGGTTGTCGTCAGCGTACTCTCCACAGTTGCATCGCCCACAAAAGCTTCGCTGCTGTTGCTATGCTGCTGCTGCAGTTGTTGTTGTTGCTGTGCTTCTGATTGTGGTTGTTGTTGTTGTGTAACTATAATATCAACAGTTTGCTGCTCAATAATCATATTCAACGCATTTTCATTTGATGAAGAGCCATGCTCATTGCTACTTTGTTGATTGATTGTATTGTTGGTGGCTACAAGACCAACCGTGTTGTTGCTGCTGCTGCCACCACCACCAGCACCGCCGCCACTGCTACGTGTTGCTATGGCACCAAAACTATCACGATTGTTGCGACTGCTGCCGCGTGTGCTGTGCGTTGTGACGGTGGGTGGCACAACAGCAGCAGCATTAGCACTTGTTGCTGTTCTTATTGTTGTTGTAATGCTGCTCTCCTCGAGCAGTTGTGCATCATCGATTTGCGCGTTGCTGGACTTGACGACATCCGCAATTGCGGCTGAGTTCTGCTTGTAGCTGTCGCTGCCGTTCCATAAACTGAGGTCGCAGCGTTGCAACTCGGCGGAGACGAGCGCGTAGAACTCTAGAGTGGGGCCCAGGCCGGTGCCAACCTGAAGTAGAGTAAAAAATTTATAAATTTTAGTTTTTAAAAATAAAAAAAATCAAATAAAATAAGAAAATAAAATAAAAAAAAACAAATAAAAAAAAAGAAATTGAATCCAAATAAAATCAAAAACATTCACCTCATTCTCATACTGTATCTCAAGCAACGCCTTCGAGTGTCCAAAATCCTGTATAATATGCTCTGCCTGTTTCAGGATATCCTCGCGCGATATTGCACGCTTGCGTCGATCCAGACGCGGTGCCACGCGCTCCGATGACTCCGCCGAATTCAAATCAGGCGTTGTGTCCAGCAGCCGCTGCAGCGCACGATCACGATCAAAGCTGGTCGCATAGAACAGCAGGTGGCGCGTCTCAAAGGGAAACAAAAACGGACAGGCCATGCCGATCTGTGGCAGCCACTGCGGCAGGTTGCCTGTCATAATTACAAGCGGATCTTGTAGCTGACGATTCGCCTTAGCAGCGATCTTCGGATGTATGAACTCCGACTGGGCGATAATGTGTTGGCGCTGCACGCAGCCGTACAAATGCTCCCAGTGCCGGTTGAGCGCATTGATGATGCGCAGCATGCAGAGCGCATCGAGCGATGCATCCTGAACGGTGACAACATCGTGTGGCAGCACATGGCTGAGGAATGGTTTGAGTGCCGACACAGTTGTCGGTGTAATGCCTTCGTGCCAGAGTTCGGTCTTTTTGCGCAACAATTTCGATGCGGATTTGTTGCTGCTGCTGCCAACGGCGCCACCTCCACCACCACTGCTGCTGCTGCTCTTTTTACCTGAACTGGTGGCGTTCGACGAGGATGCGGTCGCAGTGCCTGTTGCCTGCTGTTGTTTGTTGATGTTAGTATTGCTGCTGGAGGAGCTTGCGGATGCGGCAGGTGCGCTGGCGTTGGGCTCCTCTTCGACGGGACGATAGTGAATGGTGTGCTGTTGCACCCAAACGCTAGCGTTGCCTGAAATTTCAAGAATTTATAAATTTTTTTTTGAAATTTTCTTTGAATTAAATTGTAAAACAAACCTAGCGGTGTTTCAGTGTCGGTGTCCGTCTCTGACTGATCGTTGACCAGTGGCGAGAATTGCTTCACCGCCTGGTAGACGGTCATGTTGTAGGGCAGCACGTGCTCGCCAATCATGAATTGGAGCTTGTGCTTGAAGCCGCTCTGCGACATGACCACGGCGGCCACATTATCGTCCATGTCCTCCTCGGAGTCGTCGTCTGAGTCGCCACGAATGCCGCCATAGCCGCGCACCACCAGATAACGTTCGATGGCCTGCACCATGGCGAGCGGATCGATCTTGACGGTGCCGCCCTTCCATTGGCGCAGGTTGTTGCACTCAGGATGACGTTGTAGGTTGCACTTAAAATAGCGAAATAATTTCAAATAATTAGAAATAATTAAAAAATTAAAAACCATTTAAAAAATTAAAAACCATTTAAAAATAATGAAAACCAATTAAAAATAATGAAAAACAGTCGTAAATAACTAAAAGTAATTTAAACCAATTAACCCAAGTATAACAAAATAAATTCAATTAAAATAAAAAATAATTAAATTTTAAAAAAATACAAACAGTTAAAATAATAAAAATTAAAATAAAGAAATTTCAAATTAATTAAAAACAATTCAAAATAAAGAAATTTAAATCAATATATAGCAATTAAATAATTCAAAACAATTAAATCAATTCTGATGAATTAAAATCGATTACAAATTAGTTAACCTTTTAACTAAAACAATGAATTAAATGCAATTGAAACAAAAAAAAATATTCAGCAAACATTTAAAAAACATAGTAAAACAATTGAAAACATTTTAAAACAATTAAACATTATGATAACAATGAATTCAGTTACGAAGAATTAATTAAAATTTTAACTAATTAATTAAAATTTTAACTAATAAAAATCAATTAAAATTTTAACTAATTAAAATCAATTAAAATTTCAACTAATTAAAATCAATTAAAATTTTAACTAACAATAAACAGTCTAAAAAATAAAAAAAAATTAAAATCATTATAAAAAAATAAAAGGATTACAATCAATTAAAATTTAAATTAATTAACTACAAAATTAAAATCAATTAAATATTTATTGTTATATATTTATTGAACAAATTGTAAATGAAACAATAAAAAAACAAGTCGAAAATTTTTAAAAATATAATTTAAAATTGAAATTAATGCAATCAATTAAAAATAATAAATAATTAAAGATTATAATTAAAACCAATAGGACGAAATTATAAATAATGAAAAGCAATGGAATCAATTATGAATAATTACAATCAATTAAATTGAAATTTTAAATTATAAGAATTTCAAATAATTAGAAATTATGCAAAACATTGAAAAACAATGTAAATTGAAATCATGTCAAATATACAAATAGTTAAAAAATATTTAAAGCAATTCAAAATAATTCAAAACAATTAAAAAGAATTAAAATCAGTTAAAAAAATTTTAATTCAAACTATTAAAAACAGTTAAAATTATAAAAAATACAATTTAAAGAATTTTAACAAAAATAATTAAAAATGCAATTAAAATTAAAACCAATTAAAAATAATTAAAAAAACAACAATGATAATAATTAAAAACAATATACCAAAATTATAAACAATTAAAAACGTCACAACTGCCCCAAAACTCACCTTCAACTGATGCGTATTGAAAAACTTGAGCGCGCTCGTGTTCGAACGTCCGCCAGGGCCAGTGGGAAAATCGTGCACCTTAACTGGAAACTGTTCCAGCTGCGTCACGCAACCGTTTAGCTTCGCAACGAACGCATTGAATGCCACCGGCTCAATGTTCGGCAGCAGTCCAACATTGGCGACCGGCTCCAGCGGCAGACCAGCAAAGACATGCATAAAAGTGCGCAGACGCGCATCGCGCAGCACTATGCCCGCCTCGCATGTCATAAAATTCAACATGGCCTTGATCAGACCCGAATGATTCACCTCAAACGGTGAAATGTCACTCTCGAGCAGTATGGTCTTCAGCTCGAGCAACGCCTCCAGACAGTCTGAGTAGCTGCCGCCGAGTTTGAAGATAATGGTGCCCAGACGTTGCAGCACATTAGCACCGCTGGCTGCTCCACTGCCGCCGGCACTGCACGTGTCAGCGCTACCGCTGCCACCTGTGGCCGTTGCAGACGCAGCTGCGTGCGCACCTTGCGACGACTCGTGTTCGTTGTAGCGCTTTACAAATGCTATAGCCTGCTCGCGTATCCACTGACGTGCCTTCTCGCGATTGCCTGCCGCTATGAGATTAGCATTCGATATGCTTTTGCTGATGGCAGCCGCCGCTGCGGCCGTAGCATTCGCGCTGCCACTCAGTTGACTGCTGGCGCTGGCTGCACCGCCTCCGCTGCTGGTCGCACTGTTTGTACTCGAGTCTTTGGTGAATGCGCTGTGATGAGATCCTTGACGACCCCAGCGTGCGGGGTTGAGATGGGCGAGGAACGAGGTTTTCGTTGAACTGGAACTGCTGGAGCCGGTGGTGTTGGCAGAGGCGGCAGTGCTGCCGCTGCTGCTATTGTTGCCACCGCCGCTGAAGCGTGACTTTCCGCCAGCAGTGCTGCCGGTGGAGCTGCTGGGCGTGTTGCGGCCGGTACCGGTGCTGCCTAGACCTAGAGCAAGAGAGATGGTGAAATAAGTTAATGTTTCAAAAAAATTGAATTATTAATCATTTTACTTTTTAATTCATTACAATTTAATATTTGCAGATTTAATTAAACTATTAGTTAAACATTTAACTAAACCATTAAGGATACTAACATTCAGTTAAACTCTTAATTAACAGTTAATTGCTCTATAAATCAGTTAACTGTTTAATTATTTATAGTTAACTATTAATTGTTTTCATTGTAATATTATTTAAAAATTACATTAATAATTTAAAAGCATAATAACTCAATTATATTTGTAATTAGTAATTAATTGATGGGTTTGCTTTATGAATCAGTTCATTGTTTAATTAATTGTATAGTTTTAAATTTGTATTAGTGTAACTATTAATTAAGCAGTAAACTAACATTTACGCAAATTACCACTCAGTTACTTATCAATTAAATTCGTAATTAACAGTTATTTGATGAGATATAACCTTAGATAATTTAATTTAGTTACTGTTTAATTATTTTACTATTTTTTAGTTTTAATTAACATACAAGTTAAACAGTAAACTATTAGTTAAAGCGTAAACTAAATAATTAAGCAAATTAACATTCAGTTAAACTCTTAATTAATAATTATTTACTAAGATTAATAAATATTACAAGTTTGTTTTATAAATCAGTTAACTATTTAATTAATTATATAGTTTATCGATCATAGTTTTAATTAAACTATTATTTAAACAAAATCATTAATCAATTAAACTAATAATTATACAGTTAAACTCATAATTATTATGTTTTTTTAGGAATTTTCAAAGTTGTACTTACTAGTTGCACGATTGAGCAGCTCGTGTACCGCAGACTCGTCCTGTCGCGACTTCGTTCTGCTGTTGGACTGCGATTTACGCTTCGGCGGTACTTTGCGCTTCAGCATATCAGACATTTTGTGCTGTATGGCCAACGTAGACGAGGACGACGAGGATGAAGACGATGTCGCCGCAGCTGCTGCTGCAGCAGTTGGTGCCGCGGTCGTGGGCGGTTGATCGTTTGGTACAAACACCACCTGCGGCATATGTTGCTGCGGTGCCGGATGCGCAATAACGGATGCGGCTGCTGCTACGGACGATGACGGCAACATGTCGACGTGATGCTGCGGCTGGAAATGCGGTGGCGGCGGATGTGGATGCGCATGGAAGTGACCATGAGAATAACGACGTGGATCACCTGCCGATGGTGCAGCGGCATAAACAAAGAAATTCGCATTGCCCGGCAGAGCGCTGCCGCCAGTAGCTGCCGCATGTGGCTGATGCGGTTGCATCGACTGATGTGTGGCTGGCGGCGGTGGTGGTGGCGTGTTGTATGCGGAATAATGCAGCTCAGTGGTAGCTGTTGGCGCGCCAGCAGCATTCAAAGTAAGTGCCAAAGAGCTAGCAACAGGCACCGCACTACCGCTGGTGTTTGGCAGTTGATGATGCAGCAGCGTGCTTGACGTGGGCATGGACAGCGTTATTTTTTGCGGTTGTGCGCTGGCAGCTGCTGCTGCGCCTGTGGTTAATGCGCTCATGGCATGCGAGAAACTCTTCACCGTGTACTGATGATGATGCAGATGCGATGTGGGCTTCGAGGTGTTTGGTGTCGATGTGGCCGAATTGGAGGTGGACTTGCTGCCACTGGCGCCAGCGCCCGCCGACTGTGCATTGTCCATAAAGAACGGATTTAACTGCAGACTGGAGGCGGAGGGTGGCGCACTCTGTGAGCCACTGGCGCCTGCAAGCGGCTTGGGCGACGGATTGGCACAGATGGGATTGTTGGGATCGGTGAGCTGTGTGATCTGATAGATGACGCCCTCGCGTCTAAAGTGAGTGCCAAAGACTGCGGGCAGTTTCTGCATCAGTATCTCTGCCATCTGCAGAGCGCCCACAACGATGCGCAAATCATTGCTGGCCATCATGCCGGCAATGTGACTGGAGACGAGCTGATTCTTGAGCACGTCCTGCAACAGCTCCGGCGTGGCATAGAAGACCATGCGCAGCAGTGCGCGCAGACATTTGTAGCGTACATTGGGACCAGCCGATGAACTGTAGACCTCGTAGAGCACGTTGAACAGACTCTTGATGAAGGCGGAGGCGAGACCGCGCTCTTCCTTGAGGCAGGCGATGCGCGCATCAACGGAGGCGCGACGTTTGTTGGCCGACAATGTTGAACCAGCGCTGGCACTGGCGGCATTGCTAGGCGTGTTGATAGTTGCGGCCGCGGTAGCTGCAGCAACTGCTGCAGTAGCAGCCACAGCATTACTTAGCGCTGCTACTGCCGATGCGGACAAATCTTGACCCGCCATTGCGGCCGCTGCGCCACTACTGGTCGGCACATAATTCGGATTCACTTTGCGCTGCACGGGACGCGTGGTGCCAGTGTCCTCGTTGAACTGCTGCATCGAGTGAAACTCCACGGTGTAGGTGCGACCCAAGGTGCTGAGACTGAACTCATCATCCGAATTCAGGTGCGCGGCCTCGATCATGCGCGAGTCGATGGTCGAATAGTTGTGCCAGGCGCCACGATCGTCGCGCCACTGCCACTGCACCTGATCCTGCGTATTGAGCGACGGCCGATCGAGCAGCGCGTCGACGGCAAATATGCCATCGGTGGGCAGACGTGGCATCAGCTCGCCGATCAGACAAGTTATTTCATACAGTTCCGAGGGACTGCGCGCCAGCAGCTCCACATGTGTCGACTGCAGATTCGGCTCCGCGCTGCCTGTGAGCAGCGCCAGCAGAGTTGCGGCAATGTCGTTCTTGAGCAAAGCAATGGCCAGATCCGGACAATTGGCGCACATGAGACTGAGCATGCGCACGACGGCAGTAAATGTGCCGCTGTTCAAAATGCTGGGCGTTACCACGAGCAGCTGCTGACAGTGTTTGAGCAGCTCTTTGCTCGCAATCTCCTGCAGACGCTTCGGATCGTGCTGAAAACTCTCTACCAGGCGACAGAAGGCGCTACAAACGCTCTCTACGCACTTCTTGTCCTGCTGCGACAGCAGACGCGCCAACAGCGCCAGCGACTCGGCTACAAAGTGAAACTCTTCCGCGTGCATATTGAGGCAGCAGTTGGCGGTGATGGCCAAAGCGGCACGTTGCGCGTTTATCGAAAAGAAATCCAGATAGGTTAGACAGGCGGCAATGCCACTCGCCTGCAGTATGGCCTTGTTGTGGCGACGCGACAAAATCTCGAGCGCTGTCAGACTCTGCTCTGCGACGTCCATGCACTGTATGGACTGCAGCTTCTCCAGAAACACGGGCACAGCATCGACGACGGTGCCCGACGAACGTGGCAGCGCCTCCAACATGTAGGCAAGCGCGCGACAAGCATTATTCATTATGTCGAAATTGTGCTCCATGCGCAGCAACGCGATGAGCGCCGGCACCACCTGTTTAATGGGAAACCCAGCCAGTGTGTCCTCGTTGCCCATCACCAGCATTTGACACATCTCGATGGCAGCCTGCAGCTGTTGGCTCTCGTCGTGCGACTGTAGCCCTTGCAGCAGTTGTTGCGCCTTCGAGGTGCTGCTGTTGCCGATGGTGCGGTGCAGTATGTGCGTCATGCGGGGCCCCAGGGCGCCGAAGAGATGCGGCGGTAGGCCGCGCGCTTCGAGTAGCGCCTGCAGACGCCCCACCTCGCTGTCATCGCTCTCGGAGTCGACGGCGGTGGCGGCGGCGTGCGAGGTGGACGTGTTGCCGGTGTGGTTGGCCGTCGCAGCGGCTGTGGCGGCGGCTGCGGTGGTGGCTGTAGAGTTTGCGGACTGTGCGGTGGGCGTTAAGTTGTTAGCGGCAGCGCCGCCGACGTTACTGAGAGGCGTAGAGAAAGTGACAGCGGGCAAATTTGCTGCAAGAAGAAAAAAAGAAGACAAAATAAGATTTTGAGTAAACAAAAACAGAGACTGCAAAAGGCAGACAGTGTTGCCAATATTATTAAAATTATGTTTTTATTTTAAGGATTTTTTTAGGTTACTTTAAATGGTTTCTTTTTTTTAAGATAACCTTTAAATTGTCTGTTTAGGTATCGTTTATATGTATTCAGAAATAATGTTTTTGTTTGGTTTAACATGTTTCCTATTAGTTTATAGTGTAAATAAACTAAAATACATGCGTTCGCTTGTCCAGCCGCTGTGTGCGGTGGTCCGTTCGGTGTCTGATGTGCCATTAAATTAAAGCCTAATGCATCCGCCGTAGCTGGAGTGGGGAGGGTTGGAAGGAATAAGAAGAAGAGCAAGCATAAATATACATGATTTAAGAGAACGCGCCGCACGCACCATAACCAAGAGTAATGCATAATAAAAAAAAAAATACAACCAACACCATAAAAAAGGTAGAGAGAAAGACTTTCCCTTAAACGTACGATTTATTTATAATCTAAAAAATATACTTAAAGTGAATTTATATTTTTCAAATTATACAATGAAATGCAACGTGCGTATCGAACGAAGTATCGATCCCACTTGAATAAAAACCACATATGCACTTAATTGACCTAGATATGAAACGACCCAATTAGAACAAGCTGAAGATGCACCTTAAAAACATAACCTAAATGTGAACAAAAACAAAGAAATTGTGTATATCTTTTTTTAGGTGTAAAAGTAAAACTAATATACACTTTCTGTATTACTAAACGAGCAACGAAACGAACATTTGACATCAAAATATCGTCACACAAATTTTAATATCATGTTATTTGACTTTTAAAACATTGAAATTTATTAAAAATTTCGTCATTTTCGTCCAATAGTCGTTCGTTTCGAAATAGAGAAAGAGGCAGTAATAAAAATTATTTTCTATCATATTTTTTAGATTTTTTTTAGATGTCAATAATCCAGGACATTGTATTGCCTGGTTTTCACTATGTCAGTTTGTGTCATTTTTGTTTTCTTTACATTGTGATTGTGACGCAGAAACTGTCCAAAATTAAAATTTTCATTATCCATGTCAAACAAAATCAAAATGTCAACAATGTCTTTGTAATGTCGAAAAACAAAAAAATTGAGAAATTTTCGAACATGAAACTGGCATTTTTTAAATTATTGTAATGTCGAAAAACAAAAAATTTGAGAAATTTTCGAACATGAAATTGACACAAAATGACATAGTGAAAACCAGGCATATGACTCAAAAAAAATTGAATTCTCAATAAAAAAATGTATATTTTCGCACCCAGTTTAAGTTACAGCGTGTTTAAGAAATACATATTACTGACATAACATAGAAAATTCATTATTAAGTATAATCTTTTGATAAATGAATATCAATTTCCTTTACTCATGTTATTGACAATCAAATTACCTTTTCAAATGTGTTTCACATCTATGAACAGCATGATATCTTCCTTTTATAAAATGAACGTAAAGTTGAAATTTACAATTTTTACTTTTGTCATTGATTTTCTTAAAATTTCGTTAAGGAACACCCCATTTTTTCTAATTTATAATGATAGACCAGTTCATTGTCAGTATTTTCTTACCAATCACAGAGATTTTTACAATGCTGCAGAAATAATTAAACCGTGTCGAGTCTTGTGATTTGGTGGTTCAAATAAAAATCGAAATAATCGAAAAATCATTTTGAACATCTACAAAAAATTATCGTGCGTCGGCGACGTCGTTCAGTTTCTTCTAACATTATTTTCTTCTACGTTGCTATTTTTAAACATTATATTGCATTATTTAGTGTATGTTATTAAAGCATTAAATGGATCAATTTGTTGTCAAGAATTTGAACAAACAGCTTATGATGCTCATTTTGTTGCTATTGAATCATTAAAAAGCGAATTTCAAATTTTATGTTTGACTCAATTAATTGGCCCACCTGCAGAAGTTGTGATAACTGACTTCGGTAAAACATTCGTTAGGTTGAAAGAATTGTACAAAGCATATCAAACAGTATAAATACTTATTTAAAATTTATTGTATGTTATATGTTGACTTAAATTATTTTTATTTTCATATGAAAATAAAAATATTTAATTGATCCAATTTCTATCGAATGAAATTTTTAATTGATGTAACTAATTAATTAATGATTTAAAAATTACCAATAAAATATATAATATATATATGACAACTTTAATATCAATATGACAAAAAAATTAATTGAAGTTTCTCCAATTAACATATTCTCATTATTACGAATATGGAATTCAATGCTACTAAAAGTTACATCGGCTGAGTTGCAATTAAAAATTAATTGGATTGATTAACATTTTAGTTATATTTACACACTTTTTTTTCTGTGTGTATGATTGGTAAGAAAATACTGTGAATGAACTGGCCTATCATTATAAACTAGAAAAAATGGAATGTTCCGTAACGAAATTTTGAGAAAAATCAATGACAAAGTCAAAATTTGTATTGGTGCAAATTTCTACTTTACGTACATTTTAAAAAAGGAAAAAATCATACCATGTGAATAAGTGAAACACCATTTAAAAGGAAATTTAATTGTCTCAAACATGAGTAAACAATTGATATTCATTGATCAAGAGTTAATGTTCTTGACTAGGTTATGTCAGTAATAGGCATTTCTTAAACACGCTGTAACCTAAACTGGTTAAAAATTTCGACATTTTTATATGAAATATTTGTATTTTTTTGAGTCATAGAATTACCCTCTGAAATATTGACATGGATGAACTAAACACCCTGTATAAATTAATTGATTCGATTTCGAGTTTCGAAACGATTGCAATTTATATAATGTAGTTGATTAAATTTGCAAGTACACAACGTAATCGAGTTCACAAACGACGAAAAATAATAAAAATCAAAACTAACCGAACACTTTAGATTCCAGTTATCGAAACAAATATAAGATATATTACTCAAGCTAACATAATCAGCATAAACAGGAATAGTTTTCACACAAATAGTTTCCTCCTGCACAAAAATGTGTGTATGGCAAATAAATTTACCCTGTACAACATTTTTGTTTGCCGATCAAAAACAAATCGTGAGAATATTTATACCCAAAATGTCTAAATAAAAAGTAACCCAAATGAACAAGAAACTAACCTTAAATTAGAGTAAATTAATAAATTTTAGGTTAGTTTTTGTTTTCTATATAACCTCAAAAATCACTTTTCCAATGCACTCAAGTCTACACCGCACACTCTCGCCACACTTACCACTACTTCCTTTATTAGTATGAGTGAAATTTAAATGCGTATTAGCTGTGGTTGTTGTTGCGCTTTGTTGCTGCAATTGTTGCTGCTGTTGTTGCTGCTGCTGTTGCGTATGATTTGCGCGATAACTATACAAAAAGCCAGGCTGCACAATGGTAGTTCTGCTGCTTGTTGTTGCAATTAACGGCTGTTGCTGTGCGACGCCGCCAACAGCACCAGCAGCAGCGCCACCGCCAATCGATAGTACAACTGCGCCGCCGCCGCTGCCACCAGCTACCGATGGATGACCAACTATTGCAGCGCCTGTTGGTGCTGCCAGCAGCGTTGAATTGTTGGAGGCAGCAACTGCACCGCCGCCGCCGCTGCTGGTGGTGCCACTCGTGCCGTGTTGCGCCGCCGCTGAACTTACACAAGAACCCGTTTTGCCACGTGAACTGCGTCGCAAGATCTGTGAGGAGGAGGATGAGGAGGAGTTATTGGCAGTGGAGGCGGCAACAGAGGCTGCGTGCGAGGTGGATGCAAAGACGAGATGTTGCTGCGGTGTGACGCCAGCAACGTGTGCGATATCAAGTGACGTTGGATGTTGCAGTGGATGCGTCGATGTTTGATGAAGATGAAGTTGTTGTGTTGCAGATATTGGTGGCGACTGATACGAATGCAGTTGATGCGATGACGGCTGCTGCTGCTGTAGATGATGATGATGAGAGGAGGAGGAGGGATGCGTAGAGTGCTGATAGCGCGCAGCTGGTTGTTGCTGCTGCGGTTGTTGGTGATAAGCGATAGAACTGCCGGGTGCTGCTGCTGCGGTGTTTGCTGTTGATTGATAGTGATTAAGATTTAGGTTTAAAATTGCGTTGGAGGACGCAGCGTTGTTAGCGATGGCGGCTGTTGTTGGGAATGTTTGATAGAAATGCAGTTGAGGATGCGGTGGTGGATGCGATTGTGGATGCGGTTGTATATGCGGTTGTAGATGTTGTTGTTGTGTATGTTGGTGTGGGTGTTGTTGTGCAATGTGTTGTTGTTGTTGTGTGTGAAGAGTATGATGATGATGATGTTGTTGTTGCAGGTTATGTGGTGCGTGATGTTGCTGTTGGTGCAGATGATGTTGCTGTAAATGATGTTGCTGCTGCTGCTGCGGATGCGGATGCTGCGTTGTGTTGTAGAAATGCGCCTGTGACAATTGTTGCTGCTGTGGCGGCAAATGCTGTGTTGTTGGATGCTGCTGTAGCTGCTCGCGGCCGCTACTAGTGGCGCCAGCGTAATCGTTGCCACCACCACCGCTACGCGCCAAACGTGCCCCCAGATTCGGGGCTCTGTTGTAACCCGTCGTTGTAGCTGTTGTTCTTGCAGACGCGGCGACGGCAATATTTTGTTGTTGTTGCTGCTGCTGCTGTTGTTGTTGTTGACTTTGCACAGCGGCGTGCTGCTGTGGTTGTTGCTGTGATTTATCCGTGTTGGCGGCGGCGACGACGGCGCTGCTGTTGGCACCTTGAGATGAATTTAAATATAAATTTCTTGTTGAACTAGTTGCTGCTGTTGTTTTTGTTGTTTTAGTTGTTGTGTTGGTTGGTGTTGCTGCTACTGCACTTGTTGTTGCTGCTGTTGTGGTTGTGGTGATGGTGGTGGTGGTGCTGGTGGTTGTTGTTGACGACGACGATGATGTGAAGAAGGAAAAGTAGCGGCTTTTTGTGTTGCTGCGACTTACAGAGCGCGTCAAGTGTAGCTTAATACGTTGCTTTGTAGGTGTTGTTGAAATGCTCAATAAAGAAGAAGTAGTAGGAGAAGAAGAAGCAGCGGTGGTGTTGCTGGCGACAAGTGTTGCGTCTGCTGCTGCTGTTGTTGTTGTGTTTAATATTGTATATTGTTGTTTTTGTTGTGTTCGCGTACTTGTGGCTGCAGCAACAACAACTGTTGAACGTCTGTTGTTGCCTGTTGGTTTTTTTGTTGTCGCAACTGACAAAATTGTGATAAAAGAGTAACAACAACATCATCAGCATCATCATCAACAACAACAAAGTGTCTTTTTACATATATATATTATTTATATTTATAAAAAATTTAATGGAATTTAATTTTTACAGAATTCGAAATTTAACAAAAGTCAAAATTAACGAAATTCAAATTTTTAAAATTGCTAATTTTATAAAATCAATGTTGCAATAATAATAGACGATTTAAAAAATCAAAAATTAAAACATTCAAAAATTTTAAATTAGACAAAAATAAAATTTTTGAAAATTCAAAATTAAAAATTTAATAAAATTCAAAACTTAATAAAATATTAAATTTAATAAATTTTAACAAAATTCAAATTTATAAAAATTAAAATTTCACTAAATGAAATATTCAAAATTTTCAACAAAATCTTAAAAATTTAAATTATACTAAATTATAAAATTTTAGAAAATTAAAAATTTAAAAAAACAATATTTTTTAAAAATTATAATTTTGGAAAATTGAAAACTTTAGATATTTAAATAAAATTAAAAATCAAAACTTAACAAAATTCAAAATTTAACAGAATTAAAATATTGAAAAAATTAATATTTGACAAAATTAAAATATTAATAATTTAAAAAATTTATAATTTCCAAAATTTAAATTTGAAAATTTTATAAAATTCAAAATTTAACAAATTCGAATTTAACAAAATGCGAATATAACAAAATGCGAAATATAACAAAATTTGACATTTGAACAAATTCAAAATTTTATAAAATTTAAAATTCAACTGAATTCAAAATGTAAAAGATTACAAATTTATTCAAAAAATTACAAATTCAAATTTATGAATATTCAAAATTTTACATTAAAATTAAATTCGTCTAATTGCAAAATTTGAGAATATTATAAATTTGAAAATTATAATTTTTTAATATTTATGAAAATTTAAAATTAACAAAATTTTAATTTAATAAAATTCCAAATTTTTTTTAATACAAAATTTATACATTCAAAATTGTATAACATTGAGGAAAAATATATTTATTTAACTTTCGTAACAAATGCATTTGTTTCTATTAAAATATCAAGAAAAAAAAGTTACTCAAGTAAACAATACAAATTGTACAACAACTACAGCTGCAACAACAGCAACGTGCATTAAGAAAAAATAAAACTCAAGATTAATTCAGCGAAAAATATGCGCAGTTCAGCAACAAAGCAAATTCAATGTTTGAAAAAAAAAAAATTAAATCATATAATTACGCACGTATTAAACCCAGGGTTACCACCCTATCGACGACTTGTATATTTAATATACAAGAGTGTGTGTGTGCATGTGTTGTGGGAGTTTTATAGTGGCTACAATAGAATTTTAAGCCTTGTGTTCATAAAGGGTTTTTCATGATGGAAAGATATACGAATTCGAATTTCGGTAGTAAATTTTAATAATTTCGACTCGACTCGTATATCTTTGAATCATGAAATGGCAAACCTTACTGAAGAGAAATGTCAAAAGAGCGACAAGAAATATGGCGTCGTTTGCTGTCCCTGTCGCTCTACTTTTGTAGCGTCCCTGTTGAAAAACCCTTTAGATGATAAGTCATCGAAGCGTCATGCGTCATGACGCTCATTATCTTCTATTTCGTTAAAAAAAAAAATTCAAATTTATCGTTGTCAAGTATAGTAGGTTTTATTAAAAAGACACATTACGCAATATTTTTGACTTTGCAGGCAATTTTTCTGTAAATCGCTATTCTGCAATCGAGGTAATTAGCATTTCTTTAATGCATCCATCTTTAACACATTCAATATTGAAACAGAACATAAAAAATACAAAATGAAAAATAATAAATAAATTTGATAATATATAATATACCTACGAAAAGAGCAAAATTATAAAATCTCTTTCAAAACGTTGCTCAAAATTTATAAAAAGCATTAAAAAAATGTGCATAAATTGTAATTACAATTGAAGATATTTATTATGTTTATAATAAAAAAAATGACATTGGGACATGTGATTCTCGTATAAAAAAAAAAAATGTCTTTGGGACATGTTTCAATTGAATTCCAATATATTTTCATGTAAAATTTATAAACAAACGGTTTTGAATTCGATGTCACAATACAAATAATTGTTTTCCAAACAAATTGAAATCGTTCAAACGGATTGACTTCATTTGAAAAATAAAGTTTTGTACTAAGACATCGAATTAAAAAACGTTTGTTTACATATTTTATATGAAATTCGATTAGAATTAGAATTTAAACAATCGCAAAGAATTTAAAAAATCGCAAATAATCAAGTTCGGGTGGCAATATTGTCGAAATGAACAAAATCGTATAAAAAATAAAAATCGATTTTTCTAAAAAGTAGTCGTTAAAAAAAATTAAGTAGAGAAATTTAAATTCTAAAAATTAAACTACCTAAATGTTTTAACCTCAACCGATATCAATATCCTTTAAAAACAATTTTATTTTTGAATCCAAAACCTTTTTACAAAATTTAAAAAAAAAAAAAACTCTACCGAAAGGATTTATTTTAAATGTCACTATATAAATCGTAAATTTGAATGCATCATAAAAACTTCTGACAAAATCTACAGCAGGTAACAGGCGGACAACAGGCATGCAAACACAACAGCTTTCATGCCGGAAATCATCAGATTATCGCGGCAGATTTCCGGTAGACATAGGCGGAGTTTGGCTGCCCTATAAATGTATTGCAAAGGTGAATCCCCAGACAAAGAGTTTGGCATTTTTCTGGAATATTTCGAGCATATTTCCGGCAAACGCAAAGGTTGTAAATTTGTATGGAATTTTAATGGCAGATTCACGCCATATTTGGCGTGGTATTTCAACAGGGACGCTACAAAAGTAGAGCGACGGGGACATCAAACGACGCCATATTTCTTGCCGCTCTTTTGACATTTCTCTTCAGTAAGGTTTGCCATTTCATGATGGAAAAATATACGAGCCAACAACGAGTCGAAATTATTAAAATTTACTACCGAAATTCGAATTCGTATATCTTTCCATCATGAAATGGCAAACCTTACTGAAGAGAAATGTCAAAAGAGCGGCAAGAAATATGGCGTCGTTTTCTGTCCCTGTCGCTCTACTTTTGTAGCGTCCCTGTTAAAAAAAACCCTTTAAAAGATTAAAAAAAAGGAAATGGACCAACATGACAATACATATTTGGTTCTTCTACAATAAATTAAATTAATTTATAACATGAACCACTTCATTTATTGTTTTCATTCGTATATTTTACATACTATGATAATTTTGTATATAAATAAAATTAATAATTTTTAGGTAGTTTCAAAAAAATAGAATTTGTATGTACAACGTTAAGGAAATAGCAATTTCCAGGTAGATAATGCTTTAAAGACATATATTGCAAAACAATTCAAAACTGTAAAATATATGGAAGTTGAGAAAATTTGATTTGAATCGAATCAGTTTTGGTTTGAAAAAAAAACTGTTGGATGGATATCGGTTTCAATCACTACTACTAAAAAAAGAAAAAAATGATTTTTTTGTCAACAAAATGCGACGCTGTACGACGCGCCGCAAAAGTAGACAATTGAACAAAACAAATAATATAAACAAAAAAAAATAAAACAACCAAGATAAGCTGAATATTTTGTCTGCACTGCAATAAAATAAACATGAGCGAGGCATAAACTACATAAGCAAATAATTATTAAACACTTTATACAATAAACAAAAAAAAAAAAGAAAAAAATATATTAAAAATAAATTAAAAATAAACCAAATAAAAATACACAAAATATATTATAAAAAAAATCAGTTATTATAATAGAATCGAGTGTGGAAATATTTAAAACGTAGTAATTGAGTGTTGCAATATTAAACATAAAGTGTGTATTTAAAGAGTGAATACTCATCGATCGCACCACCGCGTTGACTCAACAAAACCAACAACAGTACCAACAACAATAAAAATAAATAAATCCAAACAAAAATAGTGAATTTTGAGCGACTTACCTTCGTTGGCTTCTTCCGAATCTTCGGTAATCAATTCCTCGTCCTCTAAATCCTCTTCGTCGTCTTCGTCGTCGTCGTCCTCCTCGTCGTCGTCGTCTTCTGCGTACACTTGATCGAGGTCGTCGTTTAGGACGATGTTGTGCTGATGTACGTTGCGACCTTTTTTGAGTGCTTTGATGCTGGCAATTAAGACGTCGTCTTCTTCGTCGTCGTCGTCCTCTTCGTCGTCGTCTTCTTCTTCCTCGTCGTCGTCCTGCTCCTCTTCGTCCTCGTCGTCGTCTTCGTTGTCAACGTCTGCTTCACCGAGTGTGGAGTGATGCGCAGTTGAAGTGTTGTTGCTGCTGCTGTTGTTGTTGTTATTATTGTTGCCAAATGATAGCAACTGATAATTGCGCAAAAGGTTGTTGCTTTTTGTGGCTGAGCTCTTGCGATATTCGCGTATTTTATCAAAACGTGAATGGGTTGCTTCTGCAGTTGTTGTGCTTGTTGCTGTTGCGTTGCTGGTGGCAGCAACTACGTTGTTATTGCTGCTTAAATTGTGCGCAGTTGATGTTGTTGCTGCTGCGGTTGCTGTGCTGTTAGCTTTCGTATTAAGTTTGGCTTTGCTGCCAACGATCGACAACAAATTTCTGGTGTTGTGTGTTTGCTGCTGCTGCTTTTGTTGTTGTTGTTGTTGCTTCTTATCACTAAGCGCACATTCAACGTTACGTCGCGACGCAGTGCTGTTGTTGTTTTTATTCTGTTTGTCGTTTGCTCTGAGTTTGCTGCTAGCAGCAGCACTGCCAACTGTGCTGCTCACTTGTCGCCGTGTGTTGTTATTGTTGTTGTTACTGTGTAAACGTTGCGGCTGATTATCGCTGCTGTTGTTATCGGAGCTGTAGTCAGCTGGAGCGGCTGCTACAACTGAGGCCGCTGCTGCTGTTGTGCGATTTTTGACCGCTGTATGTCGACTGTGGTTGCTGTGGCTGAGTTTTCGTGTTTTTCTATAATAATTCAAAAGATTGCTTTTGCTGCGTTGCGGTGTAGCCGAAGAATCAATGCAGTTGTTTGTTGTTGCTCCGGCGGCTGCGGTTGTTGTTGCTGCAGCTGCGGCTGTTGATGTCGCTGTATAGCTGCTCGACAATAGACCGACGTAATTGTGTGCGTGTCGATTGGCGAATCGTCCACTTGTGCTGGGCTCTTCGGGCGACACAGTCTTCGAACGTGTGCGCTGTGCTACGCAGTCGCCAACAACTGTTGCGGCGACAGGCGTGCTTTGATTAAAGGCTGACTGGCCGCCGTGTGCGCTGAGAAAGCGACGCTTCTTAAGTGGCGAACTCAAGTCGGTTGGATGTTCGGCAGTAGCTGGGAAGAGAAGAAAATTAAGAAATTGATTTTGGGAAGCAGAAATAAATAATCTATAATAAATAAAAAATGATTTAACACTAGCACTGCCAGATAAATTTAATTTGATGCAATAAAAGTTGCAGTGATTATTGGATACAATTATTGCGACAATTCCGAGAGCTCTAATTTATTTTTAGTTGCCGCTGTACAAAAAATTAAAACAAATTTTGTAATTTTTTGTAAAGTTTAGAATTTCTTCACATCAAGTAAACTATTTCTTTTTAATAATCAATAACTGATGACTTTGATTAATCAAAAACCAGTTTTCTCAAATAATTTATTAATCTTAATTAATAAATTTCGTAATTTCGGAATAAACAAATTTTTTAATTATCAATTTCATAAAGATTATGATTAAATAATAAAAAAAAATTATTCGATTATGAAAATTTCGATATTTTGAATAATGAATAATATCTATAAACCGATTATTTGTAATTTTAATTATTAAAAATCAAAGATATGTTTAATCTTGATAACAATTAAATAGTTTTCGTTAGTTTAATTAATGAAAATTCTGTATAATCGATTAATCGTGATTTTGATAAATCAAAAATTTGAATAATCGATTAATCGTGATTATGAGAAATTAAAAAACTATAATATAGGAGTTTTTATTACGATTAAAAAGATTTTATTCATTTGAATAATCAAAAAACACCATTTATTGAATCATTGATTAATCATTATTACGTATTTAGATAATCTTTATTACGATTAAAACGATTTTATTCGTTTGAATAATCAAAAAAACACCATTTATCGAGTCATTGATTAATCGTAATTACGTTTAATGAAATTTGTTATTTTGATTAATCAAAAATCTGAAGAATCGTGATAAAAATCAAATTTTATAAATTTAATTAATCAGAAATCAAAATAATCGATACTATAAAACACGATTTATTGAGAAATTACGATTAAACAGATTTCGTGATTTGAATTAATCAAAAATCTGAATAATCGAGTAATCGTGATCATGATAAATAAAAAAGCGTGGATATTTTAAAAATCAAAAAACGTACATTTTTTAAATATTTATTACGATCAGTCATATTTTTTAACTATATTTAATCAAAAATCAAAATTATTGATTAATTATGTTTAAAATAAATGAAAAAAATCTATTAAGAGAATTATTTGTAAACTTTTGTTACGTTTAATCACAATTCGTTATTTTGATTTATCTAAAATTGAGTAATCGTGAATATGATCAATCAAAATACGTGACAAAGTAAATAATTTGTTAATCTATTATACGATTAATGACATTTCGTCATTTTGATTTATCAAACATACAGATAATCGATTTATTTTGATTATGATCAATAAAAAAAAAACTTGATAATCAAAAATGCGAAAAATCGATTAATTACGATTATAATAAATGAAAAAAAAATCTAATGTGTATATAATTTGAATATGTTTATTACGATACGTTTATTATTTTGATTAATCAAAACCCAAAAAAATCAGTTTATAGTGAATATGGTAAATCAAAAAACTCTTAATTATTATAACATTATATAATTATATAGTTATAACTATGTCGATCAATCATAATTCCTAATAATCGTTTTATCGATATTCGATAATCGAATATTTTATGATTTTGATTACTCTCAAAATGTTTAATCGCACAAGCCTTCAAATAAATACTCTCATAGACCGAACCCGTAGATTTTCTTTGAGTAGAAAATCAACTTACGTTTAGCTTTGGTCGCACTTTGCTCTGGATGCGTGCGTTTGCGTTCGCTGCGTGTAGCTGATACGGAGCTGCGCGAAGGCGATGTTGCGTTGTAGCTGTTGTTGTTGTTGTGGCTATGACTGGATGCGGCGGCTTTGCGTGAGGAGGCGCGTTTCGCGTTCTGTGCTGACGAAGTTTTGCGATTCTTGCTTCTTGAACGTTTGCTGCTGTTCGTTGATGTCGGTTGTTGTTGTTTTTGCTGCTGTTTATCTTCCAATGAAATGGAAGTGGCGGAACTACCGCTGGTGGTGGTGGTGGTGGTGGTGGTTGTGGTTGTGGTGTTGTTGTTGCTAGTGACGACGACCTTGTGGTTGTAGTTGCTTTTATAAGCTTGATTATATTTGCTCTTTGTTAATTGTTCTTGTGGTGACTGTTGCAATTGTTGCTGTTGTTTCCCACGTCGCGTTTTTGATTTCGTTCTTGTTGTTGTTGCTGTCGTGCTGCCGTCGTCGTGCCCCTCCGTCACTACAGAGAGCGATTGTATGTTAACGGATTCGGCCATAGACGACACTTAACCGTTATTTCGATCTCACTAAACATGCCACCACAACACTTTAGTACTTTGTTATTGTCGCGAATATCCTTTGGGGCTGCTGCTGCGTCGTCCTCTTCGTCGTCGTCCTGCTCCTGCTGCTGCTACTACTATTTATAGTCACCACCAATGTCAGTCTCTACTACGATTGTTGTTGCTAGCTAACTGACTTTTGTGGTTGGTGCTGCCTTGTCGTTGTTTGAATTCCACACAATTTTTGAAATGAATTCAAATGTTGACGTTCGTCGTCTGTCTTGTATTGTATTGTCTTGTGTTGCGTTTCTTTTATTCCTTTTTAAAGAAACTTCTTGCTGTTCGATCAGAAAATAAACTCAAGCAATAGTTTTTGTTTACTCAAGCACGAAGCTCTAGTGAAGTTCGCTCTCGACGCTCGTTGCTGCTCTTTACTCTATGCAAATGCAAAAGAAAAAGAAAAAAAAAGTTTGAAAAAAATATAAATATTTGATTATTCAAAAATATGAAAATACGATTGCTTGTAATTTTGATGCAAAATTAATTTTTAGTTATTTTTTTTATAACAATAATAAGTGGAGAAAAAAAACATTTGACATTTTCGAAAATGATTGGAAACTCAATATCAATGGTTGTGCTTTTACAGTGCATAAATTCCAGTTCGACAAATGTCTATTGAGAACGTGATGAACCATATATTTAATATTTCTAAAGGTCACATATTTCCATAGAAACTCGAGTAAAACAAATTTATAAATATTGTAAAATGTATTTTTCTAAATTTAACCACATTCGATTAATTCGTATGTCGTTAAAAAAAAGTCACAAGGTCGACAGAAAAGTTCGTGCCGGTTTAGTTTTCGATTGATTTTGTATGAAAACGTCAATGCCAACCATTTACACAATAAAAAATTATATTTCAAATGAATTCATATGGTTTTAAAAACAATTTTCGAATTCAAAATCATTTAGAAATTATAAATTTTTATAAAAGATCGTTCGATGACTTAAAAAGTGACAAGCATCCGACAGAAACGAACTCACAAGTCGTGCAGTTTTATGAAAATATTTATGACAACCATTTATAAAATAAAAAAAATATTTCAAATGAACTCATAAGGCTTCAACCATTTAAATTCCTTTTAAAAACAATTTTTGAATTTAAAATACTTTAGAAATTAGAAATTTTTATAAAAAATCATTCAAATAAGTTGCAATGTCGGAAAAATGTGACAGAAAATGTCTTACAAGCCGTAAAGTTTTACTTTTCTAGCGTTTTATAGACCTATTCTGGCACGAGTCGCAAATTCAAATCGGTCACAATAGTGCACTTTGTCACAATTGTCACAATTTCGTATTCTGTCAAATTGTCTATGTTTATAGACGTAAAAGTCTGAATCAATAGTCATTTGTACCAATTGTTTTGCTCGCTAGAATAGGCCTGTTAGAATAAAAATGTCTATTACAACCATTAACAAAATACATAAAGTGTTTATCAAATGAAATAAAATTGTTTGAAGGTTATAAAAAAAAAATCGTAAATAAAATACAAAATTAGACATAAGGGTGTGTGCGAGTTCGACTAAATAACTGACTAAACTAAATTGTACATCTTTTTATTTGACCGTCATTCGGTAACCGGTAATTGTTAAAGTCTCTAATAAATCAATTCTCATATGTCTGTTTGCTGTCTTCCAATTTAGATCAATTTAGTTTGCTCAAAAATTTGCTAAATGGAAAAGTAAACGCTGCATTACCGACAAAATTTAGTTTAGTCAGCAATTTAGTCGAACTCGCACACACCCTAAATACAAAATTTGACATTTTTATAAAAATGTCCACATGCCGTAATTTTTCCGTTTTCATTCAAATATCGACGGATCCATCTTGTACACACCGTAAACGTGCCGTTACAAACGGAATTGTGATTCCGTTTGTTTACGGACCTACGTGAAAATGTTTCTTGGGAATTCATACGAATATGACAATGACAATTTTGTATTCTGTGTTATAGATTCAAAAGGATGTGACAATTGTGATTGGCAATAATTAACATTGTTCACTAGAGTGGAGCTATTCATCGCAATAATTCACAGCAAGTTTATCATTTATGTTTCAAAATAATCATAAAATATAGCACTTATTGATTTTAATAAAAACAATATGACTATAGTCATCATATGACTATATACTATCGTGTTTTGTAAAATTTTAAATTTTAAAATACCAATTATCCAAATCAAAATATGTGCAAACAACTTTTGCCAAATGTAGCAGGGTTTGAAAGCAAACGAAACAGAGCACAAACTCTCACTTTTTATTACTTTGCTGTCGAGCGGAAGCAAGAGTGTGAAAATATTACAGAGCGATGCTGCGAAAGGAAGCAATATTTATATTTATTTCAAAAGGTATACAAAGCAAAGTTATTTATTTTAATGGAATAATGCTTTAAGATTTTAAATACTTTTACTCCATGCATTTGAAATGCTCGCTTGTTTCAAATACTTTGATTTTGAAATGCTCCACAATATTTATATTATTCGCTACCTGCACTTTGCAAAAATGTTTTCTATGCTCCTTCGGAGTGGCTCATCATTTTGTACTCAATTTATAGACAAACAAAACACAGCCACAAGAGCAGACAAGAAAGCTTGAATATTTGTTTCACCGTTACTTCGATGTATAAATATTTGAATCGAAACTGCATTCAAAAGCAAAGAGCGAGAGTTTCGGAATCGGGCAGCATTTAAAGAGCAAAGATTTACAGTTTAGGAACCGAAGCAGCAAAGAGTGAAAGTTTTAGAATCGAAGCAGCATTGAAGAAGCAAAGAGTGCGAGTTTTGGAATCGAAACATCTTTTGAAAAGCAAAGAGCGAGCGTTTTGGAATCGATGCATCATTTAAGAAGCAACGAGTGAGAGTTTTATACTCAAATCAATATTTAAAAAGTAAAGTGCAATAGTTTTGGAATTGATCAAGTAATTTAAACCTAGAAATGTAGAAAGTGGCATAACATGTAACATGTATTTTTCATTTTTATAAAAGTATGCATTTGAAATAAAAAAAAAACACAAGAAGTACAACACTTCTGGTGTCTTTTTTCAATTTTTTGAAATTAGTTTGAAATTCGTCAAATTCATTAAAATTCAGAATATTCTCTTGACAATTTTGTTATTTTTATATAACATAAAATGTATTAATTATATGGTATTTATTCTGTTTAAATATCCTTTTTTTTTTGTCCAAAAGCTATTGAAATAAAATTCGCATTAATTTCAATTTGTAAATTCATGGAAAAAAATTTCGTTTTTCACTTTTTTAGTACCTTAATAAAAAAAACACATAATTATTTGTTAGACGCAGTCACGAATTGTTTTTTATTGTTGCAATATAATAACTTATGATGGGCACAGAATTTTTTTAATGAATTATGATTATTTTACATGTTAAAAAACAATTTAAGCCTAGGTGGTCTCTTTATATTATGTTTATTGCAATATATACTATACAATATCTACTATATATAAATGAATTCGAAAAGCTTAATTCATTGATGCGTCATTGATAACTCGACGAGTTAATAAGCCATTGTTAACGAACGATTAAGTGCCAATTATGGCAAAATACAAACATAAATATAATTTCGTTGTCAAAACTAAATTGTATTTGTCGTTTTTAAGTTTATACACATTTAAAAAAAATGAAATGAATTAAAAAAGATTAATAACTTTCCAACAACTGATAACAATAGTTAAATCAGATAAAATTAAATGTAGTGATCTTATGAAACTTATTTTCAAATCGTAATTCAAGTATTTGAGAAGAAATTTTTTTCAAATTTGTTTCACTTAATTATTTTCTAATCCCAGGTCTGGAATGTTTGAATTTGATGGAATTGATAGTATTATACAATGAAATTAGAAAATCAATAATTGAATAATTTATAGAATATACTTTAGAGAGTTTTGCTCTACAATAAAGTCAAAAAAACATCAACTACGAGAATTTCTGACGTTTGTTTTTGACGTATCACTTTTCGTTTCGTTTTACAAAATGAGGGGGTTAATAAAGAAATTAAATGAATTTATGTGCGATTTTATTTGAAACGATAATTTGTACAAATCGTACGTAAAGCTTGAATCATACGATCGAATAAAAAATCAACTTTTGAATCAATTTTCAAAACAATTTATATATCAATCGTGTGATTGCCTAATTTGTCATACAAAAATTGGGCAATCACACGATTGATATTAAATTTTTTTAAAAATTGATTCAAAAGTTGATTGTTTATTCAATCGTGTGATTCAGGCTTAAGGACTCTTAAAACAAAGCGCATTTGTTTGTTACTTTGGGACATGTTTTGGTTTTCGATCGAATTCCGATCGAATTACATACAAAAATTGTAATCAAATGGTTCCGAATTCGATGTAAGAATACAAAAAATTATTTTCTAAACCAATTCAAATCTTTAAAATCATAGCAAAGGGATTGAATTCATTTGAAAATTATATTTTTATACTTAGAGATCAAATAAAAAAAGTTTTTTTTTAAATTTTAAAAGACATTTGATTGGAATCATTTTTACCAATTATTGCTCAAAGTCACAAATCGTTTGAATGACACATGATTTGTTAATATTGTAAGGTGTTTGCTGCATATTTCTGAAACCTTAAATCGAACAAATCGACGATTAAAACAAAGCGTATTAGTTTTCTTTCTATAGCTGAGAATTGCTCATAGATGAGACGCATATCTAAACCAAATGTTAAAATAAATTATAAGAAATTAACTTGTTTTTATAAAATAATAATGAATAACTTACAGTTTTTGTAAAAAAAATATATATTTAATTAGTTCTACTTTAACAACGACGTCAATCACATGTGCAAAGTACAAAACACTTTTCGCTCAAAACAAAGCAGATACTTGACTGAACGACATATCAAATTTAAAATACGGCACAATTAAATTGCAAAAAATATATATACAAAAAGGAAAATTGCACTAACTGCTTATAATATTTAACGATAGAGCACAAGTGGAAACGTTGTATTACTGGCCAATGGAAGAATCATATCATCGTCGTCGTTGTCGTCAGCAGACGAACAAACGGAAACGGAATAAATAATGGCAATGCACAAACTGAAAGGTTTTATATAAGAAATCCATTTCTGTTTTAGGGTAGCACAACGGAGAGGTAAAATAAAAATAGAGTATTACCTAAAGTTAGGTAGAGCAGCAGCAGTAGCAGGAACGACTAGAACCAAAGTATGGCGGCACGTATGGCGATTTAATACGGTGAACAAAAGAAAGTCACCCTAGAGCAGAAGAAGACGAGTAGAATGCGAATGGTGATGGTGGTATTGAGAGAAGTAGAATAGAGTATACTAGAATACAATAGACTAGAAGAGAGTATAATATAGCATAGTAGAATAATTTTATAAAATAGTAAAATAGATTTGTTTTTAAATAGTGCAATTTTTGAAAATGTAAACAGAAGAAAATATCAGCGATATTGTAAAAAAAAAATATTTCCCCGTAGAATTTACGAACCAACTCAAATTTTGTACAGAAATAAAATTCACAACCTAAAATCGAATTTAAAATAAGTAGCTGCTATTTAAAAAAATAAATAAATAATTAAATAAAAGAAAAAGCTGATAGTATTTTTAACCAGTTGGGAAGGTTATATCACATGGAAAATTTTAAATTTGGTGTTATTATGATAGTTAGGATTATCAAAATTATAGTCGATCTAAGCCGACTTTAAATACCCTACACATATGTGTGGTTACCATTCAAAGTGGTATATAGGGCACCATGGTATCCTGAAAATAACTACAAACTTTCAATCGCTGAAGAATTTCCTTTCATTTGATACCCATATTTACAAATGGGTAAGTGTACCGGAGTTTAGATTTTTTTTGGGAACCAAAAGTCGTTTCGCGTGAAAACATTATTTCCATGTTTTTGAGAATGAAGTCAATATATATTTGACCAAAAAAGTTTACCTAAGCACGTATACAGTAAAACTGAACTGTAGATGTAAATTTTATATGAGTTATTTGAATATAAATGGTCAGATCACAGGTCACAATTGACCGATATGCCTAAATTTTTCGCGTAGGTATATAAGTAATCTAAATTATGAGTTTCATTTATCTAACTCTTCAATTGTTTAAGTAGTAGTGATTTCAACAGACAGACGGACATCGCTAAATTGACTCAGGAGGTCATGCTGATCAAGAATATATATACTTTTCCATACCGGAGATGCTTCCTTCTGGGTGTTACAAACGGCGTACCAAATTGAATATACCCTTTCACTCTTAGTGTAGGGTACAAAAATGACTTTATGTCATTTATTGGTTAGACTGGTTAGTGTGTGTTTAAGAGTAAAAATTTGCAAATGACTTGATATAAAATCCACAAAAAAAAATTAAATATATAATGGACCTGCACAAATGTCCAAAAATAAAATTGCAATTAATAAAATAACTTAATTATGCATGAGCACGTATTTAGTTATAACAATTTATACACACTGACATTACGAAGCGCATTGAATTGAGTGACATTAGAGTGAATTGAGTGCATGAGCGTATAAACTGAGCCAAAAAAGAGCGCTGTTCAAAAGAGAGTGCAGTGCGCACAGATTAATTTTTTTTTTTCGGTTTGTTTATGTATCTAAAATAGTGGAAGCAAAGAAAACTTGTTATTATGCACACACAGATACAAACAATACCAACACAGTGACAAAATGAAATCAGCTGTTTTCGGTTTGTTTATATTTTTGTACATGAATTTTCCATGCTGACTTATTATCTGTGGCCGTCATACGTACTGTATCTATATCTTTCTATCTATCTATGTATCTGCTATTATGGCTGCCACCTTCGGTGTATCTTTGCAGTGTTGCGAACAAACATACTATAGTAGTATGGATGACATGTATGTGAGAATAATGACGATGATAATGTGCTGAGGATGATTCTTGTGCATTTTATATATAAACGTGCGTAGGTATAACGTAGCAGCAAAAGAGAAAATTCAAACACAAAAAAGAGCACTTTGGAGAGCTTCAATTTATAAAACACTCAGATACAAAATCAAAGATACGTACGAAAACCAGGCAAAAAATTCAATTAAAAAAAAAATTAAATATTAAAAAACGAAAACAAATTAATAAAATAAATGCACTTCAAGAAAAAATAAAACAATAAATACAAGTACCTCATTTTAGCATATATATGTAACAAGTGCTTAGATACATACATACTATGTATATAGATACATTAAATATTGCCATATTATATATACCACCTCAAACAATACGACAACAGACAACATACATACAGCATGTATTTATAAAATCATGCTGTATAAATCAATCTATAAATACTACATAAACTAATTCAAAAATAACAAAGCATGTTGAGAATTTTTGTTTATACAATTTTTATTATATTTTGTTTTATTCATATTAAATTCTAAAAGTACCAAATAATCTAAAATATTCGCATATTTGTAAAATTAGATTTCAAAACAAATTTTGTAGAAATTCATTTACACACACACACACACATAGTAACTATTGTATTATATTCACTAATTATTTCAATAATACTGTGTAACTTCACATTTGCTCCCATGTGTCCAACTCGCGGCACACAAAATTAACATTGAGCTTGATTGCTATAGTAAAAATGAATTGAGTTCAAGGACGTTCAAATGCGGTCACAGTAAAGTAATGTCTAGCATTGCTTCAAACAAAATAATAAAAAATGAAAATAAACTGATATTCTTTATGTCTATACGACAGTACAGAAGTACAGAAAACTTTTAGAAATGCAGTCGAATTTATCATGTTTTAACGATAATCAAGCATTTAATTTCTTCGTATCAAGAAAATTATTTGCGATTGTTTTTTTTATGGTCGTTTACAATGTTGACATATTTTTAAAAATCTGCAAATTTAAAAAAAATAGTGGAAATCTAGTAAATAGTAGACATTTATAACAAGAAAAAGATTTTTTATTAAATTTTGTCCTATAGCCTATGCAGGGATTTCAACTAAAGGGTTTCAACAGGGACGCTACAAAAGTAGAGCGACAGGGACAGCAAACGACGCCATATTTCTTGCCGCTCTTTTGACATTTCAGTAAGGTTTGCTATTTCATGATGGAAAGAAATATACGAGCCAACACCGAGTATGTTCGTGAATTGGGCTGAGCAACAACTTGAAAATGATTCGGATTTTCATCGAAAAATCAACTTCAGCGATGAGGCTCATTTCTGGCTGAATGGCTTCGTCAATAAACAAAATATGCGTTATTGGTCAGACAGCAGTCCAAACGTACTCCATGAGTCATCATTGCATCCCGAAAAATTTACGGTTTGGTGCGGTTTATTGGCCGGCGGCGTCATTGGGCCGTACTTCTTCCGTGATGATCAAGACCGGCACGTTACTGTAAATGGGAATCACTACCGTTCAATGATAACCGAATATTTTTGGCCCCAATTGGATGATATGGACTTGGAGGACATGTGGTTCCAACAGAACGGCGCCACACAGCGAATGCCACAATCAATTTATTGGAAACCAAGTTTGGAGAACGTGTTATCTCACGAAATGGTCCAGTCGATTGGCCGCCTCGGTCGTGCGATTTGACACCGTGAGACTATTTCCTGTAGGGCTACGTCAAGTCTATGGTCTATGCCAACAAGCCAGCGACGATTGATGAACTTCGTACGAATATCGAACTTGAAATTGCAGCAGTAACGGCCGATTTATGCTTGAAAACTGTCGAAAATTGGGTTCAGCGTCTGGACTTGTGCAAGCGTGCCCGTGGTGGCCATGCAAAAGAAATCGAGTTCCATACATAATGGCATCGAACGTACTTTTACAGGAAGAAAGAATTTCATTGATATCCAAAACCGTTTTTGTTTTATTTTAAAAAACGCTCTTATTGAAAAACCCGAACTATCGAAGTAGGTAGTTCTATTGCAACCATTTCTAGCTCCAACTTAATCTACTTTTCATGGACGCAACTAGCGAATTCTCAATGGAGTTGTCAAAGGACTAGTTTTTATATTTACTACTTGTGCACTTGTTTTTGAACCACGTTTTTGAACCACCTTTTTGAATCCACAGACATTGGTGGGTTAAACTAAGTTTAAAGTTCACAGAAAAACAAGATTCTAAGTTTAAACTAAGTTTAAACTACAAATTAGGTTCAACTACCATGAAAAAATAAGTTTGGGCGTTGGTGTCAAGTTACGCGCAAATTTATATATTTACTAGAACGTACATTTTTATAAAAACGTAAAAAATATAAGTCAAAAAATCTTAATAAAATATAAATTATTTTTAGATTGCATATAGAGAAGAAGTTCGTAGGTTTAAAAAAGTACATTATCAAAAAATCTATTTTTGTTCGAAAAAATCTGTTTGGCACCTCAAAAAAACTGTTAAAAAACACAGATAAATCTGACAATATGGTAACACTGGTCATGTACATTATTTATATTAAAAATTAACAACAGTTTGTGATATTTAATATTTTTGTCAACATGAAAATGTTCTGCAAATCAAGAAGAATGTTACTGCATACTTCTTTTTTTAAGCCACGAACAAAAGTTCTATAAGAAAGCAACAACAGTTTGTGATCTTTTTGTTTTTTTTTATTAGACATTATTTTTGATAGACATCGAAATAACATCTGTAACTCTAGAACTTCTATAGTTCTCAAGTTATTTTGTTTCTTAATATCAATAAGTCTTTTATATAGTTTTATATCTTTAATTTAATTTCATCGAATGTAGAAGAATATCCCAAGCAACAATTTACTACGTAACACAAATACTGCTAAGTTTTTAGTAGGAATTTGAATAGTAAGTACTCGCCAGTGAAAACTAGTCTAAAGCTGGTAGATTACTGATAGGGATTTGAAGAGTAGATCCCTACCAATAAAACTAGTCAAAAACTGGTCTCCCATCAGTAAAACTAGTCAAAAACTGGTCGGTTACTGGTAGGGATTTGAAGAATAGATCCCTACCAAGAAAACTAGCCAAAAGCTGGCCAAAAACTGGTCTCCCACTACTAAAACTAGTCAAAAACTGAACGGTTACTGGTAGGAATCTGAAGAGTAGATCCCTACCAATAAAACTAGCCAAAATTGGTGAGTAACAATTGTTTCTATGTCTTATGTATTATGTGACAACAGAAAATAAGCACGTTATATATAGCTTACTTTTTATTATAATCACTTATTTATTTCTTGATTCCATCTGGATTCCAAGAATTGTTTTTCTTCCCCGCGTAGTTATGTTAATAGATCCCGTTTTCACACATGTTTCTCTGTCTGTTATTAATTTAGTTGACTTATTAACTTCACAATAAATCAATATTGGATAGTATTATTTTGGATATCATACCGAATTCATAACGATATCGTTAAGCATCTCGACTATGTATAATTTGAGGCACTCAGCGACATAATCACTTATACTCGGTGGTATTAGTCAAGGTAATAAATGTTTAAAATTTATACGTTGTCAGATTTTTTTATAAAATATAATGTTAAACAACGATAGATACGAGATATATATACGATCTATGAGTTTATATCATTGCGTATGTTATGTAGAGTTGTGTATTTTTATTTCCATACAAATTTCGTACGCGCTTTACACAGCTACACAGAATACGCAATATACGACACTTACGCAGGTTAAAATGTGGACCTCTAATGTGTTTTTGATTCATTTTTAATACGCAAATCACAAATTTGAAAAATAAAGTGTAAATTTACACTGACACAAATACAATTATTCTTTTAAAATAAAATATATCGTCGTTGTAGAACTAAAAGTCACCAAATACATTTTTAGGAAAATCTTATATTTCAAGTTTGTTTCTTATTATTATAAAAAGTAATTGATAGATTTTTAAAATTGAAATACCAATTGATAGATTTTCATTTTCTTATTATTTGGTACAAATATTGCAATCATCTATCAGAAATTGGCAGATATATAAACATTTTTTTAAATGAATAATTGGCATTTTGGAAATGTAGTTGGTGATTTTTATTTCTAGATAGAAGTTGTAGAATTAAAATACATTTTTTATAATTTATTTTAGGAGTTTATGGATTGGTATTTTAAAAACTTGAATAATTACACGAAAGATTAACACGTTATTATCAATAGGCAGCAATATTGACTCAATTGTTTTGAATACAAATGATTTTTATAAAAAGGAACAAAGTCAAAAAAGTACACAGCAATTTTCGAAAACTCAGAAGATTAAGTAAAATTTAGTTTTTTTTTCTTCCACGACCAATATTTATATTAAAACTGATTTTGTTGCATTACATTTTTATGTTACTTGATATTTTTGATTCAAAATTTAAGGGTTTTTGTCATATACAAAGAAGAGAAAAAATACTAAAATTAAAGCGCTTATTGTGTCTTATACACCACCAAGCAATACTTTAAAAAACTGCTAGATCAACCCAACATCCATCCCCAAAGCTGTGTAAGCAATCAAACTGGTTTGCATGGCAATGCAATAAAATTAGAAACTCAAGTTCCTCAAAGAATTAAAACCTAAACAAAAAGAGTCACCACCACCCCTGTACTTATTGTATAAATATTGCTGGCAGGCAGCAATGCAATGAAGCTACCACCATATGTAGTCGACTCAATAACAGAAGGCTGTGACTATTATGTGTGGCACGCATATGCATGACAAGTTGGACATCGCTATTTCTGAAGTGCTTCCAAGGTATATAGATAGATACATATATAGTAGACATAAAGCACAGACACATACACAGCATTAGCAAATAGCTATGTGCGCAGTGTTTCTTAAAAATAAAAATAAATAAAACAATATTTTAATATTTAAAATTTAAAAAAAATGCTTTAAAAAGCACGTTTAACGATGTTTGTATAAAATACAACCGAATATGAACTTGAAATGAACTTTTTACTGAACTTTAAGCACTCTAAAGATTTATTTAGTGGCAAATGCTAAAACAAATTTTTGTTTTGAGTCACAAAACGGTTTAAAATCAATTAATTTTTTTTTTTTTTGCAAAATACAAATTAAAACGAACTTGAAGTGAAATTTGAGCAAACCAACAAAAGAAACTTAAGACGCACAAAAAAAACGAGAGCTGTTTGTGAATACAGCGAACATGAGGCGAACTGAATATACAAACGAATTAAACCAGCTTCTCTCAGTGAAAAGTTCAAAATGTATATAACAGCATTCGTGAAATTTAAAAATATTTCTAATGGGGAAATCCCATTTAGAAGTAGATATATCTAATAGGGTCATCAGGATAAAGGTATATGTTCAAATTCAAGTATTACCCTACCAACCGTTTGACGATAATTTTGAATACGAAAAAATAATCATAAATGCATTAAAACTTTTCGGTTTCTGGGCATTTCCAGTTTTGACTAGTTTTACTGACAGGCAGTAACCGATCAGGTCTTGGCTAGTTTCACTGGGGACAGAGCAGTTTTTGATAATTTTGAGTGGCAGGGATTTACTCTTCAAATCCCAACCAGTGGCATACTAGTTTTTGACTATTTTAACTTGCGGGGAACAACTCTTGAAATCCCTGCCAGTAACCGACCAGTTTTTGGCTAGTTTTACTGGGGACTGATCAGATTTTGACTAGTTTTCCTTGCTGAGATCTACTCTTCAAATCCCACCAATAACCTAACATTTTTTGGATAGTTTAACTTGCGGGAATCTACTCTTCAAATCCCTACCAGTAACCTAACAGTTTTTGAATAGTTTTACTTGCGGGAATCTACTTTCAACCAGTAACGAAAAACTTAGCAGTATTTGAGCTGCCTAGTAAATTGTTGCTTGGGATGTCAAAAATACAAATTATTAAAATAATAACTTCGTTGAACAAATTTTTGAAAATCATAATGAACCAACACATTATCATCGTCGTCATCATCATCTTCATTATTTTCATCATTGGTAGAAACAAAAGCAGCCGCCATGTTCCAACCAACAAGCGCAGCCACTATATGATTTATGCAGCAACCTAGTCATGCATTCACTGCACTCTACTCCACTCCTCCAACACTTCTGAACTTTTTTTTTATAATATAGAAACTCCAATTTTAGCTCCAATGTTGTATTTGTAGAAAAAAATACAAAAAAAAAAGAAACGCAGCAGAACGAAAAAGCATTTTTTATTCGTCGAGTTTCTCGGGAGCTTCGATTCGAAAACGACAATAGAGTGAGGCGAGGCAGACAACGATGATGATATGGTAAAGAGTAGCAGCACAAAAATTTAGCCCTTTTTGTGTTCAGTTCGATTGAGCAGCAGACAGACGACTACAAAGTAGTTTAGTCGGTTTTGCACTAAAGCGTAGTTTATGCTATGAGGCGTATATTAATGTTTAAAAAAAACAACTACGCAAACTTTGTAGAGGTACAAATTGGTATTATGTATGGCGTATGCTTTATATAAATAAATCAGATTTTTAGTTTTTTTGTTTTGTTTGTAATTACAAAACAAGTTAGGCAGCAATATAAGAATTATATAGATATAATTGAACTATGTATAACTAGTTTTTTGTATGTATAGCTATATAATACGTAACAATTTAAACAGCTGTGCGCCGCTTAGCGTATTAATTTCAATTGTATACGTCGAACTTTTTTATTTTTAATTTTTTTCAAATGCAAAATACACGCTATTATATCATCAAGAAAATCGAAGAAATATGCAATTTTATTTCCTACTTAAAAATGCAAAGAGTCGATAATAGGAAAAAGCGAAAAAAACACGGCCAGCCAACGTTGCAATAGCAGCAAAATGTCGTCTACATTTAGCTAGTAGTTTCACAATACACACACCTCGTATTACATTTTTTTTTATTTAGCTATTTTATTGAATTTTTCAGCTATATTTTCGAAATATTCTGCCTTTTTTCAGCTATTTTATTTTGTTTTCAATTAAAAGCCTTCATTTTTTCTTTATATTATTATAATATATAATAATTATTTCGAAATATGGCCATTTTTAATTATTTTTCATTGCACACAACCCGTTTATAACGTTTCATTTTATTTTTAACTTAAACTTTTTAGTATTATGCATTGAATTATTACTTTTTTTTTGTAGTGGTTTCTTTCTTGATATTTTGTCTCTTTTTAGTATTTGCTGAATTTTGTTTAAAACTTGGTTGGTTGGTTGTTGCCGCTCGCAGTTCAATTTGTAGACTGACTAACTTGACAGACTTGTTCGACCGTCTGAGTGAGTCGCTGCTTTGGTCTCGACACAGGAAAAACCTGCCTGCCACATGTAGTTGGTACCTACAAATTCAAGAGTTAGAGATAGAGAGAGCGCGTGCGAAACGAGCGAGTTTAGTTATCGCGCACATTTTTAACTCATTCGCTTGCTTGGGGTTCCAATGGCTCAGTTGAGTGGCTCTGGGTCGCTCTGAGTATGTAGTGGTGGTGGTTTAAAGCACCAGGCCAAGCACAATGGTGCCCTTAAAGGTTTTTGGAAAAAGTAAAATTTTTCTTTTTACCTAAATTACTACGAAATTATTTTTTTTTATCTGTTTTAAATATCAAAATACTCAATAACCCACAGAAAACCGAGTATTTAAAACTGCTGCTCGTCCTGTGCCTAATTGACAGCAACCTGACAGAGAAACATCCAAAAAAAATGAGGTCAACAAACTACTACGCAGTTTTATTTTTAAATATACACAACTTCTTACTTTAGCTCGCTGTTTTAACTCATTATTTCACTCACTCACAAGCACGTTAATTCACTCATTTATTCTTTCACTCATTCCTTCCTTCCCTCACTCACTCAATCATTCAAGTGAGCATTACAGCGAATGATAAGAATTTTATATCTTTTCCAACAACACACCACAAGGCGTAGTATAAATAAAAACAAATAAAACATGTGTTTATCATTACTTTTGTCTGCGTCCAGGGTTCCAAACTACAAAAATAAAGCAGTTCTTTATACCTACTTAAACCCCGTCCCGCTGTATCACCAAATGTCATCTCGTCTGATTCTACTTAACTCAAATTGAACTCGAGCAACGACCCTTATTGGAAACGTTTAGGAAACAAAAAAAAAATAAAGTCGATCTTGTACCTGTCTGGAAATTTGAAAAATACAAATAAAGAAATCAGCTGATTATAAAATACGTGCGTTCGATTCGTGTCTGTGTGTTATTGCCATCCAGCTGTTTCGAAATTACATATATATAACCATTAGCAAATCATTAACATATTTCGAAAGTTTTATCCATTTGTACATGATAATAAGTGTCATTGGTTAGGAAAATCGAATGAATCATTTTAATATATCTCGGTACCGTTATTAAAAAAATATCATAAATTAGGGAAAATCATCAATTGTATCGCTAATAATTTCCATAAATCATTAACAAACTTAGATTTTGTGTCTTTATTATTATCTATATTCTTAAAAACCATTAAAACAGCACCATTAAAAAATATTCTAGATTATAGCACCCTAATTTGGGGGAATATATTGTAAAAATATTGATTTTGATTGTTTACGGAATACTATTTGACATTTAAGAATTCAAATGACGTTTTTCGTGTTTTTCTCAAAATGTCATAGCTTGGACTTAGCCAGTTTTGATTCACAACGCCTGAATAGTATTAAATATGTTTCATAGATCTGTAGTTCGTTTCTCTAACACGAATTACTTAAGTAATCGTTGAAACCCGGTCAGATTTAAAACTTGCTCAAAAATCGAAAAGAAACTTAGGAAATTGAAATAATTCTCATTTTTCTTTCAGTTATTTATAAAATATTTAAAACAAATTTAAAAAATAACCAGTGAGAAAGGTTAGGTGATATGGGAAATTTGGAAGTAAGGAAATTGTAATAGTTGGAACCACCAGTCGGTTGAGCATAAAGTCAATATATATTTGACCAAAAAAGTTCACTTAAGCCAGTATAGAGTAAAATTCATCTGTTTACGCAAGTTTTCGGTGTGGTCGGGTTCGCAGGTTACAATTGACCGACCATGCCAATTTTCTTGTTGAGACAGTGAAGATATATAAATAATCTAAATTAGGAGTTTTTCCTGTAATCGTGATTTCAGCAAACAGACGGACGAACGCTTAATCGACTCAGAAAGTCATGCTGATCAAGTATATACATACTTTCTATACCGGATATGCTTCCTTCTGGGTGTTACAAACGGCGTACCAATTTGAATATATCCTTTCACTCTTAGTGTAGGGTACAAACAATATGTATTAAATAATACGCACTTGAATACGATCGACGAAATATGATACGAGACTCGGCGAACCCATTTCATATTCCCAATGCGCGATTTGTTGAATTATTTCGGCTTACCAAAGATGCTGCAAATGACCTATTAGCAGAAGTCTCGCCATTTATGGGAACGGGAGTAAGTCGCATCTCCCATGGCATTCAATTCACTCTATCTCACAAACAACACAGTCTTCTTTTTTAGCACCTTTGGAAGTGAACTGTCCCTTACCCACACTTCTGTGTTGTTGCATCAGCTTTATAAGCCTCTTTGCTCGAGCTATTTTGTATAAATTAATTTATGAAAATTCCATAATTACGTATTTTCCAACCACAATTGCTTAAATCGAGAGACTAGTGAGAAATAAAATAGTTCCAAACTATTCGATTTATTTGTAGAATCACTGATGTGAGTAAATTTCTACTAAAGAGAAATTAAACCATGTCAAAATGAAGCAATTCAATCTGTTAAATCGTTTAATATTATACAGTACCATTAAATCAGTTAAATCGTTCAGTATGATACAGCAAAATCATTAAAAATGAAAATGACGTCATTATGACGTCAAATCGACAATAGTAGTCGAAAACTGTGATCGAAAACAAATACAGAAACGAGCTACTGAAATGATTTCAATTCTTTTGAAAGCAATATTTTGTATGAAAGAACAAAATAAATTCGATCAAATTGTAACTTTAAAAGTTCAATTATTACCATATCGTTTTTGTGAAGTAAAATTAATAAAATTTTAAATTTGTATTAGTATTATAAGGTGTATTTAAAATTTTAAAATACTATTAGAAAGATAATGAAAATAATTATACTAAATATAATTACCACAATGGAAAGAGATATTCAAATATAGTATGTTTTTCACACAGCACATTAAATCAATTTCGTTAGTTTTAAATATTTTTTCTTTTTTATTCACATACAATTCGCCGATATAAAACACACTATAATATAAATAATCTATAATATCAGGAGCGACATTTGCGGAAATGAAAATTTGTTGATCAAAAATGATATACAAATGTTTATCAAGTTTTTAGCTTATCTAGCATATCGTCGGTTATACTGCAAAACCGCCTATCTACATTTTTGAATACATCTTACAAAATGAATTTTGCAGAAGAAACAAAACTATTTTCAGTCTCAATTCTGCACTTACTTCATACAAAATTAAGTATGTCATAACTTATAATGGTATTTATCTAATTGGTCCGATCAACATATCATTTAAAACCGCATTATAACACAAAATTAGGCGTAATTTTCACATGCAGTTAGGCGGTTTTGCAGTATCACCGACGATATTTTACAAAGAGGTAGAGTGTGTTCAATTGTTGGTATATTATTAGTAGGAGAGTCTGGGGTAAAGTGGGACACGTTTTGATTTTCCTCCAAAAAGGAGTACATTTGAATAATTTTTCAAATTCTTTTTAAGAGTCTGTTCCATTGACTGGTTCTTGATCTAACATTTTGCATTAAGAGAACACCATTTATGTCTTTTAATTGATTTTTGTGCGACTCTTAAAAACATTCCACATTCCGACTTGTTGAAAAATCTTAGGGTAGTGTGGGAAACTACAAAATTTTTACCAAAATGCGATCTTAGTATTTTTTTCATGTTTTGTTATTTTCATAACAAAGTCAAATATGTGGACTTTAAAAAAATACAGAAAACAAAACATATTTCAGTTTCTTTAATATGTAGGGTAGTCTAGTGTAAAGTGGGACACTTTTGATTTTTCTTTCGAAACATTACATTTGAAGGGTCTATTCCATAGACTGATTCATGATCTAACTTTTTGCATTAACAGAGAACCATTTATAAGCCTTTAATTTGATTTTTGAGCGACTTTTCCAAAGAGCTCAATTTCGTACTTGTTGAAAAATGTTGGGTTAAAGTGGGGAAACTACAAAATTTTTACCAAAATGCTATTTTAGTATTTTATTTTTCATGTTCTTTTATATTCATAACAAAGTCAAATATATTAAGAATAAATACATTACATGTTAAGAAAATACGAACGAATATTCTGAGTTGCAATGATAGTTTCTGGTCGTCAAATTCGCAATTTTCAAGTATACAGACCATTTGCAGATGTGGCAGTTCACTAAAATGTTAAAATTTAAATTCTTCGGATTTTCATACAATCAAATTGAATGAAAATTCTTTTTCTGATATAGTTGAAGAAACTCCACTGCTGTATTTTTTTTTTGTTTTGTTAAAGTTTCGCTTTTCGGATTTTTCTGCAAATTAATCTTATCTCAGGTGAAGTTAAAATTTTGTTTTCATTGATTTGTGGCCAAGATTCAAGTTTTTCTTGGCTAAACCAATTAAATAATTCATATAATACAATATTTTTACTAAAATTACAACAAATATTGCTTAAATTACGTTTCCCACTTTACCCCAGAATGTGTTTCCCACTTTAAAGGAATATAACCATTTAAGAAATGTTAAATTACAACAATCGATCATTTTAAACATTCATTCCTAATTAAAAACGACAAAATTTTACAAATTTTGATAGCAAACACCAGCATTTTTTTCACTGTTCTCCAAATGTAATAAAATTGTATTAATTTGATTATAACCAGGAATGAAAAAGTTGATGTCATATTAAGAAGCACTTGACAATTGTTTTTATTTTTTTAAGTGCAAAATCATTACATTTTCCCACATATTCCACAAAAATTATTACCACGACGACGTATGGAATTATTTAAAAAATGTCGTTGATTTCTAGGAGCTCAAATTTTCGACTTTTGTTCACCTAGATTTAACATCCATCCCAGTGTGCAGTGTCTTGTCAATTACTGCCCATAAAACATAAGACAATTATATTAATAGTTGTCTTTCACCACCCAGGGTCCAGAGTACTGCGACATAGATCAACATTATTGATCTGGCAAGTTCTATAAGTCTGGAAACAACAGAGAAAAAAAAACTCACTATTCGATTTTTATTTTGTACTTCTCTATAGAGAAGGTAATAAGAATGTATTCGAAAAGGTTGAGTTTGACATCACTGAGAAAATATAAAAATGAGACAAAAGAAGAGCAGCACCACGAAGAGTCTACACATGATAGAGCGGCTAATGGGGAAGGAGAAGGTAAACCACAAAATATGAGAATGTGCAAAGTAGTCAACTAGTCCATTGCCAAACCAGTTGGAACGAAAGCACAACAATAATAATACAGCACGGCCACAAAGAGACGAACACTTAATGAGCGGAAGTTTTCAGTGCACATTTTCTTGGTATTGGTAGCCACCAAAACACAGAGACGAGCGCCACATTTAAAAAAAAAGAACATTTACTTGGTATTGAACATAGAGAGAAAAGTAGGGAGCATTAAATGCTCACACACTCAGCTGCCATTTGGAGTGTTTATATATCAAGCGTTTTGTTTTTAGTAAATAAAATATGTAATGAAAGAAAAAAATCAAAAACAAGTCGCAACGGAGCAACACAAATGCACGAAGAACAACAAATAAATGTTAATGTGAAAGATGTAAACATTGAAAAACCAGAGAAAACGAAAGCAAACCACGAGCAAAAACCCCAACAAAGCCACGAGACGAGGAGAGAAGCGAAGAGTAGCGCAGAGTAAAATTGAGTTGAGCAGTACACAAAATACACAGGGCTAAAACATATACAAAAAAAACCATCAAATATATTAAAACTGGAGCCAACGGGAAATAAACGAGAAGGACCCCAGCAGACCGACGACGATCATAAGCACCATCAGCACCACCGAGTATTTGGAATCAAGCTGGTTTTGAGGCAAGTAAGCGTCCCTCAGCAGTCTTCGTTGACGTTGTGTATCTGCGGTATTTGTTTTTTTTTTTTGTAGAGTTCGAGTAGGGTTCATTTTGAGTGTTTGTAACGAGGCAGTGAGTCTGGAATTGATGCTTTAAATGTAAAAAAAGTTATTTCTTTCAGACGAACGGTGCTAGGAGCAAAAAGGGGTCGACTGACTGCTGAACATGTAAAATTAGGACAAGGCGGCAGTTGAATTGAGGTTGCTGCAAAATGTATGCAGTATATAGTAATTGTTGCTGGTTTGTGTATTTTTTTTTTTTTTCATTGTTGTTTCTCATTAAACAGGGGTCGTTATTGAAAATATTCGTTACCCCATCTACTTTAGTTCCCATATCGTTTCAAAAAAATTAAATGAAAATAAAAAATGATACTATTATTTTTTACAAAAATATTACACGTTTATTTTATAAAAATTATACAAATTTTACAAAAAAAAAAGTTGTGCGACTTTTCAAAACAGGCCACTTTTGGACTTGTTGGGGTAAAGTGGGAAACTACAAAATTTCACCGAAATGCTATTTTAGTATTTTTTTTCATGTTTTGTTATATTTTTAATAAAGTCAAATATATTATAAATAAAAAAACTTTACATGTTAAGAAAATTCGAAAGAATATTCTGAGTTGCAATGATAGGTTCCGGTCGTCAAGTTTGCAAATTTCATGTATACAGACCATTTGCAGATGTGGCAGTTTTTTGCAAATTATATCTTATCTCAGGTGATGTTAAAACTTTGCTTTTCATTGATTTGTGACCAAGATTCAAGTTTTTCTTGGTTAAATCAATTAAATGATTCACATTCTCTATCGATTTAATATATAAAATTTAGGTCCTCTATATGTTTTCATATATACATATCTTCTAAAAATAGCGGTCTCTTTTTTTTCGTTTTTTACAAAAACACATTTTTTCAAAAATTTCGCACGTTTGAAAATTTTTAAAAATCGGTTTTAAATACCTCGGACCATTCTCTATTGATAAATATATAAAATTTAGTTCCCCGTTATGTTTTCATATATATCTTCTAAACGAAACTAAGTCATTTTTGATTTATTTACAAAAACACTTTTTTTTGAAAATGAATAAAAATTGTTTTTAGGTACCCTGGACCATTCTCTATCGATTCTATATGTAAAATTTAGGTCCCCTATATGTTTTCATATATATCTTCTAAACGTAGCGATCTCCTTTTTTTCGTTTTTTACAAAAACACATTTTTTCGAAAATTTTCCACGTTTGAAAATTTTTAAAAATCGGTTTTAAATACCTCGGACCATTCTCTATCGATTCCGTATATAAAATTTAGGTTCTGAGAAATGTTTTCATTACCTTTCATTCGATATAACACTTGATCATATGAGTTATTTAGAACGTGAGATATTTATCACCTTTTTGAAAGCTCAGTTCAAAAGTTATTGGCCGATATTTTGTAAACCTATCCAAAGAAAAAAAATTAAACCGTATCTTCGGAATCAGGGAGTCATTTTACATAATACAAAAATATTATTGAGTGCTGCGCAGAATGTTTGCGGTGTAGTGTAATCCAAATTCTTAATTTCATTGATTTAGCTCTTCTAGATTTTCTGTAATAGTGATTTCAACGGACAACAAAAGGACACTATACACTTTTCGATAACGGCCAGCCACACCTTCATTTGGGAATTACAAATGGATGACCAAATTGAATATACCCTTTCAGCTTTAGTTTAGAGTATAAAAAGACGAGTTTACCCTTTTTATATGAAATACTTAATATGCTTCTTGTCTTATGCACTGGATCCTTTAAAAATCCATTGATTTCATAACAGTAAATTATAAAACCATTTTAGAAATGTTGCGATGTTATAAAATTAAAATATAAAATCTGTTGTTCGGGTTTTATAAAAATATAGCTTATATATTTCATATAATTTAAGTGAAATTTATATAATTTACATCAGTTCCGTTTCTACAAAATTTAAGCAATTCACAAGATGTTCTGTTTATTACTAAATATGGGTTTCTCTTCTAAAATAAATTCAGCGCACAATTTGGATTTAAAAGAAAAATATTTTTTTTATTTAGACCAAACATTTTTGCCATTTTAAGTTCACTTTTCGACTTTCTTATATAGTTTCGTTTTTTTTTTTGTTTATTTTTATTTGTTTATTTTTTTGTTAATCTCTTTAAGAGCGCTTCACACGCAAACTGCAGGCAATATTGAATGTATTGCGACGCCCTGGCGCACATTCACCTCCATGTGTATCAAATGATCGTCTTCAATGCCACACGAGAGCTCCAGCGTGGGCACCTGCAGGGCGGAGAAGAAAAGTGCCGCCTTCTTGCAGTCGACCGAACACGAAGCGTCCACGAGTCCAGCTCTACTACCACCAGCAACACCATCATCAACATCACCGCCACCACCACGTCCTCCGTCAACCTCTTCATTGTCTCTATTGTGCTGCTGCTCCTTTGCCGTGTCCTTCTTCGTCCGCTGCCGTGCGTTCGTATTCGACGAGTTCAATGCGCGCACCACTTCCAAGTTCTTGTAGCGCGTTGTTATTGTAGCCATTTCCGTTTCGGCCACAATATTCATTTCGCCGCCGGACGTCGCATAGAAGATGATGGTCGGCGAAAGATTTTTAACTTTATCGATGAGATTACGCATCAGGCGATTCGACGGCACATTCAAAATAATATTCGCATCGGGTTTTTGCGGCACCGCATAGGCAGCCCAATCGCTGCGTGGTATTACGCTCACCGGCACATCGTGCAGTATCTGACGTGACTGTTCCGAACTCTGCGAGACGACATCGGACTCAATGGTCAGACAGGGAAATTGTATATTGGTCAATTTGAATTTGCAGTAGCGTGTATTGTGTCGCAACACGGACATGGCACGCCCCAAATTGTGGGCGCTCACGGAGAGCATTATACAGTGACAGGCAGTATCGATGCCCTCCATTTGATATTCGTTGAAATATAATTTCGATTCGATTTCCACCCATACCAGTGGTGCGCTGCTGCTAAACTCCTCATTGGCAATGAAGAAGACTGTGTCGGCGGTGATTTTCATGACACACTCTTTGGTCAATTTCGCGAGTGTTGCGATGATATTCTGAAATTCACGCATATACTGCGGATCCTCCATGACTGCGCGAAACTTCATTTTGTGTGGCGCACGTTGAGACACAACGTGTTTGCGAGTGTGTAGTATGTGTGTGATTTATTTTATAAAAAACCCTGCACATTTTGAAAGAAAAGAATAAGCAAAAAAAAAAATACAAAGTTTGTTTGTTGTTTGTTCGATGCGCATTGAATTTAGGTATGTATAGAGCAACAAAATCAGAAGAATTGCTATAGCGCAACAAATGGATATTGTGAATGCTGTATAAATTTGGTTTTTCACATTTTTTTTGTGGGTATTTATTGTATTTTTTGTTGCAAAAACGACAAACAGATATTTTCAATTAAACCGATGAGGTATTTTTATTTTAAAGTCTGTGTTTACAGGTAGAGTTTGTTTAATTTTAACAGGCAAGTGTTAAGTGCAAAGTTAGTGTAAATATTTTTACGAAATGGGTTATGAGTGTAAGTACGCTATATCTACAGTCATTTCAATATTATAAAACGTAAATGTCTACGTCACAAAACCTTTTTTTTTGTACAAAAATAATTTAAGAGGTTTGCTGCTAGCAATGACGTCATAGGCAGCACACATATGGTGTTTATTTGGTTTTTTGCATTTTATGTTGTGAAATAGAAATTTCGAAGGTCAAGTTAAAATTAATTTATGATAAATAGAAATTTTGAGAAATTAGGTACTGTAGGAGGAAACATAAGACAGGGTTTTTAATGAAGGGAAAAGTTAAACAAGAACTAAAAGCACAAAGAGACGTTAGAAATGACTTAAAGATAGTGCAAATCAGGCAGCCATCAGAGGACGAGATATATAAAGTTATAAAATCACCAGATTTTATTTATTTTAATATTAAACATAGACAAAATGTTTTCCCCGCTAAAATATGTTTAAACTGTTTGACTTTTAATAACCAAGCAATTCTGAGTCAAATGAAACCTTTTTCGGGAATATTGGGATAAGTGAGAATTGCGATAAGCGCAAAACATTCGTTGAAAGATCTGGAGCCATATTCTCGTTTGATGAGAAATATAAAATGAGAATAAAAATGAGATAAAAACTATTTTTTATATTATTAACGGAATATAAACATAGTTTTTATCTCATTTTCATTTTATATTTCTCATCAAACGAGAAAAGGATCCCTGGCGGGACAAAAAAAAAGTAAAACTATCAAAGTGAATAATGTATCAACCCTGGAATAATGTATCAACCAATTATTTGATTGATTTTATAGAAAAGACCGCTGCATTATGGGTCATGAGTTATTTCATCATTTTATTCAATTGTAATTTTTGTTGTATAAGAGATAAATGGAAAATATTTTGGATTCTGTTAGCAGATAGAGGTATCGTTCTGTCAGTAAACGAACGGTCTTTCAATGTGCCTTCCTTTCACTTATCACATATGCAATTATTTCTCATTTGGTTTGGCTCAAACGCCATTTTTGGGTGAATGGAGTTACGTATTTGATATATATGACTTATATAGTCTCTTTCTAATGCCGTTTTTTCAATATCTCGTATCAAATCTGAGATATTCTGTGTCGACTTTGCTCATATTTGAACCCAAATGCAAATTTTGTAATTTTGTTTTTGTTGTAACCAGGGGCCGCGATGCACTGGAATCGTAACGAGAACCGGATCTGTTTTCGATTTTTGGAGCCGGAATCGGAACCGTTATTGAAAAAATATGTAGAATTGGAACCCATATAATTTTTTTTTGGTTGGAATCGGAATCTGAATTGCTTTTGAAAATGTGTATAACCGGAATAGGAACCCATATAGTTTTTTTTGGTTGGAATCGAAATCTAAATCGTTATTGAAAAAATGTGTCAAACCGAAATCGGAGCTCTTATATTTACAGGATTTTTTAATAAGAGCGGTACAAAAGTTTTTTTAAAGGGTTTTTCAACAGGGACGCTACAAAAGTAGACCGACAGGGACAGCAAACGACGCCATATTTCTCTATATTTCTCTTCAGTAAGGTTTGCCATTTCATGATGGAAAGATATACGAGCCAACAACGAGTCGAAATTATTAAAATTTACTACAGAAATTCGAATTTGTATATCTTTCCATCATGAAATGGCAAACCTTACTGAAGAGAAATGTCAAAAGAGCGGCAAGAAATATGGCGTCGTTTGCTGTCCCTGTCGCTCTACTTTTGTAGCGTCCCATTTGAAAAACCCTTTATATTTGTTGGAACCGATATCGGAACCGGAACAGCTATTTTGTTTCTTTGTACTTTATCAATAATCGCGCCTTCAAAAGTTATATATGATTACATGATTTAATATGATAAATACATATGATTTAAAAATCTTGGAACCAGAACCGTTATTTTAGTTCCTGTCAGGGACCAAAAAAAAAACGGAATCGGAACCGTTTCGATTTTTGGAATCGGATTCGAAACCGTTATTAAAAAAATGTGTGGAAGCGGTGTCGGAACCCATATATTTTTTCGTTGGAACCGGAATCGTAACCGTTATTTTTGGAACCAGAACTGATATTCCAATGGTTTTTGTACCTGTTTGTAATATGTATTACAAATTTTTAATAGTACCGGATAAATACATCATTTTTTTCTAGTACCGACAATTGTCAAAATGATTCCGGATTGAAAATCCTAAGCTATATAAAACACAAAGAAAAAGAATTTCCGGAGCTGCTGCATAGAACAGGGGTTAGCAAATAATTTAGAGTTCAATACTATGCACGATTTTTTTTTTAAGAAATTGAGAAATGTTAATTGTGTTATGTTAATGAAGAACGTGTAATTCCACTTTTTTTTGTTATATATCATTTTCTGATAGATATTAAAGAATGTTGACTTTTTTTCTTCACATTCATTTTTTTATTACATTAATGTTTTTTTTATATATTATTAATGTATTTATATTTTTTATGCTGTAAATATCAAATACTACAGAAATTGCAAATTTCTTGCTTTTAGCTTTTCCCACTTTACACCAACATTTTTCAACAATTCCGAATATGAGCTGTTTTGAAAAATCGCCTAATAAAAAAAAAAACATATAAGGGCGATTCCACACCAAATCGACTAAAAAATGTAAAATTTGAGATTTCGATTTCCATGAAATTTGGGCAACTGATAAAGATTATTATATATATATATTGATATACATTGACCAATTTTTTTTTTCGACCACCTCTTCCAGATATACAGTGGTTCAAATGTACTTTTTTGGAGGCAGTGTCTAACTTTACCACAGATTGCCATATATAATTCATGTTTAAAATATAAATCATATATGTATATTAATTACCATCAGAGAGACGTTCTTCAATGCGGATGTTTTTTTGTAGTAAACAGCAGAAAAATAGTTATCTTCCAAAACAACTTTTCTCAAAAACAATTCTTCCCTATTTCGTATGAGCAGAACTTTTAAATTTTTGGTTTTTAAATTTTTTTTTTATTTTTATTTGAGTGTGGTGAGTTTTAGAGTGGTGATTTCAGGTATGATGAGTTCAGAAGTGGCGTACCATACTATATATATATATATACCCTCTTAGTGTAGGGTATAATAATATTGTTTTTCGCAGTTTCTGCGGAATTCAGATGCTGACATGTGAATCTGACTTTCCTGCTACATATTTTATTTTTTTGCTATATTTTTAAAATTATATGACTTAGTAATATGTGCCACGAAAGGTTTAATTTTGTAAATAAACTAAGCAATGAAACCATTTTCAATATCGCCATAATGACGGAGCAACTCAAGAACAAAGCTTAATATGTACACAACAAAACGCAGCCATTATTTCAAATACATAATTTTTTAAGTGCATAAATCACACAAGTTATGAACGTGAGCAAAATGTTTGTTCGCTCAATGCAACTGTCCATAAAAATGGACGATACGTCCAAAAGTTTGTACATGACGGTGAACACCACGATTTGGAACTCAAAACAGAATCAAAGAAAATATGCAACAAAAAAATACTAAATTTTTAAACAATTAATAGACGTAGTGACGACTACTAGTAGAAGAGGCCATAAAATGGTACCTACGTCGTTTTTCAAAACCACAAAAGCTCCTGTTGTAGACAATTCGAAGAATTGAAAAATCCTTGTAACAAATACAGGCAGCAGCCGCAGCACCGGGTAAATGTGGAACCCACTCTGACAAAATTCACTGCACGACAGGGGTCGTCTTGCAGTCGCGCACAAAAATCAATACAATTGAACAGCTAATTTTTTCGATTTGCTGTAGAATTAATGCACAGTTTTTTAGTTTTGTACAAAATTTCAATATTAATTTAACATGTGACACACAATTTAGTTTAGATTTTGCAAAAATTAATAGAATATTTTTAATCTTAAAATGCAGCCCCCAAAAAATTGACGAAGCAGAAAAATCTATAAAGTCGACATTTTGTTTTTCTGTCAGTCGCCCATGTACGTCGTCGTACTTCGCTGCTGCCTGCTGCAGGCCCGATGATGAAATAAGCCAAATTAACATCGAAATAATGTTGCAAATTATTATCTAAAAACATTTAAAATACATTCATTTTATAGTTACTAACATACCAATGTATTTCTGCTTTGTTTTTCAATGGGTTTTGATATTTATATTGTCCACAAATTCATAAAAATTAATTAATTTTAATTCTTCAACTAGTCGTCGATTACGAACCACATCCAACTACCGCACTCAAATTTTAAATTTTGTTCAAAAAGAAACGAAGAAAGAAAGAAGAAGAAGAAACAGCACAGAACGAAACGTCAAAAGTCCACCTGGTATCGATTTCAAACGTCAAAAGTCCACCTGGTATCGATATCGATTGTGTATACGATAAATTGTGATACGATGAATTGTGCATACGATGAATTGTGCATACGATGAATTGTGATACGATGAATAGTCCGTGAACCCTCTAAATAACGTTTTTCATATTAATATGACTTTCAAATGAGTTTCAAATAAAAATTAAAAGCGATTTTCTACGCTTACTATGTATTTGAGAATGAATGAAAATAACTGAACGAAAAATTCAAAACAAAACACCAGTGCATAAAAAAATATATATTTGAAAATTTTAAAATAAATAGAACTAAACAAATTAATGCATGGTTTCCATGCTATCTTTCGCTATCACTCGTCATCACTATTTCGCTAAACAAAGATGAAATACAAATCATTTCAAACCGGAATGCAAGCGATATTCCCCTATAATATTCACCAAGGGAAAAAACATTGTAAATCCGTTATGATTTATAGTAAATTCGTTATATATCTTAACGATATGAAGTCAAATTTAGTTATAGTAAAAACATTATTTTTCATAGTAATTGGAAATATTGACATTTAAAATTATTATTATTTATGGTATTTTAATTAAAAACAAATATATTAACATATAATCACACTATTTGACTAAAATGCGGCAGCTACGTAAGAGTCAACGTCGTCCTCCAACGAAATACATTATAACCTAGATAACGGCGAGTCAGCTCCAAGATCTCTAAGACATTCCCGAGGTGCGAAAGTAGGCGGATGGTTCGGCTACTGTGGCTCACGGTTTCGAAGAAAGAGGCGGCAACAGACGTGGCACCGTCAGTCAGCAAAAGGTGTTACTACAACATGAAAAATAAATTTAAAGATTACCCGCAGTCCGGCGCCACTGTTGAACATTTTCCAAAAGCGACGATAATGTCAAAGAAAAAATCTCTGCTAATCGCCTCGCAATGCAAGCATCTTCAACACATTATATCAAAATTTTCGATATACTTTTTCGCTGGGTGTATAAATAGCAAACAAAATCGTATTGCAATTAAAAATATGGATGTATTTACTAATTAATTAATTGTATTTACACATTTTTAAATTAAAATATTATTAGGAATAAATTTAATATAATTTCAATACAACTAAATCTTTAATATTATTAACTACTTTTATATGTTATTTTTGATTTATATGTTCTTAAATCGCAACTCTGTTTTTTTCTTCTGGATTTCATTTTGTTTTTTGTTTGTGCGTCTCGTGCAAAGACTTTATATATAAAGTCTTTGGTATTCACTCATTTATAGCAAATAATTCCGAGTGATATCGATTTGGAGATAACGAAAGATAGCATGGAAACTATACATAAGTCGAATGTTTTGATTTTGTCTAACCTATCGTCAAACGAAAAGAAACTGTACAACTGAGTTATATCATGTGGACGTAGCTAATAGCAATCGTCTCTGTCATTTGTAAAAAAACGCAGCATCGGAATCACCCTGTAGATATTTTGACATATTTTTAACTTTTTCTCTTTTATTTACATTGTACGAGATTTTCATTGGCTGTTTATATGTGAAAATATGCAATAAATTATATTAATATTTTAATAAAGTCTATCAAGTTTACTTTCTCCTAAAGTACGAAGTAACATACTACCTGTAACAAAGCAGGTGAGGAAAAGCTGCAGCGTAAATACCAAGAATCATTGCACTACGTGACAAAGTTTGATTGGTTCCGATAATAAAAAAGTAGAGAGAACAGAAAGCGGCATTAAATAAGTGACTGGAAAAAAGCGGCTCATATTATTCTTATCAGTACATGGAATAACAGCAGCAGTAGAAGCAGCAGACAGAAATAAGCACAGTTGCCGCACATACCAAGTGCAGTTTACCGGAGTTCATAATAAAAGTGGGAGAAAAAAGAAAATTACCAACCCAGACGACGTGTCAAACCCAAACAACAAAATCCAAATTACATTATGTGCGGCACTAATGCAGCGTTAACGAAAGGAACGCGGGCGCTCATCCTTGTCGGCGGCTACGGTACACGACTGCGTCCGCTGACGCTCAGCACGCCAAAGCCGTTGGTGGAGTTTGCAAACAAACCGATTTTACTGCATCAGCTGGAGGCACTCGTCAGCGCCGGCTGCACGCAGGTGAGTGTGCACAGAATTGCTACGTAACAACAAAAAATGAATTATAATCCAACTTGAAAGATCATAAAATCATTTTTGGGTTGTTCCCGAACCTGCACAAATTGTATATATCATTTCAGCCTTAACTAAATTTTCAATTTTTTCAATATCTTTTATATTCGATAGTTTCTCTCTATATGATTTTACCCTCTATCTCAAACTATGTTCTCTATCGTGTAAAAACTCTTTTATAAAACGAAACAAATAAATTATAAAAATGTTTAGTAGTTTCTTTTCGAATATAAAATTTTGTGTTGAATTAATTTTCTTTCTTCTTTAGAAAATGTTTTAATATGGGGTACCAATCTTTGTATATATTCATCATTTTTGTATATGAATTTTCACATGATTATAATATTTCAAAGGGGATTGTATATGATGATTCACTAATTTACGCATCACATTTAGTAGCAATGAACCAATGTTTACTACATCTGTCATGTAGCCATTATTTATAAAAATTGGAACATTTAAATTAATTTTTCAAAATCAGATGCAATTTGTTTGTGTAATAACTCTGAAAAGTGTTAATGTACTGTAATTCCAAAATAAATAATATGGTGATTGAATGCTGATATTTTTAATTGAAGTAGAAACATAAAGTAGTATAAAATATGTTGGCGTTACATTATACACATTATTTAAGTTTAATGTTAAATAAATTTGACAAAATTAAAGTACTTTTGTAATTTAAAATTGCTGATTTTTTTGTTCTATATTCCCTGGAATAATCTTTCCAATACAATAATTCCTCGAATAAAATTCCATCCACTAGTCAATTATTCTCCGATGTAATACTTCCTCGAGACAATTCTTCCACATATCAGTTTTTACGAGACAATTATTCCCGTACTATTGCCGCCGGACCCGGATAATTATTCGCCGTTAGAATTCTTTCCCCGTTAGAATTTTTCCACGAGACAATATTCCCTGAACCAATTCTTCACGGAAAGAAGAATTTTTTATGCCTTTCACATCATATAATTCATGCTTTTTCCCTATTCACAGGTCATACTTGCCGTCTCCTATCGTGCCGAGCAAATGGAGAAAGAACTCAAACAGGAGGCCGACAAACTAGGCGTCGATCTAATCTTCTCGCACGAGACCGAACCACTGGGCACTGCGGGTCCGCTGGCGTTAGCCAAACCCATACTCAGTGCGAGCACTGACCCGTTTTTCGTGCTCAACTCTGATGTTATCTGTGATTTTCCTTTTAAGCAACTAGAACAATTTCATCGTAGTCACGGCACCGAAGGCACTATTGTTGTGACCAAAGTCGAGGAGCCGTCCAAGTATGGCGTTGTGCTGTACGACGAACAAGGCTGCATTACAAACTTCATCGAGAAGCCACAGGAGTTTGTAAGCAATAAAATCAATGCTGGCATTTATATTTTCAATCCAAGCGTGCTGGATCGCATCGAGGTGAAGCCCACATCCATCGAGAAGGAAATCTTTCCGGTGATGGCCAACGAGAAGCAGCTGTACGCGATGGAGCTTCCTGGTTTCTGGATGGATATCGGGCAACCCAAAGACTTTTTAACAGGTGCGTCGATGAGTCATAGCAGTCATTGCTTAATACGCTTATCTCTCACAAATGCTGATAAAGCGGCGTCGTTGTTGCGCTCATTAATTAATGTTTTTCAACTTTATCAATTTCCCACTTCACACACACACTTTTAGGTATGTGTCTTTATCTGACTTCGCTGCGTCAGAAACAATCGTCCAAACTTTATGCCGGCGCTGGTGTCGTTGGCAATGTCATTGTCGATCCCACGGCAAAAATTGGCGTCGGCTGTCGCATCGGTCCAAATGTTACCATCGGTCCGGACGTTGTCATCGAGGATGGCGTTTGCATCAAACGCTCCACCATACTGAAAGGTGCCATTGTGCGTTCACACTCGTGGCTGGACTCTTGCATTGTGGGTTGGCGTTCGATAGTCGGCCGCTGGGTGCGTCTAGAGGGCATTACGGTGTTGGGCGAGGATGTGATTGTCAAGGATGAGATCTACATTAACGGCGGACAGGTGTTGCCGCATAAAAGCATAGCTGCCAGTGTGCCGGAGCCACAGATTATCATGTAAAACGCGCAACAAAGTAGTGTGTGATACTAAAATACATTTTTATATTATTTATACTGCAATAATAAGTAATATTTATAAATAATTTACACACTCACATAACACTTGATGTGTCGCAATATGCTTTCTACAAATACATTAAGCTCTACATATATTTTAAGCTCCATTTAAATGTATAATGCTTGTGAACTTACATTTCCATGAAGCTTTGTCGCAAAGTTGAACAATCGTACCGAACGTATTTTCTTTACTATATCATCGTCGTTGTAGCAGTTTAACTAACAATAATGCAAAATTAACTTTAGAAAATATATTTTCTAAGTTTATGACTAAATATTGTATTTGAGATATTTTAAAATAGAACAAATTATCATTGAATTCATCGCACGTTTAGAAATATTCAAAATTATTACGTTTTAAAAATATTGAACACTTTGATTAAAAATCGTTTAAAATGTAACTGGTGAGTTTTACTACTATACCGACGATACCATATGCTTTTAATGTTTAAGTATATTTACCGAATACTGTACATTTGTGTATTTTTTTATGCCGCGCATATATATTTTTTTTTAATTTTTTACAAAATTCTTTAAGTGCTTTTGTTAAAATAAAATTCTTTTAAGTCTACATTTAGCTAGTTTTAACAATTTTTATTATATTGTATATATACAAATGCAATATATAAACTCAGATGTCATCCAAATAAATTTTAAAATGATACACATAAAAAATGTCTTTGGTCTATATAAAAAAATATATATATTTTAAACAATCTGTTACTATTTCTATAATTGATCGTGGTCTTTATTAAACTGTGGTAAATTTTGATTGCGCACGTATAATGCTTCCTCGGAAAATTCTTCACCGAGACGTGCTGAAAAACAAATTCTAAGTAGAAGCTATTCTTTACTGTAAATTCTTAACCAGAGACTTTTCCCAAGTGAAATTTCTTTCTTCACAGTTCCTTTATTTCAACTCATTTACGGACAATTTTTTCCATATCCTTTTCGTATTCCACAATTTATATTTAATAATTCTTCTCAGGCAATTCGTCCCGAACAGTTCTGAATAAACTAGGACATGCTCGCACACAATTAAGGCTGTGAGTGTTATATTTGTACTCAAATGGCGGGATTTACAGTTTTTATGCCAAAGATTTGCCTTTGTCTGCCGAGAGGTAGCGTCGTAAAGAACAGACAATTTTTTTGTGATTCGAACCATAATTAAATAACAAGGTAGTAGTATCCCAGAGCTTCTCTCACAAAATTTTCTTATCCCATACAACATTTTGACATAAGCACGGGACGTTTGACAGTATCATCAGGCGTTTGAGAGAAGCACGGGACGCCTAAGAAGAACAAGAACTCTAATAATTCTACCTTGAATAATTGTATCATGATTCGAACTACACCTTTTCTAATTGAAATTGAGAATTTTGCATTTGAAATTGGTAAAATTCTAAATGAAATGAAGATTTTTCATTTGAAATTGGTAAAACTCCAAATGATATTGATATTTTCCATTTAAAATTGAGAAAATTCCAAATGAAATTGAGATTTTCCATTTTAAATTGAGAAAATTCCAAATGAAATTGAGATATTTCATTTGAAATTGGTAAAACTCCAAATGAAATTGACATTTTTCATATGAAATTGAGAAAATTCCAAATTAAATTGAGATTTTCCATTTGAAATTGAGAATATTTCAATTGAAATTGAGATTTTCCATTTGAAATTGGAAAATTTCAAATGAAATTGAGATATATCATTTGAAATTGAAAAATTACAAATGAAATTGAGATTTTCCATTTGATATTTAGAAAATTCCAAATGAAATTAACATGTTTCATATGAAATTGACAAAATTCCAAATGAAATTGAGATTTTCCATTTGAAATTGAGAATATTTCTATTGAAATTGAGATTTTCCATTTGATATTGAGAAAATTCCAAATGAAATTGAGATTTTCCATTTAATATTGAGTACATTACTCCAGAACCGAACAGGGATCTGGTGCTGGAGTGTTTGTGGAACCGGATGACCGCAGACTTCACTTCGCCTTAGGCGACAATGCCTCGGAATTTCAAGCCGAAGTTTATGCTATACTTATGGCTATGGACTACATTGCGGATAATAGATGGCAGAACAGAGCTATATCAGTTTGCAGCGATAGTCAGGCTGCTCTTATGGCTTTGAACAACCCGGTCATCACATCCAAAATTGTACGTCAATGCAGATCACGTCTCAATTGTGTTGGTAAATACAATACACTGAAATTGATTTGGGTGCCGGGCCATAAAGGAGTTTCGGGCAATGAAACATCTGACGAACTAGCACGTGCTGGATCTGAGGATAAACCATTTGGACCAGAACCTGTGCTTAGACTACCTGTATCTGCGGGAAAATTCGTCATCAGCTCTTGGGTCGCCTCCGCACACAACAGCAGATGGCTGAATGAGACGAAATGCAGATTCTCCAAGCTCATGACACCGACGATAACCAAAAAATCGGCCTCGTCTCTACTTTCATTAAGTAGAAAGGAGTGCAGAAAACTGAATGGACTTTTAACGGGACACAACGCATGTGAAAAACACATGAAAGCGCCTTATGTTCTGCCTGCTACGAAGAAACTGGCACCACAGAGCACTATCTCTGTGACTGTCCAGCATTTTCTAGAATTAGAAGGCAGATCTTTGGCACAGAAGTGATGAGAGACGATCAGCTTCACTCTTTATCACACAATAACCTTCTTAGATTAAATAATGAATCTAAGAAGTATCATTAAAAACCAGGGAACTGGGTCACAGCACAATGGATATAACTCTGTCTGAGTGCTGTGGCTCTATTTTTATCCCACAAAAAAAAATAGTACATTCCAAATGAAAAACCTTGTACTATTTGAATACTTAGTTAGATTTTACTTTATCCACAATTGATGAAATTTTTCGCATTTAGTCTACAATACATTTACCTTTAATGGTATTAATTTTATAGTACAATTATATAGTACATTAATAGTTTCTTCACATTAATTGAAATGTTTTCCAATGAATTTAATAGTTTAATAGTTTTTTTTTAATACTCTGTACTATTAATTTAATACTATTGAATATTTCATAATGAATATGAACTTTTAAATTTATCGTTGCACTGAAATGTAATTATTGTATTTCTGTCAGTTCATTCCAATAAGGTGCCTTAGCAACCATTTGAAAAATTGCAATCCCCTTTAAAAGCCACAACAAAACAAAATAACAATTAGACTTTTAAACATATCACACAGCGTAAAAGCAAATAAAATATGAATACAAAATCGGACAAAGACTTTTGGCAGGACAAGGAAATACGTTTCGATATACCTAATTTGTAAGCCAACCTTTTAACAATATACAAAATAATAAAGTCTTTATTTTATTTGCTATATAGACAACATAAATTACGCAACGGCGAAAAGATTTTACACACAGTGCAGCACATCGAGGACACCAAAGGTAATCCTGGTGATTCAGGACGCTTGTTGGCCAGCAACTTGCGACTCATCTGGTATTCGCTGGTGCACAAAAAGTACAATTTATGTATGTGGGAGTCACTGGAGATAGATTGAGAGTATTTTATGAATATTTATTAAATTTTTAGCTATTGGTTATGGACGCATCGCCAACATTAGTGGACGTACATCGTTTTCCAAAATACGCGGTACCACACAGGCACTCTATATCTTGGCTCTGGGTAATAATACCCGATTTGAGTTTCTTTTCAGTGATGTTTCAGGCGATACTGCGCGCAGACAAGCACCAATTTATCAAAGCATCTTTGAAATATATCAGTGAGTGTGAAATGTTTGAGTGTGACGTTTAAAGTCGCTCTATAACTTAATTATTTTCCAGATTATTCCAACGTACTTATTTATATCGCGAACTAAAATTGCGCGGTTCCATCGTACAGGCCGGGCAGCTGGTCATAATGCCACAGGAGCTGATCTACAGCACCGTGCACGGCGTCTTAAATCTATCTAGCGATCAGGGCAACATGGGCGCTTTTGTGGTCACAAATATACGACTGGTGTGGTTTGCCGATGCCAATGAATCGTTCAACATAAGTCTACCGTATCTGCAAATTGAAAGCGTAAGTTGAAGAAACATAAAATTAATTCCAGACGCTAATTTACTGCATCATATAAATTCCAAAAGATACGCATACGTGAGTCTAAATATGGACCGGCGTTGGTGGTGCACACAACAGAAACGGGTGGTGGTTATGTCTTAGGTTTCCGCATCGATCCGCCAGAACGTTTAAATGAGCTATTCGCGGAACTCAATTCACTGCATGCCGTCAATATGGAGAACCCAAATTTTGGTATCCATTATGAGCAGTCCAGTTTGGCACATACGGCGCAACAACAACAAAATAACGAATTTAAACTGGAAGATTTTGACGAGATCGACGAACGGCAAGAACGTGAAATTAATACTAAACTCAATGCTTACATGGCGGTCGGCAGTGTATTGGCCGGCGGTGAGACATCAGCACCACCACGCGAGCCAGTCTATTGCAAGGAGTTGGGTTTCGCCATGGAGCGCATACGCGACGGTTACAAACTGCAGGATTTGTGGGATGTGATGCCGACAAAAATGAGCGAAGCTGATTGAATGCAGAGTACGTAAGAATTGGTTAGATTTGGAGAAGAGTATTCGAATTTTATTGTATTTTCAGTGCAAGATTAAACTCAGTTTAATTTTATTTAAACGTATAAAGAACCTAAATGAAATTTCACCGACAGTTAGGCAATTATTTATCAATATGACATTTTCAATATTTTTGTGTGAGAAAATCACACCTAATTTAAACTAAGTTTTATTTAAAAAAATTTACTAAAATGCTGGACATAAATTTGAAATATTTCGATATTTTATAAAGCAATTTAATAATGTTTGCTATCCGAAAAATGTTCATTCGAGTTCCATAATAGCAAATATTACATTTATCTATGATTGTTTAGTTTAATCTGGTGGTTTTTAGAACTTCTCATAAAACTAGAGAATGAAACACATTTTACAACATTAATACTATGATATTTATCCGATATTTTCCATTCTAGTTTCATAATTGCAAAACTTATTGATTTGTGATTGCAACTGATAAATCAGATGATTTTTAGAACTGATCATAACACTTAGAAATGGAAACTCATTGCATAATATAAATACCAAAAGATTTGTATACGAAGAATTCCATTCGAGTTTCATAATAGAAAATTCGAACAGCTTATAATAGTTTAATTGATCAGTGTTTACACGAAATCTTACATGTGAGTTTAATAATAGCAAAACTTTTTCAATTGACAATTGTTAAACTTCTCACATATCGTCAACTGAGAATTTGTTTGACTCAAACACCATTTTTTTGGTGAATGGAGTTAGGAATTGGATATATAAGACTTATATATTCTCTTTCTAATGCCGTTATCCGTTTATCTATATCTCTCGAGATATTCAGCATCGACTTTACTTTAAATCGCAAATTTGCTCCTATTTTAAGGCAAATGCAAATCTTCTTTATCGTTTTTCTCGAAATCGACTTATTGGCGTTTGAGCAACATAAATTCTCAGGTGACGATATATGGTAGATGACTTTAAAACAATCTTTAGGACAAATGGATATGCAATAACGAATTAATGTCAAATGATTGATATTACTCAAAATGTTACGTTTGTATCTCATAATTTAAAACTTTTTTTGACAGACGATTATTTAAATAAACTGTTTACACGTTTTGTTTATTTAACCATTACAACCCATGATGGATTTCTACCGCAAAATAGCAGATCGTTCCATCTCATACAGTTCATCGTTCCATCTGATTCTGTACTTATTTTCAACGCATATCGGACCATAGATTTTCCGAAGAATCTTTCTCTCGATGTTGGTAAGCATTCATGCATCAACGCCATAGAGGACTTGCATGATGTGAAATTTATATAGCGTAAGTTGTGTTCGTCCAGAGGGGACCTACTTCTCAATAGCCTACTGAGCTCAAAGTAACGCCTGTTGCCAAGAGTTATTCTTCGACTAATCTCAAGACTGACATTGTTATTTTTGTTGATGCTGGTACCTAGTAGACGAACTCCTTCACGACTTCGAAATTGTGGGTGTCAATAGTGACGTACTGTCCAAGATGGCAGGACTCTTTGTTTGTTGTCACTAGGTACTTCGTCTTTCTCGTTCACCGTAAAACCCATTCACGTACTAAATTGGAGAATGCTGCACTGACTGCTCGCGTACACTGCTCAATGATGTCGATATCATCAGCATACCTGAGCAGTTGAAGATAGTACCAAATATTTTAGAGTTCGGCAGCTCTTACAATCTTCTCCATTATCAGGTTGAAAAAATCACACCAGTGGGAGTTGCCTTGTCTGAAAGTTCGATCGGTATTAAACGTATCGGAAAGTATTAATTTTACGTTATTTGGGTTATATTAAACCGTTTCAGTATCGATCCTTAGAGTTATTGCTATTTTTAACAAAAGTGTCTTTTATATAATTCACTGAGTTTTGTTTATTTATTTTAAATTTATTCAATAATTATAGTTATAATCATAGTTTATGTAATTTTACTCAATACATATGCTAATAACTATGCAAATAGTATGAATTAAAGAAATAAATCTATAATTTACGCCATCAGTGCTATGTTATGCCATTGCCAAGGTCATATAATGTAATAAAGTGTAGTGCACGTCATTTGCAAACATCTTATTTTATTTTTAGTTATATTTATATTATTTGTAATTATTTAATATGCACTTTTCTGTTTTCTTTAATAGTTCTTATCACAACACACAGTTTTAACTTGCGAAATACATAATACAGAATATAAACGAAGACATACAAATGTTTTTTTTTTTTTTTTTTGGATGATTTATGTTCTTTCTAAATTTAATTCGTATTTCTTTCTATTTTTTCAAATGTAATTCTCTCAATTATTTTAAATGTATTTCTTGCTTATAGAAAGTAGGACGTCGCTCTTCTCTAACTGGGCGCAAAATCCAGCCAGTCAGTCATCTAATTTGTTGACAAATCGGCAAACTTTTGCGCAGTACTATAGGAATGATGATAAATGTTTAAGAGTTTCGTTTACATATTATATATATTTTATGTATATTGTTAACCTTAAAATGTCTTAAAATTTGTAATTTTATAATACTTTTCATTGTTCAATTTAACAGAATTAAAAAAAAGAGATGAACATTAAATTAATAGTAGAATGTAATATACAATGAGTGTTTTTGTGTTGCCAAAGGCAGCAGCTTATTAAAATTATAGTAAATTCTTGAATTAAACATTAGGGTGATGTTTTCTGCTTTTACAACAAAACTCTTGTTCTATGTAAAGAGTTTTTGATAAAGGCTTTAGTAATAATAATAACTTAAAATACTAATCTAAAATTGTTAAATATTATGAATATTAGCAAATAGTTCAATATTTTTTTAAACTTTAAGAAATTAAATAAAAAAGAGATTTTCAAAACACTGTAGAACATAACAAGTAAAATTCATTAAAAATTCTGTAGCATCGAAACAAATTAAAAACAATTTGATAAAATATATATACTATTCTAAATATTTTGTCCATTGTGAAAAAAAAATATATTTACTGAAATAAAATAATTTTTCATAAATTGTTTTTTTTTTGGAGAAAAATTCATAATGAAAAATTCATATTAGAGCGAGTTTACACGATAGAGCAAATAGCTAAAGATAGAGCAAAAAACTCTTAGGGCACGATAGAGAAAATAGCTAGAAATAGAGCAAAAAATCTCATAGAGTGGTGTAAACACTACATAGAGCTCCTCGGTATGGAGCTCTACGTTAGATTTTTTTCTCTATCTCTAGCTAATTTCTCTATCGTGTATTCAAGCCTATAAAGTTGTATAAACACTACATAGAGCTCCACGGTAGGAAGCTCTACGGTAGATTTTTTTCTCTATCTGTGGCTAATTTCTTTAACGTGTATTCGAGCCCTTAGGACTGAATATCAAACTTGAATTTAAAAAAACCATTCCATAAATACAGTCAATTGCAAGCTAAAAAATTCCTTCAACGGGTTTAAAAAAATTGTTTTTTTTTTGTAAATTCTGGCTTTAATAAAAGCAACGTTTGTAATTCTAGCTGTACAGCAGCTTTATTACAATGAGCAACGTTTGAGAAAGCAATTGAAGGATAAACTGCAATATGAAGAATAACCGCATAGAACAGAGAAAGAAACATCATCTGCTCCATGTTCGATTAAAATTTATGAAATTTAAAAAGTTTTTATCATGATACGAATATTTGTATTATGGTTTTTATATAAAAAATGACAGAAACAATTCGACAAATTCATTTAAAAGTGAAACAGAAGTTATGTTTTGTTGACAAAGCAATTTGCCAATTTCGACGCCAAAAATGCAAAATTAGCTAATAAAACTTTGAATAAAACGAAACCTTTACAAAGCGCAATATTTGCAGGGAGAAAACTTAAAAAACAACAATTTTCAGAGTGACAATGTTTTGCGAAATACTTTAGTTTTTGCAAAAGTTCATTCTCAATCAAATACTTAAATTCTTAAGACCTTTTACACTAAGCAAAAAGTAGAAAATATTAGATTTAATTAAATTTGTCAAAGATATATTTATGAGTTGATTTTTTAAAATTCTGAAAATTCAAATTATCACAGTAAACTGCAGTACAAAAATTTCATAATATCCACATGTTCTAGTTGCTTTTTTTTAATTGGACATTTATTACAAAAAATTCCAAACAGCTGCCGATTTGCACTTTCGGCGCATGCGCAGCAGCTGTTTACAAAAAATAAAATAATAAAAGCATTTTACATATAATTTGAGTGTGGGAGAGGTTCGTGTATAAAAACTTAAATATAAACATATGAGTAGTAAGTAGTAGTAAGCGAAGGCTGCTATGTCCTAAATTTTAGTATAGCTAAAACATACAATTAATTGGAATTTGCTAAACATACAAAACATATTCAGTTAAATGTATATTACGCTTTGCGACATCACTTTGCTTTTGTGCGAAGAAATAAAATCATAATACAAATAAAAATAAAAATAGAAATTAAAACAATACAAAAATAAAGTACAAAAAAATAAAATACATGTGATTAAAATCAGAAATTGTTATCGCCAAAAGCGTATGCTGTGCAACTGCAAAAAGCGCATTCTTTTTGTTTGCCTTCGTTTAACTGTCACTGGTGCCGCCGTTGTTGTTACTTCTTTCACATTGTTATAATTGTGGTGGCATCAATTTTGAGTGGCATTGTTGCAGCTGCTGTTGTTTTAATTTGACTTTTGCACAACACACGTTTGGCTCCTGCATAGGTGGCTGCTTGTATGTTGCTAACCATTTAATATTTCGATCATCGACGGCGACACCATATCCTTCGACTTTTGGCAGCCAGCGGCGCCTCCTGTGTGAGACGAAAAATTTATTGATAAAGCAAATTTGCACCTATTTAGATAATGCGATTCTGATACTCCAGGGCCGCGTTCAATTTGACATTGCGATCCGCCATCTGACGTAGACGCAAACGCGTCAGCGGTGGCGTAAAGCATTCAGCAAGCCGTTTGCTTTGTGCGCGCGCCTGGCGACGTTGCAGACGTACGAACTTTTGCGTACCAGCAAATTTCATCACCTCCGGACAGCAGTCTTTCGAAAGACGTGCGCTCTTGCGAACCGTTGGTCGAAGGCTGAGATCGTCTACAGAATCCACAGTCATCATTGCTGCCGTTGCTGCTGCTGCCGTCGTCATCATCATCTCGTTGGCCTTGCGCTTGCGCGTTCTGATGTTGGCTGCCAGCGTTGTTGTCGTCATCGTCGCCTTCTTCATCGTAGTCTTCGCACCATTTTTACCGCGTCCTTTGTCTTGTTTCGTTTTGGCTTTGACCACAGTAATTCTAGACCTTGATTTAGATCGAAGTGCGGACGCTGACGCGACCGAAGCCGTCGCCGATTTCTTATTGTTGTTGCCCAAGAAGATGTTGGACTTTTGACAGCGCAAGCTGCGCCGACTGCGACTAATGTTCAGCAGTTCTGTTGGCAAATTTAAATTCTTCACATGCACAAACGGATTGCGACGCTTGCGTAGGATCTCTTGCAACGGCGGATTGAACGGCTGCAGCAGATGCATACTGGGTTTTGGTTTTGCACAGGCACGCGTTGTCTTCGTGCGATGTAGTTCCATGCCGCACGGCCTATGGCTGGATTTCTTCTGCTGCTGGCTGCTGATACTTCTCATTTGTGCGAGCAGACAGACAAATGCTGATGGTCGCTCTGGCGTCGTTATGATTGTGGTCAATAGGGTGGAGCTGCAAGTGACACAAGGCAATATATATATAGAAAAATGTTAAGTGTGCTGGTACGTCGTAGTTGTTTGATTTACATTTAATTTTGTAAAATTACGATGTATAATTTTGTTCATCCAAAAGTAGCCACAACAATTTCGCACATAAAATTTACAACAAAAATTTTTTAGAGAAAACTTTTCTGTGTATAAATTTTGAAAATCACTAATGTCACAAGTTTGCTGTGCTTGCTAAGGCATTTTGAATTTCTGTAACGACTCTTTCAAGCAGAGTTTTTTATTAGTTGATACAGGGTTTAGAGATAAGATTTAATTATTGACTTAATTGATGATCTATATTGGTAATTAAAACTATAGACTAAATTCAGAAAGGAACGGCTTGAATTCGAATGGAAACTATGTCAAATCAAAAAGACAGAATGAAATCAAAGAGGGTGTAATGGAGAATAATAACAGAAAATCAAATTGCATTCAAAATAGTCATAAAGATTCTTTAAAAAGAGTTTTTTTTTATTAGGGGTCTGGGTCTGGAGATAAGCAGCTTGAACAGACAGCACGAATTCAAAAAGAAATTAATTTAAATCTAAAAGAAAAAAATAAATCAAAGAGTGTGTAATGGAGAATAGTCAAATTAATACCAGATATATAAAAATCCATTCATAAATAGTCGTATATATTCTTCAAAGCCGCCTTTTTTATTTGGTATTTAGAAAGTCTGCATTTAGGATTTAATTATTGACTTTATTGATGAACAAAGTTGGTAGCATTCAGAAAGCGATAGAGCAGAGCAGCTTGAATTCAGAAAGAAACAAATTCAAATGACCAGAAATATAAAATTCAATTCAAAATAGGCGAACAGATTACAGAAAAATGCTTATTTTATTTCGGGACGATCAAATTGAGTTCAGAATATACAAATTGAATTCAGAATATTCAAATTGATTCAGAATATTCAACTTTAACTCGGAATGTATTCAATGAAATAATATCCCGTAAACAAAACGGCCCGTTAACGGTACAGTATTTCGGAATACGAATCCGTAAAGAAATCCGTTTTCTGAAAACAAAAACGAATGAAAAGGAACATCGACGTTTTGACGGTACGCTATGCTTGATGCAAAACGTAGAGAATCCGTTATGAATACGTTTCGACGATCCGATAACGAACCAAGAGTCTTGACACAATACGAAGTGTCGTCCATAACGGAATTATGATTCCGTGTGTGTCGGATGTTATTTGGGTAGTCAAATAAATACTTAAAGTTAAAATATAAATCAAAACGTTTCATATAAATTCAGAATAGTCAAATAGATTTTAAAAAGTCACAAAATGAATTCAAAATATTTACATTGATTTCATAAAGTTTAAAATTTTATTACATTTTGAATCAAATTGAATTTAGAATACACAATATTATTTAAAAAGGTATCTCAAAAGAGTTTAAATGATTTCAAAAATAGTCAATTTAAATTCAGAATCTTAATCCAGAATTTGAAATTAATTTAAAAGTTAACTTTTGGATATTCATTGAAACATTCAAAAGATAACATAATAAATGTTTTAATTTTTTTATTATATTCACAACTAGACATACGAAGCCTGAAAGATGTCTTAAAGTTTTTAAGACAAAATTTGTCTAGTTGAGAAACTCTTGATCCGTCTGTCTGTCATCTGTTTGTTCTTGCATTACGTCTAAACCGCAGAACCGTTTTGACTGAAATTTTTAACGAGGATACTATGAACGAGAATACCTACAACTTTAAACCGATATAACTTAGTAAATAAAATAGATTTCAAACAATCGGAATTGGAACCGTTATTAAAAAATGTGCGGCACAGTAATCGGAACGGCATTTTAAAATTGTTGGAACCAGAACCGAACAGATTTTTTAAGGGTTTTAGACACTGCGAAGAATCGCATAGAACCGCAACCGTTTCGATTTTTGGAACCGGAATCGGAACATTTAATAATAATAATAGTATGGCGCTACAGTCCTATAATACTTAGACCGAGCTCTCTCACCATTTTGAGCTGTGCGTGTTATATTTGTACTCAAAGTGATGGGACCTACAGTTTAATGCTGAGTCCGCACGGAGGGTGAGAACTTTTCATGGCAATGTTTTAATCTCGTAGGTTTACTATTTACTGTGAAGAGGTAGCACGGTATAGAAAAATGTTTCTATGAAAAGATGTTGTTAGCCCCAGGCCAGGCTTGAAACTGGGACCTTGGGCTCGCAGTCCAACGCACTAAGTTTGAGCTTCCGATGCTACACAGTTATTAAATAAAAATTTGTGAAACTGAAACCCATATAATTTATTTGTTTGGAACCGGTATTGGAACCGCTATTTTAAAAATCTTGGAACCAGAAACGAAGAGTTTTAGTCCCTGTTTAAAACAGCTACAAACATGAAACAAAAAACTCACATAACAAAACAACACACAAAAGCAATAACAGAAATAGAAAACAATATAAAAACACAAAATAAAAAACAAAAACAAAAACAAAAAAAACTCAAATTTAGCAAAAAAAAAAAAAAAAAAATTAGCAAAAAAAAAAAACTCAAAATCAAAAGAAAAGTCAATCAAATCAAAATCAAAAGGAAATAAAAAAACAAGGGGAAAATAAAATTTTAAAAAAATCACAATATTGTAATTTCAAAATAAATACATTTTCTTTCGTTCAGTTCAAACTTTTTTGTTGAATATAATAAACAACTAAAAATATTCTTTTGACGTGCTAAATGTCCAGTCCAGTAGGTGTGTTGTATCAAAAAAAAAAAAAGAAACAACAAATATGTTATTAGTGGCAGATCGTACAGGTGTTTCAGAAGCAGCCAATCCCGTTCATGAAGGTTAGTTTACAAGAACATAATAAGATTTGTATTTCAATTATCATAGACATTTTAAAATCAACTGTAAATTTAACATTTAAAATTTACTCTTTTCTGAATATAATTTATATGAATTAATACAAAATCATGTCTAAAAAACAAATATTTCAAAATGTTTCTGTTTAAAAATTAATCTTTGGGATTCTATATGATTATTGCCAATAAATAAAACTAAAGCTCGGACTTCACGACATTTCAAGTCCTTTTTTTGTTATAGTTGTTTTCTTTACATGATGATGGGGCAGTCTAAAATTTAAAATTTCTATTAACCACGACCAACGAATTTAATATGCATTTTTTATAATGTTTGCCATTGATAAAACACAACAAATTTGTGATATTTTCAAAGAAGTCTGTGACACAATATGATGAAATGCTTTATTTCGAAGAGTATAGCAATACGTGTTGCTCTGTATCATCTGCAACCTTTAATTATATTTATTATTATTTTTAAAAATTCTTTCTCTAAAGCCAGAACCATTCGAAAGCTCACCTTGGTTTTGGTCTGAACTGCGAGAAGCCTTCGAGGTTAAAAGCAGCTGCATTCGCATCTTCATCATCAACAACATCATCATCATCACAGTATTTAAGCGGCTGCTTGGCGTGGCTTGCTTGCGGCATTTTCAACGAGGCACCGCCGCGCGATTTGCTGCTGCTGAAGAAGCGCATTAAATATACATCTTTTTTATAATAAAATCAACTAAATTAGTTACCTCTTCCAGGGCGTTGTGGGTGCCGTGCGTATCGGCTTGAAATGGCACATTTCCGGCTGCAGACTGTCGGCGCTGCACACATTTAAACGTTGCTGCGGACAGCGATGTGTTGCTGTTGGTGGCACCGTATAGAGATTCAAGACTGTGCTGAGCTGCGCGGGTAGCTTGCTGGTGAAAGCTTTTTGTACGGTTTCCTTGAGAAACTCAGTGCCGCGATTCAGACGCACGGACAGTGTTTTCATGAGTGCATTTGAGCTGCTTGCAATGCAGCTGCTGGTTGAGGCGATGACGGCAATATTGCTGTGATTGTTTGTGTTGCTGCTATTGCTGCTGTTGTAGCTGCTAGTGGTGCCGACATAATTTGTGGGTGCTGCCAGCTTAATTGGCAACGTTTTGCTGCTAATGACGCTGCTGGCGGCAGCAGCGACACAGTTGGCCAGGACATGACGCGCAGTTTTGTGCGTCAAACTTAGGCTGTTGTTGGCGATGTTGCTGTTGGTGGTATTGTTGCTGTTGTTACTAATATTGTTACTGCTGCAGCTGTTGTTCGTGGTGCTGCTGTTGCTGTTGTTCGTTGCGTGCAACGACTTCTTGGCGTGCAGCACATACGCGGTGGTTTGTCCAGCAGTGGCGACCAACATTTTGTGACTTAATGGATGGACAAAGACATGCTATAAGCGCAGCGTTAATTCTACAAAAGAGACTATATTAATCAACTAATATATTTAAGGTATCAAGTAAAACAACAAATTTGATGAACATTTGCAGAATTTGGTGAAAGATCAATTTTTGCAGCAACCCCTGCCTGCTTTACAGCAACCAGGCAACTTTTCATTGTCTTTAATTTCGACAGGCACTGGCTGTCGTCCTGCGACGACCCCCCACCCTGCTGACAGGAATCAAACAAAGCTGTGTGTGTGTGCGAACATGCGAAAGTGTGTGTGTAGTCCACACTGTGTGCAAACAGCGTAACCGGTTTAATTGCTGACAATTAATTCAATTACAATAATTTTTATTTCACAACTAACAATTAATATTATGCAGCTCATTCATAAATTGCTTACGTTTTACGCGTTTTAATACTATTTTACTACTCATTACTATTTGCACGTAATCCTGCCACTTCCTTTACCACAAATACAAATATCTGGCCCTTTCTTCAATCAGCCCCATTCCTCGTCTTTACATTTTACACAAACAAACAAAAAAAACTTGAGTTTTTCGTGCATTCATTTGCTTCGATTTTAATCAACTAATATTTTACCTTTTTACTTAGTTTTCTCTACACGCTGTTTCCGTTTATTTGTTTATAATTTTTAGTATTTATTTTGCACTTATTTTAGCTAAAAATATGTTTTTACTCTGCTTGCAGACACAATTTAGTTTTTTTCCCAATTCTGTTTTACACACTGTTTTATTCGAAGGACACACAGTGTTGCAAAACTCACTACAGTTTTTTAAGTAGTTTTTGTAAAATGTACTAAGCAGTGTTGCCAAAGTTACTCAACTTAATTCTTTTTAAATTACTCAACAAATTTCAAACCTGCTTGAAAATAGTCTCAGTATGAAAGGCCACAACGTTTTTGACAACAAAAAAATGTAAACAAAATGATTTTCAGTCATCTGTTTTTGTAAATTATGAATTTTCTAAATAAAATAATAATTTTAACATTAGAAAAACGCTAATGGAGTAAACGGAGAACAAAATTAACAACAGAAAATAACGCAAATTCGAATGTGAACGGATATCATTAATTTTAAAATTAGTCACAAAATGTAATTAATTTTGGCTCATTCAGAACATAGAATAAGTGTTAAATTAATAACTTTAATATGTTGAAAGACGTCTGATGTCTGCAAAGACGTGTATACCTTCGCCGGAATTAAAGGAAGTAAGTGAAAATCCTATGACTCCCAACAAATAGGCTGTTCCAAGTCATTTTGTAAAATGTGGTATTGGTCAATGAGAATCGCAACCAGCAATCCTCGTGAACAAAGCTGGACGCAAGTGCACTACCAAATATACATTAGCTGTATACAAAATATCAACGCGAATATTTTGAGATTCAGATTTTTAGTACGATACGTTGTCGGAGGATTTTCATTCATGGCGTAGTCGAAAACATAGTTATCAATAACTACGTTTTATTTTCGGTGTGGGATGCGGAATGATTTAAATATATACAGGTTTAAACTGGAATTATTATAGACGTTCTCAAATATTACCAGAACGTAACGTAGAAATCCAAACGGATCTTTACGTCCCAGCCACGTACAATTAGATTCATTATAACCGTTTTCGCATACATTACCCCCACCTAATTGGGGATTATGTCCGACTAAACCCGCGGTTATAATCTCCAATTTTGAATTCGAATTTATACTGTAAAAAATTATAGAAAATTGTATAATTGTAGAAAAATTGGGCTGAACTGAAGTTTACCTGCCACCTCACCACACCGAATAAAAATTTAACACGCCCTTTTAAATTTTGTCGCTAGTTTAGTCGGGAATTTAGTAAAACTATAAAACTATAAATATTGTACGAAAATAGTATTCAATGAACTACATCACTATCCTTTTCGAGTACCCAAATCATATAACAGAGTTGCTCAATAGCTCATATCAATTCCTTAAAATTTAAAAATAAATAACCCAGCAAGACATGCCTTACCGAAACTCCAACACAAAGACAATATTATATTTTCTCACTCATCCATAAATAATGTGAATTACATCCCTGCAGGATCAATGATAAATATATGACCCGAAATTTTACTAGTAAAGAAAACTAATATTTTTTGCGCGTTGGTTTGCCATCATTTTTTATTTGTAGGTTATTCATTACGTTTGCCACAGCAGCGCTACAGCAGGAGTTGAAAATATATTTTACTTAAATTATAAACAATTGATAAAAAGAAAGCATATTAAAAAGAGTATTTTTAAAGATTGCTTATTTATCTATTTATATTATAGATATCATAAAAATGGAAGGGTCGTCTGCATTAATCAAATGCATGGAAGGAAGCAAAACAACGGAAACAAAAGCCATTTTAATAGAAAATCTGCAAAACACGCATTACATTCAACGCAATAAAAATGAAAACTATAGAATTTTGGATTTTTTGGTTTTATTTGGTCTAATTTGGTTAGTTTACTAATTATTCAACCGTCCCTAACCTCAAAATTAAAACAGTTTATTTTACGTACATTATTTCGTAAATTTACCTGTAATTTAATCGTCACTTATTACCAAAAGAACAGTGACAGACATATATTCCATTGTATCTCATTGTAGATGAGTGAGAAAGAGATAAAAATTCACACGCACACAAAAGTTTCGGTAAATTTTATCCCGACGCTCTTAACAATGTTATAGAAACTTTTACTGAAACTTTCAGTTTTGCTACTAGTAATATTACTGCTAACATGACCGGCAGTGTTCTTGCTGGGAAGTTTGCAAATTAGAGATTTCATTTAAGAAAAAACTGGTACCAATTATATGAACTCGTCATTATTAATTGTTAAAAAATAGACCTGTCATTAAATTTTTTTTTATATTTAATTTCATCTATATACATGAAACTAATTTTCCATTTGTTTGTGCGCTTTGTAAATCTACACCTGTGCACTGATTTAGTAGTCGTTGACCACGCCCATTTTTATTTTTGGTGTAACTTGCAGATCCACAGCAAAATGAATAAATTTTTCTGAAATTTTGTATGATGGTCCCAGGAATATCCTAAAACATAAATAAATCTGATTGGACAATGTAGAGTGGTACCTTCCATACAACCCAAAAATTTAAAACGCTAGAGTGTTGCTGCAACTACCCAAGCAACCACTGCTTGACAATTGCCACAAACTATTGTGGCATATGTGTACCTTTTAAGTTACCTCTGACACCAGTGTTGCAAACTAGTAATTTTTGTTGGATAGCGGTGGCTAAGAACATGTATGGAACATACGCAATAATATGTCGCAATGCTGTGATATATAAGTCATACATTCTGATAATGGAACATATATTTAGTTCCAAAGGGGTGGCTAAGAACATGTGTGGGACAATGCAATAATATGTCACAATGCTGTGATATATAATAAGTCATACATTCCGATAATGGAACATATACGATAATGGGCGGAGCTAATTTTGTTGTTATGAAGTGGTAAAATAGTGGCAAATTAAAAATGTATTATGTTCCATATATGTGGCAAGTATAGAATGAAGAACCTAATAGGAACATATTTATATATAATGTAGCTAATTAACTTTAAAATTTAATAAATGTATATTATAATACACGACATATTTATAACATCCACTACATATGTTTATGAAAAGGTGTGTTGCAGAAATATACATCCGCAAAAGCATAATTTAAAAAATAAAGAAAATCACAATTTTAATAAATTGTCACAAATTGCATTTTTTTGTGTGCGCGTAAAAATTAGAGGGATTCTAGGGGGATTTATCCCGAAAACTCGAACCGTTTGTTAAATTAGAGTTGTAGTTTGTCGAAAACTCTGTTCGTAAAGACTTCTATTATTATGCCATGTATATATTTTATTTTTTATTACAGGACAAACATTCACGTTAATGGCACTACGTAGGATTTTTATTTTTAATCTACACATAAATTACAGTTAAAGTTAAAATTACAGTTCAAGTTCCAAATAGGTGAACCGAAACTTAAATAGATCAAAATTTGTGGCAACTAAGCCTCACCCCGGGGCTTTTTGACTGGCAATTGGGTGGCAAATAAGTATATTTCGCATGATTTAGAACAAACACTTTAATGGCAACTGTTGCTACCACTTAAGTTGCCACAAAGTGGTTACTTGGGTAAAATACTACTCGCTTTGAAAATTCCAATGTGCAACTGCAATGATGTTTAATGTTCTAATACTTTTCAACCATCTTTCGTTTTCTTAGTGTACCTTAGAAATTAGTACAAAATGTTGCCAGCCGAATTAAAATATTATCTCTGTTTTAAATACCAATTAATCTAAACTATAAAGTAGTTCTAAATTTAACCGGCAGATAATGTAAAGGCTTAAAATTCATGAAGGCTAAAAGTAGTTAAAAATACATTTTTAATATCACTAAATTAGTATCTCCGCATTCAAACAAAAACTATTTGAACCAGAACATTAATTGTAAATAGTGTTGACTCACACCAAACATAATAACTATCGGGACATTTGCAGCAAAACTATTGGCTTATTTTGACATTTGGCTAATATAAGAAATGCAAAGGTCGTACTTTGTCTGTATACTTGAATTATCCACAACAATAATTGTTAAATATTCCTCAAATTAATAAAAATTCCTGGGATTGGTTAATCTGAAAATAGTCTCCAGTCTTAGTAAATTTGCACCATCGAATAATTTTTAAAGGCAAAGGTGACATCCAACAATGATACTGCATTTATTACAAAATAAATAAAAATCCATTTGATTCCTTTTGTTTCAATTCAATAAAAATTACTTCGCAAATTCCTCGACTTCATATTTGCAAGATGTTTAATTGAGGTTTAATATATGTAAATTTGAAAGATGTTTACCAGCAATATTTATCGTATTTGTCGGATGTTTGAAATATTTTTGTCACACAGATGATCTAAGTACTTTGTAAGCTAGTTGAAATTTAGGTCTGTGATATTTCTGGTAATCACATTTGTTTTCTTAATGTGGAAGAGCTTCAGAGACAACTGTTTTAGATAACTTCTAGTTTTGATTTTTGACAACTGCTTTCATCCATAGATTCTAAAAACCCGAGGACTAAAATTAAAAACTCAGAGCTCCAACTATTCTAGCAGTTTTTGCTCTATGGAAATTTATCAGTGCAAGAACTAGAGCGATAACTGAAGTGCCATGGAAATCTACATACATTTTTCGGGCTGTTTTGATTTCTAGCTTATCAGACATGAATTCTACATTTTTCTGCTGGGACATATCAACAAATATTATGCATGCCACAAACTATGCAATTACCTATTTTTCTTAAATATATATTTCATGTGCTTCCTAAAACTATGCAATGCTTAATTTAAAATTAACGAAACAGTGCAACTTATATAAATAATATTACAAATATTTTAAAACAAAACAAAAATAATTAAAGGAAAACAAAAATAAATAAAGAAAGAAATAAATAAAAATATTACGTGTAAGAATTAAAATCTAAAAGTCAATAAAAATACCAAAGTGAAGCTAAATGCTTCACCGAACGAAATAGGTTGAAACACTCCATAACATTCGACACCAGTTAAAAATGAAAAAACATCCACACGCACTCTTCGTAGGCGTGTCTGCGCAAATTCAACAAGCAGCGCAGTACAATTGGCGAAAACAGGTTGACTGCCTGGCAACAACAACAGACAGACAAGCAGTTAAAAATATCAAATAGCAACACCTCCAACAAGTGACTGACTGCATGCACTTCTGGTTTTCTGCGATTTCGATTTGTTCACTTTAAAAATAGGAACATTTTCATTAAAATAAACTTTTTGGGATAGTATTATAAAAAAAAATCTCTAATTCGGATAACAAAATGTTTTGATAGATTTTTAATTAATTAGTTAATTAACTTATATTCTTTAAATAGAGCGCACAGAAAAATCCTCTTTTGAAATGCGGCTGGAAGAACGAAAATGTTAGTTAAACAAACTGACTTTATTCAATTAAATCGAATTGTCTACAAATTTGTTGTCGGAACTGCCATATTCGGTTGGCGCTTCAAATATTAGCCTATACACACACCCAATGGTTCTAATTGTGTACTAAATTGTTCTAAAACAGTTCGAAATTTGTTGTAATCCAAACTATAACACTTTTGGTTTTGACAATAACAACTGATTAAGCGGTTGAGAGAACTGAATAAGTAGGTTGGACAAATAGTTAGTTGGCGCAACAAATCTCTGTTTCCTGTTTAGAGCAAATAATTTATAAGTAAAAAATATATATTAATAATTTATATTCCAAATTTTGGGAATTTCTAAAAGTAGTTAGAAAATGTGATGTTTTATATGCCGTTTATAATTCCTAGTTTTCGAAGTATAAAGTATATCCACAAATAATAGAGATTTGTTGCGCCAACTTACTATTGTCGCAGCCAACTTATTTGGTTCTCTCAACCGCTTAGACGGCTGTTATTGTCAGAACTAAAATAGTTGTAGTTTGAAAAACAACCAATTTCAACAATTTTTAGTATAATTAGGAGTGTTTATAGACTATAATATCAAGCGGCATTCGGGTATAGTAGTTCCGCTAACAACTTTGTTGAAAATACAACTAATTCAACTTACAACTAAGTTTTCCGTTCTGCCAACCTCTTGCCAAAAGATGATTTTTCTGTGTGCACGTAATGTTTTTTTTTTGTTACCCTATAAATTTTCAATAAATATTTTCCAACTTAAAACAATTAATTATTTTTATGTGCACTTGATGGAGCAGCAGTCTGGCAACATGCAGAAACATGGCTACCAGTAAACAGGCAGGAGCCGCTGGACTGGTCTGAAACAGTAACGCAAAAAAGAAAAAACTACTACTGCAGACAAATAATAAAAACTTATTGCAACAATATTAAGAAGTTTTTCTGGTAACTAAAATATATAAAAAATAAGAGAATTGCATGCTTAAAGCATAAGTTTAATAATTCTCAGTGACTGCTTTGCTGTTGAGCGTGCAAGAGGTTCTCTACACTTGAAATAAAATAATGCATACAATTAAAAATAAAGTATTATATTTATTGTACTTTAATAATTATTATTTAATACCGAACACAGTATAACAATATATGTTGTACCAACCAAGTCATTGCTCAGCAAACTTTGTATGTTTGGTTTCAATATCTGCTAAAACGTTTTAAGGCAAGGTCTATACTTGGAGAGTTGCTTTGAGTTATAATGTCGAATATTCATAGAATTTATTAAGGATATATCGTGGTTGTAGAACGAAAAGTCACCAAATACATTTTCAAAAAGCAAATATTCATTTACAAAAAACTGTATATATCTGACAATTTTTAATAATAATAATAATAATAATAATAATAATAGTTTGGCGCTACAGTCCTATATAGAACTTCGGCCGAGCTCTCTCACCATTTTGAGCTGTGCGTGTTATATTTGTACTCAATGTGGTGGGACCTACAGTTTATTGCCGAATCCGAACGGCGGGTGAGAGCTTTTCATAGGCAATGGTTTTACTCTCGTAGGTTTGCCATTTACTGCCGAGAGGTAGCGCGGTATAGAAAAATGTTTCTATGAAAAGATGTTGTTAGCCCCAGGCCAGACTTGAACCGGGGACCTTTCGGCTCGCAGTCCAACGCACTAACCACTGAGCTACCGCGGCTACAATTTTTAATCAGTGATCTCAATTTTTTTACTACATGATAAGAAAATGTAAATCTATTTTTTGGTATTTTAACTATTAAAATGCGTCAATTACTTTTTATAATATTAATCAAGAAACACAATATTTAAGTTTTTCATAAAAGTATTTGGTGACTTTCCGTTCTACAACGACGATATATGTCAGTCGAGAGATAACGCCTTATTTGAAAACATTTTCCTAAACTTTTAGTCTCCCGATTTCATTCCGTGACATTTCGACCCACAGGCCTACGCACTAACCATTCTGAACTTAAATTAGAAATAAAAATTAAACCAAATTCTTTATATTGTGACCTGCTTAATTTTGAGTGCACATGGTCAGATTGCTCGCTCCAAAGAACCGTACCTCGTGTAACAGTGCGATGGTACGCACAAGTATTTGTAATAATAATACGAACCCAATAGATGGCGCCTGCTGTGCGCAAAATTGATCAGAGGATTCCCTGCCGTTTGAACTATGACGCGATATGTCATCATATTTCGGTTGATGCCCCACCGCAGCAGCAGCACCACCATTGCCTCTTTCTCTCTCTCTCCCCATCGCCATTAGCTTCTCCATTACCTTCCGCATTACCCTCTCGCCATCTCGTTCTTTCTTACTCATGCGAACTTGGCGTCTCAGCAACTATGTCCACCTCTCAATGGCATGTCATTGGCAAGTAGTCACTTTTTGGAAGGTGGCCTCCTTCCATTCTTGTCTTGCTTGTCGTTGCATGTTGTGCTCTCGTGCTCTTGCCGTGCAGCATATTGTGCGCCATGGCGTTTGTGTCAAATATGTTTCTTGTGGATGCTTTATGGTCGCTTCTTGCGCCATTCCAAGGTGTTCCGAGGCGCAACTCCACTGGGTACGCAGTACGAAACGTTGTAGCGCCAGCTCATATCTTTGGCCCACTGCATCGTGGACAGTGGCCGGCTGTTTCACTCGTCGTTATGCTTGTTCGTGATCATGTCTACTTGTGTTTAGCGTCCTGCTTACATTATGGCTGCCATGTCCTTTGATTTCATTTGATTTCATTTCCTTGCATTGGCTTGTATTTCGTTTATTTAATGGTTGAACGTTTGGATGGTTGGTCGAACGTTTGAACCGCTGTTGCATTGGTATGCGTTGCCAAGTGCCGCAGGATCCCCTGGGGCGGTGGCATCCTTGTGCGGCAACCGACTGCTGCTGCATGTGCAACCACTGGAATGTCTTCTTATGTGTGGCTACCGCACAGAGCAATATTGAGAGTAAAGTTTTGACAGAAGCAACAACAGAAAAACAGGGTCATTTTTAAATTTAAAAGTGATCTAAAAGCTCAAATAATACTGTTATTAATTTTTGGTTTTTCGTATAAAAATTTAGAAAATTAAAAAATATATATATACTTATATTTTTATTATAAGATTTAGAGATTTTATAAATAGGATTTGAATCCAAATAAATAATGGTTTCGATATCGGTTTTTGTATTAATGTTACTTTTAGTTCATACACGATGAGAAATTTTGCAAAAATTAATCATGATATCCAGCCATGAATAAGTAATCATAATCATTTGGTCTTTAATCATAATATCGTCGTCGTAGAATAGAATACATTTTTATGAAGATCTTAAATATTAACTTTTTTGCTAATTATTACAAAAAACAATTGATACATTTTTAAAGTTGAAATGCCAAGTGATAGATTCACGTTTTCTTATCATTTATTACAAATATTGAGCTCATCGATCAAAAATTGAAAGATTTATAAATGGCAAACCTACGAGAGTAAAACATTGCCTATGAAAAGCTCTCACCCGCCGTTCGGATTCGGCAATAAACTGTAGGACCCTCTACTTTCAGTACAAATATAACACGCACAGCTCAAAATGGTGGTCAAAAGGTGCCAAACTATTATTTATTATTATTATCAATATCACTCACAATTTCGTAACTCGTTCGAATTTCATGTTTTCATCGATCGAGATTCTCGTCTCGTGTGCATCACTATTTAAAAAAATGAATTATATCTTTAATAAAAAAATAAACATATATAACACAATTTAAAAATGGATGTTTGTGTTTTCGGTTGTAATCCATACACAAAGAATAGAGATTTGCTGCGCCAACCAATTCTTTGCTCAATCCTCTTATTCGGTACTTTCAACCGTTTAGTCGTTTTTTATTGTCAAAACTGAAAGAGTTGTGGTATGAACTACAACCAATTTCAATCAGTTTCAGAATAATTTGGAGTGGAGACTAGTTATTGCTCCAACTAACTCTTTGCTCATTTAACTTATTCGGTGCTCTCAACCGCTTTGTAGGTTCATATAGTCAGAACTAAAAATTTTTTTGTATGAACTACAACCAATTTTTAACAGTTTTATAACAAATAGGTGTGAGTATAGGCTAACATTTCAAGCGCTAACCGAATATGGCAGTTCCGCCAACAATTTTGTTGAAAATTCGTTTTAACCGAATGAATTTGATTGTTACAACTAACTTTTTCGGTTCTCTCAACCGCTAAGTCGGTTCTTATAGTCAAAACTAAAAGAGTTGTATTACAGAGTATGGTCTACAACAGTTTTAGAACAACTTCGAAGATTTTTAAAACAATTTGGCTAGGCTAATACTTCAAACGCGTATCGAATATGGAAGTACAAAATATGTTTTAACAGAACAAAGTTCTTTTTGTTACAACTAAACTTTTCCTTCTTCCAACCTAAGCCAAAGGTGGATTTTTCTGTGTGTAGAAAATTCGAATAAGCAAATAAATTTATTCTTCCAACATCACGCCAAATTTGAATTTTGTGTAGCACAATATTTTTTCATTATCTCAAAATGACAGAATATGTCCATCACATGACAAATTTTAGTTTTGATTTTTTGCTCTAATAGAATTCGATTTTTCAATACATAAAAACAGTTAAAGTTTTGTGACAAAAATTCCAGTTGAATTTTTGCAAAAGTTCCAATTTAAATTTATGAAAATTTAAGAATATTCATTATATAATCTCACACTGTATTACAGTTCATTTGACATGTACTGCTGCTTCTATTGCTTTGAAGTGTATAATGTAGAATCCATAATTGGATTTATGTTCTCTGCAAATCAATAAACTAATTCGGGTAGTATGATTGCATTCCTAAACGAGGTAATAAACCACAAAACTCAAACAAACAGAGTTAATTAAAACTTAAAATCGTATTTCTGAGTTCAACTAAGAATAAATAAAACACAAATTACATAAATTAAAAACATATCACTAAATTTGTGCAGATATTGTTGTGAGTATCATTGCAAATTGATTAATCTGAATTATAGTTAATATTTGTAATAAGCAGATATTTTAAAAAGTGATTGACCGCAATTTTAATTATTGTAATTGTTTCATGTGGTTACATTTACGCATATCAGCAACCATGATAATTGTATCATTAAAAATTATTATTACAAATGAAATGAAATGTTGATGTTCTGACAGTTTGTGGTATTCGCAGCGGGTATAAAATAAAATTGGTTTCAAAAATATCAATTAATTGAAACACTTTTCTTGGAGCATAACTTTTTGAAAGCATTATATTATAAAAGATTATAATTAATAATAATATTTTGAATGGTTATAGTTCATTTTTCTTTTATTATTCTAATGATTTGTGATTTCTAAATACTTAATATACAGTCAGTGATTTTTAATTTCAGTTCCCACACGCAGAGCTAAAGAGCACTGTTATTTATGATTATGGCAGTTATCGAATATGATTGATGCAATAACTCAAGATAGTTGAGGACAGAACATGATGGACTAAATTATATTTCTCACTCCTGAGTTTTTCTACTTTGATTTTTACTATATATAATTTCATGTCACGAATAGTGGTTTTATTACTTACAACTATTTCGTTGTTCTGGCAAACATATTTATTTCGGCAGAATAATTGGTAAAATCATTTTAAAACTTCGTAAGTTACTGTGACGATCAACTAAAATCATTGCAATCAAATTAAAAGCGAGGGTTGAAACCGTAACCGAAACCGAAACGCGGAAAAAACCGAAATCGAAACCGTTATTCGTTTAGGTTTCAATCCTTAAATAAAAGTAATAACACAGCATAACAAAAAAATTATCCGCGATCTTAGTATAATTTTTCGATTGACTTCAACATTCTAATCACGACCTCATTCACAGTTTTTTCACATTGCCTCAAGTTTTTGAGTTTCTAGTAATACAAATATATATCAATTTTCGTGTTTTTCTACATATTCTGTTCTTTAACATTTTACAGATTTGAGTTATCGATCCAATTTATTTTATATTCCATTGAGAATACTTTAGCTAATATTTTGAAATAAACTTTGGATTAATCTGACCGAAGTTATGACCAGTCAAACACAAAAAATGTATATTGTAGTTGTTTTAAATGATCATAGAGCCTAATGAACTTGCCACAACAAAAGATTAAATCTCAATTAACTTGACATATAATTCACATATGGTTTCAAGCCTTAAATAATATGTACATTTTGTATGTAGTAACATCTATCACAGCCTTTATGTTTTTTCATTTTTTTTTTTTTACACCAACTGTGCGCCTCTCACAATCATCCCAAGCATCTAACAATGGAATAGAAGAATTTGTTATTTTTGTGTGTAGTTTACAATTGTTGGAAATTGTTGTTGTAAATACAACATAATACATGCTTAATCAAATGTTACACTTTACAACAACAGCAGCCAATCAATTGTAAAGCAAAACAGCAAAAATTAGTTCCAAAATAATAAATAACAAAATACATCATCTAAAATATATGGCTACAGAAATGATTTATCGATGTTCATTACAAATCATTGGAAAATCTATAACTCATTACAGGCACACATGTTGATAACCCAGTTGGTAATGTCTACAGGTAACATAAATTTCATTAATATTGTAAATTTCGTCATTAACATAAAGATTTGCATGAATAATATGTATGAATGAATATTTTTAATATGCTTAACTAAGAGTGTCCGCGGTAGCTCAGTGGTTAGTGCGTTGGACTGCGAGCCGAAAGGTCCCCGGTTCAAGCCTGTACTGGGGCTAACAACATCTTTCCATAGAAACATTTTCTATACCGCGCTACCTCTCGGCAGTAAATGGCAAACCTACGAGAGAAAAACATTGCCTATGAAAAGTTCTCACCCGCCGTTCGGATTCGGCAATAAACTATAGGTCCCACCACTTTGAGTACAAATATAACACGCACAGCTCAAATGGTGAGAGAGCTCGGCCGAAGTCCTATACAGGACTGTAGCGCCAAACTATTATATTAACTAGGAGTGAAAGGCTATATTCACTTTGGTCATTAATATGAAATACCCAGAAGGCGACATTTCCAGTAATCCGTCCATATATATTCGTCCGTCTGTCTGTCTGTTAAATCGCGATTACGGAAAAAGTTAAAGAACTAGATCAATAAGAAAATTAATGTATTAAAATTTATTACATTATTGTATTTGTGTTGAAGAATGTAGTTCTACTAGATTAACTTACTTTTAAAGTGTATTTGTTTTTATATGATATAATTTTACTACACAATGTTTTATAAACTTGATTTATAGGGGAGCATGGGACATGGGGTAATGTGGGAAATTGCAATTTTTTGACTTGTTTTTGCACTTAGAAAAATAAAACCAATTGTCAAATGCTTCTGTTATCAACTTTTTCATTCATGATTATAATCAAATTTATTCCTGTTTATTGCATTTCGAGAACAAGTGAAAAAAAATGTTTTAAGAGAGAAATTTTTAAGAGTGCTGTTATTTGCTATCGAATTTTTTGTCGTTTTGAATAAAGACGGTATATTTAAAATGATCGAATATTCTATATCTTTTGAAATACAAAAGGGTTTTGCAAATTAATTGACCTTGCTTAAATGATGCTAAGTTATGTTCAAATTGCGATATTAGGGTAAAGGGGGAAACATTTTCTAGAGTAAAGTGGAAAACGTAATTTAAGCAAGGTTTGTTGTAATTTGAGTGAAAATATTGTGTTGTATGAATTTTTTAATTAGTTTAGACAATAATAAACTTCAATCAAGTGACCACACCCCAATGAAAAGCCACATTTTGCTTCACCTGAGATGAGAACTGAATTGCACAAGAAAGCCGAGATGCGAACCTTAAACAAGAGAACAAAGAATACATCAGTAAATATTCATCAGTTCACCAGAGAAAGACAAATTAGCTTGAATGAAATTCCGAAAAATATAAATTTTAACAATTCAGTGAACTGTCATATCTGCAAATGACTAGTATACATGAAATTTGGAAAAGACAAAACATGAAAAATAAAAACTTAAATAGATTTTTGGGAAAATAATTTGAAATTTCCCATTTTACCCCAATATTTTTTCGCTCAAAAATCAAATAAAAGGCTTATAAATGGTTGTCTGTTAATGCAAAAAGCTAGATCATGAAACAGTCTATCGAATAGAACCTTCAAAAGAAATGTTCAAATGTACTTTTATGGAAGAAAAAATCAAAACTTTTTTTTTATGTTTTAAAGTCCATATGGGCATTTCCTGTGGTTCTGGACGGGACATTCGTACGCTTGAAACTTGAATATTTAGTATTTAAATAGGACTAAAGCTCTGAAAAAATTATAGAATTCTATACGGTAGATCAAAAGATATAAAAAAAATAATGGGCATTCCGAACGGGACAAAAACGGAAGCAAATATCGAGGTTCATAGGGATATTCCAACAAGTCAGAAAATTTTGCGTACAAATGATTTTTTCGAAATATTTTAAAAAATAGTTGAAATAACGTGCTTTCTTTGTATATTTACACTTTGTTCCTAAAGCTTACAGTTATTTCATAATAATTCGTAGAATAATTCCGACGATTTTTTGCTAAAAAAAAATTGTGTATATGACAATGTCATTAATCATTATTACGAAATTCCCAGATGTTTTTTAAGTTTTTAAATTTTGTATACTGTAGTTTTACACTTATGTATATATATGCAAACCCTTGGTCATAATTTGGCTCTGTTCCTACCAGTTATTTTACTAATATACACACCGCACACTCACCTGTGAAATTAACCACAAAGCCACATTAATTGAAAAATGAAATATTCAAAATTGAATGAAAGAAAAAAAAAATACAATAAAAATTTTAGAGTTAGACAATGGAACTTGTAATATGTTTGAGTATGAAATGTTAATCATTTTTTTTCCATTATTTAGTTTGCTCTCTAATAAACTTTGTTTTATAAATTTTGTTTTTTTTTTATATTTTTACTAGGTTCATTAAAGAGTTCAATTTTTGTTTTTGGTTTCATTGCTAAGATCTAAAAACCATTAGTATGGCCTCACACGTTATACCTATGAATTTTTCGCTTAATTTAAAGTTTTTTTTTATTTTATATTTTAAGTGTTTTTTTTTGTGTTTGTGTCGATTTTCTATTCATTCAAAAATAATTTTTAAAATCAGCATGAAACCATTCAACATCATCACATCGCGCTGTTTGAAAAAAAAAGCCGAACAAAAATGCTATTAGAAAACTATTTATTAATCACAACATTTTCAATTGGATTTTGGTGAATGTAGCAGATGTTGGTTGGGTGATTACAATGACATGTTGCATTCATTAGCAATTGCTGTTAATTTATTGTAGTATTTTTTATTTTTCGATATAATCGACTTTTGGAATTAGATATAGAGGTATTAGAAATGTTTGTTTCGAAAAAGATATATATGGCTTGTGTGGAAAAAGTTGTATTTTGAGAACACCAAAGGAAAAGTTATGAATTTAAATTGAGATTTTCTGAAATTGTAAGTAAAATTAATGAATATCAATTGATGCATTCTGCAAATTAAATAAAAATTTTGAATTTCTAATAGATTTTCTGAATTTCAATTGATATTTTTTTTTTTGAATTATACTAAGTAATGTAAGTCATTTGTTTTGAATCAATTTTAATGGTAATGAACTCTTCATTCTTAGTTGGCACTTCAAAAGGTGTGGAATGGAATATATTACAGAACATTATTATATTCTCCAGCAGAATCTGTCAATTTTACCATAAATATGTTACAATACCAATATAAAATTTTAATTGCATTTGAATGAACAATTTCTTGGCAGTTTAAAACTATGTTTCGAAACAAAGAGAAAATGCTATTCAAATTTAAATAAACGTATGTTCGCAACACTCGTCTTCACTCGGCAATTTATCGACAGACGAAGTTGGCAACGTTGTGCAGCATTTTCTACGTACCCCATCTTTTGTCATCGTTTGAACATAACGATGTTTCAAAACAAACAAAGAAAAAAAAATTAGATTTAAATAAATTTATTCTTGCAACACTCATTGAGCAGTATTTTCTACCTACAACTCTTTTGTCGTCGTTTAAAGTATGTATTGGGTCGTATTTTATTTTCAGGATTACTTCCAAAAATATTTATGTTATGTTTTTTATGCAAACATACCTTTTTTTTCAACTGAAACATATTTATATTCAGGTCGTTTTATTTTGATTATATTTATGTTTCGGTTCAAATATTTATTTTGTTTGGCTGTAGTAATTATTATGTTTCTATTTGAATATACACAATTTTGAAAAAAAAAAAAAATTTCCATACGGAACTTTTTGTCCCGTCCGGAATGTCCCGTCCGAAATTAGTATGAAATAAAAAAGGAACAATATGTAAATATACAAATAATGTTTATTATTTCTGCTTTTTTTTAATAACTTGTAAGGAAAATTCGCTGACTTTTTGGTGTTTCCAACATACACTTTCATTTTCAGTCCCTTCTGGATTTTAAATTTTTTACAGTTATTTAGTTAAATCCAAATAAGTACTACTAGTTTTCCTTCGAGATATTAAATTTTGAAGCGTACAAATGTTCCGTCCGGAACCCCAGGAAATGCCCATATGTATTCGTCCCATGTCAATTTTTGAAATTTGATAATCGATTATCCTAAAAATTTACATATGGTCTAGCTCAAGAGACATGAATTTTTAAGAAAATCAATGTTATATACTTTTTCAATCCTAATACAAAATTTTACAATCAATTAAATACTGTTTTGTTTAAAACAAAAAAAATGAAAATCAATATCAGAGATTTTTTCAAAGTAACCGCGGTAGCTCAGTGGTTAGTGCGTTGGACTGCGAGCCGAAAGGTCCCCGGTTCAAGCCTGGACTGGGGCTAACAACATCTTTCCATGGAAACATTTTTCTATACCGCGCTACCTCTCGGCAGTAAATGGCAAAGCTACGAGAGTAAAACATCCTATGAAAAGCTCTCACCGCCGTTCGGATTCGGCAATAAACTGTAGGTCGCACCACTTTGAGTACAAATATAACACGCACACCTCAAATTGGTGAGAGAGCTCGGCCGAAGTTCTATACAGGACTGTAGAATCTTATATCATAAATTCGAAATAAACGAGTTGGGAATATTGCAATATTATTTGAATCAATCACGATATCATTGAACTGTTCCATGCGATGTCGACCCAGAACTCTTTATTCACCTTTCGATAACAAACTATGGAATACCCTACACCTTTGGTGGGGATATTAATGTGGGATATTTAATTGTATACATTAAGTTCTTAATTATGCTGAACCCCCACGCAGAGAAAAAACATGGTTGCGGTGATCATATTTGAAGGGCATCATACTATGATTGGGGGTTATGGTTGTAGGAAATCATATAATTTGTCTAATATGATCCTCAGTGACAATATTGCGTACCATAATATGATATAATAATATAATAGTTTGGCGCTACAGTCCTGTATAGAACTTCGGCCGAGCTCTCTCACCATTTTGATCTGTGCGTGTTATATTTGTACTCAAAGTGGTGGGACCTACAGTTTATTGCCGAATCCGAACGGCGGGTGAGAGCTTTTCATAGGCAATGTCTTTACTCTCGGAGGTTTGCCATTTACTGCCGAGAGGTAGCGCGGTATAGAAAAATGTTTCTATGAAAAGATGTTGTTAGCCCCAGTCAAGGCTTGAACCGAGGACCTTTCGGCTCGCAGTCCAACGCACTAACCACTGATCTACCGCGGCCATAATATGATCTGTAGTGATAATAGTACGATTTTCTACAACCATACCATGGTCCTCAGTGACCATACGCCAATTTCACACAACCATACTGTGGTTGTCAGTGACCATAACATGGTTGTCATAGTATGATTGTGAGTGACCATAGGGTTGGCAGTGACCATACTATGGTTGTCAGTGACCACAATATGGTTGTGAGTGACCATACTATGGTTATCAGTGACCATAGTATGGATGTCAGTGAGCATACTAAGGTTGTCAGTAATCGTATTTCGATTTCATACAACCATACAATGGTCCTACGTGACCAGTGATAATATTATTATATTATGATTAAGTATTCTAAATTCCTGAAAAAGCGGATTGAAAAGAAATTATAAATAACACACCTGCTTAATTAATGATTATTTTATTTACATTTTTTATTATATTAGTATATATTTTTAAATAAAAGACATAATTTTGCAAACTCCGTAAAGCTGTACTCTGTACGAAACTGTGCTTGGAATTGTCGGACAGTATCGGTCGAGTTTTATCGTGCACAAGAAGTTTCGTGTAAACTACAGCGTCACAGTCATGAAATTGACAACGCAAGCACACGATTAATCACTGAAATTTGTTATACACATTTGTATTAAACCGAGCAGTTAATGTTTTTTATAGAAATTTGTTTGAACTATATTGTCTATGAGACAATATCGTTTAATATATTAAGCATTTACAATTAACGTTTTAACTTTCGGATATATGTTTATTTTTAATATGTCATGACAAAAAAAAAACTCGAGCCAACAACCAAGTGAGTAAGAGAGAGTAAAAAAATTACTATATTATGATCAGTCTAAATCATGGCATGATTGGTATTGACCATACTTTGTTAGTGGCATGGTTTTTATCAACCATATTTTGGTTTTTCAGAAATACAATCATATTATAATAAATTGTCTACTATAATATGATTTTAGCGACCTTATTTTTGTTGATATAAAAGTGAAAAGACTATACTTTGATTGTGAAAACCATGTAGGATTGTAAAGACCATAGCATGGTTGTTGCAATCATGTCGAAACCATATTATTTCTCTGCGTGCATCCCCTCAGAATATTATTCACATATCAGAAATGTATATCTTATATAATTTAAAAAATTGATATAAAACTATAAAATAATTAATAAAAAAATTTAGAAAAAGAAAAATACGGGAGGACCACGCCTATATTTAAAATGGTGTAAGGCAAATATTTCTATGACAATCCGAGAAATAATGTAAAAAAAAATGTGGGCGGATCACGTCCATTTTTCGACCACATATTTTTAGGTGAATTCTAACAATACGTTTTATATTTTATAACTATATCTTGAATACTTTTCGTGATAATAGTTCCTAAAGTGTTATTTAAAATTGACTTGTATGGAAGGTGCGCGCATGTCTGTTGGCCGATTTGACGCATTTTCAAACTGAGTTTCTACATTTGGCTAAAACATATTGTAACCAAATTTCATCGCATACTGTAAGGCGATTCTGTAACTTATTGACGATAAAATTCGATACCGTTAACTATTTTTAACGACAAATATCGTTAAAATTTACATTTTTTCATGACGATCACTTCTGCATGCCACAATTGTTGTTAGTTAAAGATATCGATATTTGTCGTTAATAAGTTACAGAATCGCGCCTCTGACCAGTATTTCCCAAAATTCCTCGTATACGGACAGCAAGACAGACAGCTAAATGGACTCGAGAAGTGATGCTGATAAAGAATATATATGTACTTTTCCATACCGGACACGCCTCCTAAGGGGCGTTACAATATCTGCACAAACTTTATATACCCTGTAGGTTATAAAAAGGCATATTTCTAAAATATTGTTCAGGAAAAAGTGTTTCTACCTTTATACGTATCATGGTTAAGAAAACCCTAATCAGTTTATTATAAGTTATTAGGTTATGCAAAGGAAAACCACAGCCTTTCACACTTGGAATCCTTCCGGAGGCAGAAAACTATGGAATTACTTAAAACTTTTTAAACAAAAAAAAACACCAAGCGAGCGCAGCACGAGTTTAAAATTAATTTTGCAAAAATAATGCGTTTTGCCGCCTAACGCAGCGGCCACAAAATCCACTCATGTAACCGCAGTACCGGAAGCTCACAAGAACACTCCTCCTTTTGACACACACTCACACACAATGGACACACGTGCGCATTTTGCCTCACTGAGAGCAACAATTAAAAGCAGCGATAATGAGAGCGTATAACGTGGCGACAGACAGCAACGAATGACAGCCAGAGCAAAGTATTTGACATTTGAAGGGGACTGTTGGCTGGGTGAATTTTTGACAGTTACGTTACGCATGCAAAAAATTGCAAACAACATGCTTAAAATACTGATGAGCTTTTGTTAAAGGACATGTCAACGATGTTGATGATGATGATGGTGCTGCTGCTACTAATGACTCCAGAAGCCTGCGACCTGAACTATTTTGGCTGCAAAGCTATTGACTGCATTTGCGTCGTCTCATGCGGAAAAAGAGCGCGAGTGCGCGCGTGCTGAGGCGCCGCAATGGGAGGGCGCTACAATGAGTTCCACTCGAACATTGTGGTATTTGGTGGTATCCAGTGGAGCAGCCGCAGCAGCTACGATCGAATGGCTGCCGTTACCGCTGCTGCTGCTGCTGATGTTGGCCAAGCACCTCTTCTTGCGACCTGATGACGATGATGATGAAGCCTTGCAAAAACAGTGGCTGCTGTTGATCTCACATGCGGTTCATGTTTTTGCACGATTACACCAACCAGAGGGGGTTCCGGCTGCGCATTCAGCAGCTTTCGTACCGCCGCATGTGTCGCTGAGTGCAGGCCTCCGCCAGGGGTGGGCATAACCGTTCGTTGGTCATATAATCTCATCAACGGTCGGTTGTTTTTTTTTTTTTGATTTTTTATTATAATTGTCGGTGTACCGCAGGCACGCAACCAGCGGCGCACTTTTGGCGGTATGTCATATTGACGGACGTGCTTTGACACGATCGCATGTAAATTACTTTTCCAACTACTAATAATGTTGGTTGACCACCCTTTGAAAAGCCACTAGATTCCGGTAGCTAAATGTCGAGAATATTAAAATGCTGCACGCAACGAACTATTTATGATTGTGGCAAACATGAAGTCGTACTATGATAGTTAAGCTTTTATATAAACATTATATACTTTTCTAAATGATTCTGGCAATTTTCAAATGATTCAAATGATTTCAGATAACATATCGTCACTATCATGACAAAGGGGCGAATGTGTAATTTTTGACATTTGCGTTTTTTACATTTTTGAATGTAGTTTTTCCTCAAGTATACTTTGCCAAAATCGTGTGTGGTTTTGTTGGATATTTCTAACCACAAAATGCAAAACCAGAAGGGTGAATTCGAAAAATTCAAAATGTTGACAATTCAAAATATCGAATATTTTCGTTTTTTTTGCCATAACTCTTTATTGGTTCAAGATAAAATAGTGATGTGAATGCATTAGTTATTTGATTTAAAAGCACCTATCGATCATCATCATTATTTTTTGATTTTTTTTTTATCATTTACATGAAAAATGTTTGGCAAAATATTAAATAATAATGCCAATCGATAGGTGCTTTTAAATCAAATAACTAATGCATTCACATCACTATTTTATCTTGAACCAATAAAGAGTTATAGCAAAAAAACCAAAATATTCGCCCTTTTGGCAGACAAGATTTTCCAATTTCTTTGTTTTTTTTTTGCTATAACTCTTTATTGGTACAAGATCAATAGTAATATAAAGGCTTTAATTATTTGTTTTTAAAGCACCTATCGATTGGCATCATCATTTAAAAATATTTTGTCAAACATTTTTCTGACAAATGGCAAATTAATATTTGGAAAATTATTTTTAAATAATGAAGTCAATCGATAGGTGCTTTGCAAACAAATGGTTCTGAAACAATAAATGCCTTTACATCACTATTTTATCTTGCACTAATAAAAAGTTATTGCATAAAAATCAAAAATATTTGCGTTTTGGTCAGAATATAGCCTCACAAAATCCTTATTTATAAGTGGTCCAAATCCATAAATATTTTATATACGTAATATTAATTGATTAATAAACCAAAATAACAGAAAAAGTTAAAAAAACCTAAATTTTTCTAATTTTTTAAAGCACTTAAAACTTTACAATTTTATTTCCCAACATTTTTAAAAATGCACATTCGCCCATTTAGCATGACAGTGATGATATTATGATTGAATTTAACAATTTGATATGTCCGTCCGTCTTGCTGTCCAAATACAGAATAATTGGAGAAATACTGATCAGAATACGATGAAATTAATATTAATATATTTTAGCCAAAAGTAGGAACTGAGTTTAAAAATGAGCAAAATCGGTCAACGGACACGCCCACCTCCCATACAAGTCACTTTTATATAACTTTTTCGGAATTAATAACTCAAAAAGTATTCAAGGAATAGTTATAAAATTTAAAACGTATTATTAGAATTCACCTAAAAATATGTGGTCCAAAAATGGGCGTGATACGCCCACATTTATTTTTCATTATTTCCCGGGTTTTCATAGTGGAAATTGGATCCGTAAATTATTAAAATCAAATCTATGAAATATTAGCCTTTCAAAATTTTAAATATAGGCGTGGTCCGCCCAATCATATTTTTAAATTTTTTTTTTTTTTTAGTTTTTTTATACTTTTATATACATTTTTTAATTTATGGGGATATAAGACGTAAATTTCTGATATGTGAATAATATTCTGAGGGTGGGGAGGTTCAGCATAATTAAAAACTTTAAAATTAAGGTATGCAATTAAATATCCCACATTAATATCCCCACCAAAGGTGTAGGGTATTCCATAGTCGAGCCCGACCGACTATAAAAATCCGCCCCATGTGACCGAACTTACCCATGTGACCTAACTTTCCCAACTCGTTTTGTATTGCAATAATTCAGCAAATAGGTATAACTAAAAATTTATATTTTGCGTTCGACTGGTCATAACTTGGATCAGAATCATACTAATTTTATTGGGTTTATTTCAAAATATTAGATGAAGTATTCTTAATATAATACAAATTTATCTGACAGAAAATTCAAATTTCTAAGAAATAAACGCCTGAAATATATAGAAAAACATGAGATTTACTAATTTTTGTTTTGTGGTGGAACTCAAAAACTGTAGGCATTACCAAAAAACGTATTATGAGGTCTTGATACTTATACCGTGTATAATAAGTTTTTTCTGTTGTGCTGTGAAATTAAAGAGTTTAATTTGTGTCGAGAGATATTAAATATTTAGGGGGTAATCATATTAAAACAACCTGGAAACTGTAAAATTTTTTGGGGCGAAATTTATTATCTCGAGAAAATTGAACGCCTATTTGTTTAATTTATAATTAGAATAATACATCGATCAAAAAATATACCAAAAAAGACCATAAGAACTAACCGTAAATTTAATAAGAACGAAATAAAATATTACCGCCAATTTTAGTCACAAAAAGGTACCACACACCGTTTTTTTTTTGGTTTGATATGTTTGTCATTTTGACGTTTGACATTTCACAGTTAGCGCTTTTTCTATTATTTGCTCATTCCGTTTCCGGCAGGACGATTTAATCGAGCGATACTAATTCAACCTTGGCCGTACAAAACTGAAAACATATTAAAAGTACATTCGATGCATTGTATAAATTGTTTTATGTTTTATTTTTGCAAACAATAAAAAAAAACTTCAGTTGACAAAAGCGCAGTTTGCTGTCGATTTTGGTAGACTTTGCATAATAGCAGTGAAGTATTTGTTGGTTCTAAAAACAATAAAGTCATCGCACTTAAATGCACACATCATATTTACTGCTTGATAGATGTCCTGTGTATTGTGGTCTTGTGATATCCTGGACCCGTGTTAAGTGTTTCGTTTGATTTGAATTTTCTGCTTCATTACATCAAATCAAAAGCATGAAGTGAGTGTAAACGGTAACCCTACTAGAAGTAGCCCCCTGTGTTTACGTTGTTTTGGCCATTGTTCACTTTATTGTTAAAAGGGGCCTCGAGGTTCAACGATTAGTCAGGCGTTTTTTGAGCAATTCAACTACGCAGTATTACGAAAATATAATAGTAGCTAAATATTAAATAGAATATTTAAAGGTTTACAAAAATAATATATATATATATATATATATATATATATATATATATATATATATATATATATATATATATATATATATATATATATATATATATATATATATATATATAAATAATTATATCGAATATAGTTAATACGTTCAAACGAGTTTTAAAATTCTAGATATTACACACAGAGTAGTGATTTGTTGCGCCAACCAACATCTGCCCAACTCACTTATTCGGTTCTTGCAAACGCTTAGTCTTTTGTTATTGTCAAAACTAATAGAGGTGTAGTTTGGACTACAACCAATTTCGAACTGTTTTAGAACAATTTAATACAGATTTAGAACCATTGCGAGTGTGTATAGGCAAATATTTCAACCGGCAACTGAATATGGCAGTTCCGCGAACAAATTTGTAGAGAATTCGAATAAAGTTAGTTGGTAAAACTAGCTTTTTCGTTCTTCCAACCTCATGCCAAAAGAAGATTTTTCTGTGTGTATAAATATGTTTGTAATGAATCCGAACGATATGTCTAAAGCTCAAAATGTCGATATTTAAAGTAAAAATTAAAAAAAAAAAATGTCGAAATGCTTTGCATTTGGAAATAATAATGTGGAAACAAATTATTCCAATAATTTTTATTTTACGGACAATTCTTCCTCGAGACAATTCTTATCACAAAATTCCCCAAGAAATTCTAGAGACTTTTTCACCGAAAAAAATGTCGGCAGAACGTACTTCACGATTTTCTGGGGAAATAAATGTCTCGTAATGAGTATGAATTGTTTGAGGTAGAATTGTCTTGAAGAAGAAGTGTTAGGAAAGAACTTATTCGATGCCAGAATAAAATATGCGATCACATCTTTGATAGCCACGAAATAAAATACTTCACGAATAATCACGAACATAATTGATTCAATTCAAAAATTTTACAAGGTGACGAAATATCAACTAAATGCTTTGTTTATAAAATTTTGATCGTTTTTTTTAAAGGGAATAAAAATGTAGTCTTTCAAGTTTTGCCATTTTATCCATCTCAGGAAGTTTATTCTAGTTTTATTTTTGTTTTCTGCTTGTTTTTGCTTGACGAAAATCACATTGTAAAATATACGAATGTATCGTAAAATAAAAAATCGGAACGAAGTTAAAAATCACGAATGCTGAGTTATATTTACAATAAATCGTTTGTTTTACAAAATTTAAATTTACGAAAATGTATTTCGTAATTATTATTCTGAGTGCTGCACTCACTTAAGTTTACTCGAAAATAAAAAATCAACATCATATTGATGAATATCGTTCTTCAAACCATGATTTATTGTATAGAAGAATGTTTCATAATATTGATAAAAACATAACATCAATGTGTTCGCCAATTTGATGAACTGTATGTGTAGAAGTCGTTTCATCATACTAATGAACAAATACATAAAATACAACATATATGTATATCATATTGAAGAATACTGTTCATCAAACCAAATTTCAATATAATATTTATTTTTCGTTTACTTTTTTCCATACTTCTCAGTTCACAGTACACAGAAAAAAAATGTACATCATATTGATGAATGCCGTTCCATGATTCATTGTATTGAAGAACCATTCATAATATTAATGACTAACGCCATTATTGTTATGAATACTATCATAAATATGAAGAACTGGTAACTGTCGAATAAGTGTTCTTCAATATGATGATCATATTAATGAACCAAAATATAAAATACAACATATATGTTCATCATATTTAAGAACGCTGTTCATTAAACCAAATTTCTATAAAATATATTTTTTTTCGTTCAATTTTTGCCGTACTTCTCAGTAGTACTTCAAGTAGTTCTAGTTAGAGATGTCCATCTGAAACAAAATATTGATGTTTTGGTCGATATAATACTTCGACTCGTTACATCGATGTATTCCGATGTATCGAACAAAAACATCGATGTTTTCGATGCATCAAATGAAAAATTATTAGATTAATAATTTAAATTTTGATGAAGATTTTATAAGATTTTATATATTAAATAACCAAAATAAAAGGTTTTAATAAATAAGTGTTGGACTCGAAACATTTTCTAATAATACAAAATAATTAAGGCGTTGGGAATCAAACATGTCTAAGTCCATGTTATGTCATTTTGAGAAAAAAACGAAAGAGTTTAATTTCAAATAGAATTTCATAAACAATAAAATTTAATTAAATTCAGCTAGTTTCGATTAGCAAATATTAATTTAACATAGATGTATTTTGAAAATATACATAGATTTATAGAATAGATTTTGAGGCTTATATTGCATCGGAAAACATCGATGTATCGAAGCAATATATCGAGTGTTTATAAAACATCGATGTGTTTTGAACATCCCTAGTTCTTGTATGTTATTGCTTGCTTGACATGCATAAATTAGTAAAATGTTGTATAATATATTTATTTACAATTAAAACATTTTTTTTAAATTTTTAATCGAAAATCGAAAAAATTTTGGATTTTTTTTCTGCCCAATTTTTTTTTCGGAAATATTTCTTTTTACAGAATTTTTTTTTACTGACCATTTTTTTTTGCTGATTTAAAAAAAAAAAAAAGTTTGTTTTGAAAAAAATCGTAGCAACATTTCCATCAATTCCCAGTATGCTATTCGTATCGATATCGTTACGAGATCAATGCGAGTAAATGGAGAAATCACACGATATCGTACCCGTTCTCGTATAGATATCGAGCGTCAAATTGGACCTAGATGGTAGGTAGATACCGGAACGTTCTGTCGGAGTTTTCTCGATACGAGAAATTTTTTGAAATCGGAACGATATCGAAGAAAAAATGATCAAAGTTCGAGATTGCTGCGAAAAATATTGCGCTTTCGATTTGATAAATGTTTATATATCGTATCTTGTCAAAGAATTTGAATGTACGAACATTTTTAAAAATTAGAATCGAGAATGCAACGAGATCGAACTTTTTTATCGAAGTTATTCGAGAAAGCTTCGAGGCATCGAAGGTCTCCGAGACATGGCAGACTGGGTTAATTTATTTAAAAAAAAATGTTTTTGTTTATTTCAAAATAATATTTTATAAATAAAGCAAGCAGTATTTAACAAATAAATAACATAAACTCTGTCTGTGGAAAATCATCTAACATTGGGGTTCCACTAATATGGAGCCACAGCTTATACTGCAAGGACTCAATGAATATGTTAAGGATTATATTATTCTAAAAGAATTTTCGAAATTGCGTCGTCCATTCAAACAACTTATGCTACTTAAGAAGAATATTCACGATTACTAATAGTCACGAACTTTACTGATCGATGATAAATTGTTCGAGAATGAATTGAATGAAGGGATTTTATGAATTTTTAGTGTATTAAAAAATGAAATGTTACTTCAACAACAATCTGGTTTATATAAAAAGAATATATCAACCAGCTTTTTATAGTTCCAATTTCAATTCGTAATTTCGTTATTGAAAATGATGTATGACAAACATAGGGTATTTTCGGTACATATTTCCGGAGTTTTCTATTTCATTTTCAGTTACTACTAATGTTTGTCCTATACATATTTATTAAGTTTTAGTAAATTTAAAAAATAGTTCTATTAAGTATTATAATCTCGTTTGTATTTTGTACCAGTTCCTATAGTATAGGGTTTTTCAATAAGAGCGCTACAAACGTTTTTTCGACATTTCTCTTCAGTAAGGTTTGCCATTTCATGATGGAAAGATATACGAGCCAACAACGAGTCGAAATTATTAAAATTTACTACCGAAATTTGAATTCGTATATCTTTCCATCATAAAATGGCAAACCTTACTGAAGAGAAATGTCAAAAGAGCGGCAAGAAATATGGCGTCGTTTGCTGTCCCTGTCGTTCTACTTTTGTAGCGTCCCATTTGAAAAACCCTGTATATAACTTTAGGTATTGTATAATATATAACAAAATATCAAAAACAAATTAAATTTTATTAATCCTTATACTTTTTATTTTATTTGCTAAAACACAGCTAGTTCCAAACCCCTAATTATCAAAAAAATAAATAGAATCTTTGTAAATACGACATACCCTTTTTGTAATTTTTATTTATTGCGACATAACGGAAATGAATACAAAACTGCAAATGAAAAATGTGAAAAGTTTCATTCGGCGTGTTTTTCTAATAATTCATATTAATTTTCCGGAAAAACGCAGCACAGCGCGACACTTTCTATTTAATGAGCAGCCTGTATAGTATGGCAACTGTAATAATTAAAAAATGTATTTAGTACAAAGTTCTGCAATGAAAAAAATAAATATAAAACAAAACGGAAAATTAAATTAAACGAAAGCAGAAACATTTCATAATTAGAACCATGGACTGATGAAGCAAAGGACGTGGCTATAGTGGGCGTTGGGTAGGTGGTTTCATCCAGCAAAGGGTTGAAACGTGCCAAATGCCATAAATTAAAAGAAGAAAAACAAAAGGAAACAAAAATAAAATAATGAAATGGTTAAAACTGCAGGCAGCACCTAGAAAAATGCATTCATTGGAGCAACGCATTTACGGATGAGGGAATGGGTTTTAACCATGATATTGTTTATGCTATGTTGTTTTTCTTGCAGGGACATAAATTAAGAAAATAAAAATGAAAAACATACTAAATGCTTTTGTTTAGCATATAATTAAAATCTTATCAAACTGTGCGGTAAATTGAATTATTGTGGTAACAAAAACATTTTTATTTCTTGTACTGTTCATACCTCAATAAATTAACGAAACGAACTAGCATAAGGTGGGTGGGAGGGAACGCATTAATGAAATTATATTGAACGTATTTTCGATGTTGATTTTTTTATTATTTTTCAATTATTTTTGAATATTATTAGGTATATAGTGTTAAATATATCTACTTTGATAAATTTATGATTTTAGTGATAAATAAAAATTTTATGTATTTGAATCTAAACTCGAAAAATATTGATTTTTTTAATATGCTCTATCAACCACTGATACCAACTAGAGGGGAATTCCCCAATTTGTGTGGAATTTTAGTCTTAGTGGGTAATCGGGGAATGGTCCAATTTTGGAGGGGAATTTCAAAATAGGATCTGTTACATTTTCTACATTTTTAAAGAATTGAATATAGGGGCATATTCGAAATTTTGATCAAATTTCATATGAAAATTTTAAAACAAACGTTTTTACTTTAAGATTCGATATCTTAGTACAATAAATAAGTTTTGGATGCATTTCAAACTTTGACTTCAACGCTCTCAATTCGTTTGAAAAATAATAAATTCAAAATCGTTTCGATCAAAAACTGGAACATACCACTAAAAATAATGTAGTAAAAAATATGATCAAAATTAAAAAAAAAATGGAAAATAATATATATTTACGACTGCATATTTGTTAATACACACGCTGCAAAAAAAGGGCTCTCCCAAACATAATTTTGCAGGCATTACATATATCTTTGGAGATATATGCAAACAAAAGTATTATTTCATTGCCAAACATTATTATAATAACAGCCAAACATATTTTTGTTTTCGTTCAAACATATTTATGTTCAGAATGAATAATTTTCGGCGTTCTTGCATACATGTAAATGTTTGAATGTGAAAAACATTTTATTTACATGTAAACATATTTATATTTACATTTAATTTTAATGTAAAAGTAGTAAATTTAGTGCTTATATTTTCTTTACACAATATTCGTTTCTTTTCCCTATTTTTAAATTACATTTTTTTATATATATTATATAATTATAAACCTAAACTTTTATTTTATTTTCATTACACATATTTAATTTATACCTAATAATTTTATTTCCATCTATTGTTCCTATTTTGAGTTCAGTACTTTACGGATGAATTGGAAATATTAACAGTAATTGGCGGTACTTAAACAAATTCTTCCAGCAAAAACAACTTTTGAACTATATGAAAAGTATTAATGTGAGTGTTACTGAGTGCTAAAAGTAGGCAGTGATATCGTAATGCCAAACATATATATAATCAAAATAATGCTATTATTTTTGAATTCTTTGTCACCCAGTAACAATCACGAATAACCAAATACATATAATTCAAAGAACCATTTATTGACGTTGGGTGTGTTAAATAGCAGAAATATCAAACATACATATATTAATTTCTGATGAAAAATATATATTTCTACAGAAACATTTATATAGTAAATTCATGTAAATCCGCGATTAAAGCAATTTATGTTTAAATATCGTATAATAATATTTCAATCTGAACAAAATAATACAATTCAATAAAAATGTAATTAGATATTACTCCCAATATTTATATGGTTATTTCGAATTACGTTATAATTATATTCAATCATATTCAAACAAATCTTTTCTATCCGTTCAGGTTTTTAAAAGATTAATTCTACTCTATTTTCGAAATAGTTTGCTTATATTCAAAAAATATTTGTATATTGCCCATTTTCAGTACTATTTTAAACCAAGTATAATATAATTAATTTGTTTATTATGATCTATTTTTCAGTCACATTATTTCATATTAACAGAGTACTAATTGTCATCTATCTGTCGGTAAAGTTTAAAGAAATTCGAACATTTTGATTTAGAACTATAGACTTTAGAAATATTTATTTAAGCTATATTTAAACATTCACTTAAAAACTGGACCTTAATTAATAAATATAGCACCACTTGGTAATAACAAATCATTATTCTCAATTTATAATGGCTGATAAATGTCTCCGTGTATTTAAATTACATTTGTGCGGGATCAATTGGGGAATTTTGCTAAGAATATCGGGGAAAATGAAAATATAAGTTGGCATCACTGCTATCAACCCAGTTTCCATCAAAAACGGTTAAAATATAAAATGCTTGTATATTTCACACATAAATTACGGAAAATGAACCGTTTTTAACCGAATTTTTCTCAAAAATCCTACGTAATAGAGAAAACTGATTGTATAAAAGAGTACCAAATAAAAGTTCTCAGGAATATTTCAAAAGTGCTCTTATGCTCTAAATAACCATACATAATTTTTTTGTTTATCATTAAATCCTAAATGATAAAAAAATGCTCTAAAAAAATCAATTATAGATCCAATTATCTCAAAAACGTATTGGAGTATTAACATTCATTAGTATACTAAAATTAGTCGGGACAATTTAAAGAAAACTTGCGTTTAAGTTTTTTTGTTAAACTATTTTTTATACTATATTTTTTATTCTAAGAATGGCTTCAAAATACTATTGCAATTTTCTCAAACACGTTCGTCTCAGTATGCCATTCCTTTCGAAATCGTTACGAGATTAATACGAGAAAAAGGAGAAACCACACGATATCGGAGCCTTTCTCGTACCGATATTGAGCGTCAAATTGAAACTACATGGTAGGTAGATATCGATGACTTTAGTCGGAGACATTTTTTGAAATCGTAACGATATCGATGAAAAAAATTATCAAAGTTCGATATTGCTTCGAAAAATATTACACTCAGAAAACAATTCCCTAAAATCTCATTAAAATTGGTCAATAGGACAATTATTGATTTAATAGTATACAAAAAATAAATCTTTTCGTATAAACTCAATGGCAATGTCGTGGTATTTTCTAGAAATTAGAATCGATAAAGCAACGTGATTGAACTTTTTTCGCGAAGTTATTCGATAAAAATTTGAGGCATCGGAGGTCTTCGAGACATGGTAGACTGGGGTAATAGGTAAAAAATTGAGAATTTAGTCAAACTCAGCACCAGCGAATTATATGAAATTGATGTATGGGATGTCCATGGCAAAAAACGTGTTGGATAACGGGCATTTGTTTGAAGTTTTCCAGTTTGAATCTAACAGTTTGAATGCTTTACTCACAGAAACTTCAGTTTGAAAGTATTACTCCCAGAAGTATGCAATATTATAAGTGATTTTTTTTAATTTTTTTGTTTCTCACTATAAATATTATATCCATTTGTCGCAAAAATATCCTCAATCGTTCGGAAATTCTGAAGGATATAGCACATTCTATCGTCCCATTATCGTGATATAGATTAGTTGTGATCTTGCAGTTTAGTACGCAGGAGATTCTCTATCGGTTCATTTTTTTTATCAAATAATCGAGTTTTTGCTAATACAGCTAGCTTGCACTTTCACAGCATAATGCTGGAAAATATATACCCACTAAATTAGTTGGGCTCGTGAACAACACATGCATTTGTTACATTATAGTTTTTACGTTATAGTTTTAGTCTACATTTGAATTGATTTTTTGACAGATTTATATTATACTGTGGACAATTATTAACTAAATTACACATTCGATTGAAGGGTGAAGCAGCAACATAATTAGTTCTACTATAAGGTACATAAAAAAGAACATCACGATGTCTGCTATGTTTGTTCGAATATAAATAAATACTTCAAATTTTGAAGTTCAAAATATTAATTTAGTTTTAATTTGATAAATTTTGAAAAACAAATTTAAATCGTATGTTTTTATCGTACGATGATTGTATCGATGATACAACTATGCGGAACAGTAAGTATCAATAAGTATTTACATTGATTAACCTATTTGCATGTTTCTTTAATTTGTCAAAGAATTTATTAATGGGCGCGCTGGACTGATTAAGGAAGACATTGCTACTGCAGAATTGAAACAGCAACAGAAATACTTGCCGCAACTTAAGTGAGCAGAAGCAGGCAGCAGCTGCTGCAGGGGTTGCGATGGCAGGAATAAGTATGTACAAAATGACCATTGACATCGAAGAATTCTACATCGACACTGCTCAACGAGATGCTCATCGGACGAACGCAGGAAAATACAGCATGTTGCAGGGGTACATGGGGCTGATAGCCTATCTCAAGCTAGCTTCATCAAGAACATCGAGACGTTGGCTGTCTAGGACAAACATTTCAAGAACCCCACCTCGCCAAGTATGGGGATAATTTATGCGAAAAATCGATCGAGTGTCCGTTGTTGATCTTCCAGTCGGTCGTTTGAAGCTGCGCAAAGACGATCCGCTATCATTTAAACATGATGCTCAGTGTGCCGCAAAAGCTCCGTTGAAGATAAAGAAGAATCTGCATCTGCAGTTTATGGTGGAAATCATAGCTCTCGTTTACCCGGGTGTCACAAAGTCGGTTTTACCCGGGTAGTTCGAACAACAAGCGAACTAATGAACTGCCCGGGTTTGCACTACCCTGGTAGCTCTAACAGTTAATATCGGGCGTCAAATTGCATCAAAATTCAATTTCGAAAAATTAACAACTTTAATTGTGAATACCAACAATAAATTAACAATAGATTATTGCCAATACCATTTTGACCAATATAATTGTTAATTTATTGTTAGAATTAACAATTTATTTCTGAGAGTGTGATTAAAACTAATATAGTTAAGAAGCTCGGGTGATTCAAGTCTACCGGTTATTAATTGATGTATGTAAATAATATCGGCAATCTGTCTGCGCTCGTCAAGAGTCTTTAAAATTTAGTAGTTTCAGACGATCTATGTAAGTTATACATCCAAGTTAAACCCTTGAGAGCGAAACGTACGAAGTTTTTCTGTATCCTTTCGATTCGGTCATTATGTACCTTGTAGAAAGGAGACCATACTTGACTCGCATATTCCAATTGTGAACGAACCAGAGTGCAATATAGAGTCAAGGTTGTAAGGGGACTATTAAATTCTTTAGCCCATCTTCCATAGATACGAGAATCGTAACCGAAATCGAATGAATTCTTCGACATATCGTATTTTGGCAAACGAAATTTCTTTTGTTCAGAATAAATAAAAACTGCTCTTATGATAAACATTATGTTTTACAACAAATACGTAAACATTTTCTGCCAAAGTTGTAGCACATTGCAAAAGAAATTATTATGCCGTAAACGATCTTCTTTTCATGTAGCAATTACTTAATGATTGTTGTGGATAATTCGTGTGCACAGACAAAGATACAGACAATGTTAGAATTGCCTTTTTATATTAGCCAAATTTCAAAATATTTTGGTCAAAATTCACTTAAATTCACGTTGCATACATCTGGGAACAATTTTTAGATATTTTCAAACTGTAAGATTCTGTGAGTAAAATGCTCAAACTTTTATTTCAAACGCGGTAGCTCAGTGGTTAGTGTGTTGGACTGCGAGCCGAAAGGTCCGCGGTTCAAGCCTAGACTGGGGCTAACAACATCTTTTCATAGAAACATTTTTCTATACCGCGCTACCTCTCGGCAGTAAATGGCAAATCTCCGAGAGTAATACATTGTCTATGAAAAGCTCTCACCCGCCGTTCGGATTCGGCAATAAACTGTAGGTCACACCATTTTGAGTACAAATATAACACGCACAGCCCAAAATGGTGAGAGAGCTCGGCCTAAGTTCTTATAGAACTGTAGTGCCAAACTATTATTATTATTATATTTCAAACTGTTATTTCAAACATTTAAAACTGTAACATTCAAACGAATGCTCTTATATAATCCTTAGATTCATTTTCAGACAAATTTTTGTATAAATACCTAATAATAAATGATTGCAATGTTGGGAGCTGATGATTTTTTGTAGAAACGCATTATTCATTGATCAAGGAATATAAGAGGATTCCGAAGCAGAAGACATGACGAACGAACACAGATACAAATTGACCCAAAATTTTCCATGTGACCTAGACTTTCAATACTGTTTTTTTCTTATTATGTACACTCAGAAAAAACATAATAAAACAATAGTTTTCTTAGTATTATTAGTCAATAGGATAAGTTATTATTTTAACAGGTTAATGCCGGTAAATACTACAAATACTATTATTATTATTAACGTAGTATTTTGAATAATGAAAATTACATTTTTACATTTTATACCTTTATTATAATTTTAATTTCAAAGATATTTAGATTTTCATTCATTAATAAAACAACAAATTAAATAATGACAGTGCCCAAAACACGAGAATGAAAACACAACATGAATTCTTAAATTCGCACCATGATAATTGAATTAAAAATAAATCGCCCACAGTCGCTCCCCCGGGGTACTACAGAGAAACAGATGTAAATCCGGGCGCGCAAGGACATCATGCCAAAATTGATAAAGGGACAAATGCGAGCAAGGATAATGAAATGAAAGGTGACAACAAACAAATGCCAACTAATTCCATTTTTATTGCAATCATTTTGCAACAACAATGATGGACTAAAGGATGAGCAATACAACAACATGAACCAAATCAGGACACAGCGGTGCACAAGTGAATACAACATAGATACAAATACAATTACACCTCAGTTGGTGGCGGCCAAGTTGCAGCAGTTGGACTCACGGCAACTGGTAGGAAAGGAAACGAAGAACGGAAGGATACAAAGGATATTAACGGAAATGGAACAGTTGGATTGGTTTCAGTCAACGACAAATGGCAAGGATAACAGCAACGGATATCAGCAACGACAAGAAAAGTAAAGAAGAGTAGCAGAGAAGCCGCTATTCAACGCGTGCCTTGATTTAAGGCGTGTTTGTTGGCGTTGTTATCTATAGTCCTTAAAATGTTGTTGCGCAGTCATCCTTTGTGCTGACCAACAACAATTGCATTATTATTGCGCAGTTTGTGGCATGTGCGGCATCCTGTGGCCTAAAAGATGGCACCCGGAAGTTGCGGCGCTGCGCATAACTTCATCAATAAATTGTGAAAAATCTTTGGCTTTATGATGCTTACTTCGAATGCTAAGTATTGTATTTTATTGAAAGCATGAAACATGCATTTTTATGCTGCTTCAGTTTTTAAGTTTTGCTGTGGTCTCGGAAATTAGCACAAAACAGCTGTTCGCAGCTGTACCGCTGTGCCGTTGTCTGTTTGACCTATGTGATTGCCTAACATTTTAATTTTATACAAATTGTTGCTAATTTTGAGTATTGTTTCATATGCCTCACATTGATAACACAAATATACTCAAAAAAGTTAACTGAAATTAGTCTCCTTATTCATTTTTTTCATTCATCAGCATAATCATCGTTATCATCTGCTTCCTCTTCTGCAGCCTACACGCGCTGTGATATTTATTGCCCAGCATGCTCTAATATTCGCAATTTCGCAGTTCTTTGTGTCATCTTTATCATTGTCATCGTAATATTATTTTCATTTATTGCATTATTCGCGAAACATTGTTGTAATTTCGCCCGGCAGGGTGCTGCGTTCTTTCTTTTTTAGTTCCTTGAATAATATTTATATGAATTTCAAATCAAACAACTTCTTTGCCAAGCAACATAATATGCTACATAATTTGTCATAATCTGTATTAAAGCAATTGCCATGACCTTAATTTCATCAGATTAAAACGAAGGAAAAATAAACTTTTAAAATCTGGAAAAAATATCAAGAAGTCGAATTAAAGGATTTTTCAATAAGAACGCTACACAAGCTTTTTTCAAGGGTTTTTCAACAGGGACGCTACAAAAGTAGAGCGACAGGGACAGCAAATGACGCCATATTTCTTGCCGCTCTTTCGACATTTCTCTTCAGTAAGGTTTGTCATTTCATGATCGAAAGATATACGAGCCAATAACGAGTCGAAATTATTAAAATTTACTACCGAATTCGTATATCTTTCCATCATGAACTTTGCGACTTGAATTTTTCAAAAGCCTGCTTTATTAGCTTTAAAAAGACTCCACTTCAGGGTTTGTAGCATTTCCTGATCTAGAGATATTTCAATACCCAGTCTGCATGGTGTCGGAGCTTTTCGATGATCGAAGTTTTCTCGAACTAACTGCGATAAAAAAGTTTAATCTCGTTGCTTTATCTCTATTAATTTTTAAAATTTTTCCTACAATAAAATTAAGGGAAAAGATACGATATTTAAATGTGTATCACATCGATATCGAAATGTTTTTCGATTCAATCTCGATATTTGATGCGATATCGTTTCAGAATCGTTATTTTTCTCGTTTCGAATTAACTTCATTATCTCGTTACAATACCTGCGTACATCTTAGAACGAATTGTAGAATATTATATATTGTAGAATAAGAAATCGTAATCGAGATCAAACATTTCAATTTGATTAATATTATGTCAAGTTAATAATTTAATAACAATTAAACCTAGAGATATCCTTCATTCGCACTAACATTGTTCTAATTACAATCAATGTGGTGAAAAATAAAAAAAATATCATCCCGATGTCATTCCCGGATTAGGAGAAATTACATGGCAAACATTACCATTTTTATTTTAATTAAATACATTTGGTCCCCTTTTGTATATTTATTCCAAGGAGTGTAAGCGATATCTTTTATTCTCATTAACTTTTTTCTAATCACAATCAATTTGATAAAAAAAAAACTCTTCCCGATATCATTCCCAGATTAGGAGAAATTACATGGCAAAAATTACCATTTTATTTTCTAATTTCAAACATAAGTATTTTTTTTTGTAAATTTATTTTAAGGACTGCAAACGATATCCTTCATTATCACTAAATTATTTCAAATTACTATCAATGTGTTCAAAAATAAAAAAAAAAAATGAATCATACCGATATCGGCTCCAGATTTTTTTTGATCACATGTCAAAAATGTCCACAAATTTCTTGAAGTTTAAATATTTTTACATAATTATTTTGAAACAACATAAGACATTTTGTAAAGCATAACTATAAATTGATATATTTTTTATTAAGTAAAAAAACCTACCGATTTGTTTTGAAGTTATGTAAAAAAAAAAAGTGCCTTTTTTTAACCGTGCATACGATGCTGGATCAATATCGCATCGAATATTGCAATAATATCAAGATTATTTCGAAAAATATTGCGATATCGATGTGAAAAATGTTAAAATCAGGGACTAAAACACTTTGGAATATTGGTTCCGGTTCCATGATTTTTAAAATTAGTGATTCCGGTTCCGTTTAAGCCGGAGAGAACAAACGCTCTACTCTTGAAATACTTGCGTGGCTGGTACGGACAAAACGACCAATGTCAATTGATGGAACTCTGGTCTTTTATATTTTTTTTTATCCAAAAATATATAACATTTGTACTCTGTGACAACCTTTTTTTGTTTAATGTTGCATTCATTCAAAGCAGCATCTATTTTGGATCTTTTTTTGAGTCGGATTAGAATTAGAAAATTCTTTCTCGCGTTCTCGCATTAGAAGGAAGGCTTCAAAATCATTGTACTGTGACATAACTGTTTTTTACAACACGTTTACTGTTTACAACACTGTTTACAACACGATTTTTAAATGCATTAATGCTCTAGTCGCGGTATATCAGTGGTTAGTGCGTTGGACTGCGAGCCGAAAAGTCCTCGGTACAAGCCTGGACTGGGGCTAACAACATTTTTTCATAGAAACATTTTTCTTTACCGCGCTACCTCTCCTCAGTAAATGGCAAACCTATGAGAGTAAAACCATTGTCTATGAAAAGCTCTCACCTGCCGTTCGGATTCGGCAATAAACTGTAGGTCCCACCACTTTGAGTACAAATATAACACGCACAGCTCAAAATGGTGAGAGTGCTCGGCCGAAGTTCTATACAGGACTGACTATTATTATTATAATGCTCTAGAAGTTTGTGCGTCGAAAAGAATCACCTTGTATCGTGGGTCGAGAAATAAGCATCTCCTACAACGATATTTGTTACATATATATTAAATTTAACTTAAAACCAAACTAAAACCGATTAAGTTTTATGAATTGTGTAAAATTCATAGGTGCACACAGAATAGATATTTCTTGCGCCAACCAACTCTTCGCCCAAACAACTTATTCGGTTCTCTCAACCGCTTAGTTGGTTGTTATTGTCAAAACTAAAATGGTTGTAGTTTGTACTGCAACCAATTTCGAACTATTTTGAACAATTTTGTACAGATTTAGAATCATTAGGATTGTGTATAGACTAATATTTGAAAGGGTATAGACTAATATGCCTGTTCCTCCAACAAATTTGTAGACAATTCGATTAAACCGAATGAAGTTAGTTGGTACAACTACGGTACTTTGCGGTCCCTGGTTAAAATATCGTAGCTTGACATAAAGTTTACCTAGTCTTCTATGAAGTTTTATTATTCCTTCATCGAAACGATAAACAACCTCAATACGTTCGGAAATTTCCAAACAGTATAGCGCATTTTATCGTCCCGTTATCGTGGTATAGATTAGATTTGATCTTGCAGTTTAATACGCTCTAGGGTTCTCTACCAATTCCTTTTAGAAATAATTCTCGTATAGAGAAAACTTCAATAGATACGAGAATCGTAACCGAGATCGAATGAATTCTTCGACATATCAACAGTTTCGAAATGATATCGAATCGAATGGCAGACTGGGTAAAAACAGGAATTCGAGAGAAAAAAACTTCAACCGTTATAACAACGATGTAGTAAATTGTTTTCGGAATGAGTTCGAGAAATATTTGAGGCATGTACTGGGTACGAACAATTTGAAAAATTAGTAACGAAAAATTCAGCGATATGGAACTTTTTTTATCAAGTTTTTATTAAAGTTAATTTGAGAAAACTTCAATCAACGAAGAGCTCCGAGATATGGCAGAATGGGCTCTATCATATTTGAATTTATTCAGAATCCAAGTGGTTAAAATCTCAAAGCATACTTTTAGTCGATTTGGTGTTGGAAATATGTCTCATTTAAAACATTTCGTCGTTGTAGAACTTAGAGTCACCAACTACATTTTCAAAATGCCAATTGTTTATTTACAAAAATCTTTATATATCTTTCAATTTTTGATCGATGAGCTCAATATTTGTACCAAATGATATAAAAATGTGAATCTATCAATATTAATAGGAAAAACTATGGTTTCATGTCCTATATAACCAATAGTCGTACTATTGTTTTTTTTTGTAATTTTTTGCCTCACGAATTTGACACTATTTAGCTATTCTCTGTTAAAATTATTTTCACAAATTATAATTAAAAAATAATAATTATATTCATTATCTGCTTTAAATTATATATTGGGTAGAGATTTTTTGTAAATTTTGAACAGCACAATTTACAAAAACACAGCGTGAGTTAGCTGCTGAAATTCTCTTTAACGCCTCTTAAACAAATTATATTAAAAAAATTTCAAATTAAATACAGCGTCATGACAGCAACAACAACACAAAATACGTTGACACTTTTACCGCCTAACAATTCTGACATATGTGACATTTGCCATCCGGAAACAACTACAATAGAAATTAGAAATATTTACGCTGGCAACGCCATGATGAAGGGAAGATTTTCGCGCGCGCATAAAATCCAATCAGGGCGCAGAATCAAAAGTTATTTTGCGTTTGTTTGTGATGTTATACTTCGTTGTTATGAGCTGCCTTTATGAGTTTTATTTTTTTTTGTTATAACAATAACGTTCATGCACTGATTAAACTAATAAACCAAAGAAACACCAATACACACGCACACTCAAACACATACATAACAATGTCAAGCCCCCAATGGCGTCGTTGAGAGCATTTTGTTGTTTTCACAACGAGTCGAGAGCTTACAAAAAAAAAAAAATAATAATTTTAACATTCAACGGAAAATACACCTGGGGCGCACATAAGAGGCACCCTTTGGCCATAAACGCATTGTTGCTATATAGCCTCTCAAACTATTATTATTACTATATAAACGAACAATAGTTATGCGTGTGTGTTGAAATGTACTTCTATTTGTCAATATCAATGTTGCTCAGAGAGCTCTTCAAAATGTTTCCAGTGCATGTTTCAATAGTCAAAGTCATGTTTTGTGTCGAGTGCTTGCGATTTTCTGCACAAATCCGAAGGCTTTCTGCTTTAATGGATGCAACTATAGATTAGAAAGGGTTTTGGAGAGCATTTACTATAGTTGACTTGACACAGAAGAGCTTCATGTACGCACAAAGAGTTTAATTAAGTCTGTCAAGAGTTTTCAGGGCTTGAATGTGCACAAATGCTTTGGAACTGTTGATGAAAATTCCTATTTATAAATTGTGACATCTGACAGAAAAAATGGCTAATTCCATGTTACCAAATAAAAAACTTTAATGTTATAAATTCTTGAACTTCATTTTTCAATATCATTTTCAACATATGAGATTAAGGCTTAATGCCGAATTCGAATCGTAGGGTGAGAGCTTTTTCATTGTCGGCATTTTACATTCGGAGGTTTGCCATTGTCTGAGAAGAGGTTGCGTCGTATAGAAAAACAATTTCTATTTGTTGCAGTAGCGGTGATTCGAACCAGCGATGATTCGAGATAGTGGCTCGGCTCATAGTCCAACGTGCCGACACTACCGATCTATATAATAATTTTTGTAAATTTGAGTCAGTATAAAAAAAGAAGTTTCTTACGTCGTAGACAAAAAACTTCAAAATGTAAACCTCCAATATTAATTTTATAAATTTAATTTTTTTTTTAACTTTTCGCTTTTTTTTTAATTTGTATGCTCAATTACGATATTTACGATTTTTTTTTGAATAAAACAGGTTTGAAATTTATGAAATTTGCTAATATATAATGAAAATTGCATGAATGGTGCACATCAATTCTCAGGTCATGTTTAAGGAATTTTTAAAATTGATATAAACATATAATTTACGTTCTGTTATGTATGTTTTGTATAAAATAAAAAGAAGTCAGACTTTATATCCAACGCTTACCAACCAATAGAATCTTCAAAAAACATGGTTTTTCGTTATTTTCGAATATCCTAGAAACTGGACGTATAGAGAAAAAACTAAAAACGCCATTGTACTTAGAATGTCCAAATCCATAAAAATGTGTAACTTTCAATTCTGGTGTTGAAAATTTTTGTCAAATGCGCGCACAGTGTAATTTAAATTACGCCATTTTAGGAGCACTTTGAAATTTGAGTCCATAAGAAGACCCATTCTTGAGTGTTTTATGAGCTCTCAGAAAAAATAATACTAAAAATATTGCAGTGCAGGCATTTTTTTAGTTTAGAGAAGGAATCGCGTCGAATGGGTCCTACGGTGAACGAGAAGAAGATGAATTATCTGGTATCAACAAGCAAAGAGTACCAGCATTTTGGACAGTACGTCACTATTTACATCTACAACTTCAACGTCGTGAAGAATTACGTCTACCTAGGAACCAGCATCACCAAGAATGAAAATGTCAGTCTTGAGTTTAGCCGAGTTTCTGCTAACAGATGCTTCTTTGGGCTCAGTAGGAAATTAAGGAGTATAGTCAACTCTCGACGGACAAAAATTACGCTCTACAAGTCGCTCATAATGCGAGTCCTCCTCTATGGCGCTCTCAGCTCTCATGTCTCACATGGACGCTTGTCAACACCGAGTTTTAGGAGCGTTCGAGAGTAACAATTTTTGGAAAAATCTATGGCCTGATGTGCGTTGAAAACGAGTACAGGTTCAGATGGAACGATTTGCTACAGCTCACCGACATTGACATAGTTAGGCGCATTTAGATCCAGCGCCTCCGATGGTTTAGATAACTTGAGCATATGGATGAAACGCTCCATCAAAAACAGGTGTTCAATTACTGGTTACAGAATGGTCAACGTAGAAGAGGACGTCCAAATCTCCGGTAAAGCAACCAAGTACAAAACAAACTCACGACACTTGGAATGCGATACCTTCGCGCACAACGCAGAGGTTAATTATTGCGGCCGAAGGCGATCATGGGTTATATCATCAAAGTACTGTAGTTTAAAATATTTTAGGAGCGCTCTAAAATATGACTCATAAATGAGTGTTTTTCATCACCGCTTTAGGCGTCCTCTCCAAAGAAACTCATAAACCTACAAATTTAAGAGTATTTTAGGATCACTGACAATTACGCTCTTTAAAGTATACTATTTAGAAGTGTATTAAAATCCTATTATTTAAAAAAAAATAATGATATAGTACCTACGTTTTCAATTTGAAATCAAATATATATTAATTTTTAGATTAAGTTTAACCGACAAAGATCTATATTTGATGGATTTCCTCAGATGTACTAATTCAGAATGCTGTTGGACTCATTTGGGTTTATTGAAGAAGGAAAACCTCCAAAATTAGAGTAATTGTGTAGTCTAAAAAGCCTCAAAAATATAAATGTTTTAGGTGTATTGAAAATGAATGAAATAAATATGTAGATTTTGGGGCTCTTTTTACTGCTCAAATATGAATGTTTTAGGAGTAATAAAAATCTCATAAATATGAGAGTTTTTGTGCTCATAAAATTGTGCTATCTTATCCATGTTTTAGAAGCCTTTTTGCACCCATTTTACTACTCAAATATGAATGTTTTTAGGATTGATAAATGTTTGATAAATGCGAGACTTTTTGTGCTCATAAAATGGAGCCTTTTACCCAAGTTAAGGGAGTCTATTTGCTCTTTTATTGTTTTAGGAGTATTAAATATGAAAGTTTTTGGGCTTATAAAATGGTGCCCAGATTTAGGGCTGCTTTAAGTGCTCGAATATGAGGTTACCCTCAAAAATATTACTCATTTAAGAGTCTTAAATGTCTCACCTTTGACAGTTCATGTTAAAATCGATAGACTTCATTTAGTTTCTTGCAAAATTAAATGCAAAATTTCAAAAATTCAGGTATTTACCATTCTTGAACCTAAGTATTGGAATTTCAAATGGTCCGGCAACTTGTGCCCGTTGCATAAATCAATAAATGAATGAATGAAATGTTCGATTTAAAATGATCACTCTTAATCGTTCAACTGTCACATTTTAATAATTTCATGGCGCGATCTCAGACCAGCCCCCAATGGCGCCTTGGGCCAAATCTCATCAATAAATCCAACAACATAGTGCAGACCAAGGCAACAGCAACCGGCAACAGCACCAACAACAGCACCAACAACATTAACGGCAACATGCAGAACAAGCAACGACAACAAGTAAAAAATCGCTGCCGTTGGTTATGCTTCCCAGGCTGCGAACGCATATAGGGAACCACAAATCATGTAAACCTAAGTGCTAAACAAACAAGTCCCTTTTTTCCGTTTCCACCATCGCCATCTCCATCACCAGCACCATCACCACTCCAATAATCTTTACCTTTCCTCCGTCGTCTCCAACATAGTCGTCCAGCACTTAGTACTTGGTGCAGGAGCAGCTAAGACTTTTATGTTCTTTTAAGAAATGTTATTTATCATTTCTTAGGGCAATTTTTCATTCATGAACGACGAACGCAACGCAACGTTGCGTTCGCAACCAGTTCCGCACGCATTTTAGCCAGGTTTGCAAGGTCCAACTATTTTTCTTTTTATTGTTGTTTGTTTTCTGTCCTATGGGCCTTCTTAAATGAGCTCGTTTGGCGAATATCTCTCTGTGCGTTGGCATTTTATTTGCTTCGGTTTTTGACATTCACTGCGCTATATTAATTTTAATGTTAGCCAAACCTAAAGCAATCTCAAAAAACAAAAAACAAACAAAAAAAAAATAATACCAAAATTCAACAGTTCGAAATGCAAAGCTAAAAGATTTTTGCGATATATGACTTTTATTTTATATGCATATATTATGATTTTGTTGTGCTTTGCGTGCTCCTCGATAATTACTCAAATGCTGTATTTGTTGAAATAAATAAAAATGTATTTCTCAGTTTGTCACTGTATCTCTATGTTTGGTTAAAATTAATTTGTAAATTTTGATAATAACAGGGAACGGTGCGAGGTAAACTGTTTAGTTAAATGTCTTAATTGCTAGTTTGAGCTGTTAGCTTAAAGCGAAATTTATTTCCATACAACAAATAAATGATATCAATTTTCGATCGGAATTGTTTTCAAGTTTGCTATTTTTGAATTAGATCCGTTCAAAACAAAATAAAATCATTTCAAGTAAATCCATTCCGTTCAAGTACTGCGGAACGAATTTAATTCGAATATAATTCGACAACTAGATTCGGAAATGCTTGATTGCATGAAAAGTTTGAGTATCATTTTAACAATATTTATACCCACCTAAATATCAACTCACTTGCAAATTGTTTGAGATAAACCTCTTTTAAACATCCGTCAAATACTCCTAAAAATTGCTGACAAATATGTCATAGTTGAGGAATACTTGAAAAACTTAGAACACGCGGCATAATTTTTATTGAAATAAAAGGAATCAAATGGATTTTGATTTATTTTAGCTTTGTTGTATATCGCTATCGCCTTTATAATGCCTTCGACAGTAAAATTGTACAACGACTTCTAACATTTTCGATGGACTTGAACTTGTAAAATATGGAACCAGCAATGCTGTCAGCAAGGTGTACTCTGAAAATTTCAATTCCAGTTATTTTTATTTTCACTTTTACTATTAAAATGTAATATTTGAGTTTAAGCCTTTTATACACCATTGGATTTATTTAATAATTGTTGTGGATAATTTCAGCGTAAAGAAAAAGTTCGACCTTTTCTTTTTGTTTATATTAGCCAAATGTCAAAATAGACCAATAGTTTTGCTGCAAATGTACTGCAACTCAAGATTTTTGCTATCAGTCAACTGTAAAAATAATAATTTTCATTACTGTTGTGGCAAACATCTCGTAACTATCTGTATATATGTTAGATTTAAAAAATACTAAGAGTTTTACTGGACGTTTATTTAAACTTATGGGATGTTTGAATATTTGCTCACACAGAAAAATCCCTTTTTGGCATGTTGGCATTGAAACAACTTTTCTGTGTTGCAACCAAAATACATTGATGTCATTAAAATAAACATAGCTTATTTTACTATAACCGAAATGTTAGTCCGCGCAACTGCATGCTTGTTTGTGGTAACCTCATGATTGTATTTTTCAATCATGACGTTCGTGCATTTGTTATAGCAACTGAGTACGTTATTGTATGAACAAAATAAATGACAAACGGAAACCTCATGTCAATCAATAGTTTGGTTGCCAGTTTCTTGAGTACTATTATCGATACTATTACAAATGTGGAAGTTTTACAGGAACCAACCGTTCAGTTTAAAGTTTATTTGAAAAAGTAACAATATAAAGTGACAATATAAAAAATTTGGAATACAATTCGCACATATGGGCAGGGGCTTCAAAATCTTCTTTGGAGTTCCTGGATCGAATCCAACAACGTGCAATATATTTAATAGGGGATGAAAATATTTCATCCTCTATTGGTTCTCTTGAGCACCGAAGGACCGTAGGGTGTGTAAGTCTGTTTTATAGGTATTACAATGGTAAGTGTTCGAGGGAAATACATGGCCTGATTCCACCAGGTCGTGTATTCTCTCGTTCTACTCGGGCATCGAACCAAGCCCACCCCTTCGTAGTTCACTCGATTCTCAACAGAACCACGCATTACAGAGATAATTCGTTCTTCAGTCGCACGATACGTTTGTGGAACAATCTCCCTGCCTCTGTTTTTCCCGACATTTTTAATATTGGGAAATTTAAAGCAATCATCCACCGACACTACTCCATCTTTCCTCCTCCCTTTAACCTATAATCCTTTCTTACGATCAACACTGTGCATTGCACGAATAGGGGGCATCCCCTGAGCGTTGGTTAATTTGTAAAAAAAAAAGGATAAATTAGGGTAAATACCATTATATACTTGAAAATACTATTAAATTATATTAAATTGTTTTTGTGTTTATATGAAAATATTTATTTTGTGTCGACTATTGAATCAATAACAGTCCTATTGCCCAATTTTTTCGGAGTGTACATACAGAAATAAAGAAACATCAACAATTTTCACAAGTCGAAAACAATAGAGTATTCATTAATTAAGTAAAAATGCGAAATAAATATATAAATATTAATAAAATAATAAATTTATTCAATACAAATTTGTCTTTAGATAGTGAAATATACTATAAATAAAAAATATTTGGCAATAGATATAGTTTTGTTTTGTTTTTGTGGTGCAATAAAATAATAAAGGTGTCTTTTCATACGGTTTTTATTTTTCAGCACACAGGAATTAGTAGATATACTTTTTGAAATTGTGTACGTGACATATTAACGATTCTATAATACATATAGAAAACTTTACATAAATAAATAAAATATAGTTAGTATATAAAAAACTTTCTCAAAATAAAATTTCAAATGAAAGTTTGACACACTTGCTCACTTGGAGCTTGAAACAACCTCATGCTTGCTGACTAGGAGGTTGCCACAACCTAATGCTTGCTAACTAAGAGGTTGCCAAAACCGAATTTAGAGGTTGTTCCAATTATCTTATCAGTTGTTAACGCAACCGAATAATTCGGTTTGTTTATTAGATTCTAGATTTTCACGGCAGACTATCACTAACACTGACACTACGAGTGTAGACTAATAAATAAAATGATGACCATTTACCACTAATTAGCCATATCATAAATATTGAAACTGCAAAACAATGTCATGAATAGACCGGAAAATTAGTTTAAAATCTAATTAAGGCATATCAAACAATATGCATTCAATTATATAAATAACATGAAAATAATAAAACACCCCGCAAACCCAAAATTGAGATGAGTTCGTGCAGATAGGATAAGCACGCACGTACGAACGCACGCACGCACGCCAAACCAACGCAGACAGTGATCAGCTTGATGGTTCCGGTATCATAGCAGCAGGGGCGCCATAGAAAAATAACAAATCAAATAATACAAAATAAATAACAAATAAAACACTGGCAACGAATATTTAAACGAAGATGCACACACAAATAACACGACGTTTGTCACCTTTTATGACCGATGTCAACCGTGTTTGGCACGGCAATTGGCTGATCGGACGACGATGACGATGGTGATGGCACCGTGATGCCTAGTTGTTGTTGTTGTTGTTATTCTTCTGTTGGCTCTAAAGATGCTCATCAATGTCAGCGAGTGCAGCACGAGTCATAAAAGTGGCTGAAAGCAGTAAAGGATGCTAACGAATGAACGGCATTCGAATCTTTGCCCCTCTGCTTCATTATGGAAATGTATTCGTAAATGAGCCTTGAAATGCGATCTGTTGAAGGTGTTTTCTATGCAGGTTTTTCTATGAGGGTTTTTGTAATACCAAAACAAAAAAAAAAATCCCTTGGATGGTTTGTCGTCTGGTATGCTTGCTGCAATTTGCTCGTCTAACAGTTGGCGGTCCTTAATTTTTTTTTTTTTTTGGTTTCATTGGGTTCTTTTGAGCAGGACACTATTTTGTCCTTTGGCTGCATTTGTCGCTTAGTAGGTGTTCAAATTAGTGGCTTTACCTTTGGTTGGTCTCGCTCGTTTATAGTTTACATTGGTTGCCGCCAGAATTCGAAGAACTTAGTTTGACTTAGTTTTTATTTAGTGTGGGTTACATCTACTTACGTTCGTTTGCTTCGGATGTCCACAATTTTGAAATGAATTTGTGGCACATAGTGCGTTGTAGAGTTGAAAGAAGAATCAGCTGCCATTCTCAAAATTAGGCGGTTTGTTTTGGTCTATTGTTTGGTTCTTAATTTCTGTGAAATTTGAGTTGCACATTTATGCGTCAACCAATATTAAGTAATTAATTATGTTTTAATTGCACTTGAAAAATCTCATGATTTAGGCACAATGTGTTTGTTATATGGGGGCGTCTTGAGTATTTATGAAAATGCATTTGAAGGGTAATCTTAAAAACACCTTTCAACATTTTAAATATATTTTCAACCCATTACTATCATTTAATTGCCTATGACAAATTTGAGTAATGATTTTTACTACTTTTATTTATTTTTGAAATTAATTTTAATTTATATTTTAAAAAGTGGAACTTAAGAAGTTCGTTAAATACTTTAATTATGTTGATTTCTAGGGATCTTCCTAGACAAATCCCCTAGGCAATTTTTTCCGCAACAATTCTTTCCGATAACACAGTTTCTCCCTTCTTTCGATTTTGAGTAATATGGGGTCGCTGATATCGAATCAAAAGTTGTTTAACCCTCGTTTTTTCTAATGTTAACCCTATGAATTATAAATTTTGAACGCTTGTGAAAATTGAAAAATATGTTCTCCATGACAAATTAGGTGGGGTCCTCAAATAATAAAATCGCCTCAGATCCAAACATTAAACAGAATAATAATAAATATTAAAAAAAAGAAAATGTTGACAACAAAATTCGAAAACCAAAATAAAAGTTATATGTATGGGCCATTCCACACCAAATCGACCAGCGATTGGAACTCATCTCCTTCGATTTCAATGAAATTTGCACAACTGATAAAGGGTATCGAGATATGCATTGAGCAATTTTTGTTTATAAGCTTGTTCTATTAGCTTTAAAACGAGCCATCAATGGAGTTTCTAGCATTTCTAGTCTAAGAGATATTTAAATATAAACAACCATACAAAGTGATTTTTGGCCCATTTTTTGGAATTTTGAGCCACTGTATCTCTGGAAGTAGAGGGCGAAAAAAATAAAAAAAATTGGTCAGTACATATCTGGATACCCTTTATCAGTTGCCCAAATTTTATTGAAATCTACAAAAATGGCATTTCAAGTTTTTTTTCTAGTTGCTGTTTTTAGGTATGCTTTTGATTGGAAGGTGTAAGATGAAAAAATCAAACTCATATTTCTTGTATCTTTACATAAACGCTAACATATTAAGTATTGATATTGATTTTAAAAATACTTTTCATTGTTTTCGAGATAGAAGAAAAAAGTAACGAATTTTGTTTTAAAAACTACCCATAATATTTATTTCTCGGCATCCAGACGATCGATATACCTGTACCCTAACTTTTAAGTTAGAATACTACATCAATTTCAAAACTGCATTATAATAAATCAATATAATATTAATAGTATGGCGCTACAGTTCTGAAGAACTTAGGTCGCGCTCTCACCATTTTGAGCTGTGCTTGTTATATTTGTACTCAAGGCGGTGGGACCTACAGTTTAATGCCGAATGCGAACGGCGGGTGAGAGCAATATTTTACACTCGTAGGTTTGCCATTGACTGTCGAGCGGTAGCGCAGTATAGAAAAATGTTTCTATGAAAAGATATTGTTAGCCCCAGTTCCGACGCTAATAACCCTAAAACCTTTATCAAATCGAAAGATGGTATATTTTTTTGCTTTGTTTAATTGTTCTCGAGATAATTTTTCCTTAAAACAACTTTCTAAAGCTGCATTCAATATCAATTAATGTCTAAAAAATTGTATAGTTTTTTGACTTTTTGTAAAAGTAATTATATGTAAAATAGTTTAATTTTGAACTATTTGAATTGTTTTTGTTAAGTTAAACAAAACAACAGTAAGGAAAGTTAGGTCACATGAGAAATGTTGAAGTAGAGAAATTGTGATAGTTGGTGTGATGAAGCTAGTTAGAATTATCAAATTTATAGTCGGTCCAAGCCAACGGGAAAACATATTTTTCATATATTTGAGCATAAATTCAAAATGTATTTGATCAAAAAAAGTTGATTTAAGCCGGTATAAAGAAAAAATCACCCTTTCACTTTTAGTGTGAGGTATAAAAATGGAGTAATTTGTTCATTCCTTAAACGATATTGAACCTTCTTTTTGTAAAAGAGCAATTTTCTTTCTCAGATAATTTTTCTCATGATCATTATACCCTACATCTATGAGGTACAGGGTATATTAACTTTGTGCATATATTGTAACGCCCCTTAGCAGGCGTGTCCGGTATGGAAAAGTATATATATTCTTGATCAGCATCACTACCCGAGTCCGTTTAGCCATGTCCGTCTGTCTGTCTGTCTGTCGGTCTGTCTGTCCGTCTTCCTAATACAGAATAACTTGAGAAATACTGATCAGAATGTTATGAAATTTCGTCTCAATATATTTTATCCAAAAGTAAGAACTGAGTTTGAAAATGAGCCAAATCGGTCAACGGACACGCCCACCTCCCATACAAGTCACTTTTATATAACTCTTTCGGAACTAATAACTCGAAAATTATTCAAGTTATAGTTATAAAATTTAAAACATATTGTTAGAATTCACCTAAAAATATGTGGTCCGAAAATGGGCGTGATCCGACCACTTTTTTTTTCATTATTTCCCGGGTTTTCATAGTGGAAATTTGAACCGTAAATTATTAAAATCAAATCTATGAAATATTAGCCTTTCAAAATTTATTTTTTTAGTTTTTTATACTTTATATAATTTTTTTAATTTATGGGGATATAAGACGTAAATTTCTGATATATGAATAATATTCTGAGGATTAATATCCCCACCAAAGGTGTAGGGTATTCCATAGTCGGGCCCGACCGACTATAAAAATCCGCCCCATGTGACCGAACTTACCCATGTGACCTAACTTTCCCAACTCGTTTTTTAATAAATTTTTACCGACAATTTTTGCCGGGTTCTTCCACAAAAAAGTTCTACCCGGAGATAATTACCCACGAGCCGATACTTCCCGAGATAATACATTCTTGAGATGGGATTTGAACCAGAGACTTTAGAATGCAAGAATGCGCATACCCAAGTACTTAGTATACTAAGCAAATTTTTACTTGGTAGTTTTTGCAAATATATTTAAAAATATATTTAAAAACTTTAAATTTCTGATTTTTAATAAAAATTCTATAAACATTTTGGTGTAAAAGTCAATAAACGCCTTTCTATATAATTTAAAATCCCAAGATAGTTACAAAAAAAAAAAAACTGAAAGATTCTCCTGCAAAACTCACTTTGTAGACTTAGCAAGTTATAGAATGCGAGGGTACTGTTAGTTTAAATAAAATCCTCGAACTACTGTATTCATTTTTTAATTTGAGAAGAATCAAGATATCCTGAACATTTTTAGTTACTATTGTTAGGCTGCTAACCAATAAACGAAATACAGTCTGCCTTGGTTCGAAGGCCTCCGATTTCTCGAAGCTTTCTCGAATAACTTCGATATTTTCGTTCTTTGATCGATTTATTTTTTTTTAATTTCTTAAACATTCAATTTCTTTGGTAAGATACGATAATTAAATATTTATCGCTTCGAAATCACAATCGAACTTTTATATTTTTTTTTGGAAAAACTTCGACATAAATTATCGATATATCTACCATGTAAGTCCAATTTGACGTCCTCTCACATTGAACTCGTAACGATATGGCATACTCAGATTTGTTGTAAAGTATTTCATGTATTTAATTATCATAAAGCTAATACTATTTTTAAAGTCGACTTTATTTCATTTATTAGATATGCTGAATAAGGTATCGATTCTTATATTGCTTTAAAACATCTATGTAATTTTTATCACTTGAATGCATTTTCTGTAAATGTCCTTTTGTTATATTTAAGTTGACTTATTCCGCACAAGCTTCACTTGATTTTGCAATATGCAATGAGCAAGAAAATATAATTTTTCCAAACCGTTACTTCAAAAAGATCCTTATAAAATATTTGCCTTATAATAAAACCCTCTCTAAAAACTAACCAAAAAGCACAAAATTCCTTTAAATACCTTTGAAATCAGAACAATAAAAGGTGTAATAAAAGATTTTAAAAATTGTTTTGAACTTGCAATGAGGGTACACAATAATAAAGTGCTCAAGGAAGTGACTATAATTGATGTACGACAATTATATTGCGCAAATCATGCGCTAAATGCCAAAAAAAGTCCCCTTCAGAAGTCAAGATGTCAGCAGCGGCGCAAAGAAACTGCACAAGAAAACAACGTGTTACGGAAATATGATACGCAGGACCGGAAATGTAACAATCAGCATTGGGACCAAGGCATATTTAATAGCGAAGCAATGACATCCCTTAAGAAAACTAAACAGCAGAAAAATTGTGTTCGCAAGGATATCGGGTCACGCGGGGTAAAACTGCAGTAGAAAGGTTGTACAAATGGGTGGAGACCAGCCAGCAGAGTCGGTTGCTCGGCGGGCCCACCTACTTCTCAAGAAACGATAAGCACCTAATTCTGCATTGTAGACCCTGTAATTATGGGGGGTAATACAATAATACCTTACAAGAGGGCGGCTGTTATTATGCGTTGAAGCCGCTCTTGAAGGGTGTGCGAAAACAAATGAGCTGCCAGAAGTTCATAAAAAGGAACTTTGACATTTTGATTTCAATAAAATGCAGTTTTCTTTTCTTTATTCCCACTCAAAGGAACTTTGGCGCGGGACATAATTTCGTTCGGTTTGTGATTCCCACGGTTCGACTATCGTATGTATTGGTATTTTCAATTTTTTGTTGTTTTTTTTTGCACATTTGAACTAAACTCAAATATCTTTGAATATTTTCATAATAATTACAGTCTCGACTATGTTGAGTTTTGGCGTGATTATTCACACTTTAACGGCAACTATTCAAAAGTGTTGATCTGGAAGTTGTGCTTTAAGTCTTTAGGTTCTTTTATAATTTTTAGTTTTTGGCACAAACTCTTTGCCATGAAGTGGCACTCATTCGTTGTGCAGTCATTACAACTATGTCTTTGCTTTAAAACGATTTCTTATTATTCGAAACATTATTTATGCTTCGAGTGATTTGAATGGTGCTCTGGCACTTTTTATCGTTAAACTTCGATTGTTAAAGTGCATGTCTAAGAAAAGAATTAGTAAAATATTAATGTTTAAAGGGTCTTTTATTGTTTAACATTCTTTGTTAGTTTACGTTGATCTTTTAAGTTTTTTTGCATATTTTTGCATTGAGGCATTCTCCATTTTTACCCATTTTTACATAAAAAAAAACTAAAAGGTTATGGTGAAAATTTTTACAACAAATTTATTTGAAATTTATTTCTATGACATTTTTTTCAGAGTGCTTGTTATATAAGAACACATTTTTGAAATCTTAATCAATTAACTTATTAAATAAAAATCTTTATATTTACTAAAAATCAATAAATATAAAAAATAAATACAATAAGTTTATTCACAGATCGTCGTATTTTAGTATGTATTAGGTGGTTATATACGACGCAATAATACAGAAACGTAAATTTGTTGTTGCAGCACTTATTTAAAATAAATTTTAAAATTAAAGATAAATTGTGTGCAAAAAATGCTAATTTATTAAATATTTATTTGAAATCAAAGCATATTTATGATAATTAAAAAAAAAAATGCTAAATTATTTAAACTGTGAATACACTTAATACATGAAAAATATATACACATACACAGAAAAAAATAATCGACGTAAATATAACAACCGCTATTAATTGCATTCATTAATCAATACAGCAATGAAATTCACAAATTTGGTGAAAAAAATAATAATATAATTTCTGAAACTGCGCCGACTAATTAATTTGCTGCATTGACGTACAAATATTCATATTAGCAAACAGAATTGCTGATTTAACGAAGAATATCAAATGTTTTCATAAAATTAGTGAATTTCATTGCTGGATTGATTAATGAATGTGTAGATTAATCTATATAGAAAAAAGTTATTACTATTTCAACGGTAGTATTTTTTTTTTTAAATTAAATACTTTTTATTTACCCCCAAATCATGTATCTTTTTATTATCGCGTGACTATGATTCGTTTCCAGTTCCCTTCGTATAAAATTGCTATAACATATTTGAATCGAACGTTTGTTCAATATTTTTGTTTTGCCAACTATTTTTTATATACATTTTTTTTTATTTTTTTTACTATGTCGTATGATTTATATGCTGGCATCAAAAAAAACTCTCAAAACGAGTGTTCTCAACGTTTCGTTTGATACATGAATCGAAAATTGTTGTCACACGATATTCAAACGAATTGTAGCCGATATCGTTGTCACCGGAAAATACTTGATCGGAGCGTTAAACTTATTTTGTATACTATTTTATTTAATTTTAATACACGCGTAATAAAAATTGAAATAAATAATACAAATTACAAAAAAAAAACTTTTACATATCGTCGTTGTAGAACTAAAAGTCACCAAATACATTTTTATGAAAATCTTAAATTTCAATATTGTTCGTAATCATTACAAAAAGTAATTGATAGATTTTTATACCCTACACTAAGAGTGAAAGGGTATATTCAGTTTGGTACGCCGTTTGTAACACCCAGAATGAAGCATCTCCGGTATGGAAAAGTATATATATTCTTGATCAGCATGACCTCCTGAGTCGATTTAGAGATGTCCGTCTGTTCGTCTGTCTGTCTGTTGAAATCACGATTACAGAAAAACTAGAAGAGCTAAATAAATGAAACTTCTAATTTAGATTACTTATATATCTACGCTGTCTGTCATTATGACCTGTGGACCGACCACTTATGTTCAAATTTATCATATATATATTGACTTCATGCTCAAATACATGAAAATAATGTACTCCCGCGAAACGACTTGTGGTTCCCAAAAAAAAAAATCAAAATTCGGAACACCTAGCCATATGTAAATATGGGTATCAAATGAATGGAAATTCTTAAACGATTGAAAGTTTGTAGTTATTTTCAGGATTCATATACCCTGGTGACCTATATACAACTTTGAATGGTAACCACACATATGCGTATGGTATTTATAGTCGGCTTAGACCGACTATAATTTTGATAATCCTAACTATATCTTTCCATCATGAAATGACAAACCTTACTGAAGAGAAATGTCAAAAGAGCGGCAAGAAATATGGCGTCGTTTGCTGTCCCTGTCGCTCTACTTTTGTAGCGTCCCTGTTAAAAAACCCTTTATTATAAAAAGTGTCAATTTCTCTAAAATGTTCTACCACGTGACTGGGGAAAAGAGGACTTGTCACTGTTCTAGTCCAAAGGTATGAAGGAAGGAGACAATTCGTAATCATTATACATATTCTGCGACCGGTACCATTGGTATCGACTTAGGACTGCATCTTGATGACCAGTTCTGTGATAGGTCTAAAGAAGACGAATTGTGTCCCTGCTAAGCATGTCGCGAAAGTGAAAAGGCAATAGGTCGTGCGATAGTCACTAGAGTTATTAACATGCTGCAACTAATGCGTCTATAATTCGTAGACTGTTTTTACCGAAACATAATTGATATAAATACAGTCTGTCTAGGTATTTAGAAACCTAAAATGCACACATGCAAGGGTGAAATCATTAGTGAAATGTGAATGCATTAAGGAGAATGTATAATAAAATATAATGTAAATGTAAAGTTAAAAAAACAGTAATGGCTTTGGTACCAGTTCTGTATCGGTGAGGGACGGTATGGTACTGGTCACAGAACACGATTTTGAAGACCACTTCTGTGATACTCCTCTCTAGAATAGCGCCATGTCAAAGTTTCTGGTTGGTTTCATGTAAAAAGCTAGAACTAGGACCGATTAACTATCTCCGAGGAATCAGTCAACATATGATATCAACATTTCCACTCTCGATGTTATTGCTTCAACCATGCTAAATGTTTGCCACAAACACAATAATATGACTCTCTCCCCTCTCAAAACCATTATTCTCTGCACAGCCACAGCCATTCCAGATTTGACTAGTGAAAAAACCTAGTTTACATGATACTAAAACCACACTTAAACAAATTTAAGCACACCGGCCAAACATCAATTAATTAACAAAAGAGGCAGCTACTAAATTAAAAGCCAATACACCTAAATACCATACGAAATAATAGCAAAGCCACAGTACGTATTAGTTATGGCTGCTATGGGAGCTAATGTTAAAGTGCCGCCGCCATTTTAAATATATATAAAACAACGCTAAAACTCAGTTTAACAATTTTTCTACTTCAAAAACTCTTGCTACTGCTCGTTTATATACGTTTTTTTTTACTACACAAACTATGTCGGCGTTGTTCATTAGAAAATACGCTAAAATCGCACACAAAAATGATTTAGGTTCGGAAATATGGCTCCCTGAGGCTCCTTCCTTTACATGCGGCTCGTTTGGCGCTGGCCTGCTGCCATGGCAACTAAACAACCGACTAACTAACCGAAATTAAAGGAACCAACGTACGTACGGTACGAACTAACGATGGCATTAAAATTAAAACCATAAATTAAGTGAAATTTATATTTGCATCTTGTAAATGTGAAAGAGGCAAAAATTTAATCATTGCAAGTTGTGGTAGCGCAAAAATAGCCGTAATTAACAATTAATTACATAAGCATAAAGAAAGCTTCTGTGCGTCGTTCGTTCTCCATGGAAGAAGTTCCTCCGATCGTGCCTCCGTTCGTGTGCTGGCATCGGAGAGTGGCGGTTACTCGATGCACGTACGGATTGCATCCGCCTAGGTCTTGGTACCGCGTGCACATTAAAATCTTGGTTACTTGTGGCGTAGTATTAGGCTCATTAAATGTCGGGATAATTAATTGAAAGGCAGCTGTATTCTGTTGTTTGGGCTTTTTATAACCACAAAGACAAGGAGTTTGTTTTGTGGGAATTCAAGACCCGCTGGGACGATTAGATGAGCTGAGATAAATATAGAGTTAACGTTGAATTTTTCGAAATTCGAAAATTTAGCTAAACTGTGATACTATCAACCCATTCTGTCATGTCTCAAAGACCCTAAAAGCTTTGTTGAACTAACTTCGATAAACAATCCCAATCTGAACTATCCCAGTCTGCCATTCGATTCGATATCGCTTCGAGAATGTTTCGAGATATCGCGGAATTCATTCGATCTCGTTTACGATTCTCGAATCATACTACAATTCATTCTAAGATGTACGCAGATATCGTAACGACATAATGAAGTTTTTCCGTTACGTAAATTATTCCTAAATCGTTACGATAGAGAACCTTAATATGTATTAAACTCCACGGAAAAATCGAATTTATACAACGAGACTTGTACGATAAAACATGTTATATCGTTCAGAAATCTCTATATATTTGGGACAAAATTGCGTTTAAGAAATACCCAGTCTGCCAATCGTTTCGATATTGATGCGAGAACGATACAATATGTCGGAGAATTCGTACGATATCGAATCATATAATATCGCGTACAAAATTGCACATATAGAACGATATGACATATCGTATTTTTTTTTGAAATGCGAATAAAACGATTCTGGATCGATATCACATCGAATAGTGCAATGATATCGTGATTGATTCGAAAAATATTACGTTATTGATGTGAAAAATTATTAAATATCGTAGAATGTTATAGAATTTTATAGCACCAGAATTATAAAAATTTGTAGCGATAAAACAATGATATCGAAGATTTTTTATCGAAGTTAGTTCGAGAAAACTTCATGGCATACTAGGTATTAGATATCTGCACTAGAGATGGGCGCGTGTCTGCTTTTGATGGCACGGACACGCACGGGCACGCCGATAGGTGACACGCACGAGCCCGACAACTAAATTTAAAGACACGCACGAGAAGCACGATAAAACACGGGATATTCAAAGACACGAAAAAGCACGGAATCACATGAAAAACTAGGCAAAACGTGAAAAATAATATTATAAACAGGGACTTAAACCCTTCAGAATATCGCATCCGGCTCTGGTTCCAAGATTTTTAAATAGAAGTTCCGATATCGGTTTCAAATATTGTATGGGTCTCGATTCCGGTTCCACACAATTTTTAATGACGGTTCCAACTCCGGTTCCGGTTCTTTGCGGTTATAGAGTGGGACTAAAGCCCTTGGAATATCGCTGCCAGTTCTCGTTCCAAGATTTAAAAAATAGCGATTCCGGTTCCAAACAAAAAAGAAGTATATGGGTTCTGATTCCGATTCCACACATTTTTTAACTCGGTTCCGGTTCTTTATGGTCCTTTATTATAAATAATTAACTTTGGTACTGTTTTATTCTCTGAATCGGAACCAGTCGGGGACTGCAAAGAAACAGGATCGGAACTTAAAAAAATGTGTGGAACAGATATTCCAAAGTGTGTTTGTCCCTGGTTAAAATATCACAAAATTTTTATTTTCTGATGCTAGGACAAGTAGTGTCAAAACAAAACACAAACAAAACGTAGTTGTAGTGAAGAGGTCTATAATGATGTGCATTAAAAAAATCAATTACGGAAATGAAAAATATGACACTGAGTACTAAGTGGATTTTACATTTTTTTATTTAAAATATAGAAAAAACGAGTTGGGAACGTTAGGTCACATGGGTAAGTTCGGTCACATGGGGCGGATTTTTATAGTCGGTCGGGCCCGACTATGGAATACCCTACACCTTTGGTGGGGATATTAACCCTCAGAATATTATTCATATATCAGAAATTTACGTCTTATATCCCTATAAATTAAAAAAAAATTATGTAAAGTATAAAAAACTAAAAAAAAAAATTGAAAAATGTATTTGGGCGGACCACGCCTATATTTAAAATTTTGAAAGGCTAATATTTCATAGATTTGATTTTAATAATTTACGGATCAAATTTCCACTATTAAAACCCGGGAAATAATGAAAAAAAAGTGGGCGGATCACGCCCATTTTTGGACCACATATTTTTAGGTGAATTCTAACAATACATTTTAAATTTTATAACTATACATTGAATACTTTTCGAGTTATTAGTTCCGAAAGATTTATATAAAAGTGACTTGTATGGGAGGTGGGCGTGTCCGTAGACCGATTTGGCGCATTTTCAAACTCAGTTCCTACTTTTGGCTAAAATATATTGAGACGAAATTTCATCGCATTCTGATCAGTATTTCTCAAGTTATTCTGTATTCGGACAGCAAGACAGCAAGACGGACAGACAGACAGACGGACATGGCTAAACGGACTCGGGTAGTGATGCTGATCAAGAATATATATACTTTTCCATACCGGACACGCCTCCTAAGAGGCGTTACAATATCTGCACAAACTTAATATACCCTGTACCTCATAGGTGTAGGGTATAATTAAAAAGGTATATAATTTTATATAAAGTTTTAATTTTTATTGTTGGATATATTACTTTTCGACCAATGCGGTGTTTTTGTCGTACACAATTTTTATACCCAGAAATTTCCTGGGTACACAATTCAGAAATTTCCATTTGAAATTCCAAAGACATCAATTGAAATTCAGAAAATTTCATTTGAAAATTAGAAATTTCCATTTGAAATTCAGAAAATTTCCATTTGAAATTCAGAAATTTACATATGAAATTTACATTTAAATTTCAAATGTAAATTTCTGAATATCAAATGAAATTTTCTGAATTTCAAATATAAATGTCTGAATTTCAATTGATGTCTTTTGAATTTCAAATGGACTTTCTAAATTTTAAGTGATGTCTTTTGAATTTCAAATGGAACTTTTTAATTTCAATTGATGTCTTTTGAATTTCAAATGAAAATTCTGAATTTCAATTGATGTCTTCTGAATTTCAAAAGGGATTTTAAGAATTTTGATTGATGTCTTTTGAATTTCAATTGATCTTTTCTGAATTACAAATGTAAATGGTGTAGAAAAAACATGAACCAGGCTACAATTGCAAAATTTCCAAACAGTGCATTATAGTAAAGTGTATAAATTATTTGTTTACTTCTTATGAGATTATTAGATACTGAACATATTTTTTTTATATCAGCAGTATTTTATTATAAAACGAATTCCCTTAAATTGTAGCCACATAATTCATATGGCGTTTGATCATATTTCAAAATAATTCTACATTTATCATAGTTAATTGAACACAATAAATATTAAACACATTTTATGGATTTTCGATTGGCTATAAGCTGTTTTATGAAAAACAATAAATATCCCCACACATATTATTTTTCTTAATTACCGCAAAATCATGCCCTCCGTCAAAAAACATGCGCTCTAAGGGCCTTTATTGTTTTTTCCTTCCCACCCACAGAGGGGTTAATCGCATGAAATGAATTCCCACTCAGGGCCACCCACTTAAGCAACAATTACAAGACCCCTCATCAGTTCAGTTCAATTTGATATTAATGCCAACCCCCATAATATGGGAATTTGGAAATTTTTGTACATAGGTACATTTTGATGTCGTCAAAAAGAAATTCACTGTTTGGGGAGCACACATTTTGTGTCAACAATATAAAAACAACAGCAACAAACAGTCTCAACAGCATTGTTGACATCAGCAATATTGGCACAGCAACGACAACAACAGTCACAGCAGCCGCAGCAGCAGCTTCAACAAAAACAACAGTAGCAACAAGAGCCACAACAGCAACGTCATTGTCAACATGCATGTGGAAAGAGAGCAATATTGCTACCTCCGCTGTCATTTGACATTGTTGTTGTCGTCGTCGTCGTCATCATCGTCGTCGTCGTTGTTGTTTTTGTATGTTGGCAACACTGCAGGCGCCCTGTGCTGTGTTAGCTACGGGACGCCTCTGTGATGATATTGAACTTTCTCACTCGCGCACTTTTGCTCCAGCATCCAACCAAGTCGTCCCCGTCTATCGTTTGTGCTCTTTCGAACGCATTACCACTTTCTAAAGTATCATCGACAATTCATTCCTCCTGCTCAATATGTCTTTTTTTTCTTGTTGCTCGTTTTTGTTGTTGTCACTGTTGGCGTTTATTATTAAATGGCATGGAGCTTAATTCAATCAAAATTGGTAAATGAGAAAATTCACTCAAAGGACATGAGCTGCAATTTAATTACCTACCAACAGAAAAACAAACAAAAAAAAGGAGCAGCTTTTTAAAATCCAATAAAGTGTCACAGTTAAGTGCAAGGATATCCGTGGGATACGTATTAATTGAATGATATGGTGATAGAGTTTATAGGAAATTTTTTATTAATTGAGTAGAGGTTGAAATTGAAGAATATCAGGCATATTATGTAGTACTTTGTTGCCTTTTTTTATTAGGGCAATTAATTTGAATTAATAATATGCTTGTTTTTATTATAAGTTAATTTATTATTTATTAATTAATTTAAAGGTTCTTCATTTAGTTGTTTCCCAGTCTTTCATGTTTCGAAGACCTTTGACCGAAGACCAAGACCTCAAAGTTTTCTCGAACTATCTCGATAGTAAAGTTCTACCCAATTTTTAAAATTTTTCGTAAATTCAAATTTTGTGACAAGATATGTCATTTAAATATGTATCATATCAAAATCGATATATTTTACGAAGCAATATCGAACTTGGTTAATTTTTATTTTCGATATCGATTCGATTTTCTAATATGTATCGTTCGGATGTTTCGATATCGCTCAGAGATGAGAATTCATTGCGCATTCTTCTCGAGAATAAAAAATTTACAACAAATTTAAAAATTTAGTGCAAAATTGATTTTTAGAGAAAAATTTATTTTTTAGTGAAAATTTGAATTTTTAGTGAAAAATTAAATTTTTAGAAAATTTGAATTTTTAGTGAAAATTTGATTTTTAGTAAAAATTTTAATTTTTAGTAAAAAACTGAATTTTTACTGCAAAATTGAATTTTTAGTGAAATTTTGAATTTTAGTAAAAATTTGAATTTTTAATTTTTAGTGAAAATTTGAATTTTTAGTGAAAAATTGAATTTTTAGTGAAAAATTGAATTTTTAGTGAAAAATTGAATTTTTAGTGGAAATTTTAAGTGAAAATTAAAAATTTTTGTGAAAATTTGAAATTTTGTATTGTAATTTGAATTTTTAGTGAAAATTTGAATTTTTAGTGCAAAATTGGTTTTTAGTGAAAATTTTAATTTTTAGTGAAAAATTAAATGTTTAGTGAAAAATTAAATTTTTAGAAAATTTGAATTTTTAGTGAAAAATTGAATTTTTAGTGAAAAATTGAATTTTTAGTGAAAAATTGAATTTTTAGTGAAAAATTGAATTTTTAGTGAAAATTTTAAGTGAAAATTAAAAATTTTTGTGAAAATTTGAAATTTTGTATTGTAATTTGAATTTTTAGTGAAAATTTGAATTTTTAGTGCAAAATTGGTTTTTAGTGAAAATTTTAATTTTTAGTGAAAAATTAAATGTTTAGTGAAAAATTAAATTTTTAGAAAATTTGAATTTTTAGTGAACATTTGATTTTTAGTGAAAATTTAACATTTTAGTGACAAATTGAATTTTTAGCAAAAATTTGAACTTTTAGTGAAAATTTGAATTTTTAGTGAAAATTTGAATTTTTAGTGAAAAATTGAATTTTTAGTGACAAATTGAATTTTTAGCAAAAAATTGAATTTTTAGTGAAAATTTGAATTTTTAGTGAAAAATTGAAGTTTTAGTGAACATTTGAATTTTAAGTGTAAATTTGAAATTTTAGTGATATATTCGATTTTTAGTGAACATTTAAATTTTTAGAGAAAATTTGAATTTTTAGTGAAAATTTAAATTTTTAGTGTATGTTGTAGAGACGGGCACGTGAGTGAGTTTTGACTCACACTCAATCACGCTCTCGAAAGAATTTTTTTAATCACGCACACTCACGGTCTTTTTTGATCTACTCACACTCACTCACAATCACGTGAGTAAAATTAAGATTTAATCACAATCACTCGTCATCACGCGTGATTGTATATGTGGTGAGATTGGTCGACCGAACGTGGCACCTCTAATACATTCTACATCGTTAAAACGCAATAATGATGTCAGGGAGTTTAATAAAATATATCTTAATTTTTAACGGAGATGGAAATGTGGAAGACCTTCGATATAAAAACCAAAAAAATTCCTCCAAAAATAATTCTCCGTTAAAGAATTTTTGAAAGTTCTTTGAGAATTGTCCCTGGAAAAATGATCTCTGAAAAAAAATTATCAATAAAAGAATAGTTCGGGGTAGAATTTACCAGGGATGAATTGACTTTGTGAACAACTATTTTTGAAGCGATTTTTTTTGGTTACTACATTTATAACTCGAATAAAAACTGGACCCCACACGAACCTCTGGATCAAACTAAACTTAATAAACAAAAGGAAGTCAATACAGAATTATCATGTATAGTTGAAATTGAAAATTCAACTTTTTACAAAAATGGGTATATCGACACAAAAAAAAATGCATTCTATGTCCATTTCCATGAACGATCGTATGAAACCAAGCAAAAACTATTGTCATGACCCCACAAAAATTGACTAGCCCATACTAAGTACGGCCGGTTTGCAGGGGTTAGATCAATTGTTGACTGAAATCTTGCAACTTATTCTGAATTGAAGAAGGGGTGGGTATATGACGGTCGGTTTGATTTATTATAGTTCTGAATAGTGGGTAGCCGCCTTCCCAAAGCCATCTGAGTTCAAGGGGTGGCCCTACTTGTTCTGAAGTTCAACAAAATTTTTTTTTTATGACATATTCGACTCACTCACGAAAAAATTTTACTCACGCACACTCACTCACGGTATTTTTTCGTCTACTCACACTCACTCACAATCACGTGAGCCAAATTATGATTCAATCACGCCTGATTCACGTGAATCACGCTCACATGCCCATCTCTAGTATGTTTAAAATTTTATTTCTAAAACCACTAAAACAATTTTCACTGCCCATAGATTGTATGTCTACAAAACCAATAAAAATAAAAGGCTTACCCAAGAGCCACTCAAACAATTAACGTAGGAAATAAGCCCTCTGCTGAAATAAAATTCAAACAAATTAGTCTCAATGCGGATGACATTAATTCGCACAAACGAACTCGCAAATGTGACAAATGCCATAATTTGTCCGATCAAATCAGAGACATAAGAGACATCTTGAAAAGAGCAATTGATAATGATGATAATGATACTGATGGTGAACAATTCAATGTTTGTTCCAAATTAAATGCAATAATAATGACAATGATATACTCCAAAAAGAGATGAGGGTTCATGGACTAAAATTGAAACTGTTGCATATACCATGCAAATAATTTAATTAAGTAAAGCAAAAGTGAAATTATGTGGGTCGAATGATTTATTTTATATTTTTAGAAGGTCTGTAAAAGAGTTTGGAGTATTTTCAAACCACTTCGTGTTGCTCACAAATTAAACTTAATACTTGAAATAAATTCAAATGCAAAAAAATGTTTTTTTGTACGCATTTTATACGCACTTTCAATCATTTCAACGTAGACATTCTTCATCTATCCATCTGGATTGTGGTCGAACATTAAACCAACCCACCATTCGTTCCAGTTCTACTGCGACTCAATTTATTCATTTCCATACAACTGTGAGTGCGAATACTTATGGCACCACTCATGTTTTTTATTTGTATGTTTTAGGCTTTTTTTTTGTACTTTTTTCGTAGATTGTTTCAATTTTTCAAACAAATCGCATGTCGGCCAGTAATTCGTCATTGCCTGCGGGTTGTCTATTATTTTGTTATTTGCTCTATGGCCATCTCTGTCTGTCGCGCGTAGCGTTGCCAGACCGTTGATGGATCATTTTGACGTTGACGCGCTCACAAGCTGTCATTTAAGGTACCTAGTTCTGGTGTAGTTTTTATTTTTCTGTTTTTTTATAAACTACGTATTGCATATTTTGCCGTTTGGCATATTTAGCTGTTGTTGTAAATGTTTTAATGATTGTTTATATAGTTTAGTTGTTCTTGTGATTGTAATAAATTGGTTCAGACAATATTTTATGTATTTGAGTTTTTGCCATTCGTCAAATTTTATAAAATATGAGCATTAAGTGCTTGGCAATTTATAAAATACTTGACAGCTTTTATTGTGATATTTCTTTATATCAAAAAATAAAACTAACTAAATCAATTAAATAACTATTGAATTGTATAAGTTACAGACAATTAAAAGGAACAATTTTTAGATTTACTACAACCAGAGATAATATATTTATGGCATGATTGTAGACTCGGAGATCAATAATGGCCAAAAAATTAGATTAGAATGGCTAAGAAATTGAATTAGAACCAGATTCATATTTTGGAACGACAGGAATTCATTTAGAAGATAAGACGCCTGACCTGTTTGAAGACCCGAAGACCAGGACGGGAATCTAGTAAAATATATCCAGGGTAAACTGAGATTATGGAGGGAATTCGCACAGTGCGAATTGGGAACAACGTCTCTAATATTTTTATTCCCGAATGAGGTTACCTTCTCGTGTGATTTCTTAAACATGATAATGGAGAAAATTATAAGAGTTGCGGCATTCCATCACAATGGCACTATCTTCAAAAAGATTGTCGTGCTGTTCAACATCATAACACGAGCAGTCAGTACATCATTCTCCAGTTCAGAGAAGGAATCGAATCAAATGTGTCTTACAGTAAATGAGGACGAAGTAACTGATGCCAACAAGCTAAGAGCGTCTTTGACAGTACGTCACTATTGACACCTACAACTTTGAATTCGCGAAGAATCATAGGATGTGTAATACTGTTTTATAGGTATTACAATGGTAAGTGTTCGAGGGAAATACAATAACTCCACCAAGCCGTGTATTTTTCGTTCTACTCGGGCTTCGAACCAAGCCCATCCATTCACTTGTTCACTTGGTTCTCAATAGAACCAAGCATTACAAAGATAATTCGTTTTTCCGCCGCACGATACGTTTGTGAAACAATATTCCTGTTTTTGCCGACATTTTCGATATTAGCAAGGATTGAAACCGTAACCGATATCCATTTAAAACCGTTTTATTTTTAAAACCGAAATTGTAACAGAAACCGTTATACGAAAATCAAGAATAAACCGATATAAATGGTTTATACCGGTTTTTAAAAGGTTTTTGAAAAATTATGAGAAACGACAAAAAAATATTTTATTTTATATAGCTTTAGCCGGTTTTAAAACGGGTTTTAAAAAATTATGAGATACGATAAAAATTTAATTTTATATGGCCATTCCACACCAAATCGACCAAAAAAATCAAATTTGAGATTTTACCTTTTCGATTTTAATGAAATTTTGGCAACTGATAAAGGGTATCGAGACATGAAATCGAAGAAGGTGAGTTCCAACCGCTGGTCGATTTGGTGTGGAATGGTCCATATATCTTTAAAATACAAGACCTGCTTATATGTCATTTAAATCGGGAATCCCAAAATAACTTCAATGTGTATAAAAACATGTTGTGAACACATAGATTTTTTGAAGAACAATATTTCCCAGAACAACGAACTTTGGTCTGAACTTTGTTTTGTTACTTCATTCTTCGAAATATTAGTGTCGTTCGTAGTGCGACTATGCATGTGTTTTGTTAGTTTTTTTCGATCACAACTACAACATGCTACACTAGTGTCGTTCGGTGTTTGTGAAGCACAGAAATTAAACAATATTCTATTTTTATGCTTTCTTTTGTGTTTTTTATGTTGTAAATTGCAAAATAATGAAGTTTTCTTAAGTTGAGATCTATGGTTTAATTTATAAAACAAAAAAATATATATTTTTAATATATAAACGTTTTAACAGTGTACCACAATTTGAGTGCTTTGATTTTTGTGTATTTTCGCTTTTTCAGTTTCACATATCTTTTGCTTCTTCTGAAAGCGCAACAACAATTATGCGAAACGCAACAAGTGTATTTTTCACGGGAAATCGTTTGTACAACAAACACTACTCGTGGGTATTGTTGTGCAAGAAGTATTTGTTGCAACTGGATGGTTGTACTAAAATACACACATGCAATGTGTTTTCATATTTATTTTCGATTTTAAAGATGATATCGACCGAGATTTTGAATTTTCTCGTGCGCATAGCAACATTTATTTTTTGTTAAAATATAATTCATATTTTTATGATAATCGTTTTTAGTTCTTTTGTTAGTAAAATATTTACATTTCTTGTTGAAGAAATTAAAATATATATGAAGAAAAATACAAAGAAAACCTAAACCGAAATCGAAATTGTTATTCGTTTAAGTTTCAATCCTTACTTTTAAACTATCATCCTTCCATATTATAAACACTGTGCATTGTATAAATATGGGGCATTCCCTGAGCGTTGCTTAATATGAAAAAAAGTACGAGCGGAGCTTTTGAGTCGGTACTTTTAACCTAAAAATCGGAACAAAACGTGTGCGCTTTGAACGTGTGCGCTTGGAACTCGTTCCGTTCTCCACCCCTGATTTATACAATTGTCACAATCATAAAATGGATGATGCCCTTTATTATGATGTTAATAATCATATTTTTAGTTTGCGTGTTCTATTTCTGCACATTATAAATGTCAATATATAAAAATGTTTCAATTATGACTTGTAAAACTCGCACACATTCTGAATGCCGCACAAAATTCCAGTCACTATGGTGACAAATTTCGTTCACACCGAAACAAAACATTCGTGGCGCACCGTGACATGGCGTGTGTTTGTGTCACCAACCCATCGAAATGTGGCCGCATCGAATGAATGCACATAAATTTCATTTGTGTCAAAAAACAAGACACGAGACGTGTGTTCTGTGTTGTGCGATGTGCACAGGCGCAACATTTAAACAAGTGGCTCTGCTGCGGTTCCTTATCTTGTAGATGTTTAGTTTTAATGAGTTGAACAAATTGAACGAAGACAGGAGGTCAAAACGTACGGCAAGATTCAGGACAAGGTGTGCAAGAAAAGACGTAACTTATAATGAGAAAACAGGGCATAAATAATGCAGAGTGCAGATAGTAAATAAAATAATAATAGAGAAACTGATCAGTTCAATTTTCCTGTCCGAGCATCAGATACCTAGTCTGTTATGTCTCGGAGCTCTTCGATGATCGAAAATTTTTCGAACTAACTGCGACAAAAAAAGTTCAATCTCGTTGCTTTTTCACTACTAATTTTTAAAATTTTTCGTGTAATAAAATATTCTATATCGATCTATAATCGTTTTTTTCTCGTTTCGATTAAATTTCATTATCTCGTTACGATATTTGCCTACATATTAGAACGAATTGTAGTATATTATAGATACGAAATGGTAATGGAGATCGAATGAATTCCTCGACATCTCGAAACAGTCTCGAATTGATATCGAATGGTAGACTGAGGAAACACTAATAGGATTTAAAGGATAATGGATACTCAGTCTGATACCCAGGGAAATAAGTGCCTCTGGGAAAATAGTGACTTGAAAGAATTGTTTCGAAAACGAATTGTGAAAGGAAGAATTATCCGAGAAAAATTCTCAGGTAGGAATAGTCCAATTTAAAGAAGAATTAATTTGATTTCAAAAAACCTTCTACTTCTATCAGAAGTGCACGGATATTCCGATTTTGGAATGTTCTTTATTTTTCCTTATATACAATGGGGAAAAATTGAGTCGGAAAGTTTGACTTGAAAAAAATTGTCTCGGGATGGAACTGCCTCTGAGAAAGTTGTGTCGTGAAAGAATTGTTTCGTAAATGAATTGTCAAATGTAGAATTGTCCTGGAAGAATTCTCAGTGAAGAATAGCCCAATATAAAGAAGAATTAGTTTTATTTAAAAAGAAAAAAGGGTATTTCTATCAGAAAATGGTCCTATTTTGGAATATTATTTATTTTTCCTGATTAATATACAATGGGAAACAATTGTGTCGAAAAGTTTAACTTAGAGAAAAATTGTCTCGGGAAAGAACTGCCTGTGAGAAAAAAATTTGCTGTGAATGGATTGTCTCGGAAACGAATTGTGAAAGGTAGAATTGTCCGGGAAGAATTCTCAGTGAAGAATAGCCCAATATAAAGAGAATTAATTTGATTTAAATAGAAAAACGTGTGCTTCTATCATAAAATGGCCCGATTTTTGAATATTATTTAATTTTTCTGATACAATTGATAATGAGGACGAATTCTGTCGGAAAGTTTGACTTGTAGAAAAATTGTTTCGGGAAAGAACTGCCTGTGAGAAAAAATGTGCCGTGAATGGATTGTCTCGGAAACGAATTTTGTCCGGGAAGAATTCTCAGGGAAGAATATCCCAATATAAAGAAGTATGAATTTGATTTAAATAGAAAAACGTGCACTTCTATTAAAAAATGGTCCGATTTTGGAATATTATTTATTTTTTCTGATACAATTGACAATGAGGTCGAATTCTGTCGGAATGTTTGACTTATAGAAAAATTGTTTCGGGAAAGAACTGCCTCTGAGAAAATTGTGTCAGGGAAGAATTATCAAATTTAAAGAAAAATTAATTTAATATAAAAAATGCACACGTCTGTCTTTATATGGTCCAGTTTTGAAATATTCTTTATTTATGAAAATATTTTTTTAGAACATCAGAATAAAAATCTAAAAATAAATTATACCAAAGCTAAAAAAAGAAACAAATTACTTCATCAATATGATGAGTGACCGTTAATTTCAAAAAAATTGGAAAAAATGTGAATTAATAAATATACAAAATTATAAAAAAAGTACAAAATTTAATGTAATATTATTAATTCATTGATAAAATTCACTTTTCCTTGTATTTTGAAATTATTATTTTCAATGAAAAAAACATAAATGAATGATTTATAAATCATTTAATTAAAAAAAAACCCATACTCTGCAGTAATAATTGAAAACAAGATCAGGGCGTCTTCTGCACATTGGCTACCGACTAATTGCTCCATTTACCAACTTCCAGGCGTTAACTGTGAAGTCTGCCCTATAAAGACCAACATATTTGTGGCTCACTTAGATTGCAACGCGAAATCGCCACAAACATTGATGACTTCACTTGGGCCACTGACTGGGACCTTCGTCGGTTCTTGCGCAGGAATTATGTGGCAACGCCTACCGACAAACGCCTCAAGCTTTGGCACTTTTGGCTCAGACGAAAGGGCTTCGCTACTACAGCGCTCTAATGATTCGTAACTAAGTGAAACAAAATAAACATCCATCAATTAATTAACCAAAAAGAAACTGAAAAGCCTTCGGGCTCAAAACAAAAACGCACACCAGACACCTTTCGCACCGTGGCACCGTCCGTGAGCCCTCAAACGTAGGGCGTGTCCGTGAGCATCACGCATGCGCGCGCACACAAACGTCAAGAAACAACAAAGTGTTTTAATTAATTAATCAAAAAAAAAAAAACTATGCTGCACAATGAGTGACTGAGGAGTGGACAAGAAGTTGATTTGAAGTGCCATAGAGTGGTATGCTATGAATACATTTTTCTCACAGAATAAGTAAAAAAAAAAAAATACAAATTATAAAATACAGTGAAAAATAACCTAGATCCTTTGTATTGCGCTGGTTCTGATCCTTTCTGACAAATGCGTTGCCATTTAAGTGGAAACGCGTGAAAGCACCTGTTGTGCTATTAATTTAAAATTTGTTTGTTTGAACGGCTGGTAATTGTGAAAAATTTTGTTTGGAACTGTTCATCATTCATTAGCCAGTTTTGTATTTGAACCTTTGTGGTCAGTACATGGAAAAAGTAATCATTAGGTGATCTAAACAAAAACAGATTTATGATATTAAATAAACTTTTAAATAAGAGTTATTTTATAGTATAAAGTATGCATAATAGAGATAGGCATCTGCGTGAGTTTTGACTCACGCACTAATCACTCACAATCACTCAGGGGCATTTTTGTTCTACTCACACTCACTCACATGTTAGCAAATTAGGATTTAGGGGGCATGTGCCAGTAAGGTTTGCCATTTCATGATGGAAAGATATACGAGCCAACAACGAGTCGAAGTATTAAAATCTATTTCAGCATGATGTCAATATATATTTGACCACAAAAGTTTACCTAAGCACGTATACAGTAAAATTGATCTGTAAATTTTATATGAGGTATTTGAACATAAGTGGTCGGTTATCAGGTCACAATGAATCGATGAAGCCAATTTTCTTGTTCAGACAGCTTAGATATATAAGTAATCTTAAGTTTCATTGCTCTAGCTCTTATACTTTTTCCGGAATCGTGATCTCAACAGACAGACAGAAGGACAGACGGACAGACAGACGGACATACGGACAGACGGACGGACATCGCTAAATCGACTCAGGAGGTCATGCTGATCAAGAATATGTATACTTTTCCATACCAGAGATGCTTTCTTCAGGGTGTTACAAACGGCGTACCAAACTGAATATACCCTTTCACTCTTAGTGTAGGGTATAAAAATTAATATATGAACATTTTCACAGTGTGATATATTTAGCTGATATATTGCTTTTTGTGTTTTTCTTTTCTTTCACAAATCCGCTGATTCGTTTGAAATTGCAACAACAACAAAAATGCAAATAAAGCAGCATCCAAGCTTTTGATAGAATTTTTGGCGAGAATTTTTGTACCACAATGAAAACTCGTTGTTGTTGCCAACAGCTATCTAGTAAAAGATACATACATGTAGTGTGGTGCCATGCGACTGTCCGTTGTCGTGCGTCTGTCTGTTGGCATGCGTCTGTTTGTTGCCATGCGATGATACAGGATAGCAACGAAGACTTGTCGTTGTGAAAGTGTGTGTATACGAATGGTAATCGTTATTGTTGTATTCTTTCTTTCTGTTAGTATTCGCTTTGTAGCGTTTGAGTTTGTGTTCGCAAAGACAAATGTTACCCTGCAATATATTATTTGTGTTCTCTTGACATACGGTACGTGTAGTACACGATTTTTTTTTTAATCTGTGACGAAAACAGAAATATGCCTATACGAAATATTCCTTATATTTATGCCTTATATTTATTGTATATCCTATAATGTATATCGTCGTTGTAGAACTAAAATTCACCAAATACATTTTTATGAAAAATTTAAATTTCGAGTTTGTTGAAAAAAGTAATTGATGCATTTTTAAAGTTGAAATATCAATTGATAGATTTACATTTTCTTATCATGTGGTAAAAAATGGAGATTATCGATTAAAAATTGACAGATACATAAAGATGTTTGTAAATAATATTTAGCATTTTGAAAATGTATTTGGTGACTTTTCGTTCTACAACGACGAAATGTTCATTTTATTATGGCCTTGAGATTTTGAATTGTTTCGTAAACATCTCTTGATTTAAACAATTATTTTTTTAATTAATTCTTTTTAAAATATAATTTAAATTATTATGTTATTGGATTTTTTTTTTGTTAGTAAAACGTTGAAGAAATTGAAAATATGGAAAATACGTAACTTAAATACAATTGGTGTTCAAATTCTATTCGTTTTCATAATTAATATGCAGTTTAAGATATTTGTCTTCGATCTTTATTTAAAATTTAAAAGATTAAGATTACCATTTCTTGCCTTGCTCTTGCAAATGATCATCACTAGTTTACATATATTGCAGTTCACTGAATTGTTGAAATTTAATTTCATTATCTTTTATTGATAGAAATTGCACAAAATTCTTCTTCTTTGCAATTCAGATCATATCTCAGATGAAGTCAAATAACGCGAAAATGTATTCGGTATTAAAAATGTAGCCGCGGTAGCTCAGTGGTTAGTGCGTTGGACTGCGAGTCGAAAGGTCCCCGGTTCAAGCCTGGACTGGGGCTAACAACATCTTTTCATAGAAACATACCGTGCTACCTCTCGGCAGTAAATGAAAAACCTCCGAGAGTAAAACCATTGCCTATGAAAAGCTCTCACCCGCCGTTCGGATTCGGCAATAAACTGTAGGTCCCACCACTTTGAGTACAAATATAACACGCACAGCTCAAATGGTGAGAGAGCTCGGCCGAAGTTCTATACAGGACTGTAGCGCCAAACTATTATTATTATTATTATTAAAAATTTATAAATTTTTGATTAGCCTGACCTCCGTCTAGGTGTAGTCTTGAAACGACGATTAATAGAAAATTAGAAGTGCTTGAACAATGAAATTCCGAAGTAAAATTAAATAAATAGTTAAGTCGTCCGGTATTGATTATGGGCCCGATAGGCTGAATTTAGTTTTATACCGGATGAAGTAGATCCTATTTTTTTGAAAACCCTTTTTATTTTAGTATAAAAATTTATTATAATAATAAAAAAAAGAAATTTCAGTACTTGAATTTGCAATTATTTTCAGGATTCGTAAATCCTGAGGACCTTCAGTTAAAAAGATATAAACTTACGAATTCCATTAATAACATCGATTGGACTAAGTAACAAACATATTAAACTCTCCTGACAATGACTGAGCTAGCTGGTAGAGTTGTCTCACACGATCGTTACGCTTACTATAACGAACGATTCTAAATCATGCAACGACATTTTGATGTCCAGTTGAGTTTGTATATATGTTTTTTTTCATATATATTTTACTTACTTTCAAATACCTTTCGCGCTGTGTCTGTGACTGCAATATTATTAATGATGTGATTTAGAGTCTGCGTTGCACCGTATCGACCAACATACCAAACCAAACCATAGCGTACATCTGTTCCGTTCGGCGACCACGGACTGGTCCACGGACTGCAGTCTTTTGGGTCGATAATACATGCGTTTTTTACGATCTAACAAGAACAAGCTTTAAGATCGTTTAAGCACGTTACCCATGAGAATTTTATGCCACTCACTTATTCCACTCTACCACGATGATCATTATCATCATCCTCATCATTATTATCAACAGCATTGAGTCGGTGATTTTTCTTTATTTTTCTTTTGTTCTTTTTGTGGATCGTTATCAAAATCAGATGAGTTCAGATTTTTGTCAGATTGTGTCTCGTTTTTTGATGGCGCTTTGATTTTGTTTAAATTTTAAGCGCCATCATTTATTATTGTTGACTTTATTTCTGGACTCGTCGCCGCGACTTGTGGTTTTTCTGCTCCACACATCTTCGTCGTCGTCGGACGAAGACTTTGTCCGTTCAATACGATTTATGTGATTTTTATGCGTAGACATCGTTATAGCAGACACGATACAAAAATTTTGTGTGCTTTCATAAATTTTAAATTTATGTTTAAATTAATGATATTTTGGTTGTGGCAGAGTGGCAGAGGGATCTACGAAAATTACCGATGCGACTTTGGGTTAATGAGTTTGTGGCTTGGAGAAAAATATGGCGCAAAAGAGAAATGAATTCTTCTGTTCTACAAACAGCCGAACACAGCAAGTTGAGCCGTACGATCAGCTGTGACTTCGTCCTTAACCCCTTTGTAAATATGCAAATAATCCTTGCTTAAGCATAACAAACATTTGGTAAACCAAAGGATGAACCACACTATGAAATAGGTACCTGCAGCTCAAACAATAACGGTCTTAATTTAATCCGTTTTCAAAACTCAAAAAGTCAAAGATTTTTGTGTTCAACACTGGACGCACACGCCCACTGAAACAGCAGGATCATCAGGATCACCAGGATCATCCATCAAACATGCTGCGCCTAAGCCCAAGCCACAGTTGAGACAAGTATTCTGCAAGGGGCTACTTTTGCTAGTACAAGTGCCGTTATAACTTAATTAGTGGCTTAAGCAAAGTTGCCAAGTTCTTGGGAAAACACAGCCACTTAACAGAGATCTTAACGCAGCGATCTATCTCTTTGCAACAGGTTGTGGCAAGAGGATATTTTTTCGGTTTTTGCTTGTAACACCTACTGCGTCCAGGATACTGTGTAACAGCAGGATAAAAAAGTAGATTGTTGTATATTTGCCAAACACTTTGTGTTTTAGATACTGTTTGCATTTCGGTGAGTATCATTTGTCAGTTCGTTTGACATGTCACTGTAGGGCGGAATTTGAATTGATTTCCAAATTCAAATCTACCGCTATCTCAAAGCGCATCTATGGCGCATAATAAACGCGTTTTTCTTGTCTCGTTTTTTTCATTTTATTTATAGTTTATATTGATTATCTTTCGCCAGGGGCATACAGCGTTTTGTTTTTTTTTATGGGCCCAAAAAAATTTAACCGAACTACAAAAATGTTTTTTAATTTTTATTTTTCGTTAAATTCAACGTTGATACTTTTATTATGTATCTGTATCGGCCTTTTCTCAATTTTGGATTTTGTATATCTTACCTGATTTCCTGTCGAATTTTGCTGCCGAACGTTCTACTCAAAGTAGAGAAATTTTTTAATTTAGTATTATTCACTCTTACGATTTGAATACACATTTCTGTTATAGTCCCCATGATAATTATGGACATTTTGAGGGCATCTTCTGCAAAACTAACTTCTTAGACTTGACATGTTATGGAATAGGATGGTCGATGGTAAAATTTACAACAATTCTTTAAAGACAAATAATAAACATTTCTCAATCGAATCATTTCCTTGAGAGTAGCAATCAAAACAGTCCTCTATTAGAATAATCCATAGTTTTCATGATCCTATCCCATTCGGACATGTCCTAGAGACCTTTGATTCCTTAAGGCTCGAATACACGATAGAGAAATTAGCTAGAGATAGAGAAAAAATCCACCGTAGAGCTTCCTACCGTAGAGCTCTACGTACAACTCTATGAGATTTTTTGCTCTATCTCTTGCTATTTTCTCTATCGTGTAAACTCGCCTTTAAAGTTATCTCGTAATAACTTCAATAAAAAGTTCTTTCTCCTTATTTTATCTATTCTACTTTTTAAAATGTCTCAAGTTATATTAAAATTCGACGTGAACCGAGTCTGTCATATCTCGCACAGAAAAAATAATCGACGTAAATATAACAACGAATATTAATTGTATTCATTAATCAATCCAGCAATGAAATTCACTAATTAAATGAAAACATTTGCTATTCTTTGTTAAATTAGTGAATTTCATTGCTGTATTAATTAATGAATGCAATTAATATCGGTTGCTATATTTACGTCTATTATTTTTTTCTGTGCGGAGACATCCGATACTTTATGTAGGGACATATATATATACATACTTTACACTTATGTATACTTGTTAATTTTCAATGATTGTTTATAAAATATGTTTTTTGATTGTATGTTATAAAAATTTAATTTTTGAAAACTCAGAAAAAATATAATTGTTGATCAGTCATGATCATTTCAAATATTTTAATTCAAAATAAATTAAATATTTTTTAAAAACTAAATTGGCGATCTTGCGATCCTGCAATTATTAACAATCAATTCTCACATGTGCATATGAAGATGAAAAATATCGTCGAGAAAGATCTCCTAGACAAACTCGACATCTTGAATATATTTCACAATTTACTAGTGATATTAAATATATTACAGGCAAAACAAATGTCGTGGCTGATACGTTATCACGAATACCAGAAATTGATGAAATATATCCAAAAGACATTAATTTAGATACATTGTACTTAGAACAAAAATCAGACGATTCCCTAAAAATACTAATTTCCACACCGAATTCTAAATTTAACTTAAAAGAAATTGTTCTTCCTATTTTAAAGTTTAAAATTTGGTGCGACGTGTCATTTTCTGTTCCTCGTCCTTACGTTCCGCCAACTATGAGAAAAACTATTTTTACCAAATTACATTCGCTCTCACATCCAGGAGTACGGGGAACCAGAAAATTGATTCAGTCAAAATATTTCTGGCCTGGAATGCGAAAAGATGTAAATGAATGGTCTACTAACTGTATTGAATGTCAAAAGTCAAAAATTCAAAGATATACAAAATCACCAGTTGAAGTAATACCAATTCCAACTGAAAGATTTGAACATATACACATTGATTTGGTAGGTCCTTTACCTGTGTCTAACGGTTATCGATATATACTAACAATCATCGATAGACATACTCGTTGGCCTGAAGCATATCCCTTACGTAATATTACAGCTGAAACAGTTGCCAAAACATTTGTTCAAAATTATGTTTCACGTTTTGGAGTTCCACTTAAAATCACTGCTGACCAAGGAACACAATTCACGTCATCTCTTTTCGGTGAATTAACCAAAATTCTTGGATCTCACAAAATTCATACATCCGCGTATCATCCTCAGGCAAATGGCATGGTTGAACGTTTTCACCGACAACTAAAGACATCAATTAAAACATCATGTAACTCTACTCATTGGTCTGAACTTTTGCCACTTATTCTTCTCGGCTTGCGTACTTCAGTCAAAGAAGATTTAAAATGTTCTTCAGCAGAGATGGTTTACGGTCAAACTCTTAGAGTACCCGGAGAATTGATTGTCCCGTACACAAATGTAAATACAACAAACGACACTCTTAAAAAACTAAGAAATCATTTTTCACAAGTACGATCAAAAGTTATACATCACAATGGTGATAAGAATTTTGTTCCGAAGTCATTATCAACATGTGAATTTGTTTTTGTAAAATTAAACCACGTTTCAGGACTCCAAACCCCGTATGAAGGCCCTTTTCGCGTTATTTCTAAAAATAATAAAACGTTCAAAATCCAAAAAGGAAATTTGATTAAAACGGTTTCAATTGATCTCCTTAAACCAGCACACATCGCAAAAAACGCTTCTGAACATTCTCAAACACTTATACCCAAACATATACCCAAAAAAGTTACGTTTAACATTAATTAAATTCTTTATTTCAATAATCTTTAATTAAAAATGTGTTTGTTCTTTCACTGGAGGGGGAGTATATGTAGGGACATATATATATACATACTTTACACTTATGTATACTTGTTAATTTTCAATGATTGTTTATAAAATATGTTTTTTGATTGTATGTTATAAAAATTTAATTTTTGAAAACTCAGAAAAAATATAATTGTTGATCAGTCATGATCATTTCAAATATTTTAATTCAAAATAAATTAAATATTTTTTAAAAACTAAACTTTATATAATAACTTCGTTAAAAAAATGTCGTGTTGCTTTATCGAGTCTAATTTTGATAATTTTTCGAACATTCAAATTCAATTGCAATATACGATATATTTATTTTTTTAATTATCGCATCGATATCGTCTTATTTTTCAAAGCATTATTGAACTATAATCATTATTTCTTGGATATGATCATTATTTCTTCGATATCTTTACGATTATCGTACCGATAAAACTTCGATAAAATTTTACGTTCGATATCGGTAAGAGCATATGTCCGATATCGTGTAAATTCTTCTTCTTCTGGCCTTGAACTCATAACGATATTGAAACGAATGGCATACCGGAATTATACGTGATATAATCATTTTCACATCGATAGTAGTTCGATTCAACAAATGTTCGTAGCGAGAAAACTCTCTCCTTACGCATACTCAGTGTGTCAAACCTTGGGTTCTTCTTTAAAAAAGTTCCAAATCGACGCATTATCGCTAAAAGTTATTTTGTACAATAAATTTTAAGACATTTGTCACTTTCATATAGCAATATTTTTCGAGTCAATTTCGGTATCTTTTTAACTAATCGAGGCGATAACAATACAGAATCGTTTTTATTCTCGATTTGACAAAATTGTGATATGTTACTTTGAACTATCCGTGCCTGATTCGATATCGTACAAGTTTTCAACATATCGAGTTTTATCTCGAGTTTTCAACTATCCGACCCTGATTCAAAATCGTACGAGTTTTCAACATATCGTATCACTCTCGTATCAATATTGAATCAAATAGCAAACTGAGTACCCCCAGTCTGCCATGTTTCGGAGCTCTTCGATGACCGAAGTTTTTTCAAACTAACTGCGATAAAAAAAGATTGACCTCGACCTCGTTCGTGTTCCTACAATAAAAATTAAGCAAAAAATATGATATTTATATATTTATCACATCGATATCGCAATGTTTTTCGTATCAATCACGATATTCGATGCGATATCGATCTATAATCGTTTTTTTTCTCATTTCGAATAAATTTCATTATCTCGTGACGATATCTGTATACATCTTTGAAAGACTTGTAGTATAATATAGATACAAAATCGTTGTCGAGATCGACTGAATTCTTTGACATCTCGAAACAGTCTCAAAGCGAAATCGAATCGAATGGCGGACTGGGTAGATACAGTTTGGAGCTCAATAACATCTGAAAGATAGCGGCTTCGATATTTCCCTACTATGTAACTACCTTTGGACGCTCGATATCGCTGTGAGAAAGTGTCGAACGAATTCTGCTGCATTTTGCATTTATCTCGTAACAACCCAGTTTGCTATGTCGCGGAGCTTTTCGATGCTCGATGTTTTCTCGAACTAAGTGCGATAAAAAAAAATTGGATATCGTTGCTTTATCACTACTATTTTTCTTACTATAAAGTTTAGAGAGAATATACGTTATTCATATATTTATCACATCGATTTTTCGAATCAATCTCGATATTCGATGCGATATCGATTCATAATCGTTTTTTTCTCGTTACGATATCAGCGTACATCTTAGAACGAATTGTAGTATAATATAGATATGGAATAGTAATAGAGATCAAATGAATTCCTTGACATCCGATACAGTCTCGAAGCGATATCGAATCGAATGGCTGACTGGGAAATAACATACTGGAATAAGATACCCTAGATTTACATTTTGAGAGGCACGAAGAATTTAAGGCGAAGGTACGATATTTATATATTTATCACATCGATATCTCAATGTTTTTCGAATCAATCTCGATATTCGATAGGATATCGATCTATAATCGTTTTATTCTCGTTTCCAATAAATTTTGTTATCTCGTTACGAGATTTTGGTCAAACAAAGGCGAAGTTTATGTCAAAAGCTGTGAATTTCTGTTCTACTTCCAAAATGTACCTGATATCTGACTTTAAATTCCGTAAAATTGAAAAACCTGCCACTCAAACTTTTAATTATTTCAATAATATCGGTTATATGCCTAGAATATTACAGACAAATGTTTGATATTTTGTCTCGGGTATTTGATTTAAAAGGATTTTCCTATGTCTAGACAGAACTCAAGCGATTTATACACTTTTTATAATTTTGGTATAATTTTCTAAATCTGAAATATTTATTGTACTATTATGGAATATTGTTTATTTTTTTTTTTGAGAAATTATTTATTTATATTCTAACTTGGCTCGTACTGCCAGACCGTCCCTGTCTTCCACTTGTATCGCCTATTTGCATCATTCTGTACAACTTACAATTTTATTAGTTAGTATTAGATTTTCATTTTATTAATCGTTTACCTGCAACTTGAGCCTCGTTTAAACAAAAGCCGCCAACACTTAAAAAACCAATTCTCAAAGCGCGCTGTCTGTCTTTTGTCATTTTGTTGCCGTTGAGAAATTAGTTTTTTCATTTTATATTTTTCAATAAATTTTCCAAAAAATATTCTTTTGTCTCGTGCATAGTTTTTTTTTTGTTCTTGTTTTACTGCGCGCGTCTTATTTTTGTTCTCTCCCTCACATTAATATGGCATTTTTATGAGCCTGTTTTTTTTCATGCATTTTGGGTTTATTAATACCTCTCGAGATCTTTATCGTCTGGCATAGTTAACAATTATTAATTGGTCATAACATTTATCAAAACTCTTTTTTTTTCTCTATATTCAGCTTTTCTTTTATTAAATATATATTGTTTCCTAATCGAGGGGGACCTTTATACACTAACCACTCTACAAAAAAAAAGAAATCTACATAATATACGTATAATTCTACCACGTCTCTAGTTAGATGCGTTTCAAAAAAGATCAGATAACTTTGTGACTGTATTAAATACCGACAATATTTTTATGATTAGTTGATTGGATCTCAATGCAGCAACAACTTTGAGGTATTTAATCAGCAGGGATTATAGCAGAGTTGGTAATAGATATTATTTGCTATAGTAATCGATATAATTTGCTATAAATCACAGTTAATTTTAACGATTTTAACAAGTTTAATACTATAATAAAATTGTTAGTGGTATTTATTTTAAAGTGATATAAAAAATTTATGATTTTAAGTTGTGAATTATGAGTTATATAATATGTTGATGCAAATTTAAAAAATCAATCCACAGACGAAATTTCCAACAATATATTTAGAATACGAATTTGGTTCTAACTCAATTATTGCAACAAATAATCCTACCCGAGATGAATTTTTCTAGAATATTTAGGGTGATTTTCGACAAACACAAAGATTAATGAAACGAAGCTACAGCAGATTTTTAAAAATCATTTATTTTTAAAGTCACTTATATGCCCATCAGTAATCAGTTAATATGATTTGTAAAGTAATACGATAATGATTATAATTATAATAAATGTATAAATTACTCATTTGATTATTTGTTTGTTTCAATCACTCAATCACATGATACCACCTCGGTAGATTGCTTATTAGACATCTTCCCACTTCACCCACTTCAAGACATTTTCTTTGTTTCAAAACATTTGCTGTCGTCAACTCTATGCTTGAAAATCAAATGAATGTGTAACTCACAACCACAAAGCACCAAGTACTGTCAAAACAAAACAAAACACAAACAATACAAAACTGAGGTCTAAGATGATGTGCAATAAAAACTGAAATGAACTGCTTATGAGACCGTTTACTTAGTGAATTTTACATTTTTTTTTGTCATTTTTACTCTAAGGAATTTTCATTAATATTGAAATATAAAAATAAAAATAAAAAGGTATAAGAAAATCATATAATATTAATATTAAGTATTTTATTCATCAAACAATATTTTTTTATTATTTAATTAAATAATTTTTTTTTTGATATATGGCTGCACTCACTGTATTCGTTGCATGTTCAGCAACAGTAGTGTCATTTGGTTTTGTTTTTCAAAACACTGAATGTTTTGAATGTCTTGATGTTTTGACAGTACTTGACAGCAATGAAACAAATACTGTAGTGAAGTGAATTCGGCCAAGAGTCTTCACCATAATACTGTCGATTGTCATTTGCAAAATGCTTTCAAAACTGTAGTTTTCATATGTGCAGAGGAAACTTTGAAAACATTTGTGCGAATGTATATTGCTTACCATCCCAGTATGCCATATAACGGAAATCATCGATGACAATCGAATCGCAATATTCTATTCAATGCGATATCGAACCAGAATCGTTGTATTCTACGGAAGTCGTATCGTTCTATACATGCAATTTAGTGAGTTTTGGCGTGCGATATTAGACCGAATTCTGTTTCGATATCGTACGAATTCTCCGACATATCGTAACGTTCTCTCATTAATGTCGAAACGAATGGCTCCTGAGATGTTTAAAGCACTGTTATTGACAGAACCTATTATGAATCAACTGGTCTATCTTTAAACATTACAAAGAGGTAAAGAATTTTTGAGAAAATCTTTGACAAAGTTAAAATTTGTATTTTTAGTTGTGTATATTTGAACTTTACGTACGTACATGTTTGATTCCTATTTAATAAGTTTTGAGAGTATCTACCCAGTATGCCATTGATTTCGATATCGTAACGAGATAATTGCAAGAAGAACGAGAATTCACACGATAACTGACACTTCATCGGCCATGATATCGAGTGTCAAATTGGACATGCATGGTTGTTACATATCGATACGTTCTGTCGAAGTTTTTTTGTTACGAGAATTTTTTTGCAATTGGACCGATTTTTTTTAAAACGAGAATAGAACGATTCCGGATCGAAATTGAATAGAATATTGCGATATCAATGTGAAAAATTTTAAAATATCATAGCATGTCGTACAAGTTTATAGTATGAACATTTTTAAATATTAGTGCTATAAATTGCTTTTAATCGACTATTTCTATCGAAGTTAGTTCGAGAAATCTTCGAGGCATCGTAAACGAAATTTTGTATTCGGAGATTTCTGAACGATATAGCGTTGTATAGATTCCATTTATAAGTGGAGTTTAATACGAATTGAGGTTCTCTATCGGTTTAATTTAGAAATAATTCCTGTATCGAGAAAACTTTAAAATTTCGTTACGATAATCGAAATCGAATGAATTCCTTGACATCGTGAAATAGTCTCGAAGCGATATCGAATCGAATGCAGACTGTAAATGGCAGGATTGTTAGTCAAAAAGGTGACCCGGGATTGGAACCCCTAATTTTAAATGGTTCAAAATCCACTCAGATGACAAAAATCGAGTTGATAATTAAACTAAGTATGGGTAGCCGCGGTAGCTCAGTGGTTAGTGTGTTGGACTGCGAGCCGATAGGTCCCCGGTTCAAGCCTGGACTGGGGCTAACAACATCTTCTCATAGAAACATTTTTCTATACCGTGCTACCTCTCGGCAGTAAATGGCAAACCTACGAGAGTAAGACATTGCCTATGAAAAGCTCTCATCCGCCGTTTGGATTCGGCAATAAACTGTAGGTCACACCACTTTGAGTACAAATATAACACGCACAGCTCAAAATGGTGAGAGAGCTCGGCCGAAGTTCTTATAGGACTGTAGTGCCAAACTATTATTATTATTATTATGGGGAAAATGCTGAAAACCTGACGGCGCTTTTTGAAAAAAGAAAAAATATTGCCGACCTGTCCCCACATATCGGCGACGAATGTATTTTTTTAGAAAATTGTTGCGGATCTTAATAGATAAACCTTTAACGAAGATGATGATATGAATTATGTTAATTTTTAATAAATAAATTTCCGACTTTTGTTCACCTAGATCTAACATCCGTTCCAGTATCTTAAACTGAGTTCAAAATTTTACTTTTTCCTAATTTACACAATTTGTTGAGTTATAGAATTACTTCCAAAATTATTGTTTTTTTAATCAATTTGCTGATTAAATCAAACATCCTGTATAACGCAAAATTTTTTGAATACAAATTGGTGTAAATAGTTCTTGAACAAAACTTTTTAAATTTTAAATAATATTTTCAAACTAAGAAAAGGCAATTCACATTGTTAATTGTGAAAACAAAAAAGAGTACAACCCTTTTGTATACAACTTTCTAGAAATTAATTTATGTGCAGTTCCACAATTCCTCGGAACTATCTCGAAATGCAGTAATTACGGCAAGCGGAACGAAACAAAAATTTATGACTAGATGTTTGCATACAAAATACCACGAGTTAAAAAATATCAAACAAATTAAAAAAAATATTTATGATAACCCTTGCTGTGACAAAGTACAAAAAAGAAAAGGATACAACTTAAGGCTACATAGTTTTTGCGCAAATAATAGTGTTGTTTTTTTTTATTAATTTCTTACCAAGAAGCGGTCACAAAATTCACAGGTACCAAAAGGCAAACTCAAATCTCAGTCAACACGCCCACAAAAACATGAGCAAATACTTGACTTTCTGCATGTCAGCTGAATAGAGCGAGCTATAGAGACGTCAGAGAATGTAAACGTCAAACACACAATTAAAAATGAGCCATACGGGACAAAATTGAACCTCAATTAAAACTGTGTAAACACACGTAGATACAAAAGTATCTACACGAATGCAAAGTATCTGCAGTGTTGGAATTAGCATTCGTTAGTCCAGCAGCAGCAGCACTATTTATGACACTCGATTTCAGTGCAAACAACTCGATCACAGAGCCCACAAATAAATAAAACAAAAAAAAACACGAGTATCTATATTAGGTTCATTGGAATTAGTGCTATAACTACTAGGAGCTGTCGTTGTAAAATTAGTGCCGCATCACTTTTTGATTCCTGGTAGGCGGGTAAACAGCACAAAAGTCAATTCATTCTGATCCATTACAATTTCAGCTTGTTTACCTTCATGCTTGACTCCTCGATCCTTCACAGGTAGTCAGTCGGTTGTACACCCACGGAACTCACGACGATGGGCGCGAGTTCCTGCACTATTTGCTGCGCTATTAAAATGATTTTATTGCCATTTCGTCCTTTGCGTCCTTTGCGAGAAACTGGTTGTAAATTTTCGAAGGTTTCAACGGAAACACGGAAAGCAGGATGTGCGCACGCAAAATGCTGCATCCTTCGATGTATTTCCAGGATCTTGACCATTGTCTCTGCTAGTTTTGTGTATTTCCATCTCGTGTGTGGGTCACTCCGGTGTCGTAGTTTTATTGGGGGTCATTAAAGTATTGCTTTAGCTACCTTTGGTATTTATGGCATGCAAATATTGACGTACTGACCTTGTCACGTCTTCGCCGTGCCCTGACAGCTTCACCGTCACGCTATAGCTCTAACTTTTATTTATGACCACTGACTTTGTTCACATGAATTTTGCGACTGTGACACTCTATAGAATTTTTGTGATTTTCCCAAAATATTTTCTATTTTTTCATCGACTGCCAGTTACACATGTTGCACAGCGCCATAAATTGTAGTTACTACGTTTTTATGATGCAAATTCAAACAGTTTTATTTTGTTATAAAACGTATTGACTTTCTAAAAATGTTGTTTATTCTTGGACATTTTTATTTGAATTTTGCACAATTTGCAGTTGGGTGCGCGTGTGGCATGTGATTTGAAGGCGAATTTGTAAATCATTGCCCACTTTTATTGCCACGATATTATAGGATTTGATATGATTTCTATATGGGGATTTCAATGTTAAACTTGGCTATTATATCTCATTAAACTTTAAAAACAATTTATGCATGATTCATTTTGAAATTGCTTTTACAAATTAGTTTTAAGTCAATTATTGGGTTTTTGTAAATTCAAAATGTTTTTATTGAAGCTGCGCAACGTATAACTTTGTGTATCCTGAAAACTACCCAGTTTACCATTCGTATCGATATCGTTACGAGATCATTGCGAGTAGATGGAGAAATCACACGATATCGGACCCGTTCTCGTAATGATTGGACCTCGATACGAGAAATGTTTCGAAATCGGAACAATGTCGAAGAAAATAATGATCAAAGTTCGAGATTGTTGCGAAAAATATTGCGATATCGATTTAATAAATGTTTAAATATCATATCTTGTCAAAGAATTTGAATGAACGAACATTTTTAAAAATTAGTATCGAGAAAACAACGAGATCGAACTTTTTTATCGAAGCTATTCGAGAAAGCTTCGAGGTATCGAAGGTCTTCGAGACATGGCAGATTGGGTAGTTATTATTTGTTCAGTAAAACTAATAATCTGTTATTTAATCTGGTATGGAACATGAAAAATATCCTATAAATGAGTCAATTTTATTAGAATCGATAAAGCAATGAGATCGAACTTTTTTATCGAAGCTATTCGAGAAAGCTTCGAGGTATCTAAGGTCTCCGAGACATGGCAAACTCGGTAGTTATTATTTATTCAGTAAAACTAATAATCTGTTATTTAATCTGGTATGGAACATGAAAAATATCCTATAAATGAGTCAATTTTATTAGAATCGATAAAGCAATGAGATCGAACTTTTTTATCGAAGCTATTCGAGAAAGCTTCGAGGTATCTAAGGTCTCCGAGACATGGCAAACTCGGTAGTTATTATTTATTCAGTAAAACTAATAATCTGTTATTTAATCTGGTATGGAACATGAAAGTCAATTGTATTAAAAAACATAATACATGAGCTTTCCCAGTTTGCTATTCCTCTTTCGATTTCTCGATACTTTCTCGAATTTTAGCTTAAAAAAAGTCTGATTTAGTTGCATTATCGATTCTAATTTTTAAAATTTCGTATATATTCAAATTCTTTGACAAGAAGAGATATTTAAGCATTTCGAATTATGATTATATTTTTTCCTTCGATATCGTTCCGGTTCGAAAAAAAATCCGACAAAACGACCTACCCCAGTCTGCTATTTGATTTGAAATCGCTTCGTGACTGTTTCGGGGAATACATTCGATCTCGGTTTCAATTTTCGTATCTATGGCATGTTACAATTTCTCTAACAACCGAAAAATATTACAGAAAACGGTTCATCCACACAAAAAAGCCAAGGTTTTGAAAAATAAATACTATTGGGTTTACCTGGACACAGCACTATGGGTCAGAAACCGCGTCTCATAAATACTTTAGGTGAAAGTCATCGGAAATGAATGAAATAAACGGTTTTAGAAAGATAAATTATTGAATTTTCATAATCAAAAACATTTTTTGTATTATTATTATTATTATTTTAAATATTCGAAACACATGCTCAAACATGAAAAAAAAAGTTTAAAGATTTTTTGAGCAATATTTTGAAGTGCCTTTTTTCGAAATATTTCGAACCAAAAGTATATTATGTGGTACTATTTTGAAAAGGTATGATGAGCTTTCAAACAGTGCTTTTAAAATTGTTATGGTATGCTTATGTACACTGTAAAAAATAGAAGAGTAGGTGCATATTTTGAATTATAAAACTTATACTCTGGTTAAACTTTTAACTATCGCGCTGTTCCACGCCGAAAGAAATTTTAATGAATTTGTATATACAGTTAAATGGATTTCATAAAAATGGAAAAACAAATTCCGTTCGGAATTTATAGCAAATTTTACTCAAAAATAATTTAATTATAATATACATTAATTATTATAGTATTTATACTATATAAACATACGAAATATTACTGCTAGTATTAATACAAATAATTTGATACCAAAATCATAAAATCGGTTGTTCCGTTCATGTTTTATTACGTTTTTTCTCAATGGAAGAAATACAAGAAATTGCGATTTTACTACAGTTGTTATTCTAGGATTATGCACTGAACTTGATATATGAAAAATTTCTTCCGCTTGTCCGATTCTTTCCATTTTTGGAACAGATACAAGATACAAATAATATCTAACTAAATACAAAAATTCACTTATTTATCTAACGAAATACAAAAGTTACAGTTAAATATGTGGCAAAAATTTATATTTTTCAAAAAAAAAATTAAATTTAATATATGAAATATGCCACTCCCGAATTCAAATTCCGTTCATTTTTGGAATAGTGTAAGGTGCATCTATAAACTAATTTAATCCAAAATTGTAAGTGTTTATCTCTTAAAAGAAAAAAGATAAATAAGTGTTATAAACACCTTTTTCAATTTATATATACGAAAATTGCCACTCCCCTTTTTCATATTTTCTCTTTTTTTTAACAGAAAGATGTGTATAACTAATAGAATAGCTATATGAATCCAAAATTTCATTCATTAATCTTTGTTAAAAATGCCAGGGTTATACATTAAACTTTTACATTAAAACCGCCACTCCCCCTTTTCCAATTCCGACCTTTTTTGTAAAAGAATAACATACCACACTCAGAGAATTTGACAGATAATTTGTTGAACAGACTCATGTTAATTTTACATGATGCGTTTAACAATGGAAAACAACAACAATTCTATATATTAAACAGATATTCATGTTAATTTTACATTTTCAAGTATTAAAATTCAGTATCACAAAAATCATTTAACATGATCAATCTCTTTGAAAAAAAAAAATAACATGAAATCTGTTTAATTTCTGTTTAAATTTACATGATTTTTTCCCTGAGTGCATTATAAGCTAACTAAGTCCAAAGTTTCGTTTCTTTATATCTTAAACTTCAAAAGTTATAGGCTAATAAGTGGGAACATAATTTGTATGACATACATATATAATAGGTTACGCCTTCTTCCGATTCCAACCATTTTTATACTATCGCAAGAGTAAATAATCCAAATAAAAAAATCCAAAGTTTCATCAATTTATCTATTAAAATACAATTTATCTCTTAAAATACATAAGTTATAGGCATATATAATATCATTGAACTTTAATGGTAAAAAGTGCCACTTCCCCTTTTCCAACTCCGCACATTTTTTCACAGCAGCATGATACATCTATTAACTAACTGTATCCAATGTATCTAATTTATTCATTCATCTCTTGTACAACAAAAGTTACAGATTTACGAGACGCAAAAGTGCCTTCTGACCCACTGTGCACCGTAACGACCATATCTTCCCTAAGACGGTTTTTTTTTAGGAGATTTTTGCAGACAATAATTTTCAAACAATCTTCATTTTAAATTAATAAAAAATAAATTTTAAAAGGAACTTGATGGAAGTGTTGAGTTTGCATAATAAAATGTCATTAGGTCCTATTGGTTCTTCATATACGAAATATGGAAAAAAATCAACATTTTTATGTCTAGATATTTATTTTTGATAAACTCGAATCAATGTTGGTCTATGTTCCTAGTAGAAATTTTCCACTATAAGGGAAGGTATGATCTCATTACCAAATTATTTTAGTCATACCCAGTCTGCAATATCTCGGAGATCTTTGATGCCTCGAAGCTTTGTCGAACTAACTTCGATAACAAAGTTTGATCTCGTAACTTTATCGTTTATATGTTTTAAAAGTTATTGTATGTTCAAATATAAGGATAAAATACTATATAGAAAAATTTACTACATCTATATCGAAATATTTTTCGAAGCAATCTCAAACTTTGGTTATTTTTTTCTACGATATCCATCCGATTTCGAAAAATTTCTCGTACGTAGAAAACTCCGACAGAACGCATCGATATTTTGCTACCAAGTAGGTCCAATTTGATGCTCGATACCGTGACGAGAACGGGTCCGATATCGTGTGATTTCTCCATCTACTCGCATCGAACTCGTAATGATATCGAAACGAATTGCGTACTAGGTATTAATAGAATGTCAAAGTAGAATGTTCAGGACCTGATCATGACCCTACTATGGCTATGAAATATCATTTTTATACTATTTTAACCGATGGGCCGTCATTTTAAAGAAATCTACTGTCCTATGAACTAAAAACGCATCTCAACAATTTATAATGAATGCGTTGTTTTCAATTTATACAGACATCAATTCCAATATGTTGGTTTGACAACGACGTTATCTCAGGGACCATGTAAATAAAAATACTAATAAAGTAGTTTCATATTTTAAATCCCCAGCTACCGAGACTAATGAAGTGATTTTGTTGTGAAAATCCACTTAGAGACAATCTGCACTTAGAGTCCACATCATATTGTATGACTGCCTACTGTGACTGTCAATGTGACAATTCCATTTCCGAAGAGCTGAAGAAAGCAGCGCCTCAATTGACAAGCATGTTATTGGTAAACACCAAAAAAATTGGCAAACAACACAATTAGAGCGGTATGGCTTGACCCAAGCCTTGCCAGGAGGCCGTATACCCTAAGAGACCAGTCTAAACTGCAAATAGAAACCGTCGCGATGCGTCGTACCGCTGCTAATCGCTGCTGCGCAGCGTGAGTGAAGCGCTGTGAAGTGGCGTGACACGAAGGCGCATAAATATTTTCAAATTTCTGTTATTTCGTATTTTTCAATTGACATAATAACAACAACAACAATAATAACACACAAGACGTGCTGTTTTGCTGTTGTTTGACAGCTCGTGCTGCACTTAGATACTTTGGCATTTCATAGATACTTTCGAACTGATGATAAGTAAGCGTACAATTTGGCAATTTAATGTGTTAAAATATAAATATTGTTTTCTGAAATGCATATTTTTTGTTTATGTTCTGGCCAAAGCTGATGAAAGTGCATTTACCACGCGTACATCTAATAGATACTTTTGCATCTTTTCGAGGAGGAATTAGTTAACTGATAAATTTTTTGATATAACAATGTTGGTTTTTATTCGTATTTTTAACTGCCAGTTGTTGTGGTTGTTCTATTCAAATTAATGCTGCACTAAGATACTTTGGCAACTCATAGATACTTTTTACTGTTGAACAGTTGGCGCGAAATTTGCTACTTGTAAATTAGATACAAATCATGTTTTTTAAATGCTTTATATTGTACTTTATATTGTATTAGTTGGTGAAATTACATTTAGCACGCGTACATCTGATAGATACTTTTGTATCTTTTTAAAGAGAAACTATTTAACTGATAAATATTTAGTTATTTTTATTTGTTGCTTTCGCGTGCAGTTGTTGTGATTGTACTATGGAAATTTTGTTAATGTATTTTTATACCTTGGCATCGCATAGATACTTTTTTTTACTGAAACACAAAATTGCTACTGGTATAGTGTGCAGATACATTTAATATTTTCTTAAATGCATAATTTTGTTGTGTTAATGTTGTTGCAATAGCTGTTGTATGTGCATTAGGCACGCTTACATCTGTTAGATACTTTTGTATCTTTTCAATGACCAATTAGTTAACTGATGAATATTTTGTTATTTTTTATAAATACAATGTTGGTTTTTTATTTGTGGCTTTCACTTGAAGATTTTGTTGTATTTATTTTGTTATTTTTGTATTAAGGAACATTTTTTCTGAACATGACCAAAAAAAGTGCTACGTACGTGCGTTCGATCGTGCAACTCAAAATTGCGTGTGTTGCTGAGTTTTTGAATAGTTTTTGGAATATTTATGTAGTAAGTAAGTATTCTATACTGCGTTCGTCTGTCGTTCGCTGCTCCTTCCTTGGTTGCTCCCGGCGCGCATGTTTACACTGACCAACCGCTGTGCCACCAAGAGTGATGTCGATTTATTTATTTATTTACCCACATACATTTTTTTTTTGTAGTTGTTGTTTTTCTTATTTTTCGTACTCAAAATTTTTCGATTTGATAATTTATTTTGAGATTTTTTTTCTCATTTCATTTTGGTTTGATTTTATTTTGAATTTTTTCGTATATAATTTTTTTTTTAAGAAATTTCTAAATCGCTTGCAACATGCAAATCGTTTCTGGTTTTAAGTTATGGGTATTCATTAAAAAAGATTTGGGTAATTTTGTGATTCAACTTAACAAATCGTTATTGCAATATAAATTATACAGTTTAGTGTTTTTTTTGTTATATTTTGTTATATATTTTAATTAAGAATATTTTGTGTGTTTTTAATAACAGAACTATAAACTATTTGAACTATAATATATTTTAAAGATTTCGTAATTATTTTTAAATCATCAGTAATTAAAAAAAAGAACAACCTAAAATGACGGACAATACTGGCAATAGAGAATTAAAAATATAAAATATATGAGCTCATATTTAAGCTGCCTCAAAGTGTTTTTAGTTGTTTCATTAATTTAAATGACTAAATAAATAATTAGTAGATTTTAATTTTATTACAAAAATAAATATCGCATTCTTTGCGTGTCTTTAAAATTCTGCCTGTTGCTGATTTCAACTTTAGACAACCCTCCAATTGTTGGCGCCCTCTGGACATGGCTCATCCCTGCCAAAACACAAGTGGGGGGCCACTCGATGTTTGCCTTTTTTTTGCGTCACGTGACGTTTTCATTGCACTCGTAAGAGTTGATCAACTTATTAACGTGTTTAACGACCATCTTTTGCTGCGTTTTACGACAGGATGAAGACGTTAATACCTAGTGCCAACAACATATGAATATTTGGGCAGACAAGTTTTGTCGACTGGTGCTACACTGACAGAATAATACTTTAAATGTACAAAACACTTTGTAGTTAAAAAGTATATGCACAAAAATATAATTTTCAAATATAAATATTTGCTTTTTACTTGAAATTAACTTGAAATTATAAAATATTCCTTTATATTTTAACAAAAGTAAAAATAAAATATTACATATCAATTGCAAGATATACCAAGCTCTATTTATTATATTTATCAGGTGAAATTCTTATAGTACTTTAATCAGTTAATCAAAACTATGAACTTTGTACTAGTGCAATTAATGCAAAAAGTTTATATGAAAAACCGTATTTTTAAAGGTATTAAAGTTTAAATTAAAATATTAAATTATAAACTCATGAAAAAAGATCCTCACGCAGTGCAAGAATATGGTTTCGACAACTATAATATGCTCTCTACAATAATAGATGGTTGTCACAATCAAAGTATATTATTTTAAATTCTATTACAATAATAATAAAGTCGCTATAATCATATTATAGTAGATATATTATTATAAAATTATCATCTTTCTGAAAAAACATATTATGGTTACGAAAAATGTTTCCGCGATCAAAATATGGTAAATGCCAATCATACGATGTTATTAACAATTATTTAGTTGTCATAATATAGTGAAAAACATCGTAGAAAAGAAACATGCTATGGTTACGATAAAGACTGACACAAAAAAATATGTCCAATAGATGCTGCCAAAAAAAGGCTCTCCCAGACATAATATTGCAGATATTACATATGACTTTGAACCTTTATGCAAACAAAAGTATTATTGCATTGAAAAACATTATTATAATAACAGCCAAACATATTTTTGTTTTCGTCCAAACATATTTATGTTCAGAATAAATAAAGGGTTTTTCAACAGGGACGCTACAAAAGTAGAGCGACAGGGCCAGCAAACGACGCCATATTTCATGCCGCTCTTTTGACATTTCTCTTCAGTAAGGTTTGCCATTTTATGATGCAAAGATATACGAGCCAACAACGAGTCAAAATTATTAAAATTTACTATCGAAATTAGGAGTCAGTGGCCTCAACGTTAAGAGCGCTACGTCTAATTTATGATCGTCATAATCGTCCTAGCAGATCAACAATTGAGCGTCTAGTGGACAAATTTGAATCCACAGGCACAGTACAAAATGTTCCCGTGCCAGTGAGACAAAGAAGTGCCCGTAGTGTCGAGAATATTGCTACCGCTGAGGCTTCAGTTGAAGAAAGCCCAAATGTGTCTCTCACACGTCGTTCTCAAGCGTTGGACATCTCTGTGACGTCCTTGTGGCGAATTTTGCGAAAAGATCTTGGCCTACATCCTTACAAAATCAAATTGACGCAAGAACTGAAGCCGCTTGACCACCAGAAGCGTCGTATGTTCGTGAATTGGGCTGAGCAACAACTTGAAAATGATTCGGATTTTCATCGAAAAATCATCTTCAGCGATGAGGCTCATTTCTGGCTGAATGGCTTCGTCAATAAACAAAATATGCGTTATTGGTCAGACAGCAATCCACACTCCATGAGTCATCATTGCATCCCGAAAAAATTACGGTTTGCTGCGGTTTATGGGCCGGCGGCGTCATTGGGCCGTACTTCTTCCGTGATGATCAAGACCGGCACTTTACTGTGAATGGGAATTGTTACCGTTCAATGATAACCGAATATTTTTGGCCCCAATTGGATGATATGGACTTGGAGGACAAGGGGTTCCAACAGGACGGCGCCACAAGCCACACAGCGAATGCCACAATCAATTTATTGGAAACCAAGTTTGGAGAACGTGTAATCTCACGAAATGGTCCAGTCGATTAGCCGCCTCGGTCGTGAGATTTGACGCCGTTAGACTATTTCCTGTGGGGCTACGTCAAGTCTATGGTCTATGCCAACAAGCCAGCGACGATTGATGAACTTCGTACGAATATCGAACGTGAAATTGCAGCAGTATCGGCCGATTTATGCTTGAAAACTGTCGAAAATTGGGTTTAGCGTCTGGACTTCTGCAAGCGTGCCCGTGGTGGCCATGCAAAAGAAATATGGTTCTTCGGAGATAAAGGGTTTTTCAACAGGGACGCTACAAAAGTAGAGCGACAGGGACAGCAAATGACGCCATATTTCTTACCGCTCTTTTAATGTTTTTCTTCAGTAAGGTTTGCCATTTCATGATGGAAAGATATACGTGCCAACAACGAGTCGAAATTATTAAAATTTACTACCGAAATTCGAATTCGTATATCTTTCCATCATGAAATGGCAAACCTTACTGAAGAGAAATGTCAAAAAAGCGGCGTCGTTTGGTGTCCCTGTAGCTCTACTTTTGTAGCGTCCCTGTTGAAAAACCCTTTATCTCCGAAGAACCAGTAACGTGCCTAGGCTAGTGCCTAGGCTAGGACCGATTCGTAGGGTCCCGTAGGGTATTATATGTTTTAAAATGGAAGTGACCATCCTATGTTTTTTTTCATCCTTTGGATCGAATCAACTTTTTATTTCCTATTCTAATAGAGTGCTCCTATTCCAATCGTATACCCTACTGTATATTCAGTTTATTTATTTTTATTTTTGTATACTATTAAATCAATAACTATCCTATTGACAAATTTTTACGAGATCTGGTGAGATTCATACTCAGAGTAGTATTGAATATTATTAAAAATTAAAGAATTCAAAATATTCATACAATAAGTTTATTTTACATTATTAAAAAAATTCTTATTTCTGAAAAATATGTTGCAATTATTTAGATCAACAATAGAAACGCATTTTTCAGAATTAACAAGCAATTTATAAAATAGCGATTGTTTAGAAATTTATTGGCAAAAAATAAAAAGACCATAAATTAAAATAATTTGCGCACTTAATGCAATTAATTTTAATGGAGAATGAGCAGCAACAGTTGCTGTTCACCAGCGTATAACAATGAATTATGAGGCACTAAAATAGAAAAAAATAAATAAAAAAAAAAATATATGAAAAAACATCCAAGCAAATTAGCCACAACTGTAGTGAAAAACTGCGATGGAAGCCAACAACATGGCATGTAACAAACAATATTGAAGCTGTGTTTAGTTTAATTTTACAAAATGAGAACAATACAAAATATTTAAGTATTTTATAAACAACATATTTTTTAAATATGCAAAAAGCATAAAAAGTAATAAACAAAAACAAAAAAACAAGGCGACGAACTACCGCGGCTGTTAACTGTCAAATAAACGGGGGGTCGTTGGCTGCAGCCGCGTAAATGCAGCGCAACTGTTGCAACAACAAGTACACGCAGTGCTAGCACTCGTCACTTAATTAATTTGGCTAAAATATTCAAAAAAAAATCAGCAGCAGATTTAAAACACTTAGTTTGGCGCATATTAAACACAGCTAATTAATCAAATTGACATGGCGCGCATTTTGCTGTTGCAGCCGGCAGCAACAACGCGCGCGCAACACACTTCTAATGTAATCGTCGTCGTTGTTGTCAACCGTTGCTGCCACCAGCAGCAGCACCACCAAAACTCACTGAGATGGAGGCGCAAATGACTGCGATTGGTTGCTGTGACGACCACAGCCAATCGTAGAACTGCCAATGGTGTTGCTTGCGTGGCGGCTGCGTGCGTCTCCCCACTACTACAACCACTAAACAGCAGCAACATCGAGAGCCAGACCTCCACTTAACGCAGCAACAGCAGCAGCAACAACAGCAACTGCAAAATGTTTAGTGGGCGCAATAAGTGCAAAAGCATTAGAAACGCCTCCAATAACCACACTTTGTGGTGATTGTAACTGATGTTGTTTGTTTTATTTTTTGTTGTTGTAGTTCTTGTTTAGTTGATTGTTGTAATTGTTGTTTTATTTGTAATTTGAATGTAACTATAAAATTTAATAATAGTTGTTGTTTGTGTGTGTTTTTTTAATGTATGCTAAAACAATTGTATTTACAACAAACATAAAATTATTGCAATAGTTAGTAAAAATACTGTAAAAAAATTTCTTTAAAATAATTACATAAGTCCATTTACGTCTAAAAACACATTTAATTGTTTTAAATAAAGAGTTTTTCAACAGGGACGCTACAAAAGTAGAGCGACAGGGACAGCAAACGACGCCGCTTTTTTGACATTTCTCTTCAGTAAGGTTTGCCATTTCATGATGGAAAGATATACGAATTCGAATTTCGGTAGTAAATTTAAATAATTTCGACTCGTTGTTGGCACGTATATCTATCCATCATGAAATGGCAAACCTTACTGAAGAGAAATGTCAAAAAAGCGGCAAGAAATATGGCGTCATTTGCTGTCCCTGTCGCTCTACTTTTGTAGCGTCCCTGTTGAAAAACCCTTGAACAAAACTTTTGTAGCGCTCTTATTGAAAAACCGTTTACATTTATCATTTTTTTACGGAAAATAATTAAATTAATTTACTGCATTTCTATACAAACTTTTACTACTTTTGTATTGAAAATAATTAGAAAATTTTATTAATTTATCTATTAAGTACTACTGAAATCTGTATTTATTTAAATTACACAGAAAAAATAATTGAAGCAAATACAGCAACCAAAAATAATTGAGTACCATTGGCTGGTATAGCAACGAGTTCTAATGTATTTAACAAACGCATTCGCTAAAAATGTGATTATCTTCCAAAAATTAACCAATTAAGAACTTTGCATAAATAGCAAACTATTTAATCAGTATGGTCGACGTTTTTAAAGTATTTTTATTATCTTCACAGTCTTTTTTAATTAAAAAAGAATATTATAAATTCTTATGAAAGTACATAAATTGTACTTTTCTGATGATGAAGTAGGAAGCATAATTAAATTTGCAACCATTTCCATCTTCACCATTTTTGACGACACACTTAGAGGATGATCAAGCTCTATAATCTTGGCATATACCAAATGGGAATAATATGCGCACAACCAAACGCGCAAATAAAAATTACATCGTTTACAGCAACGGCGAATTTATTGCATATTCCATAGTTATTTCAACAAATTATTTAATTGTATTGATATCAAATTTTGTTTTTTTTTCTGTTAATTTATTAATTAAGATAATTAAATATTTAATAAATACAATTAATTCTAGTTGTTTCAACAAATATTTTAATTGTATTGATATAACTTTTTGTTCAATTTCTGTTCATTTATTAATTAATATGATTAAATATTTAATAAATTTAATTAAAGGTCGAACGGCGATAAATCAATTAAAAATTAATTGTATTGATACATTTTTTGCTATATTTACACAAATATTTTTTACTGTGTACATTCAATTCTTTTATTTGTACTTTATAATATAAAAAATAAAAAAAAGTACTACATCTGCATTTAGTTTTATTATATTATGTATTTATGTAAAACCCTAGAAAAATGATTTATTTATCTCAAAAAATGTGGTTTTAAATCTGGGACCGCAAAGAATCGGAACCGTTTCGGAAATCGGAACCGTTTCAATTTTAGGAACCGGAATCGGAACGGTTATTGAAAAATAATACGTGGAACCTATATCGGAACCTATATATTTTTTTTTGGTTGGAACCAGTATCTGAACCGTAACCACTATTTTAAAAATATTGGAACCAGAATCGGAACCGATGCTTTAGCCGCTGTCTAGAAATGGAATCGTTTCGGTTTTTGGAACCGGAATCGGAACTCTTATTTTAAAAAAATGTATGGAACCAAAAACTGAATTGGAACCCACATACATTTTATACCCTACACTAAGAGTGGAAGGGTATATTCAGTTTGGTACGCCGTTTGTGACACCAAGAAGGAAGCATCTCCGGTATGAAAAAGTATATATATTCTTGACCAGCATGATCTCCTGAGTCGATTTAGCGATGTCCATCTGTCTGTCTGTCTGTCCGTCTGTCTGTCCCTCTGTCTGTCCCTCTGTCTGTCTGTTGAAATCAGGATTACAGAAAAGCTGGAGCAATGAAACTTTAGATTTAGATTTCTTATATATCTAAGCTGTCTGGACAAGAAAATTGGCATGATCGTTCTATTGTGACCTGAGAACCGACCACTTATGTTCAAATACCACAAATAAAATTTACATCTACAGATCAATTTTACTGTATACGTGCTTAGGTAAACTTTGTTTGGTAAAATTTATATTGACTCATGCTCAAATACATGAAAATAATGGTTTCCGGCGAAACGACTTGTGGTTCAACAAAAAAATCGAAATTCGGTACACCCATTTGTAAATATGAGTATCAAATGAATGGAAATTCTTCAGCGATTGAAAGTTTGTAGTTATTTTCGGGATTCGTATGTCCACGTGACCTATATACCACTTTTAATGGTAACCACACATATTGTAGGGTATTTATAATCGGGTTAGACCGACTATAATTTTGATAATCCTAACTATCAAAATAACACCTACTTCAAAATTTCCCATGTGATCTAACCTTCTCAAATGGTTTTTGGTTGCAATCGGAACCGCTATTTTAAAAATCTTCGAACCAGAACCGATATTCCAAAGGGTTTAAGTCCCGTTTTAAATACTTTTAAAATTATATTATATTTTTTAATACACTGTGTAGTAAAAGTAAGTTTAATAAACACAAATGTATTTAAGAACTCAAAAATTTAGTAGAAAAACAACTGCGGCATTATGAATTAACAACACACATCGAGGTATGCTCAAATTAACTTATTCCCTATACACAGAAAAAAATAATCAACGTAATATAGCAACCGATATTAATTTCATTCATGTATCAATCCAGCAATTCAATTCACTAATATAATGAAAACATTTGCTATTATTGAATTTCATTGCTGGATTGATTATTGAATGCAATTAGTATCGGTTGCTATGTTTACGTCGATTATTTTATCTGTGTATCCGCATTTCCTGGAGTTCCGGACGGGACATTCGTACGCTTAAAACTTTAATATCTCGAAGGAAAAGTAATTAATTTACTTGCAAGTAGTATTTAAATAGTACCAAATATCTGAAAAATTAAAGAATTAAAAAGAAATAAATTAAATAGTTGTCATTTGGGATGGGACAAAAACAGAAGTAAATGTCGTGGTTCATATGGAAATTTCAAAAAGTCAGCAAATTTTGCGTACAAAATATTTTTTTGAATTATTTTAGAAAATAGCTGAAATTATGTGCTTTATTTATATATTTAACATTGTTTCCAAAGTTTATAGTTTTTTTATAATAAATCACAAAAATGCCGAACGGAACAAAAATTTGCGTATAGAAAATATCACTATGATAATTTTTCTAAAACTTTTTATTTCTTTGAATTATTTCAAAACAAAGCTGTGACAATTTACTTTAGTTTTGTTTATATGCACTTTGTTCCTAAAGTTTGTAGTTATTTCGTAATAAATCACAGCATAATTCCGAATGTTCTGTATGAAAATTTGCACTACGATTTTTTGCAATTTTTTAGATCTGACAGTATTAATAATCATTAATAAAAATAAAAAGTGATCGAATTTCCAGATTTTTTTAAGGTTTTTTTTTTTTTTTTCCTTTTTTATGAAAAAAAATGTATACTTTTTTACAATTTTAGTACTCAAAGGTTCCGGACGTGACAGATTTTAAATAGCTGTCATAAATTCTCTAGAATTAGTATAAAATCAATGTTTTCATTTTTGAAATTGCCAAGGATATTCTGCTTTAGAAACAGTGGATTCAACTCTTAAAAAAATGTTATTAGTTTAATATGATAATAAATGTATCTTTTGGTTACGTACGTGACAATAGGACAGCCTTATATATAAAATGGTGTGATATTGTATGGTATTGTCTGATATTGTATGATATTTTAATGTATTGTATGATATAATATATATGTATGAAATGCTATTGTATAATATTTTAATTTAATTAAAGCGCTTTTAATTTATATTTTTTTTTTTACAATACTGAATTCTTTTAACAACCCAGGCTTTCTTTAATCCCGAAATTAGTCACAAAATATAAGTTTATATCCAGAATCTACCCCCTGGCATTGGCATACATTTGATATCGATGCAAATTTGACAATTTATATCTCCTAAACGAAAAAAGAGCAGATATCGCTGTTTGGTTTTATTTTATTAAAAAGTCTAAAAAAACTTCATTTAAAACTAAAGGGGTTGACGCCGATAATACATATCTTCCAATTTGATTATCGTATCTGGTCTCAACGTTTAAAGGTTATCGTATTCTTGAGCTTGCCTCGTATGACGAAAAACAAACATTTGTTAATTGTATTTGTTGATATTTTCAAAGTATACTTTTATTAATGTTATTTGTTGCAATTGTTATAGCTGATTCCTTATTATTTTTTTTTTGTTTTTTGTAAATTTTAAAAGCAATTTGTTGCTTTTTTTTCTTATATTAAATAACTATTATTGCTTATATGGCGTCTTGTGTCAGACAGAGATACAACTACAAAAATAGAATATAAACAATCAACGCCTTTCTTTCATTACAACAACAACAATATTAAATTATGTTCACCACAACTAATTTGCTTTCTCTTTTGCACGCACACAGCCATTTAGTACTTCCGATGACTCACTGCTTTCCAATTGGATTTTTGCCTCAGCCATTTATTATTTTCTCTTTCCTGCGAAAGCAGTTAATAACGGCAATGCAGCCATTTTTGTGCTACATATTGCTATTTCATTTGCACTACCTATGGCCGCTTATTCACCACACGTAACTAAAATTTCACCACAGCGCACTATGTTCGTGTTCTTCACGCGCACAGTAAAAAGCCAAAAATATGCTGCTCTTTCACGCAAAAACTTCTCTTTCTTGCGCATACGATTGCGATGCTGTCGACTGCCTGCCTGGGCGCACCGTACTCGGCACAGTTTGCGACGACAGTGCCTGCGCGTAGCCTGTATGAGGCAAACGAACGAAAGAACGAACGGACGCTGCGACAACCCGCTGCTGCACGAACAGCACGACAAGCACAGTAACAACAACAACGCTTACATTGTTGTTGCTGTACGCGCAACCACCACCACAACCGACAACACACCTCGATGACGACGAGAAGGCCGCTGCGCTGCAACAGCTCTAAGTCGTATTGCTAGAATTTCAGGAGTCTTCAGTCCTGCTGCGAATCTTGTATCGAATAGTCTAGCGCGCTGCATGCTGTTCGCCAACGAATTTCAGCAACTAGCAAAAGAAAAAAATATATTAACCAAAAAACCAACCACACATTCTGGAAGGCAAAAGATACGCAAAACAATTTGTATCTTTAAGATACGCATAACAAAAAGACGGTCGCGTGTGTTTCTGAATTAAACAAAAAATAATAATAAATGCAATTTCTGCAAACTTCAAAGTGCTACTAAAAAAAGTGTAAAACGAATTAAATAAAAATTTCCAAAAAAATATTTCGCACAAAAGTATCTCAAGTGTCTAGTGTAAGTGGTGCTCACAGTGTTGTCCCTGCACAAAGCCTGGCTTTGCAAACTTTTGCAGCCCTTGCACTTTTTAAGCTGCCCACAGCCCCTACCAATCATCCACCTCCCACTCCATAACGCTCTCGCGAACTAATCGCCAAAATGATGATGAACGCTTTCATTGACCCCAGCGCGCCCTCGCAGCATCATTTGGCCACTTACGGGCTACGCATGTCGCCAAACAACAGCGGCAGCGCACAGCTGCAACAGCAACAACAAACGGATTTAGTTGCCAGCGCACAACAGCAGCAACAACAACAGTCACAGCAAACACAACAGCAGCAGCAACATCAGCAACAACAGTCACAACAACAACAACAGCACCAGCAACAACAGCAGCAGCAACAACAACAACAACATCAGCAACAACAGTCACAGCAACAGCAACACATGGACTCCGCGCTTATGTCCGACATGTCCTCACCTGGCTCTGCTGCCGCCGCCGCTGCTGCAGCCGCCGCCTATCAAAACTCCGGCTACGGCCACTTCAACAGTCCACTGGCCGCCGCCAGCAGCGCCGCCTATGCATCACGCGACTTTTTGCTCGGCACACGTCGCACTGAGAACGACTACGCCATGTCCGCAGCGCCTGCTGCTGCCGCCGCTGCTGTGGCCGCCGATTCAATGCTGTTCCCCAGTTTCTCGGCGGCATCACACGTCAATCATGCTGCAGCCGCTGATCTTGCGGCAGCCGCCACCGGCTTCGGGCATCATCATGCCTTCCAGCATACGCATCATGCCGCCGCGGCACATCATGCTGCTGCCGCACACCACCAACACCATCACCATCAGATGCGCATGGGTATCGCAGCGGCGGCCAGCGCCTCGGATTACGCGCATCCGTACGCCCACCAGCACCACTCAAACTTTCCGTCGGCGGTGCATCATCATGCGGCCGCCGCAGCGGCGCATCACCAACACGCTGCCATGTCCGCAATGCATCCGGCTGGAGCGGGCGCCTTTCTGCGTTACATGCGGCATCAGCCGTCGTCGGCATCAGCGGCCGCCTCGTCCATCAAGCAGGAGATGCAGTGCCTGTGGGTGGATCCGGAGCAGCCGGCGCTCGCGGGAGGCCGCAAGACGTGCAACAAGATCTTCCACTCGATGCACGAGATTGTGACACATCTGACGGTGGAGCACGTGGGCGGGCCGGAGTGCACGACGCACGCCTGCTACTGGATCGGCTGCAGCCGCAACGGTCGTCCGTTCAAGGCCAAGTACAAGTTGGTCAACCACATACGCGTGCACACGGGCGAGAAGCCGTTCGCCTGCCCACATCCGGGTTGCGGCAAGGTGTTTGCGCGCAGCGAGAATCTCAAGATACACAAGCGAACGCATACGGGTGAGTTACACAAACAATTAGGAGTATCCTTCGAAAGTATTTTTAAGTTTCTGCGAAATTTCGTCTGGGGGGAAAACCCATAGATCTTGTAGGCGTGCGCGCACTGACTTTTGCGGATTTAAGTTTATAGTTTTTGAAATGCAATAAAAGCGGGCGTGACGACAGGTTGTCTGCCGTATTTGGCTACCTGTACTGCAGAGCCGGCCACTAAGCTCGTGACTTAAATGCGATGCGATCAGCTGGCAAATCTATTTACAGCTGCTGCTGAGGACGAACATCTTTTGTTTTGGCAGCCCGAGTTAGTCCGGCTGGCTGTTTTAAGCAAAAGTATCTGCTGGATTGACTTTGTTTATAGCTGTATCTTTTAGTGTCAACCGATACAAAAACAACAAATTAGTTTATTTGTTTGCTGTAGATGTTGGCACTTGAGTAAAATTTAGCAAAAGTTGCGAATAATCTGCAGCTACAAATAGCGCAGTATCTTGTAGAACGTTTTTTTATTCAATTTTTAATTAAGTCGAAATTTTGATTTCATTGCCATTCACGTTTATTCTCACAAATCGCGCATAAATAAGGATTAGCTTTATGCTTCATTAGCGGCGCAACAACAGACAACATATACAAACTACCTGCGTGCCAACCAAACGGTTCTAGATACTTTTTTACGATTGAAATTGAACATAAATTGGATATTTGTTTGGTGCTATTTTTGTAATATCGCTGCAAATACAAACTGGTAACTGAAGTTTGCAAATTCTTAAAAAACCCAAATTGTATCTAAGAGATACAACGTTTATTTAAACGTACGAAAAGTACGTTTTTGTAACTAATAATGAATTTTACATTTTGATTAATAAAATAAATAAAATTTTGTGTATATTTATTGCTTCAAACAACGCAAAGATACACATATTAGCGTGCAATTTCTATCTACAACAAGAAACATGTATCTAAAGCGTATCTATAGCACGCAATATTACGCTGCATATATAATTCTTTAAATCTAACGCCTTTTCCTTGCTTTATGATGCTTTTTGTAATTTTAATTTGAGCGTAAATGTATCTCGATGCTATTCTAGTTGCGTGAGTTACCAATTTTAAAATGCGTTAAATGAGCCGACAATTCATATGTTCAAAAATAAAGAAAAAAACTCGCATATCATTGAAAAGTAATTAAAATGTTATTGCGTACGAGCGAGCGGCAAACGTCCGAGGCAATGATGGATTAATAATTTTTTTGAGTTGTTTTCGATTTGAAAGAATTTTTATTATTTGATGTGTTTGTTGCGCGTTGAGATACAAATGCGCAGAGATACTAAAAAAAATCAGATACGAACTTTTTCGAAACATTGATTGCCAATGATTACTAAGCATTTATTCAATATTTGTTTTTTTTTTTTTAACAAATTAATGTTGATTTTTTAAAACTTTCCTTGTGATTTATATATTGCGTGTAGCTTGTGGATGCGCTAAGAGGTTTCAAAGCTAGTTTTTTGTTATTTTTAATTTTATTTTTTTTTATTTTAAATTTTTATTTAATTTTTTGTTTGTAATATTTCGTACACTTTTGTCGAAATTTTGGCATTAAAGTACTTTTTTGAGCTTGAAGCGTCAAGTACCATTTTGCCGCTCGAGTGCGTGCGCCTTTTCAACCGAAGTGGGTCCTTTGAGTGCGCGACAACACTCACGGAAAGCAGCTCGCACTCGCACTCGCCAGTCTAAACAGTGATGCGGCTCATTTAACACGTACGCCACAATGCAAATATAAATCAAAATTCAATCACACCAACCAGTGACACGTGTCATAACTTCCGGCAGCCATAAACTGTCGCAGGATCAAGGCGACAGGACATGTTTGCAAATGTAAATGGAGAGACAAACAAACCGTGCGCATAGATTGGTATAAAACTGTAACAAAAATATAAATCAATAGCAATCAACTCCTTTTGCTAAAAGCTTTTAATGCTAACAATGTCTAAAGCTTTAAAGCTTACATATGAAATGTTTTGAACAACGGAAAAAATGTTCAGTATTAAATGCATTTTATAATATTAATATTTGATTAAACAATAAGCTTTCAATACGAAAAACGTGTAAAGCTTAAAGCTTAAATATAAAAATGTTTAGAACAATAATAAAATGTTCAATATTGAATACAATTTGTAAAATTTTTGAAAAAGATATTCATATTTTCTAAAATAAGAAACTTTATTCAATGCAAACCACTTTCAAAGCTTTAAAGCTTAAATATTAAAATGTTCAGTACATCAATTTGTAAAATTGATTAAAATTCAACATTGAAAATGCCCAAATAAAATATATTTATGTGTCAAGCTTTAAAGTTTAAATATGAAAATGTTTAAAACTACCAAAAATATTCAATATTAAATTCAATTTGTAAAATTTGTTGAAATTCAACATTGAAAATGCCAAATAAAATATATTTTTGTGTCAAGCTTTAAAGCTTGAATATAAAATGCTCAAAAAAAAAATCTAAAATATTGAATTTAATTTGTAAAAACATAAAAATTATTAATATTTGAAAAGGCAATAACCAAACTTTTAATTACAAGCTTTAAAGCTTTTACATAAAATGCATATATCAAATATATATATCAAAATTAAATTAAATTTAAATTCAGAAATCGTTAACTATATATAATAATATATAAAAATTAAAATATTAAAAACGCCTAAATAAAAATGTCAAAATAAATATGCACAACTTAAAGCGCTACAAGGTTAACTGCATTTTATTGCACAATCAACAAAATCATTAAATTATTTAATTTTAGCATTGCATTCAATTAAAATTTCATTCATAATATTTCGCTTAATTAAAAAAATTAATATATATTTTTTATTTTAAAATTTTAATACATAAAGTTTCGAGTGTTTTCAATGAGAAAAGTTTTTTGCACTTCAACAAAAACGACAAACAATAAATATGAAAAAGGCGTAAAACAAGAAAAAAAAAAAACAATAATTGCTATAAAATTGCGCCACTCATTTAAATGGCAAAAATAAAACAACAAAAGCACAAAAAAAAAAACAAACAAAAGTCGAGCTTTTACAACGTTGTTGAGTCCTTTGCTTTGTGCAATCATTAAACGCAGCTGTGCCACAAAATGGCGACAACAAAATAAATGGGCACAGATTGCAGTGATTTCGATGCTTTTTATGTTATGACTATTTTTTTTTTATTATATATTTGTATTTTTTATGTATCATTTTTATTTAGCTTTTTTTAAATTTAATTTTGGTTTTTTATATATTATTTTTATTTTTTATTTATTATTGTTTTATTTTATTTTATTATATTATGTTTTATTTTAATTATTTTACTTTATTTTTACATTAATTAAATTTTTATTTTTTTATGTATCATTTTTATTTAGTTTTTTTTTATATTTAATTTTGGTTTTCATAATTATTTTTTTTTTATATATTTTATTTGTTTTTTTTTTTGTTTTGATTTATTTGTTTTATTTTATTTGTTTTATTTATTTTTGTTTTGTTTTATTTTATTTTCCTTTATTTTATTTTATTTTTATTATTTTATTTTATTTTTTTATTATTTTATTATATTTTAATTATTTTAACTTTATTTTTAGATTATTTGAATTTTTATCCTTTATTTTTCAATTCAATTTCAAATTTATTTTTTATTTTTAAAACAAGCAAACATTTTTCACCAACACAGCTTCGAAGCTGCCTCAAAAGCTGCGTTTAATTAAATGGCGCGCAATTGAAGTGTCGAAAAATGACATTTTTGGGGACAATATTTTCAATTTTTTTATTGTTAGACCGCACAAAAAATAGTAGTATGCATCATAGTAAAACAAAACCGAAAACATGCCTTAAACTGCACTCCGAAAAAAAGGCGCTATAAAATGCACAATACAACACTTTTTTTTAATAGTATAAAATACTATTGATTCAATAGTTTTAAAATTAACATTCAATTCAAATTCAATAATTGATTAGTATTCAGTATTTAATCAATAGTATTTTATGGTATACAATAGTATAAACCTATTTAAAGAATAATTTATGCTATTATTAAAGTTTAGTAGCAAAAAACTATTAAATTAATATTAAAATTATAATTATAATATAAAACTATAATTTTTCAAGTGTACCAAAAACAAAAGCAACAGCAAGCGATACAACAAAAATATAGCAAATATGGCGAAATAAAAAAATGTAGGTGGTAATGGTTGGTAAACCGTGCTGAAATGAAAACTCGAGTGAAAATTGCAGAAATTCGCAAACAAAAAAATACACAGCATGTCGTCCGGCATGCAATGAACGTCCAGTGTCTGGTCGGCTGTCTGTCTGCCTGTCTTCCAGTCTGTCGGTGCGTATGTCTATCGTTGCAGGATGTCATGGTTATTTTTGTGTGTTTATTAAACACACTCGCTGGTTTTAGCACGTTTTTTTGTGAAAACATAGACATTTATTTTTGTATAGTTTTACTATAAATGTTTTGTACAGAAAGTACTACCATATTAGGCCCAACATAAAAAGAAAATAGTTATTTTATGTTTTAAATATTTTATAAACAGTCATAAAACTATATATGATGTAGATTGTAGAAGAAGTTTTTAAAAGATGTTCTCCCTAGAGGGCAGGAGAGCTTTTATTTAAAGCGTTTGTGTAGCTTTAAGCTTTGTGCTTTATTTACCATTTAAAAGCTCTGCATATGCATTAGTTTAAGTAAATTTTGATTTAAGTATTTCGAATGTCTTAAGTTTCTACTATTTTAACACTTTACCAGATTTGTCACCAATAAAGGACATCTTTATTTTATGAGCTTTTGGTGCATTTGAGCTTTATTTAAATAAACAATTGGTATTCAATGTCTAAAATGCGGAATCGATGCAGAATTCAGTATATTGTTTATAGTTTACATAGTTTATGGGCGTAACTCTCATTGCCAAATACTGGAATGTATATCTTATATTTAAGGGTTTGGACGTTAATGGGTTAATGCAGAACAAAGGCTTTTTTAACAATAGAAAATTTTTATATAGTTTAATTGTATTGATTGTGTTTTCTTTTAAATTACAGTTTTAATTTGTTTCTTAAATATTTAAGTTTTGTGCGTTTTACTAACCATTCTCTGCTGGATGTTTTCGCCATTATACGCTGCACTTTCGCCACTTTTAACCGTTGCTTCCGGTCTCATTACGGTTTTTTGCATTTTCTTTATGCGCTGCGAAAAACTTTTGACGCCAGACCAAAGGACCAACTTGAGTGGTGTAGCCATCTAATGATGCTGCTCATTATGTTGTAATGGCGCCATATTGTAAAATGGCGAACAAAGCCAATTAACGCCCAACTATTTACACGTTAAAATGCTTTTAAAAGCTTGTTTTAATAGAGCTGCCACTTGGTACAAAAAATAAAAAGGGGAAAAAATGAAGAAAAGGAAAATATACAATAAAATATGGAAAAAAAATATAAAAACGTAAAAAAATATAAAAAATATATATAATAAATATAGAAATTAGAAAAAGGATTTAAAATAGTAAAAATAAATATTAAAACTTTTTATAAATATCAAACTATTTGAAAATCATTGAAAAACTTAACAATTCAAAGTGTGCTCTGGGTTTTTTTCGCAGAGCTGAACTTAAACATTTGCATAGCAAATTTGTGCACTTTAACAAATGCATTCTTTGTATTTTGTGCTATGTGCTATTTGGTGCTGTGCACATTTATTTGTCTGCTTGCTGCTCTTTGGCATTTTGGCATTGTTTGCAATAATTTCTGTCAATGATTGATGACTTTATTGCCGTCGCAGTTTCAATGTTGCGTTCGATGCGCCTTCTCGGAAAGGCAGTTGCTGTTGCTGTTGCTACGATAAGTATCAGCAGCAGCAGGTAACTTCTTGGTGTTCGACACAAATTCGTCACGGTACAGACGATATTCTGACACATTTTGGTTGTTGTTATTGCTGTCAAATGGGCAAACAATTAGTTGCGGCAATCAGTTGGGAAGTTTTTTTTTTATTTTTTTTTTAAATAAAGAATATTTAAATATGAATATGAAACTAAGCACAAATTAAGAAAACTCAAGTAAATAAATAAAATAAAAATAATTTTAAATGTAAAAAATGTAATAAATAGCAAAATTAAAAAAAATACTAATTAATACTAATAAAAAAAAAGTAATTTTAAAAAATTACTACTTAAAAATAGAAATAAAACATGCTAGCATCTGTAAAGCTGTCTCAACAGCTACTTTCTACTTTTGGCCCAAGTGTTCTACATACTGCCTTCGATTGCAGCGCCATCTTAAAATGAAAATAACTGCGCTTCAAGTCTATAAATCTTTGTTAACACATTTAAATTTTTTTATGCGCTTGGCTCTTTTGGGTCGTCGCCCAAGTCGCAAAGCCTGCTGGCGGCAGCCATTAAATCAGCCAATTCTGAGGCCACACCGAAAAACAACCAAAAAATGCAGCAAAAAACATTCAAAAATATAAAAAAAAACATGAAAAAAACGTATTTTAAAGCGCCAATGCGACGGAAAAATGTTTTTTTTGTACCCTATAATATGCTGTCACACTCTTACAGTAAGTTTTGGGGACATTTTTTTGGCGTTCTTATTGATGGCAAATGGCGCCGGAAAAGAAGGCTGTTTTTGGTGCTTTTTTCGAATTTGGTTTTTTTCTGTATCATTTTTTTTGATAATTTTTTTATTTTGCGGAAACAAGCCTCATGCGTCGTCGCATGCATTGATATTAATGGCCAAAACTGGCTTAAATGACAGCAAAAGTGTTTGCATGTCAAATGTGAAGTAGCAGCCGGCCAAAGTTGTAAAATAAGTGGCAGCCTTGGCTGTAAAAGCAGCAGATGACAGTTGAAAATATGGCGCCCCAAAACAAAAATTGACAAAAAAAAACCCACCAGAGAAATTTAAATATTTTATTAGATTTACGTCGGCAATAAAAAAACAATTTATTGGACATTTATTTAAATTGTATTATGCGCCAATATAACTTATATATGACATAAAAAACGTTTAAAATAATAAAAAAAAAACTTTTAAATGCTGTGTGACTTGCTGATTAATTAACAGCATCAAAAAACTAAAATAATTTAAAAAATTTTGTATTTTTTTAATAAAAAAAAATAACTAATAAGCATGTTCATTGTTTTGACATTTTTAAGCACGCAGCTGTCACGCAAAGCCTGCTGCTCAAAGTACGCGAGAGCGAGACAAAGCGTTGCCACCCCTTCAATAGAAATGCACATGTGTGACATTAGACGGTTGGAAAAAAACATAGTTAGTTGTTTAGCGTCATTAATATTTTACGCATTTACAGTTTACGAAAAACAATATTAATTATTTAAGGGTTGTCATTGCATTATTATTTTTTTAATGTCTAGGATAGAGGGTTGTTTATATACAGGAAGGGGTAGGTTTTTCTGGTTTTTATATAGTTTTTTTCTTCTATTGTCATTCATAGTCATTGTTTGTGTGACATTTTGAGGTTATTAGCATGGTAGCCATTTTGTTTTTTCCATATTTACTGTAATTATTTTTCTCTACTTTATTTTTGACAAAGTGGGCTTTTAAATTTTGTTTTTATTATCTGTGATAAGCGCAACGATGCGTTGTTGAGAGGCTTAAGTAGGGCTTGTGACAAGTAGAAGGGTTAAGCAGGCAAATTGTAAAAGAGGTACTTGTAATAAAAAGAGGTACTTGTAATACTGCCAAACGAAGCAGAAATTATTTAAATTATACCAAATGCATTCTTTTAACTAAAAATGCATTAAAAAATTTTAAAGTTTTGCATATATTAAACAGTTTAGCATTTCAAAATTTGAAATTTGCAGCTATACGCAAAATATGTGCCACCAATAAAATAAATAAAAAAAAACAAAATATTCAAAAAATTCTCATAAACTGATCAGCACAGACAAACCATAAAATTAAACTGTCATCTCGCATTTTATTTGCCGCATCGCTAAATAATTTTGTTTCTTTTGACTTTTTCTGTGGCCAAGAAAAACAAGGCAACGCACACCGACTTCAACGACGACGACGGCGACGTCCACTTATTTTAAGAATTTCTTATAATTCTTTTACGCTAAAGCCTGACTAATCCTCTAAATCGCGACGGCAAAAAAAAAAGAAATATCAAAGTGGGTACAAAAAACTGATTTGATTTTGTATGAAAAATAGCAGAAAAAATAAACTAAAGAGCAAAAATGATTTGTCTTGGTATAAATTACGCGATGGGAAAAAAATAAATCATTATTAACCAACGTTATGCAAAAAAAGTTCATAAAAAAAGATTAAACTAACGATGCAAAAATGTTTGTATATAATACGAATTATTGTTCTATAAAATATGAATTTTAAAATATATTAAATTATGCAAAATTCTTAAATAAATATTCGAAAATTCCAAAATAAACATTTGCGCGCTAAATAACCTAAATATTCAACTGTCAAAGTTGTCAACACAATTGAAAACTATTTTCAATTAATTGTAAAAACAATTCCTCGTGCCTCCTAATATTAGTTGCCATAATAGCGAAAACAAAAATTTATTAGAACCAACAATGCATTAGTGTAGTGCTTGCGACTGACAGTCAAAACGCATCAAACTGACAGCTAGTGTCACATGTGACAGACTGGCATTTAGCGTATGTATGTCGCGCGTTTTGTATTGACGGCGTTCCCACTAGCCTGTGTTTTGCTAATTTTAAATGTGCCGACGGCATAGTTGACACTTTTGTTTATGCAAGTTTTCGTATTTTTTTATTTGTTGTTTGGTTTTATATTTAAAATTTTGTATACATTTTTTTTTTAATTCATTGTTTGCACTGTGACGTCACCAATGTGTCAAAGCTAAATATTTGCCGCCTGCTGTTTTGGCGCAACGCACTTCTAGTGGTGTTCTTGCAGAGTTCAAAAACACTTCAGTGAAGCATTTAATTTGCACTCTACGCGCATAATAAATATTGTGACATTGCATTGTGGTTATGTGTTTAAATAGTGTGAATGGTAGTAGTGAATTGAGTGTGAAAAATTGCGGTTTATTTTGCAGCAATATTGTATTACAAAATGCGAGCAAATACTTGATCGAAAAACGAAGGTGCACAATTTTGTGGTGATTCTCTTTCAATATGTTTGCTAAAATTTATTTTACATTTTTGTACTCCAATTTAGGGCTTATTTCAAAATTGAGTTCGATATAACCTTTAAAATTCGTGAAAAATTAGAGACTAGCTTCGAGATTTCATGCATTTTCGAGATCAATACTCGATTTGGGTTTTTTAAATATATCGGTTTTACATGTTTATCGGTTTCAGTTATGATTATGGTTTCAAAGCTAATGATTTTGTAGAATTTATTACTATGATTTTGAATACTATTTTTAATACTATTTTTCGCAATATATTTTTGTAATATATTTTTAATACTTTTTTAAATAATATTTTCAATAGTTCTTTTTGATACAGTTTTGAATGCTATTTGTAATATTATATTCTAAATAGTGTTTAAAATAAGATACACATATTTTAAATGCTATTTTAGTATGATTTTTAATGCTTTTTTTAATACCATTTTTAAATATTATTTGCAATGTAATTTTTTTAATATTATTTTTATACTTTTTTGCACACTATTTTAAATACTATTTTAATACTATTTTAATATTATATATTTTTTTTCAATCAAAATTTTAAAAATTGAAAAGCATTAGCTAGCCTAATTTTCATATAATCCCAAAACCTTTAATATTTTACAAAAACCAGTAGCTGTATATATGCTGTATATATTACCAATCAAAAAAGAAAAAATCATATCAATTTCCACACCATTTAAGTATTCTTTTCTCTGCTTAACGTAATTTGATCTCAATTGTTTCGATCGCTATCTTCGATTTTAAACACGTCTGCCGGTTGTTTTCTATTTGTTCCCGATGACATCATAAAATTCTACTAATCAAAAACATCATCGTGAAAATTGTCATCGGCAACAGCAAAAAAGAACCTCCGAGATTTTATCAACCACCCGAATCTTGTTAAGTATTGACACGACAAGCGATGCTTGTCGCACTCACATTTTACTCCTTCATCGAAGATGATGATGATCAAGATGATGTTGTTGATGATGATCTTGTTGCTGACAATCTCGATGACATTTTAATTTGAAAGCCGCTCAAACAGTTCGTATCTTTAAAGAGCGTTAAATATTTTCTACTTGAGTAGCTGTTATTTTTTGTTACTGTCATTGTTTCAAGCAGAGGTTTCCTCTAATTTCAACTGTGCGTCAAAAGATTAAAGATCACGCTCTACATAGAGGCAGCAGTTTGAAGGCGGTTATTTGTAAGCATAACCGACACTAATCCGTTGTCTTTCCTTTTTTTTTGCTTTTGGGTATCCTTTTATTTTAGAGAATTTTGCGTATTTTTTTCCTGTTTGGTTTTTTTGCGACATTTTCACAGCTCACTTGAGCACATTGTGTCTTACCGCATCTGTTAGCTGTACAACTCATCTCATCACATCTCATTCAGAAAATACTACGTTTTTGTCAAAAATCCCACTCATCTGGGTGCTGTTTACATGCGAGCTGCTGAATTGTGTCGCTTTTCCGACTAAGCTCGGTGTTGAGCTGATCCGATTCCAGTGACACAAACGAGCCTCTTCACATTTGAGCTGCTTTCGTACCTGCAATTGTTGCTATTGTATTCGGCGTGTTTTTCATTCTAATGCTAATCTTTTATTTGTTTTTTTGATTCTTCTGTTTTTCTGCTACTATTTGTGCTGCTGATGCCATTGCAGCTCAATGCAAAGTATTTAATACTCTTGTGGGGGTAACAAGACAGACTTTTTGTCGACGCAATCCTGTTTTAGGATTTCCTTTTTTTTAGTTTTGTCATAAAATACTTGAAACTCCTCGGTTGTCTTAACTTAATTGTTAACTGGCCTGCTTAATGAATACTGATCTGTATCTGTGGATTTATTATGTTGGGCCAAGGCAGCTTATTAAATATCATTCGATATGACATAATTTAATTTATTTGTATATATATATTTGTTGCTTGATATATGATAAAACCTGTTTTTATTGTAAATTTATTAACATGCCAATAACCGTTTAAATAAGTTGTCATTGCAAAGTCTAAATTGCTCGCAACACAATTTCACTCTATTTTACGACAATTTTGTCAAACAAACCAAGTAATCAAGTTAAGCCTTCCATACGAACCTATCTGACATATACACAATTGTAAAGCAACAACAACAACAGCAATAAAACCAACAACAATAATGCAGACACAAATGCAACGTTAATAGTTTGCAAATTTGCACACATGTAGTGCCTAGGTGGTGTCGCACCGGGGAGTTCTTAACAATAATTTTAACAAATATGGAAAGTGCAGCAACTACTACAATAACAACAACAACAAGGACGACTACGTTAACGACGACGACGATGATGATGATGACGACAACTGCAGCAACACAATAGCTAAAGCAACAACTCAAGTACTAAGTAACAGCAACAAAAATAATGTCAGCAGCAGCACAGAAACTACAAAACATTTTATGTTGTGGAGCAATGAGTTTAAACGTCTTGCGCCAAGCAAATAGAGCAGTTGTAGAAAGAGTAGTAGAAAAAGTAGTAGAAAGAGTAGTAGAAAGAGTAGTGAAGAGTAGTAGAAATAGTTGTAGAAAAAGTAGTAGAAATACTTGTAGAAAAAGTAGTAGAAAAGGTACTAGAAAAGTAGTAGAAGAGTAGTAAAAACAGGAGTTGAAAAAGTAGGCAACAAATTTTGACTAGTGGAAAGAGCAGGAAAGTAAAAGAAATTGTAGTACAAAGTTTAGTAGAAAGTGAAGTGGAAAGTATAGCATATAAATATAGAAATCAGTTGCAAAAGTGTAATAAAAAATCTTCATATCTCTTTGGCTTTGTATCTTGCCGGCCCAATTGGTCCCAGTTAACCATAGTTAACAGTTACCGATCATAATTTTATTTTTTTGTAGTGTTCGAGATGAAAATATTGATGATGATTTCAGATTTTTAAATCAAAAACTTAGGGTGTGTGCGAGTTTGTGTTAATTTGAAGACTACACTAAATATGTCGGTAATGCAGTGTTTGCTATTCAATTTAGCAAATTTTCTAAATTGTTTCTAAATTAAACTAAATTGGATGACAGCAAACTCATAGATGATTATCGAATGATTGAGAGAATTCTATTTTTACAAAATTTCAAAAGATCGATCCTCACTTGTTTAAACTTGTACTGATTAACATAAGGACATTAGGTAAAATAGCCTAAGATTTTGATTTTATAAAAATTATATTAGAAATTTGGGGTTACCAATAAAAACATACCTTTTTATTTGAATTAAACAGAAAATTTTAAAGGCTTCTCCTGCAAAATCTGCTTTTTAGATTTAGCATGTTATGGAATGGGACAATCGTCAAGTGAATTAAAAGGAATTTTTTATTTCATATTGAAGTATATTTATTACTTTATACCGTACTTAGAAATTTAAAAAATAATTTAAAACTAAATTCGTCTCTTCGTACATGCCTAAAAAATGTCTCTAAAATGTCTGGAAACTGGCAGAATTATTGTATCGGGTACAATTAATTATTAGGCTTGCAAACATTTGCTCGTAATATGCAAAAAAAAACTGCTTTTTATCAATACTATTTCTTAATTTTTACGAATACTACTACTTTTACTACCTTTTGTGAAAAATAAAACTGTTGTGTCTTGCCTGCTTTTTGCCCACTTAAGCCACAAACACTAGATTTTCGACAGCAACTATGACTGCAATGACTGCCGCAAGGATGCTGTACTAACGACACAGTCGAGCGGGCCAAAACCAGATAATGATGATGGTGATACTGGTGATGATGATGTTGCTGATGGTGGCCCAAAGTTGGCTGCGAGTCCATTGCTGTCTGCAGTTGTCTTCAGTTGGCAGAGCAGTTATTTGTTTCATGGCAATGTTGGAGCATGTTGTAGTCTGCAGTTTTTGTTTTTGTTTTTTGTTCTTGTTCTTTTTGTTGAATAGTGTATATGTTGTTGTTGCAACAGCATGTAGTTGTTATTGTTGTTGTAGTCGCGTTGCCAAGAACATCTGTAATGTTGCCACAGCGAGCGATTGGTGGTGCTGAAGCAAAGACGGAACATTGCATTTTTTCCCTACACTAATTTTTTTCTTCTGTTTTTATTTCTTGTTCTTTTAATATTTTTCATATATACAAATGGCAAATAGTTTATCATTTCTATGCATTTATGCCGTGTGGCTGCGATTGAGCCAACGATTTGCCATATGGCGGGTTGCTTCATGAATTGCTTTGGATTGCGTTAGGTTCTCTGGAGGCCTTCTTTGCACGGCAAGCGTGCCTTGAGGAATTTATGCGCTGTGGTAATTGTATTAATTTAATATTTATTGATGATGAATTATCGTAAACGCGAATGATTTTGCATAAATTTCTATGGTATTTTCTTAAAAAAAAACTGCTTTCTTACAATACGAACAGGTGTTTTATGAGGCAAAACTGTTTAATTTTTTTTTTCTATATAATTTTTTAAAGAATTTTATAATAAACTTTATTTTTGCAAATTTATATTAAATGCTAGTTCGGCCGAAATTCAATTACAGAGAATTCATATTTCAAACAGCAAAAAACAAATTCCATATTAAAGTTGATGTAATTTTAACCAACATGATCTGATTAATCTATGATTAGTACCAGATCATAACCCTAGCACAATTTCTACTCTGGAATAGCGCTCAAAAGTCTGCCAATAAAATATTTATTTCAATACAATTTTACACAAATTTTTATTAAAAATTCAAAAGTTCAACAACATCTAAACGTTAACGTGATTACTTAACGTTAAAGCACACACGTCCTGAATATTTTTAGCATTTTGATGCCAGAGGGCGTTACGACGCGCAATTAAATCAGCAAAAACCACACAAATGACAAAAACAAAATCGAAAAACAAAAACTTGATTAATTAATTGTATTGCAATGACTCAACAAAAAGCAAATATATATAAGATTTGCAAATAATTATTTTTAAACATTTAAATGATTTCGTTGCTGCCAATTGAGTTATGTGAACGCAGTAAGATAAATGATGCAAAAGATACCTTAATATTAATCATTTATTAGCTGGCTTTGTGTGACAGCCTGGCAACACTGGCGCACATTTATCAACTTCTTGTTTTTTTCTGCTTTTCATTGCAAACTATTTATTGAGTAGCTTTAAATAGGGATCAATTTCAAATGTATATCCTTTTTAAGTAGCACATAAAAATGGGCTGTCAACGCACATTTGTCATTAGCAATGACAGCAGACGGAGTGTTGGAAAGAGACAAAAACCTATGCAATCTGATGCAATTTTTGTTTAAATGGTCGCATATTTTGACACCCCATATGTATAAAAATAAAGTCCTCAAACTCAGCACCGACAATGCCAACAAATGCAGGGATAAATAGTGCAACCAACAGCTACTCAGCCGGTCGAGTGTCAATGCTTTTGTCTTTTTGTTTTTTTTGTTGGGTTTTTTGTTTTGCCCAAAGCCGGAAAAGCCAAACCCCAAAAATATAAAATATAAATGTGGAAATTCAAAAGTAGGGCTTCCTCAATTTTTGACAATTCAATTGTCAAATGCTCTGAATTGTTATTGTCTGCATTGCTCTGTGACTGCGTGCAAAAATGTTAAGTCCTTGCTCATCTTTTGCCCTGCATCCTTACGTCTTTGTGCGGTTTTTTTTTGTTTGTTTGTAACAAAATCATAAACCCTCATAAATATTAAATGTTTAGTAATTTAAAACTGTTGGCAGCTCTATTAGGACAGACAGTGAGCACACACACCTTGTGACAGAAAATAAGAGACAGATTGTGAGTGGAGTAGTGCTTGCAACCCAGTAGAAAATGTTGTGATTTATCTATGAAATATTGATTTTAATAAAAGATTTTTGTATACAAAAATATATAAAAAAAGATATGCATTGAAGTGTATACTATTTAAATTGCAAATAAGCTAAATTAGAACAATTTGAAAACATTTAAAAATCTGCATTTAAAGTTCAAATTCTACGTATATTCGAAAGTATTTTACAGAGTTCACATTAATTTTTTATCATATTTTTAATACTGATGCTGTAACTGAATTAGTTTGTCTTTATTTATAGCATATCATAATAAAATAATGATTTAAATCTCATCCCTGACATCATCATGATTATACGCATCATCATCGCCATCGTCAGCAGCAGCATCAACGCTTTTTATGTCCTTAGTGTCCTTTATGTCATCATCCCCTTTTGTGATTATTGCTGTGATGATATTGTGTTCTCATGCTAACAACCTATGTATTTAGCCAACAGGGTAGGGTGGTGGTGTTGGAACCGCTGCTCGCCACCGTTCGTCGTCGTGTTTTCAGCCATCATCATCGTGTCCTTCGTCCTGATTTATTATTGTTGCATTGTTTTTGTTTGTTTGTTTGTCAAAATTTTGTGGTGTCTGTGCGATTTTCAACGTCTATGCTTTGTATTTGTTTGCACCGCTGTCAAGTGATACGTTAATAATTGCCGCTCGGGTCAGCTTTGTTGTCTCTCATAATTTCTGATGCGGTTACGCAAGGGTATGATTTTTAGGTATAATATTTACTAAAATGTTCCGAATATTGATGAAACCTATTTGAAACAAAACAAATTTTACACTTGAGCGCTTGAACTGTGCTGGGAAACTGAAGCGTGTGATGATTATGCAAAAATCGAGGGTATTTTTTCTCTGCGGAAGATTAGCTAAGTATTATAAGAGGCACTCATTGAAAAATAAAAACGGATGTTATTAATATGGTTTAATAAGAGATAATACTCTTGGACATACATGCTAACAAATTCTAAAAATAAATATTTTATAAAAGGTTGCAAAAATTTAAAGCAAAAAAAAAAACTTTTAATCAAATTTTCTGTTTTCAACGCACGTATTTTAATATAAACACACAAAATCCCTGCTAAAGTTGTTACCAACAAAATATATTAACTTTAAGACGCATACATAAGAAATACAAAGCACAAAACAAAGAAAAGTCAAAGCTCAATTATTTGTCGTAAGCAAAATTTAATGGAATTTGGGGTAAAATAAAAAAAGGAATATATATTTACAAAACATAAAAACAACAAAACAAAATATGTGTAGAAAAACACGTCTGTTGAAAACAGTTTAATACAAATGTAAAAATCTCAACCCTCAAAAATACAACACAGCCAACCAGTCATAAAGGCCTACAAAACACCCACAACAAAACCTACTACGTACAACAAAAACACAAACATTTCACATGCCAAACTTAAAAAAAAAACATATTGTTCAGCATTTAAGCTTCAACACACAGTACAAAAACAACATACACAGAGCAGCAACAGCAACATAAGTTCGGAAATTTCATTATCCTCCATTTTCAAGGGAGTCTTGCAAATAAATGTCTGTTTGTGACAGGACTGCGTTATTTAAACTCACGCCACTACAATGGAGGGCACCCCCAAAAACGGCCATGTACCTCCCTGTTCCTCCCACACTATATAAACGCCACATTTAAACCACCCACAATTGACTCGATTTACGTGTCACATGTATTTGTGCCTGTCACAACGAACACCCTCGCTTTTACCAACTGGGCAGACATTTTCTCGTACGTACTATGTGGCGCTCTTCTGTACTCCCTTCAAAGGGAAATGTCTGCTGTCGTTGAAAGCTTTTGCAGGGTTGCCAATGGCACGCTATACACAAATGTTGTTGGCAGTTTATAATAATGTTGCAGAATAATAATAATAAAAAGTAAACGCGAAAAATATACAAAAATCTTAAAATGCGCAAAATATGCTAAATTAGGTTTGTATATATTTTTTTTATCTGACGCGTTTTTAGGCCTGTAATGTTTGTAAGAAGGCAGCAATTTTGGCGTTTGTAATGCCATTGAATGACTTAAGTTAACATTAAACGCACGAAAAGCTGCAAAGATATGGTAAAGTGTGGTTGCCAAATTTTGTTTAAGGGATTTAGGTTATTGAAATATTTAAATGAGTTTCAAGATGTGCTGCTAAATGTGAATTTATGTTGATATTAGGCAAGAAATTGCGTTAAGGTTTATTTTTGTGTTATAGTGAATTTAAAAGTCTATATATTAACTTTTGATATATAATGTTTATTAAATTACAAAAAATTTATTTAATAAAATCAAAATTTTTTATATGATTTATATAAAATTTACTTTGTATATAATTATTACGCTCCCCTCATTACACATTTGATATGCATGTCATTGTAGCAATTTGACAGGCACAAAATATACAAAATAATAATTGTAAATTAATCAATTTGTTATGCAACTTTAAAATGAAGCGCTTGTTTTGACAGTTGACAAATGACAGCAAAGCATAACAAAGGAGGGATACTAAAAAAATACGTATTCTGACAGCTCTAAACACAAGAAGGCGCCATATTCAAATAACTTGAAAGCCATTGACTTAATTACTTTTTATATGGCGCTTTTGAAAAGCGCATTAAGTACCGCTTTGAAAAGCTTTAAAGCAACACTAAACTACAGCTTAATTGTACTCAAAAAATCATAAATAAGTATTAAGTTACCGTGCACACACACAAAACAGAAAATAAAAAAATATATAAAAAATAAAACCATACAAATGACCACAAGAACAACAACAAGTGTCGCCACAGATGGCGCTTTTCATGCCGTTGCAACCGTGTACAAAAAACACCGCGTGCAGTCTCTACAATTTTTTTTAAGCTCAAGGTGTGAAACTTTGATTATTGTCAAAGCGTAGCTGATTTAAAAAAAAAGTGTACAAAAGAGCATATAAAAAAGTGTACTAAAGTGTGTAGAGAAAAGCGTTAAAAAGGCATACAAAAATTTACAAAAAACATACAAAAAAAGCGTACAGTAAAGAAAAAATCGTAAAAGTTGTAAAAGAGTTGCTCAAGAAAAATATGCACGATCAAAAGGCAAAATTTAATCCGCGCTAAGAATCAATTGTTATTGTGGGCATAACAAAAATATCCCGCAATGCTGGGTAATTTGCAGTGGCATAACGTGGTCCTGCGGCGGCATGCTGTGTAGTAAAGTGGCATAAAATGAGTACTAACAAGTGTAACTACCTTTCTACCTATTTGCAGTGAAACTGACAAAATAAATGCATTTAAATAAATATTTATAAAATATATACAAAATGAAACACAATAATTTAAAGCAGCAAAAGTATTAAAATATATAAAACTATACACTCACATAAGTCTTAACTATATTCCCACAATTTTTATAAATTGCACCAATAAATAACAATGCGCTTTAGTTTTAAAATTTATATAGTAACACCCTACAATAATCCGCTCTAATAAATAGTTTATACAAACAACGCCCTTTTGAAATCAATAAATTTATATGTTATTAAATCCTTTTTGATCCTTTTTCATAATGCGGCACGCTAAAATATATTTTTTCATTGGAAAACTATTGTTCATACCTATATGAAAAAAAAAAGAAATTGTCCTAAAAGTCACAGATGTATGTTGTGCTATTTGAACACGAACAATAGTCGTTCAACTTTGTAACCCGCATAATTTATAAAATATATATAGTAAATGCGTTTTCGCCCCCAAAATGTTACAGGTATTTTTTTTTTATTTATTTAGTTCTCAACGTTTGACCCTTGTAAAGTAATGATGGTCATGGTGTAGTCAATAATATTAATAAATACGCACCTTTTGGGTTGTCAGTTATACAAGTGTGAGCGCATAAATAATGTCACTATTGGACATTTATGCCGATGCTCACAATAAGCCACACTGACACTTTTGGTAAAAACAATAAAATATTGTAACAATAACCTGGTCTAAACGACGTTCTCAGTCGGTATGCGGCATTGTTCTGTGTAACGTGGTGTAAAAAGGTTTAATATTTTGTTCGAAACTATTTATGGGCGTTATTTATGGGATTTTTTTGTTCTTATATAAAATGCTCAATAAAAAAATCTTTATGTGAATTGTTAAAATAAAGCATTAACAATTTTTTTAATATAAAATGATAAAAAAAAACTTCCAAAATTTGTCTACTAATTTTAATTATATTAAATAAAAACTAACTTTTTAAAACAATTTGTTCTTCATGATTTCTATATATATATCTACAACAAAATGAATTTATTATATTTTATGATTATGTGAAAAATGTCACAAATTACAAATACCAGCAATAATCATAAAACAGGACCACCAAAGCCGTGTAGACAAAAAAAAAATATCACAAACATTTCAGCTATTTATATTTTTAACTTTAAGACTAATACAAAATTAAAAAATCAAGACAATCAAATAATTTATAACTGGCGCGCTGTATTGTTGGGCTTCCAAAAATACCTAGAATTCTAAATCGCCAGGCAAATCAGTTAATGTTTTAAAATAAAAATAAAAAACCTTACACAAAAAATTATATCACCCAACAGATATGTTCAAGTTATTGCCACCAACATGCGGCAGTAACATTTCTGAACGTCAACCAAATATTGAACCAAAGAAACTAAACAAAAAATAAAAATATTGCACAAAAATAAAATCATCGAAATAACGCAGAAACACGTTATTTATTATGCGTTCATTATAAATACAGATCGTTCATATATATAAATATATATTTTATATAGCAGCTATAGGTTCCGAATTTATGTTGCCGTGGCTTACAAGTTGTGTTTCTTTGGCACATTTATAAATCATAAATGACAGCGTGAAATGAGAAAGAACTACGTTTATTGTATAAATCTGTGGTTTTATAGCAAGGGTTTTAAAAAGGGGTTTTTATTGGGTGTTTTTATTTTATTACATTTTATTGTTAAGACACATCAGTTAATATTTTTATTGTCACTTAATCATTAATTATTTAAAGTTTTTTTTCAAAACTTTTGCTAAATTTCAATTTTCTCTTCTATCATTTCAGGTGAAAAACCCTTCAAATGCGAACACGAAGGTTGTGATCGTCGTTTTGCAAATTCGTCAGATCGTAAGAAGCACTCACATGTTCACACCTCTGATAAACCCTACAATTGCCGCATAAATGGCTGTGATAAGTCCTATACGCATCCGTCATCGTTGCGCAAGCACATGAAGGTAGGTTGAGTTTTAATTTTTAAAAAAATATTTGGAGTTTAGAAAATGTATTAAAAATTGAAAAATATATATATATTAAATCATCGTTAAATATATTTTAAAATAAAGAATTCCAATGGTATTCAATATTTTAAAGTGTAGCAACTCATTTTTCAAATATTTAATTATCAACTTCGGTGAGAAATGTATTTAGCTGGTTTAACCTTTACAACGATGCAATTTAAAATTTATTAAGGAACTAGTATATTATATAATTCAAAATTGTTTCAATTTGTAACGTTAAATTTAATTAAAAAAAAATATTTTTTTTTTGCTTTCAAAAATCTTCCGACGGCATTTTAACAACTCCGACATTTTCTGACTTCTGGCAACTCTGTTGAGCTTTTGCCATTACATTTTATAACTTAACTAATTTCGTCTTCTTCTTTTTTACTCTCTTCACTCTCAGGTTCATGGCAACATCGACGAAAAGTCACCATCTCACGGTTACGACAGCGAAGGCGAGGAGTCCTCATCGTCCAGCATTGTCACGGGCGGCGCGCAAACACCGCCCTCGGCCCGTCTCAACACCGACGCCAGCAGCGTCAACGGCACCGTCAAGTCCTCACCGCACTCCATCAAATCGGAATCCAGCAGCGGCATGCACAGCGTGCACATGGGTGCCTCCTCCAGCGGCAGCAGCAGCACCGTCGGCAGCACGCATCACACGCAGGTTCATCACAGCAATGGGCTGAACAGCAGTCATAGCCACAACAACAACAACTCGTCCACCAAGTCACCCGCATTACAACTGATGTCTTCGTCCGCCTACTTGCCGCCACCACTTGGACCGCCGCCTTCGTTGACAGCAGCCAGCGCCGGCGGTCACCATCATCATCATCACCATCCGCATCAGCATGGCATGTCGGCGGTTTCACCGGGCGGCGGCGTCGCCAGCAGTAGCAGCAATTCAGCTGCCGCATCCATGGCATTGGTCAGCGGTCATCATCACAATCATCATTTGCTGTATCATCCGGCGCAGCATCATCCGCCCAGCGACTGGTATCATACAGCGGCACCAGCAAGCGGCGCCGATGCAATGAATCCATTGAATCACTTCGGCCATCATCATCATCATCACCATCTGATGCATCCGGGCGCGGCGACGGCCTATTGAAGTTGGTAGAGCGGCGCAAATGTCGGTGGGCGGTGGGCTTTAGGCGGTGTTGCATCTATGAGATGTACAACAACTACAACGCATTGTTACATTGTAATGTAGTAAAGTGTCTGTCTGTCTGTGTGTGTAAAAAAACCAAAAATCAATTAAACGAAATAAACTTCTTACCTGAATGCTTATTAAATAAAACAAAAATATAACGTAAGAGAAAATTTAAAACTATAAAAACTAATTAAAAAAAAAAGAAAATCTTTTTTGAAATTGTTGTTAAAATTTGCTACACCTCTTTTTTTTTCCTATTTTTTATTTTTTAGTTATAAACACTTGAAATTTTAAAAATTCTTGCTTTTGCTCTATATATATTAAAAATATAATTAGTTAAAAGAATTGTACTTGTATTATATAGAAAATAAAATAAAAATTAAATAAAAAATTTAAATAGTAGTCTTAAGCCTCTAAACTAGCTTTAGGTAGTATAAGTCTTGATTTTAGCATTAGAATTAAAATAGCTTTTCCAGTACAAAAACTGCTAAATTAGTATTGCATAAAAATATTAACACTGCAAAAAAAATATTGTTACATTTAAATACGTACTTTGCGAAAACAAGTTCGGCCTTAGATTTACAAAACACAACCCTACATAAGTATTTAGCAAACTACAAAATTGCATACAAAATTTTAATAAAAACTAAAACATAAAATAAAAAAAACCAAACAAACCACATGCATTTCTAATTTCTACAAAATTTCCAAATACGTAAAATTTGCTAAAATCTACTAAAAAATATTAAAACAAAAAAATCTCTTTAAAAAGAAAACTAAATACTATGTTACCGAACAGTGCCTGCCGCTTAATAATCTCAAACAAAGGAAAATGCTACACTTTTTTAAAAGCACCAAAATTTTCAAATTCATAACACATTTTGGCGCAATATTTCTGATGCCACATTCATTTTACAGCTATGCGCCATTTTGACAGACTCTATTAAATTCGCTTTTTCTATTAACCCTTAAGTGTATATTGTACAAAATGAAACCGCTTCGCTTATTATTTTGCCTTGAAGTTGTTTTTTCCCAGCACTTTGCTATATGACACTCACAAAAAATACCATCAAATTAATAGTTTTTAATATTATTAAAGCAGTTTTTAATATTAAAACTACGCTAATAGTGTAAATTATTGTTTTAATTATTAAATTACTTTAAATGCCATTAAATACTATTGAGAACTAATGAATACTATTGAATTATTTTTGTTTTTAAATGAAAATCAGTTTTAAGGCTATACTATTGAATCAATATGTGTGCTATATATTATATATGTCATTCCATAGACTTGTTGTTTTAATAGTATTTAAAACATTGATTTTCATATAAATTCAAAAATAGTATTTCGTATTTTTAAATTGTATATAATGTGCATACAATAGAAATTTCAATTCTCTTTTAAATAGCATAAACTATTAATGGTATGGTGTTTTTTTTTTGTAACTGAGTATAATTTGAAAATGCTCCATTTGCGCCTGTAAATAGTTTTTAGTTTAGTTCAATGCGTTAATAAGTTGGTGTTTTTGAAATGAACAAACATTAAAACAATGTAAAAAATTAAAATATGTCTGCATAAATATTTATATATATTTAGTTTAAGCATTAAAACTAATGTGTAAATTATTCTAATTTAAGCAAATGTATTTCTTTTACATTTTTCTTTTAGTTAATTTAAAGCCGACGTATATATAAAACTATAAAATATATGTTTATCTATGAAGGATTTCTGTAATTATTATTGTAATCAAATTTGAACAAAATGCGATAAATTCTTTCCAAATAAAATCTATATAAAACTGATTGCAAAATATATAAAATTGTGTGTTTTATTTTCAATTTCACTAGTAAAAGTTTTCGAGGGCTAAGAGGTAATACAGAAAATAATGATCCGAAATTTTAGTTGGATTAGACATCAGTGATTTTTTAGGTATATAATTTTGGTTGGATAGATTTAGAATAAAAATATCTATTATTAATATTATTAGTTAATAACCCTTTTACCGGTCAAATTTTAATTGTATCTTAATATTTTTAGTTTTGGATAATATTGGTAAATATTAAAAAAATGAATGTTCTTGAACATAAGTTATTTCTACGAACACATTTTGGAATTCTATTTTATGTGGAGGAAAAGTTATTAGGGAACATTTCGGTGGATTTTGTCAAAATGTCACATATATAGAATTCAAAATGTTATAAAAGGTTGGAAACTGTTTTTATTAATAGACTATCAGCCTAAATTTACGCCTTGTAGCAAATATTTAAACATCCAAGTTTCAAAAAACTTGCCACAAAACTCTTAATATTTTTTTTTAAAAATGATATATATGCTGTTAGTTAAAAGATGCTAGCCACAACAGTAATGGAAATGGTGAAATTTACAATAGATTCACGGTAAATATCCTGAATTGCGGTACAATTGCAGCAAATCTATTGGCCTTTTTTGACATTTGGCTACTATAAAAAAGGCAAATGGCGTACTTTTTCCATACGCTAGATTTATTCACAATACATAAGTATATCCAATGGTGTAAAAAGGTGTCAACACAAATATAGCATTTTAATGGTAAAAGAGAAAATAAAAATACGTGGTAAAAAATGATTTCTTTTCAAGTTATACCTTGCTGACAACAACGCCACCAGAATTGGTTCATTTGCAAAAAATGTTTCAAGTCGTTGTACAATATTACAATCGAAGGCTATATAAAGACGATGCCGATGTTTAGCATTGATTCTAACATATATAAAAATCCATTTGATTCCATCGCATCGTATTTGTTGGATATTTGAGAGATGTTTGATGGCTGTAAATAACTTGATATTTAGGGCAGTGATATTTCTGGTAATCATCTGTGTTTTCTTAGTGTATAAAAATCATTACAAATTTATTAAATACTTGAGAATAAATTTTTGTCATTTTTCAGGAATAATTTCGACATATTTTTGTCAAACATACAGAAAAATGGAATATTTTGGGAAAAGTATAACAGGTTGTAAAAACAGGCAACTTGTGATACAAACTCCGCCTTTTGTCTTTTTAAAATATCCCCGGACAAAATTTCTGACATTTTGTTCAGGAATATTTTGAGCAAATTGCGGACAAATACACAAATAAATGGAATATTTTGGGAAGTGTATAGCATCCCTCGACAGTGTCGAAGCCGTTAAAAAGGATTTTTTGACATATTTTAAACAGACAAAGGCGGAGTCTGTATAATCAGCTGTCTGTTTTCTGCCCGCACCCATTATATGTCGTGAATCTGAATTAAAATTCGAAAAATTGAGAACCAAAAATATTCCATTTATCTGTGTGTTTGCGGGAATTATACACGAAATATTCAGGAAAAATGCCAGAAATTATGACTCGGGATGGTGTCAATTTTTTTTGGAATTTAATAGGTATATTTTGCGAACGAGCAGAAACCAGAAACCACAAACTCTGACTTTGTCTGTTTGAAAAATCCTTCCAAACTGCCTCGATCCTGTCAATAAATTTTGTATGGGGATGTCCCTGCCAAAAATGTTGTCTTGGGTATATTAAACTTGAAAAATTCAAAAATATATAAATTAATTTCTTTTTTAAAAAGCATATTTTATGCACCGAATACTGACAGATTAATGTTCAAAAATATATCGACTAATTGTCTTTATGTCGACATTGATTATAAGACCGACTTACAGTTTCTATAGTTTAAGTTGTTTAAAAGTAGGACAGCAGCAGAACTATTAGTCGAAAATTAAAAAAAAAAAAAAACAAATGTCACGAATAAAACTACTAAACATTTATATGGTGTCACCGGGTGCAAAGTCGTAAAAATGTTATGAACATGGAAAAATTAAAATAAATAATCATATAAATTTTAGCAACATTCGAATTAAAAGATATTTTATATATCTGTTAACTCGAATGTTGCTAAAAGTTTCAGTTTAACAAAACTATTATTATTTTTAGATAATTCTTAAGTAGTTTTCAACAGTTTTATTGATAAACTTAACAAACGTTTAGTGATTTAAATTCATCTTATTGCTGAGAAGTTGATATAATCTAAATAAATATAAAAATTCTAAATTTTTGCAATAAAATAATGAATTTTATAACAAAAACCTAATAGGACCCAGTATTTTACGCCAAAATTACACATTTTGAAATCATAGTCATATAAAGTATTTTTTTTTCCAAAAGCATTAGTTTACTATCGTCTACAGCTAAGAAAATTATAGATACTCAATTAAATGCGCGTATTATGAAAAAGATAAGTTGTCCAAAATTGGAACTGCAACAAGATTTACGACTCGCGTGCTCGAACTCCCAGCGTTCGCGCACTTAGTTGCTGACAAAACACTCAATGCAATTCACCAACAACTGCATCGATTTGCATTCACCGAAAAATTGTTTTGAGTTAAATGTGCGCGCCAGTTACCAGGCGGCAGTAAATTATGTGCGCCCAAAATTTGGTTTGGCAATAACAGCAGTTCTTATAGCAATACAAAATAAACCCCAAATGAAATAATCAAATAAAAGCAATAAAGTACCACTCGGAGAATTTGATATAGGAATATTTTGAATGTTGTTTAGGCCAGTCATTTTTTGATAGCGTCCGTAGGTTAGTAGTGCGAGACAAATGGTTGTGGATTCAAAACCCGCAAGTATAACATTGAAATATAAATTGCTGTGTTGAAATCACGAAGAGCTCGATTACTAAAAGTCAGAACGTATAATGAAAATGTGCTTGATCGGTTGATTGTTACTTGTAAATATACTTCATATATCACTAAGGTAACAATAATTATTTTAATGTATTTGTAACTCTGATTTCGAAAATGCGGCCAGTTTCATCAAATAGTCTCTAGTTTTTGAGGTATATACCATTTTTCGAAAAATGTAAAAACCATATCAATATCTCAAAAACTAGATTCAATATAATAAATCTGATGCCATTTTAGAAATCAGAGTTATATATATATATATTGAAGAATTATTGCACTTTTACTGAAGAAAATATATATTTTTTTTTTCAATACAATGTGTGCCAGAGCATCACGAGAGAACGAACAGTCGGACTTGCCTAATTCTTTTTATATTTTGTTCGTGTCAATGGAAGAGTGGTTTAGGAAAAAAGAAAAGTCGGAAAAACCCTAAGGAGAAGCCGGAAAATCGAAAATATCTAAATTTGACCCTAGGACTAAAAAATTTGGGCAGAGTGTTCATCTCTTGACGTATGTGTGCACTACGAAGGGATTTTTTGAAATTCTCCTACTAAGGTACACAAATGGGCGTGGCAAAATTGAAATTTTAATTAAAAATATCGGTGCAATTAAGATAAGCACAGTCAGGAAATTTAGCTCAGTGACGTATATTGTAGTTCTTTATCTTTTTTACAAATGACTAAAACTATAAAAATGTTGTAACTCCTGACTTACTAAGATTAGAGTTATATAAATCGAATAATAATAATAATAGTTTGGCACTACAGTCCTATAAGAACTTAGGCCGAGCTCTCTCGCCATGGGAGACCTACAGTTTATTGCCGAATCCGAACGGCGGGTGAGAGCTTTTCATAGGCAATGTTTTACTCTCGTAGGTTTGCCATTTACTGCCAAGAGGTATCGCGGTATAGAAAAATATTTCTATGAAAAATTGTTGTTAGCCCCAGTCCAGGCTTGAACCGGGGTACTTTCGGCTCGCAGTCCAACGCACTAACCACTGAGCTACCGCGGCTAAGATTTATTTTACAATCTCCAATCGTCACATAGAATGTGAGCGGGATTGGATTAAAGGGCGTGGCATCTCCCATATAGTTAAAACTTTAAAATTGCTGTAACTCCTGACATACTATGAATTGAGTAATAATAATGAAAACAAATGTTCATATTTAAAACTCCAATCGTCACGTAGAATATGGGCGAGATTGCACAACGGGGCGTGGCATTTCTCATATAACCAAAACTTTAAAATTTCAAGAACTCTTTACTTACTAAGAGCAGAGTTATATAAATCGAAACAAAAAATTATATTAAATATTGTAATAGTCACTTAGAATGTGGACGGAATGGGACAATGGGGCGTGGCATCTCCCATATAACTAAAATTTTAAAAATGCTAACTCCTGACTTGCTAAGAGCAGAATTGTACAAATGGAAACGAAGGATCATTTTAAAATGTTAAATAGTAAAGTAGAATGTAAGCAGGATTGGAAAAATGGGCATGGCACTACGTTCCATGTGGGCGGGAAAAATTGTGACTAGGCTTGCACTAAAATGGGAAAAAGGGGTGTAAATGTATCCACACATTAAAAACGATATAGTTTTGCATTTACAAAAACGTAGCACGGGCGCAGCTGTGGTCGGGTCCAGCTAGTACAATATATAAATAAAAATTTTGAAATTTATTTTTTAAAATATGATGCCATCAAAATACCATCTTGAAATTTAGCATGAACATTATCAACAAAATACATGATTTTTTTTTAGAATTTTAAAAGGGTCCTTTCTAAGACATAAAATTTGTCGTGCAACGATAATGACCACGGACCACTTGTTAAAGTATAGAAGTTGCAATTTAATTTCTCTAAAAGCTTGTGTTATTAGCTTTAAAACGAGCCATCAACGTTTCTAGCAATTCTACTTTAAAAGATATTGAAATACGAACAACTATGGAAAAGTGTTTTTTGTCCCATTTTTTGAAAGTTTGAACCATTGTATCTCTAGAAGTAATGGTCGAAAAATGAAAAAAAAAATGGATCAATGTATATCTCAATTAGCTTTATCGAAAAGGTAAAAACTCAAATTTTACATTTTTAGGCCGATTTTCAGGTCGATTTGGCCCATATACAAAAATGTATTCCAAATATTAGTGTATTTAGGTTCGTCTAATTTAAATACATATATATGTTTATATGCAAACACACCCAGAAAAAAATACTATATAAATAATAGTTTTTACTATTAAAAATAGTCAATAGGATAAATTATTATTTTAATCGGAAAATACCATTAAATACTAGAAAATACCATTACATTGCCATTGAGTTTATATGAAAGATTTATTTTTTGTATGCTATTAAATCAATAATTAACCTATTGCCTAATTTTAATGGGATTTGAGGGTATTTTTTTCTGGGTGTATGCTGCTTTTTGAACTGAAACAATTGATGTGTTTTTCTGTAAACATATTTATATTCAGATTGTTCCAAAACATGTTTGGATTTTGAATAAATTAATGTTCCAATTCACACATTTTTTTTTGTTTAGATGTGATACTAATTGTTTCCGAATGAATATACATTATTTTTAGGCGAAAGTTTTCATGAATGAAGTATACGAACATAATTTAAATCAGAGCTCATTACAACACTGTTCCAGTCTTATTACAATCTTGTTTTAAATGATTTATCAGACAATCCAAATTATGTCTACATAAAGCTCCAAACATATATGTTGTGCTGCAATATATTTGGGAAGCGCCTTTTTTGTAGCACGTATACACACAGGGAAAAATTATGTTTTGCAGCAAACATATTATGTTACACGTTACATACATGAATGTTCAGGATTTTAACATAAATATGTTAATAATATATTATAACGATAAGTCATGAAATGAATACCAAAATAATTTAAAAATGTTTGAATTCAAATCCATTTAAAGACATCAAATTTATAATTGCAAATATATTATGTTTCCTGCTCACAAAATTTTTGTCTGCGTGTAAATTTAAAATAAACGAGTGTAGTGTGATTTGTTGTTATTTCATTCGATTTCATTTCAATGGTTACTACTTCATTGGGGACTATTTTGAGTTGCACATTTTATTTGCGGTTGTAGTGCGAACCAAATGTGTGCGGTTTTATAGTTTCAACTTGTTTGTGCAAAATTAGTATCAAATAATGAGTCTGATTTTTGTTTTATTTTGTTTTTTTGTAAATGTGTTCAGTGGTTATGACAATTATGTCGACACTAATTTGTTGTCATTCATTTGTTTTAACTCGCAAATATGGTAGAGTTAAGTAAAAAATCCAAAACTATAATAAATACACAATTTTACTCTATTAATAAATTTGAATTAAAAAACTAATTTAAATTTAGTGAATCATAATTTTAACATGATGACATGCACTTGCACTAATGCTTTCGGACTATATATTCTGAAATAACAAAAAAAAATCAAAATAGAACCATTGAAGCCCTATCATCATGGCATTTTGCTTCCAAGCTGTCTAGCACGACTTTTCAATTCAATTTGAAATTCGTATTATTTTTGTAGATTTAACTGCGTCGCCCAAGATACCTCATGGACGTAGGTATTTTCCCAAGAAACCAGATGGTATTGGGAACGTTATACAGTGTGTTGAAGTGTTCAAATGGGGGACAAAACTTCATGTACTCTCTGAACATCAAAAATATTTTAATAATTTAAATAGTCCTAGTAGGGAAGTGAGATCATGGCTATACAAATAAAATAAATTTTATTCATTCATTCTTCATATTAGGATTCATTTTATTGAAGAACCAGCCGTAATATTCATTACTACAACATGTCAATGTTATGAAATCATTATCAAAATTTGATGAATGATTAAAAAAGTGTTCATTAATTTGAGGAAATATACGCGAAGAATAGGTTTCATCACATTAATGTACAAATAAGTTACGAATATATGTATATCATATTGAAGTATGTTGTGGAGGACAACTCGCACATTTGGGCAGGGGCTTCAAATCCTCTTTGGAATTCCTGGAACGAATACAACAACGTGCGATATATTTAATAGGGGATGATTATATTTCATCCTCTATTGGTTATCTTGAGCCATGAAGGACCGTTGGGTGTGTAACTCTGTTTTATAGGTATTACAATGGTAAGTGTTCGAAGAAAATTCATGGCCTTATTCCACCAGGTCGTGTTTTCACTCGTTCTACTCGAGTATCGAACATAGCGTAGTCCACTCGGCTCTCAACAGAATCAACAGAATAGGTCTTTTTTATTGACTAGTAACACCCATCCCAAACCGTTAGACATAGGAACATGAAGTTCAACTGAGGGTTAATCACCCGACGGAGGCGCGCAATTATATGGGATTTTTTTAAATTTCGCACTGTAAGGTACAAAAATGGGCGTGTCAATATTGAACTTTTAATTCAAAATATCTGTGTACTAAAGATAGCCACAGCTATAAAATTTGGCTTTGTGTTGTATATTGTGATTCTTTATCTTTTTGACAAATATTTTGGACAGAGGAGCTTGGCACCCATATTTCTAAAACATTAAAATTAATAAAAAGTTATCAATCTCAAAAAAAAAATTATATAGAATGTTTGTCGAAAATATTTTATTTTCGGTAATATTTATTTTTTTAGTTTTTTAGGAACATTTTGTTTTATTTTTTTTAGATAATTTTTTGTGAGATTTAAAAAAAAAACAAAAAATAGATTTGAGATTTTTTTAAAAGAAAAACATTTTTTTTTTCAAAAATATTTTTATGCTAATTATTTTTGTTATGAAAGTTTTTTTTTCGATAAAAACTGTTTAAAAGAAAAAAAAATTGTTTTTTTTTTTAAATAAAGAAAAAACATTTTTTTTTCCTTATAAATTGTATACGAAATTGTTGTATTTTATTTGTGGTAAATTTGAAATTTTGTCGCATTTTCGAACGTTTCGTCTTACTGTACCTCGTTTGAAAATTATGGACCATATAACGTCCTGTAAATATGTTCTTTTGGTACAAAATGGAGTTGCCATACAATTTTTTTTCAATATATTAAATCAGAAGTAAAACTAGAAGTAAATTAAAAGGATTTGTAAAACAAAATTCTAAATAAATTAAAAAAATTCCATTTTCATAATAATAATTTAAATCATTCAAGATGATTCAAATAGAAATTGAAATAGAAAAATATGAAAAAAAAATGAGATCGATAGCTGTATCGAGAATCGCTATTTTTTTCATAGAATTTTAATTAAAAATTAAATTTTGTTAATTTTATATTAAAAATTGTTACGGAAAAAACTCAGCTTATAATTTTAAAGTTTTTAATATAACAAATGATTCGGCAACATATTTTCCAAAAACTTTTAATTTCACGTCACCGTTAGGTGGCAACACCAACGCGTATTCGTTTGTGTGAACCACATTCGCCCGCGTCTGACACAACTTTAGATTGGCGCGCGCGCCATATGCAAATTTCAAATTCGCCAACAAAATGCAATAACACCATCACAACAACTGCAACAGAATATGAACAACCACTGCAACAACAAGATGAACAATGCCAGAAACGATTTAAAATCCCGTATCCATTGAATAACGAACGTGAGTAGCGTGTGACTTATGGACGTCGCACCGGCATTCGGCGGAATTATCCGTATGTGCAGACAGATGTGAAATTGTATTTGGAAACGAGAGCGCAAAATGCTGGGACGGACTCCCAGGGCACTGCAATAGCACAAGCAAAAGAAACAGCAACGAAGCAACGGACACTGGCAGCAGACACCATGCAAAGGTTGCCAGAGTGTGGGCACACGAGATGACCCAGCGGTAAAAGCCATCATGATATTCAATGATGATTTCTCAACAATTTTGTATTCGATTAAACTCGATACTGCACCTAATTTTCGAATTACATTCATCCGGAGGTTTCATAGGCAGTGTGAGTCGAAGAACAAATGAGTGATCACCCAGAGCAGTTTAGAAATATTTTTTCGACAAATTTCAAGACAACAAATGTGGAGTTTGTATCACAAGCTTTCTATTCAGACCGTACCCAAAATATGCCAAAAATCTGCCATTTAAATTCGACGAAATTTCACAACTTGCTAAACACTTCCCAAAATATTCTATTTATCTGTGTGTTTGCCGGAAATATGCTGAAAATATTCCTGTAAAATTACAGATATTTTGTGTCGGACATAATAATAATAGTTTGGCGCTACAGTCCTGTATAGAACTTCGGTCGAGCTCTCTCACCATTTGAGCAGTGCGTGTTATATTTGTACTCAAATTGGTGGGACCTACAGTTTATTGCCGAATCCGAACGGCGGGTGAGAGCTTTTCATAGGCAATGTTTTACTCTCGTAGGTTTGCCATTTACTGCCGAGAGGTAGCGTCGCATAGAAAAATGTTTTCTATGAAAAAGATGTTGACAGTCGCTGGGGATCGAATCACGGACCTTTCGGCTCGTAGTCGAACGCACCAGCGACTTTTCGCTTGTAGTCCAATGCAGTAACCAGACGAGCTACCGACGCGAATGTGTCAAACATGCTTGATTTATTAAATGAATATTTTGAAATTGGCACAGGGATTATCCATTATCTGAATTATTATTATAATAGTTTGGCGCTACAGTCCTTAGGCACAGCTCTCTCTCTATTTTGAGCTGTTATATTTGTACTCAAGGTGGTGGGACCTACTGTTTAATGCCAAATCCTGAGAGCTTTCCATAGACAATGTTTACTCTCGTAGGAGTAAACTTTGACTGCCGACAAGTAGCGTCGCATAGAAAAATGTTTTCTATGAAAAAAATATGTTGACAGTCAGAGGAATTGAACCCGGGACTTCGGTTTGTTGACCAACGCACCAGCGACTTTTTGACTCCAAGTCCAACGCACTAATCAAACAAGCCACTGACGCTACAATCTGAATTACAAAGTAATATACCTTTTCATTCAAAGTGAAAGGGTATCTTCAATTCGGGCATCAGTTCGTATTACCCAGAAGTAGGCGTTTCCGATAAGGAAATGATCAACGTCACCTCCAGAGTCGATTTGAAATCACGATTACAGGAAAACCCGAACAGCTAGAAAACTGAAACTCGACAGATAGATTATTTTTCTATAACCTGCGCTGTAGGTAATAAAAATGGGTGTGATCGGTTGCTTGTTACTTGCGATACAACTTCATATGTAATATGCCTCATATACCGGTCAAATATATGCTCATGAGGTACATAGAGCATTTCACTTTAAAACCCCTTTCTTTATGATCAAATATACAGAAAAACTACACCCAGAAAAAAATTCCCTCAAATCCCATTAAAATTGGCCAATAGGACAATTATTGATTTAATAGTATACAAAAATAAATCTTCTCAATGGCAATGTCATGGTATTTTCTAGTATGTAATGGTATTTTCCGATTAAAATAATAATTTATCCTATTGACTATTTTAAATAGTAAAAAAAACTATTATTTACATATTAATTTTTTCTGGGTGTAGTAATACTCGAAATTCGTTACATCTACCCACTAGTTCAGATGGGTACTCAAATAAAAGGAAATTCTTTCACAATTAAATTATTTTTAGTTGATCTATAGAATGCATTTCTAGAATTTTTAGACCGAATTTAAAAATATGACTACTTAGAAATTTTACCGCTGGGGAACGTTGGAAGGGTGAATATGAGGTAACCGTGTGGTGCGGAAAGAAAACCCGCTGCAGACAAAGTGCTCTGGCACCTTGTCGATGACGAGGATGAGGATAAAAATGACTGCACTGCACGTAAGCGAATGAAGTTGGTCGTGTTTCGCAGAATGGTGCAATATTGCATATTTGTCAGTTCAAGACAGATGGACGGACTGGCAGACAAATAGTACTGCAGACGGCAGGCACATGCAAACGATGCAGTACGATGAAGTAAAAGAAGGAAAAGGAAGGATTTCGAAAAAGTACGGATTAGATGCAGCACTTTGCATTTGTGGGAGGCATACAAAGCACTGTAGCTGCAACAACCTGCAGCATAAAGGCAAAAAGTTTCATCAACCACATTATCATCAACATTATCATCATCATTATCGTCATGATTGTCGTCATTGTGTTCAACGTATTTTTGCAGCTCAAACAAATGATATACAAAATGTTAAATAAATAATGATATCACATGGCAAGTGATACGTTTTAGTTTAGTTTTTTTAAGTTTTAAGTAGCTCTTGTGTGAATCGAAATACAAATTTTATACTAATATTAAAAGAGTTAACTTTAAGATTGAAATTTGTTAAGTCTAGTTGGAAAATTTATATGATTTAGGTACTTTGATACTCAACAAAACATTAAAAATTAGAATTAGTCAAATAGAATTTACCACATAAACCAGACACACTCGATAATGAGTAATAGAGTTGATTATAATGCGAGAAATACCCAAATATTTGCTATCTCACTAAAGAATGAATACATCTCACCCAGCTTTTATATGGGCACTGTGGATATAGTGGAGTCAGCTCTTCTTGGCATTTTGGCCATTTTAAATCAATGTGACCCCCGTTTGAACGATCATATATTGAATGTTATTTAATTGGGGACAAACATATTTTTTCTCTACTGGTCTGTTTTATTTTTTTAGATATTCAAGAGAAATAAATGGCCTGATTCCACCAGGTCGATATTCAAATGGACTTTATAAATTACACCGTCCGACACTATTTTGCACATATGAAAAAAATCGACGAATACGTGAAACTAGGGATCATTCTAAGAATTTTGAATTACAAATGCATAGAATAATTTCATAATATTTTTTTTATTTTATTTTTTACGTAACATGCTGCGATCACACTGAGAACGTATATAAAAACGGTTTTCCAATATCAATTCATTTAAAAGTTTTATGTCCATTTGAAATGTATACGGAGGGAAATAAAATTCTAAAACTCGAGAAGAATTCGGCTAGAAAGAAAAATAGTAGAATTTGACAATATCAATAAAATACTACTAAAATTCAAGAATTAGTCATCTGGATATCAAGAAAGCTTAGTTGTCAAAAAAGCAAACAACGTTTTTTCAACTGGATTTTCAGAATTTAATTTCTTGATTATTAAAAATCAAAAAGAACACGCAAAATTGTTGCTGTATTCATCGCAAAAAGAACACGTGTTCATATGTTGTTGTTGTTTTCATCGATATTACTCTGTCTGTATACTTTGTTTTGCTAGGTCGCCATCTGTTTGTTATTCTGCCTGTTGAAAGTAATTAAGCCAAATTTTTCTAAATATTCAGATAATAAGTTCTTAGGTTTCAAAAAAGTAACTAAGTACAATTTGTCTGGATTGCAATTTTTTTCTTAAACGGCATGATATAAAGGGTTTTTCAAATGGGACGCCACAAAAGTAGAGCGACAGAGACAGCAAACGACGCCATATTTCTTGCCGCTCTTTTGACATTTATCTTCAGTAAGGTTTTCATGATGGAAAGATATACGAGCCAACAACGAGTCGAAATTATTAAAATTTACTACCGAAATTCGGAGTCAGTGGCCTCAACGTTAAGAGCGCTACGTCCAATTTATGGTCGTCATAATCGTCCTAGCAGATCAACAATTGAGCGTATAGTGGAAAAATTTGAATACACAGGCACAGTACAAAATGTTCCCTTGCCAGTGAGACAAAGAAGTCCCCGTAGTGTCGAGAATATTGCTACCGCTGAGGCTTCAGTTGAAGAAAGCCCAAATGTGTCTCTCACACGTCGTTCTCAAGCGTTTGGGCATCTCTGTGACATACTTGTGGCGAATTTTGCGAAAAGATCTTGGCCTACATCCTTACAAAATCAAATTGACGCAAGAACTGAAGCCGCCTGACCACCAGCGTTGTATGTTCGTGAATTGGTCTGAGCATCAACTTGTAAATGATTCGGATTTTCATCGAAAAATCATCTTCAGACATCATGGTCAGACAGCAATCCACACGTACTCCATAAGTCATCATTGCATCCCGACAAAATTACGGTTTGATGCGGTTTATGGGCCGTACTTCTTACGTGATGATCAAGACCGGAACGTTACAGGGAATGGGAATCGCTACCGTTCAATGATAACCGAATATTTTTGGCCCCAATTGGATGATATGGACTTGGAGGACATTTGGTTCCCACAGGACGGCGCCACAAGCCACACAGCGAATGCCACAATCAATTTATTGGAAACCAAGTCGATTAACCGCCTCGGTCGTGCGATTTGACGCCGTTAGACTATTTGCTGTGGGGCTACGTCAAGTCTATGGTCTTTGCCAACAAGCCAGCGACGATTGATGAACTTCGTACGAATATCGAACGTGAAATTGCAGCAGTATCGGCCAATTTATGCTTGAAAAACGTCGAAAATTGGGTTCAGCGTCTCTCTTCGCGTCGCTCTTTACAATGTTTGCATGTAGGTTTTTCACGAATAGAACAACAAAGCACATCCAGACAAGCAAGCTTCAGTGCATGTATGAATGTTAAAGATATAAATAGAAAAAACGATTGGTTTCAGTTCGTAAACATACATTTGGGTTCAATTTTGAATAAATACCAAGTTAATTTCATTCCATTGTTATCTAAATACACTATACAATAGACATCTGCACAAATGGTTTTGAAGTTTCCTCTGCAAATATGCACTACTGCACTCTACAGTTTTGAATTCATTTCACAAATGACAATCGACAGTATTATAGTGAAGTCTCTTTGAGCGACTTCACTTTACTTCAGTATTTGTTTCATTGGTGTCAAGCACTGTCAAAACATCAAGCCATTCAAAACATTCAATGTTTTGCTTATGTTTTGTTTTGACAGTACTTGGTTCTTTGTTGTTGTGAGCAAGACATTCATTTGATTTTCAAGCATAGAGTTGACGACACTAAATGTTTTGAAACGAAGTGAATGTCTTGAAGTGGGTTTCAAATGGACTTGTGCAGATGTCTACTATACAATGCTTATGGGTAACGCGCGGAAGGTTTATACACAACCAACAGAAGAGGATAAGGTGTATAAGGTAAGTAAAAACGGTTTCAGAATAATATACATAGATTAAATTAAATAATAATCAAAATAAAATAAACAATTCAATTACATTATGTATTCCAAGAAGTCATTTAATATACAAAAATACATATAGATAATTAAATTCTAAATAAACAATAAATTACCTAAAATATATTTTTTTATGTTAGCTTCGAAATAATTGCTTTTAGTTACTTTCAACATATCGAGAGACACACGCACAAACAGATGGCACTGACAGACGGACAACGCAAAACATAATAGCGACAAAGCAAGATCGAAAAAACAACAACTATACGAACAAGTGTTCATTAAATTTTGGGACGAAAACAACAACAACCTTTTTGATACCTAAGAAATTAATAACTGAATTCAAGACTTATTCTACTTAGATACTTTTTTGATACCCAAGAAATCAATAACTGAATCCAAGAATAATTCTACTTAGTTACTTTTTTTGATATCAAAGAAATCAATAACTGAATCCAAGAATAATTCTACTTAGTTACTTTTTTGACAACTAAGAAAATCCATTTCTTGAAATTAAGTATTTTTCGGTATTGTATATCACTCCGTATACTTCTTGATTCCTTCTGGATTTTAGAACTTTTTTCCCTCATAGTACACGAGATATTTTAAAAATCAATTAAAATTTATTAAGTGCACACAAAAGCTGTAAATCGAATAACCATTTTTATGTTTATAATCAATGTTGTCTTAGCTTTGAAGTACATCCAACATTTTTTAATTGTTTGACCAAATATTTGATTGCTTTTCAAATGTAAATAAAAGCATTGCCCACGTGTATTTTATTTTTTAGCGTACTTTAAGAATATATAGATATTTTTCATGTGTGCATTGTTATTGTAAATTAAATTTATTTTTAATTGAGTATATTATTAAATTTGCTATAGTTAAAATTTTATTTTATTGTAGCACTGCCATCGCACCATATGAATCTCCATCTTTAGCTAACGTTGAATTGTATTTATTATCAGACAATCTCAAACATCTACCATAAATTGATAAATCTTCATGTGCGTGTCATCGCAATCACGTAGTAACCTGTGCGCACCTCCCCTTTCACACTCATATTTTTTATTTTATTTTTTTCAATTTTTTTCGAAGTCGTTTCGATTTGCGTGTCGAACTGTGGTCTAACGATAAATTTAATTGCGCCTCATGTAGCAGCAACAAACACGATTACCGATGTTGCTACGCTTTAGACCAAACCCAAAACGAGCTACAATCGATTTCTAATAATAAATCAAAAATTAGAAGAAGAAATAAATAAATTAAAAAAAAAAATGCCCTAACACGGAATTCGTTGCACTGCACTTGGCGAACATTGACGAACGTAACAAATTGGAAGGTTAATTAAAAAAACATAAATCGTTAAATTTCGATAATATATCGAAAACAACGTCAATCGCACCACCAACGAATTACATACTACCAGAACAACAGCAACCAGAAGAATGTGGTATGTGGTATGAGGTGTGTTGAAGAGTTACAACCGATTGTTGTATTCAGTGCGGTGCTTATAGTGTGAAAATCTAGAAAATATGCGTGATGCGTGAATAAATTTGTTCAGGGCGGTGATTGTTCATATTGTTGTGGATATAAATATTATTTTGACATCGATTTAAAACAAATCATTGTTTATTTTTAATATAGAACTATGTTTAAGTGTATAGAAAAGTTAAAAATCCCGAACTTCAAAATTCATTTTGCAAAAAGATTAAAAATTACATCAAAGTATTCTCCAATTTTTTATAGTCAACTATTTAATATTTTTATGTGTTCGAAAATCGAGTTATTTGCTTGAACATTTTTAACACAAACATATTCTTTTTTTTCTACATTTTTAATGATTATTGATACAATTTAAGAATTTTCATCGTATTTATGAATATAAAAACCACGTATACGCACCAACAACTAGGATTCATCATATGAATGAAAATCGTAATTTTTAAATGTTTTTCATTTTCAATATTTTTTGTACACCAAATATAAAACTATAATTTGTTTCCATTTACACATTTAAGTATTTAAAATTCTTACAAGATTTATAATAATTTGCTAGTTATGCGAAGACTCCATTTCATCATATTAATGAATATCATATTGATGAACTTTATTCATCAAACATATTTATTTATATATTATAAATCTTATAAGAATAATATATAATGTAAAGGGTTTTTCAAATGGGACGCTACAAAAGTAGAGTGACAGGAACTGCAAACGACGCCATATTTCTTGCCGATCATTTGACATTTCTCTTCAGTAAAGCTTGCCATTTCATGATGGAAAGATATACGAGCCAACAATTGGATGATATGGACTTGGAGGACATGTGGTTCCAACAGGACGGCGTCACAAGCCACACAGCGAATGCCACAATCAATTTATTGGAAACCAAGTTTGGAGAACTTGTTGTCTCACGAAATGGTTAAGTCGATTGGTCGCCTCGATCGTGCGATTTGACGCCGTTAGACTATTTCCTGTGGGGCTACGTCAAGTCTATGGAATTTCATTGATATCCAAAACCGTTTTTGTTTTATTTGTAGCGCTCTAACCCTTTATATTCATATAAATTTATTGGGTTTGTACAGTGTTCGTATCGGTAAAAACAGACGCCGGGAGATTATTCCACATTGTTTAACCTATAATGCGGCTGAAAAACGAATTCTCTCTGTAATAAGTGGTTCTTTTGAGATCCGAACGTATAATCTTGATTCGATGACCGAGTAGAACGAGAGAACATATAGATATATCAGATATATCACTTCCATTTGTAATTCCAAAGACATCAATTGTAATTTAGCATTCCATTTAAAATTCGTCAATTTATATATCTAACAATTTATATACCTAACCTTCCATTTGGAATGGTAGACCGTTTTTAAAATCCAGAAGAAGGCATATACAGCATGGAAAATTGAATATATTTTTGATCAGCATTATCTCCTGAGTTAATTTAGTGATTTAGGGAAACTAGAAGTGTTAATTTAGTGAAATTCAGTATTTAAATTACTTATATATCATCACTGACATGCCAAAGGGACTTATGTGGATTTTTAAAAATGTTGGGTAATCAAATTTTAAAGTTTGAAGTGCTTTAAAAATTAGTAAAATTTTTTTCTTCAATTTTTTTTTATTATTTTGATTTATTCATCAATTGTTATAACGTATATAAAATATCTTTGGATTTGGACAACCTACTGAATTATAAATACGGATTGTGTGAGGTATATCCTCATCAAAACGCAAATATATTTGTTTTTTATGCTATAACTCTTTATTAGCGCAAGATAAAATAGTAATGTAAAGGCATACATTGTTTGTTTTTAAAACACCTATCGATTGGCATCATTATTTAAAAATATTTTACCAAACATTAATTTGCCATTTGTTATTTGCAGGAAAACTGTTTGGCAAAATTTTTTTAAATAATGATGCCAATCGATAGGTGCATTAAAACAAACAATTAGTGCCTTTATATCACTATTTTATCTTGCACCAATAAAAGGTTATAGCTAAAAAACGAAAAATTTTTAAATCTTGTCGTGCCAAAAGGGCGAATCTTTCCTTTTTTTGCTATAACTCCTTAGTGGTACTAGATAAAATAGTAATGTAAATATATTAATTGTTTGATTTTAAAGCACCTATCGATTAACATTTTTCTGCAAATAAAAAAAATTCAAAAAATATTTTAAAATAATATGTGCTTCAAAAAGAAACAATTAATACCTTTACACCACTATTTACTCTTATTCCAATAAAAAGTTATGGCAAACAAATTAAAATATTCGCCCTTTTGGCATGACAAAATTTTGAATTTTTTGAATTCGCCCTTTTGGTTTCGTCTTTTATGGCTAAAAATATCCAACAAAATCACACACGAGGAAAACTACATTCAAAAAGGTAAAAAACGCAAATGTCAAAAATTACACATTCGCTCCTTTGGCATGATAGGGACGATATGATGTTGAAAATGGGCATGATCGGAAAGTAAAATTGACACTGCTATCAGGAAAGGAGCCACATCCACTTCACCCCGTAAAATTATAAGTCAGAAAAGTGAACTGTCGTATTACAAACAACACTCTTCTGAGTTCAGGCCCTACTTGATTTTTCTTTATAAGATTTTAGTGGGGTGATGAGGGTAGCGAAGGTCATACATATATGTTTTTTGAATTTGGAAGGGAGTGGTATATCTCTTTAAAAAAAAGTAGTTATATTTAAAAAATAAAACTAAAATTGTCACGACTAACGCTAAACTCCTCTCCCACAACTAGATTTTAGTTTTGGACCTTTGCCTTTAAAATATATTTATATATTTGAAACTTGTATAAACAAAAATCAAGTTAAAAAATAAACTTTAAAATCGAATTATTTACATAAAAAACTTTTGTTAATCTTAAAGATTTTTGTTCTTTTTTTCTTTAGCTTCACTTGAAACTTTCAACAGGAGTCAAAATGTCTGGCATGCATTGGCGTGCTGCACATAAATCACATTGAGGTCTCTTAAGTAGCTCGTTGAACGTCGTGGATCGTTCTTCGGTGATCGTCGCTGAACGTGGGCTATGTTCAAGTGCCGCCGCAACACCACATTTGGTTTCGGATGCACCACAAGTTCATTGTTCGCTATTGCTGTCTCGTTCGCACACATGCGCAATATGTGATCCGCCTGCAGCAGCAGAGAGCAGAACATAATTAGCTGCGCAGTATTCTGATGCTGCTTGCCACTCGATCGATGTTTGTTAAGTGGCTGCTGCACGTCGCATTTAGTCGTTTCGCACGTACTAAATATGCCATATGTTTACAAACAACAACTACTACAGCAACAACAACAACTGCAATCTCTACAAATCTAATAAAAACAACAACAACTTTACAATTATTTACAACAACACTTACAAACAATAATAGCAGCATAAAATGCCACAAAGTGTAAAATTTTTGGTTACCCAACAATTTTTGCTGCCACCCTTTGGTTGCATGGTTTTTGTTGCTGTTGTTGAAATGTTGTAGCTATTTGTTGCATTTGTTGTTGGCTTAATGAACATCTCCCATGATGCTTAATTGTAATCTAAACACATTCGTAATTGCTGCCAAACATAACCAACGTTAATGAAGTGTTTTGTAAAATGTTTATAAGTTACGACGTATATGCTACGCTGCAGAGTTCGCAGAGAGATGACTCTTAAATAAGTACAAAACAAAAAAGAATTTGTCTATGATTTATAATTTTTGGGAACTTAAATTGGGAACTTAAGTTAAATACTGGGAACTTCACAGACTCATCTTTTGGCATGAGGTTAATCCAACTAACTTCATGCCAAAATTCACGTACCATATTTTAGAATAACCGAAATATTAGTCCGCGCAACTGCACAATTGGTTGGAGTACGTATCAACAAAAGAATTGACAAACGGCACCACATGTCTATAAGCTTAACAAAATTCAAAAATTCAAATCAACTACTGTACAACATTCAAAAAAATCCCAATAAATAGAATAGTAATTATATCTAGTAGTAAAATTTTATATCATTGACTCTCCAGTATACAGAACAAAAAATCATAAATATGATGAATTAATTCATAAATATAATGATTTGTTTCGCCAACTACCAGATTCATCATTTACCACCATGATCCACCGTTCATTAAATGACATATTGTTGAAAGCATTTATTATATATATAAACTTATACATGAACAACATAGTGATGAACGAAATATTCAATACAATGAATCTGAATCGTCATATTGATGAATATAATCATAAATCTATAAATAATGTAAAAAAATTTTGTAAATTGTTCATAATATTAATGAATATGATGAATATTGTTGAAGAAATATTTTTTTTTTGAAAATATATTAATTAATACCAATTTTTGTACGAATTTTTCAAAAACCAATTTTTTTTTTTGTTAAAAAAATTTTTTTTTGAAAAAAAAAATTGTCCGGAAAAAACATTTTTTGGGATTTTTTTTTTGAAATATGAACGTAAACAAAAAATAAATATTTCGATTAAATTTTGTTTAGTGAATATGCATTTTTCAATATGATATATGTTGTATTTTATGTATTTGTTCATTAATATGATGATCGTATTCTTCACATACAGTTGATCATATTGAAGAACACTTTTTCGCTAGTTAACAAGCTTTCATCATATTTATGATCGCATACATTACATTGATGTCGTTAGTCATTAATATTATGTATGTTTCTTCAATACAATGAATCATGGTTTGAAGAACGGAATTCATCAATATGATGTACAGTTTTATTCCAACAAAATGATTTTATCTCTTCTTTTTTTTTAATGTGAAATAAATATTTTGACAGGATTTACCCCTATACACCGAAAAAAAAATCTTCAATATGATGTATTTATTCATAAAAATTGTGAATTTTTTCACCAGCTACCAGATTCATCATATTGATACCACCGTTCATCAAATGACATATTAATGAATATATTCATTATATAAATGAACAAAATATTCAATGCAATGAATTGTCATATTGATGAATTTGTTCATAATATTATATCAAAAAAAAAAAAAAAATTATAAAATATTTCGAAAAAAAATTGATGTAAAAATTTTATTTAAAAACAGTAAAAAAATTATCCGAAAAAAAAATTCGGGAAAAAAAATTGTTCCAAAAATTTTTGTTCAAAACAAATTTTTTTTTTTTCAAAAATATATTTTTTATAAATATAACTTTTTATTAATAAAAGGTTGTAATTATAATATATATATTATAAAACATTTTACTAATTTATACATGTCGAGCAAGCATTATATAAGAAATAACATACAAGAACTACTTGAGAACTGAGAAGTACGGCAAAAATGAACGAAACAAAAAATATTTGGATAGAAATTTGGTTTAATGAACAGCGTTCTTCAATATGATGAACATATATGTTGTATTTATATTTTGGTTCATTAATATGATGAAACGTATTCTTCACATTTCGACAGTTTCCAAGCGTCCTTCATATTTATGATAGCATTCAGAACATTGATGTTGTTAGTCATTAATATTATGAATGGCTCTTCAAAACAATGAATCATGGTTTGAAGAACGGAATTCATCAATATGATGTATATTTTTTGTAGGTTTCTCTAAAAACAATTCTTAGCAAGTCTTAGAAAATAGTTTGAGTCATTACAGTTAGCATTCTATAGAATGTGTGGTGGCAGCGTTTCGCTTTGAAAAATTATTATTATTTAGCTTCACACTTTTTAAAATTGCAGGTTGCCACAACCTCATGCTCACAGACTTGGAGGTTGCCACAACCGAATTAACAGAATAAGAAAAACCTTCCATGAGTTTAGCTGGATACGGATTCCTTCTGAATTACAAAAAAATAACATCCTCCTTGTGCACCAAAACATTTCTTCCTCACGACAATACTTCCCTGATAATTCTTCGCCAGATATATCCAGTTCCAGATTAAGCTGGGTAAATTAGATTTTCCGCTGTGGGCCCAAGGGTTTTATAAAATCTTTGCAAAGTTATGTTGAATCCAAAATTTGCCGCCTCTTAAATGTAGCCGCACTGGGCCGGGCCCAATGGGTCTCTCTGGTTAACTGGGCACTGAATAAATCTTTCCCAGACAATTTGTCCTTATAAACTATAATATATTAGGAGAACAAACGAAAGTTTATCATAAAATTAAAAATAATGATGAAAATGGTCTAAATCGGAACCCCGATCATGAACTTTGGACTGGATATAAGCATTGTCTTTACGTAAAAGAAATTCTCGACTCCTATGTATTAAAATGAAAAACTAAAATGTTAACTAAAAACATTTATTTATGTACTTAAGATAGGCTAATTAATATAGATTGGCGTTATTTGATTAGAGCAGCTCTGGACATCAGGGCGATTTTGTGTATTTTTAGCAGATTTTTATTTTGAGTGAACGAAATCCTAGAAATAATCGGGAACTGATCATTGAATTTATTACATATCACAACCCCATGAGTTACAAGATCTACATGGTCAATTTTTGATCATGTCTACCCAAATCGGCAAAATAATCTGTTTATAACACTATTATTCCAATAGGATAGACTTCTTATAAGAATACTATGTTTGCTGCAATAAATTTATGTGTTTGAATGTAAATTTCATATAGTTTGCAAGTTAATACAAACAATTTATATATTTATACTGAAAATATTTATATTTTTCAAAAAACATAAAATTCCATTTGTTTTTCTAATACAGAATACAAAAATACAGACAATACCTGTTTGTCTAGTGCGTTTGTTATGTTTTCCATATCATTCAACAACTTGAAATTGAGTTTTCAGTTTTTTTTTTCTTTTTCAATTTATATTTTTATTTATGGTGCGTTGATATTTTTCCACAAGTGTAAGAAACAAAAAATAGACGAAATTTAAGGCAATTATGTTGCCAGAGCCAAGTAGGAGCCAAAACATTTGAATCCAATTGGATTCAAATTGGTTGGCAGTTGGCAGCGCAGAAGGAGCAGACACGTAGGCAGCAAATGCAACACTGTACGTCACACAGCGTTGCCACACACAAGCAACAACTGCAACGCGGGCAATTTACATGATTAGCACCTAATTATGTTGTTGCATGATTATTTTTTTTGAATTTGGAACAAATGAAGTGCAACCAAACAAAACAGATATCTACTTGAAAAAACTTAAGAAAATAAAATAAATTTTTAATTTGTTACGTATTGTGTTGAGATCTGCTCAAGTGGCAGCCTGCATGTCTGCGAAGAACAATTTCTAATTTTGAAATTTAGCTATTGTTTTATTTAATTACTTATAAATTATATAATAATAATAGTTTGGCGCTACAGTCCTGTGTAGAACTTCGGCCGAGCTCTCTCACCATTTTGAGCTGTGCGTGTTATATTTTTACTCAAAGTGGTGGGACCTACAGTTTATTGCCGAATCCGAACGGCGGGTGAGAGCTTTTCATAGGCAATGTTTTACTCTCGTAGGTTTGCCATTTACTGCCGAGAGGTAGCGCGGTATAGAAAAATGTTTCTATGAAAAGATGTTGTTAGCCCCAGTCCAGGCTTGAACCGGGGACCTTTCGGCTCGCAGTCCAACGCACTAACCACTGAGCTACCGCGGCTACATATAAATTATATACCTAATATAATTATAATGTTAGAAAGATTTAGGAAATGGTAAAAAAAAAAAATTAAAAACTTCTACTCCGAAAATGTTTTAAAAGCTCAGCATTCAATGGATCTAACATAAAGCTTATATCCACTTTTGGTAGGACAATTGTTTAGAGAATACACACAAATCTCCAAAATTATGTATGTTTTATAATATATACCCCCAGAGACAATTTTTGGCAGAGTCAAATCAGTTTAGATACTTTTTTTTTAGATATATTTCGAAAAGACAAAGGCGGAGTTTGTATTAATAACTATATGTTTTCTGACACGGATCTGTCTTTAAAATTCCATAAAATTGGTTAATCTGCCATACGTTTACCACACACTTCCATTTATCTGTGTGTTGGCCCCAAATATCCAGGAAATATTCCTAAAAAATGGTATAAATTTGGGTTTGGGGTATTTATAAATATATTTTAATGAAATAATTAGTAAAAGCTGTTTCGTATATCCCACTATTGGATTATTAAGAATGTATTTCCTTTTTTGTGATTCCTATGTGTCCTTATTTCTCTAAATTCATGCGTCCTTCTTTATCCAAATTGAAATCTTACCTCTGCATACCGGCCGTAAACGTTACAATATTTGAATTAAGTATATATGCATATATGTTTGCAGCAAACATAATATATTTTCCATCACAAATTTAATGACTTTAATTGGCTGTAACATTTATTTGAATTTTTTTTTTTAATTGTTTTGTTGTTCATTTCATAATCTGTGATTATTAAAATAAAAGTCTTAAATATTTAGAAATTCATGAAAGTTGGATGTAACATAATATGTTTGATGCAAAACATTTTTTTTTCCCTCTGTGTGTAGGTTGATGAATTTGTTTGGGGTCATAGTGGTACCGAATCACTTATATGGTTGTATCCACCCATTCATTTAGTAGTACGTGGACAGCCGGAATTTTATTTTTATGGCTGTGGGTGGGGTGATTTTTTTGTTAACGTATGGGAAAAAATTCTTAAACGTGGGAAATTTCCCACACGAAGAAAATGCACCAATACAGTCTAGAAAAATTAATCAGTGTACAATTTGAAAGTGAACATGGATTTTGAAAATATAAAAAACAAAAATACCAGAAGAAAAATTATGACGAGCTCCAAATGATAATTAAAAAATTATGTACGGAATTGTTTGCATTTGAGGGATTTAGTAGGAAATGGTGATACGGTGGAAATTTGTGAAAATATGAGAATATTTGTGAGAATTTTCCATTGTAAGATATTGTGAGAATTTCCCCCAGACACAATTTTTGGCATGGTCGAGGCAGTTTAAAAACATATTTCAAAAGACAAAGAGTTTTTACACGGATAGAAAAGATTTGTTTAAATATGCTTGTATGTAATTATAACGTAATTGCCATATAAACATTAGAAGTAAAATCTAATTACATAATAATTGAATTGTATTATTATTTAGTTCAGATTGTAATATAGTTATACGATATTTAAACATACACTAAATTTACTATTTTTACATTATTATGAAATGTAAACATCAATATGTTTACATGAAAATAAAATGTTTTTCACATTCAAACATATATATATGTTTGTAAGAACGCCGAAAATTATGCTTCCTGAAAATAAATATGTTTGAATAAAAACAAAAATATGTTTGACTGTTATTATAATTATGTTTGGCAATGCAATAATATTTTTGTTTTCATTAAGTGCAAAATTATGTTTGGGAGAGCCCTTTTCTTGCAGCGTGTATCGCCTTGTATAGCCTTTTATTTTCTGCCCGTACCCAAAACATACCGTGAATCTGCCAATTAAATTCAACAAAATTTGACAACCTCTCTATATAAAATGTCTGACATTTTACAGAAATATTTCGGTAGCTCAGTGGTTAGTGCGTTGGATTGCGAGCTGAAAGTCCCCGGTTCAAGCCTGGACTGGGGCTAACAACATCTTTTCACAGAAACATTTTTCTATACCGCGCTACATCTCGGCAGTAAATGGCAAACCTACGAGAGTAAAACATTGCATATGAAAAGCTCTCACCCGCCGTTCGGATTCGGCAATAAACTGTAGGTCCCATTACTTTGAGTACAAATATAACACGCACAGCTCAAAATGGTGAGAGAGCTCGACCGAAGTTCTTATAGGACTGTAGTGCCAAACTATTATATATTATATAATATTTGTAATATTTTGTGGAATTTTAATGGCAGATTCACGGCATATTTTGGGAAAGCACAGAAAACAACCAGCTTGTGATACAAACTCCTTCTTTGTCTGTTTGAAATATGTCAAAGTTTCTAAACTGCATCGATCGTGCCTAAAATTTTTTCTGAGGTGCTATACACAAAATATTCCATTTATGTTTGCCGAAAATATGGCCAAAATATTTCTGAAAAATGCCACAAATTTTGTCAAATATGGAAATTTCATTTGTACAGGGTAAACTTTTTGAACTTATATTATTTAGTTTGTATTAAATGCACGTCTTCCCATTTATATTTATTTTTTGTTTTAATCTTAAGAAGTTTTTTGAAAAAAAAAAAAATCGAATGACCAGAACGGACCAAAGAAGAATTGTCCATTTAAAATATGGAAAAATGGTCAGCGTATACATATGACTTGTATGGGAAGCGCAGGTGACCGATTAAACTCATTTTAAAACTCCGAAAAACTGTTTGGCTAAAATACATAGATACTGAAATTCGTCACAGACAGACAAACAGATAATGCCACTGTCCTTTTTATGTAGGATATATAGATTTGGCTAGATTTTTTTAATTATAAGCAAATCACTCAATAGACGCCACTTACGCTGCCAAGTCCTCCTTTCAGCATTGTTGCCAACCTGTCTGCAAGGAGCCATAATTGCTGGGTGCTACGCATATCAGTCGCACTGCAGCCAGCCAGCCAACCTACTGCGCGTGCCAGGGGCGTTCTTCGCCTCTGGCTCATCTTCTTTACAACGTCATCATCATCATCTGTAACATCAACATCAGCTCCACTTCATCTTTATTTTCGGCATCGTTCTACGCTTTCGTTTAGAATTGATGATAAATAATGCAATATTTCACATGTTGTCGATGTTTTTGTTATTGCTGCAACTAAATTGCTAGTTTGGGTGTTTTCACTTTTTCATCGCATTTATGCTGGATGTGGAATTCGTGGTGTGGCATCGTGATTATCATCAACAGCAACATTATTGTTTGTGTTGCTGCCGGGTTAATTGCCACTTGTTGTTGGCTGCAACAATCGAAATTAATTTGTTGCCACTTGATTAAATTAAAACGTTACCGCACCCAGTAGTAACAGTTGCTGCTGCCGCTGCTGCTACTGCAGGTAGCAATGTTTTTGTTGTTGTTTCATTTAATTAAAGTTTTATTCAATTGATTTTTATGCTATGTATATTAAAAAAAAAAATACAACAATACAAAAAGTTTTATATCCAGTCTCTATTTAATTTTAATTAATATAAAATATCGTTTGTATTTGAAAAATTTATAAAATATACAATGAAATTTAACAATACATTATCTTTAACTAATAACACAACGCTACAATAATTTATCACCTATCATTGTATGATATTCCAGTTTTATATTACACAACACAACAAAAAAAATTATCCGCGATCTAAGTGTGATTTTCCGATGGACATCAAGATTCATGCCTCATGTTTTTGAGTATTCGAATTTCGGTAGTAAATTTTTATAATGTCGACTCGTTGTTGGCTCGTATATCTTTCCATCATGAAATGGCAAACCCTATTGAAGAGAAATGTCAAAAGAGCGGCAAGAAATATGGCGTCGTTTGCTGTCCCTGTCGCTCTTTTTTTGTAGCGTCCCTGTTGAAAAACCCTTTACCTGATTCATCATATTGATGAATTCATTCATTGAATTAAAATCGTATTTTTAAATGTTTTTCATTTTCAATATTTTTTAATATTAAATTTCAAACACAAATTTGTCTTCATTTACACATTTATGTATTAATAATTTTTATAGGATTTTTAATATTTAAATGCTAATTATTCGAAGACTCCATTTCATCATATTAATGAAAAAGTGAACATCATATTGATGAATTTTAAATCTTATAAAAATAATAAATACGTAAATGTGTAAATGGATATAAATTTTAATTTGAAATTTTATGTTATAAAAAATATTGAAAATGAAAAATTTTGAAAAAATACGATTTTAGTTCAATGAATAAATTCATCAATATGATGAATACTAGTTGTTGGTTCATATTTTTTTTGTGTGTATTACGTAACGTTTTTGAGTAAATTTCCATCGTATTTTTAAGCTGTTCTTAGAATAAAAAAATAATAGTACTGTGGAAATTAGTTTTGTAAAAAAAAAACTGTAACGTATTTTTTCTTTTAATTGTCAAGACTAATATTAATATACTATTGAATGCTAATATTCCAATAAATTTTTAAGATAATTGAATCAAAACTTGGACATTTTATTTAGAGAATTTTTAATTTTTTTTTTTTTGTCAGTTAGGATTTAAAAATAAACGAAAAAATTGTTTATGGTTAATCAGAGCATAGACATAAATAACTATCAAATTGAATAAGTTTTTTCTAATTAACCTACTTTTTAAAATATATAATTTCTATTTTCTTATATAATCAATTAAAAAAAAATGATGTCTTTAATCTTATTCTATGCTCTGCACAGAGAAACATTATATTAATGAATGTCGTTTATCAAACATTGATTCATTTTATTGAGGAACCATTCATAATAATAATGACTAACGACATCAATGTTATGAATGCGATCATAAAAAATATGATGAACGCTTGCTAACTGTTGAAAAAGTGTTCTTCAATACGATGAACTGTATGTGAAGAATACGTTACATCATATTAATGAACAAATACATAAAATACAACATGCATGTACATCGTATTGATGAATGGTGTTCATCAAACCAAATTTTAATCAAAATATTTATTTTTCGTTCATTTATTACCATACTCAGTTCTCAAGCGGTTCTTGTATGTTATTTCATATATAATGCATATTTAAAGGAGTTGGGAAAATTAGGCACCATAGGTAAGTTCGGTCACATGGGATGGACTTTTGTATCGGTCGGGCCCGACTATGGAATACCCTCTTATTGGATATTTTAGTGGTGTAATTTTGTGGGATATGAAAAAACGGGATTTAAAGTAAGAAAAAAAAATGTGGGCGGATTACGCCCATTCTTGGATCACATATATTTAAGTAAATTCTAACTATACATTTTAAATTTTATAAATATATCTTGAATACTTTTCGAGTTATTGGTTCCCAAAAAGTTATATATAAGTGACTTGTATAGAAGGTGGACGTGTCCGTTTACCGATTTGGTTCATTTTCAAACTCAGAACCATTTTTGGGTTAAAACATATTGAAACAAAATTTCATCGCATTCTGACAAGTATTTTTCAAGTTACTCTGAATCCGGTCAGACGAAAAAACAGACAGACATGGCTAAACGGACTCGGGTGGAGATGCTGATCAAGAATATGTATACTTTTCCATACCGGACAGGCCTACTAAGGGGCGTTACAATATCTGCACAAACTTAATATACCCTTTACCTCATAGGTATAGGGTATAAAAATAAGAACCGTTAAAAAAAGTTAGTAATTTTTGTGGTTAGTTTGTGACTATGCTCTGCATAACCATAAATTATTTCCTTATTTATTATTCGATTCAAAATAAAATCATCTAAAAATCAGTATTTTTCGATTTCAGATTCAAATAGCTTAAAAACATATTGGAATAATAGTATTTGTTGGTACATTGTAATTAGTCATGACAATTTAAAGTAAAATTGCGTTTTGGAAAACACTTACAGATTTCCATAATACACAGTAGGCTTAATTAAGCATACTAAGAAAATTTGTTAAAACGATACAAAAGATCATTAGCGCACCGGGACAGTGAGTGATAAAGAGACGTAAGATCAGTGCAATATAACACATAAGTGTGAAAGAGATAGAAATTGACTGCCGAAGAAGTTTGTGTATACTTCTAAAATCCGACTGCACGTGAGTTTAAAATTGATGAAGATGAAGAGGATTTCTCGGATTCTCGTGAAGTATAGAAGATTGTGGAAACTTCTAGGATCCAACTCTGAAGTGAATAACACACTAGGGTATTAAAGCTGTTAGTTATGTAATTAGATTAATCAAACCAAACATAAATTAAATTTTTTTATTTTGAACACAATCCAGAGAAACGAACTTGTAGAACAATGCTTTTTAAAGACTTTATTTTCGTAACAATATGAATGCACATATTCCCATTATATATTAAGAAATTTGAATCTAAACTCGAAAATTTTGGATAAGACTATTTTTGATGGTAGCTATCAGAAGTTATTTTATAAAATATGATAACATTTTAGATATATATGTTATTTAAAATATTTATATATTTTTTTTTTATATTTCACCGACATCTTAAGTATTTGTTTCAAAGCAACGCTTTCTTGCATGTCGCATATAAAATGCCAACAACAGATTTCAATTTATTTAGCATGCAATTGTTTTTTTTTTTTTTGGTTTGTTGTTGTTCTTATTTTATTGTTGTAGTTGTTATTGTAATGGTTGTTGTAAACATATATGGTATGTTGTTGTCACAGTCATTAACATAAATCCAAGTGAAACAATATAAAAAAGAAAATTTCTAAATATATTTTCAAATTGAAATGAAAAGTTTTTTTCTTGTTGTTGTTGTGCTACAGCAAAAGAAAGCTATTTTCTTGAGAACACTAACTCCAATACACCGAATAAAAATTGCGGTAGTAAAAATAAAAGCAGATGTCTTTAAAATAAATACATGTGTATTAAATTTACGTCGCAAAGAAGATGTATTTTATTTTACTACATAATTTACATTGTTTTTGCATACAGCAAATTAAAAAAAAAGATTATTTCATTTTATTAATTAAAGCATTTAATTTAAATATTTAAGTTTTTAATTTTGAAATTTTAGTAGTGTTTTTAAAAATATCTAATTGTATTTGAATTTTGCTAAAATTCAGCATTTCTAAATTTACATAAAATCATTTTTTTCAATTCAAAAACCAATTTCTAATACATTGTGTAGTATAATGGATTCGATTATTTAAAAACAAACAAAAAATGTAGTAAATTGAATTTTAATATATTGATTTGTTTTCGGTGTATTTGTAGATTGTGTCGTTTAATAATTTCATAACATTTTTAATATATAAAATGTGTATTTTTCTCATTTACGTCTTCAAAATTCAACTCATATCCTTAGCTCAACAAGAAGGCGGCTGTTTGTGATGTTGCTGTTGCTGCTGCTGCTGTTGCCAGCGATTGTTGTTCTTTTCAGTACAAAATGTCGCTTCGTTTTCTTTTTTATATTTTTGATACATATTTCTTTTTTTATTTTCTTCTTCTGACACACAACGTCTTCCGTTCCATTTTCCTTTTTCATATTTACGCTGCTATGAATTTCTTGCTCTTAGACTTCATTCAGTTGCCATCAGAACTTTGTGTTGCTGACATTTTTAGAATTATTTTTATATTTTGTATGTATTTATTTTGCAAATGATTTAATGACGACAAAAATTTATTGTGCGTGAATTGTGAAAAATGAGAGCATTCTCAACGACATCCTTGTTGTCATCCTTGCCTACGTCACCACCATCACCATCACCATCAACAACAGCAGCGACAGCCACAACAATATCCTTGACAACAACAACAACATCGACAAAAGTAACAGCAACCTTTTGTAATTTCGCAACGATTCAGTCTGATGAATATTTTGTCATTGCCTTAGATTTGCAAACAACTAATGATGATGTCGTCGTCGTCGTCAACGTCGTTGATTGCGATAGCAATGTTCCTGATGTTGCTGCTGATAACTGCGTGGGCGTTAACGTCAAAGTAGACCCTAATTTATATGTTTTGGTTGTGATTGTAGTGTGTTTGATTTTGTGTCATTCTCGTACAACGACGCATCGTTCGTCCCACCACCAGTCGAAGATATTTAATGCGCTTTGCAACCTTTGTAGAGCCCACCCCTTGAACTTTTGTTTTGCCAAAAGGACTCATGTCGCACTGACTTGACTCTCTGCCATGGAACACTTGAAAAATACAATGAAATCACTTTGGATTTGTCATTACCGTCGGTACGCCCTACATCCACCTGTCAATCACAGACGCATATTTTGATTATACCCTGTCAAATTCTATGTAAATATATTTTCATTGGTAATTCAAAATATTTGCGTAAATCGTAATTTATAAATAGATTGTATTATTTTGAACAAATTTACATATGTTTTATTACGGTAACTACATTGATGTCATAGATATATTTATATGAATGAATTATGTTTCGGTTACGAATATCGATTCAGTTTTATTTAGATTTTATAAAAGCTAATCGAATTTCTTCATTAGCTCAGAGAATTTCGTCATTAGCTCAGAGTTTAGTCCGTTGGACTGCAAACCAAAAGGTCCCACAACATTTTTTCCAAGAAAACATTTTTTTTTCCGCGCTACCTCTCGGCAAACCACCGAGAGTGGGCAGTGCCATGAAAAGTTATCACCTTCGCCGTTATGATTCGGCATTAAACTGTAGGTCCCACCACTTTGGGTACACACGGTGAAAATTCTTTACTGATGATTTATGAATAACATGTTCATAAAACATATTTTTTCGAATTATTTTATTTATGAATTATATTCATGAATCTATCTATCTATCTTGTTATGCATAATTAGGATTTGTTTTCCATCTAGAGGCTACGGCACAATGTATTAAATTTTAATCATAAACAATGAAATATGAATAATAAATCACACAATGTATTTTAGTATCTTTTCCAATTGCCTATGACTTATGCATATATTATGCATAAAACTTGAGTAAGCATATGCATGATTTTATTCAATTAATCAAAATTAAAATTAATTTTTACTCAATCATATATTATGAATAAAAACTAAATCATTATGATTTCTTATTCTTCGCTGGATATCGTGATTAATTTTTGCACAAATTTTTGCATATAATATATGATTTATGAGAACATTTCTCTCCGTGTAAATCTAAACACGCACAGCTCAATTGGTCTGAGAGCTCGGTATAAATTCAGTGGACGAATTTTCCAATATCAAAACAGACGAAGGGAGATTCTTTCACAAACGTACAGTGCGACTGAATAACGAAATTTTCGAGAGTGGACTACGAAGGTGTAGGCTAGGTCCGATGCCGGAACAGAACGAGAGAAAACACGACCTGGACGAATCACGTAATGTATTTTCCACTAACAATTACAATTGCAATACCTATATAAAAAAAAAAAACTTATACACCCGAAGGTTCTTCGATGCTCAAGAAATACTTTCATACTCTATTTAATATATGACACGTTGTTGTATTCGCTCCAGGAACTCCAAAGATGATTTTGTAGCCCCTGCCCAAATTTGCGAGTTGTATTCCATCTTAGGTAGTGTAGACTTACAGAGACATTAATGTACATAGAGATGAACAGATGGATATCTACTAAAGTTCAGTGAACGCAAAGAACCGGCATCGAAACTGTTATTAAAAAAATCGCGGAACCGGAATCATAACTGCTATTTTAAAAATCATGACATCAGAACTGGAACCGATATTTTAGTCCTTTTCAAGGAGCACAAACACCGGAATTCAAACCGTTTCGATTTTTGGATCCGAAACCGGCATCGGAACCATTATTAAAAAAATGCGTGGAACCGCATTTTTTGTTGTAACCGGAATCGGAATTGGAAACAAAATTTTAAAAATCTTGGAACCAGAACCGATATTTATAAGAGTTTTAGTCCCTGCCTAATATATCCACGTGAGTTAGATAATTCTTATTCGACATTTCTTTCCGGGACAATTCTTTTCCGAGAAAATTCTATCACGAGCAATCGAACTGGTAGATTCGAATATATTTTCTGATTCACTAACAGAACTTCTAAATTATTTTGAGGGAAGTTGGATTGGCAGATAAAGTAGAAAGCAAGAAGAAAAAAATATTTTACGGGAAAGAATTATTCGAGTTGGAATTGTGCGAGGTGTCGCGAGAAGTATTCTCCCGGGAAAGATACCTCAGGTTCATTAGGTTAAATTAAATTAGGACACATTTTTGAAAATTAATCTTTGTAAATCTTTTGTTCTTCAATTATACGTGCGACAAACATATTTTCATTTATATGTTTGCGGCAAAAATATCTTTACTTACTTGATTAGGTTGAATATTATAATAATTGCCGGTATTTTAGGAAAATTTACCGTTTCGATTATTGCCAATTCATTGCCTAATTAATTTCCGAATAACTAATTTGTTTTATTATAAAAAAAAATAAAGACAAAATCGCTACGTATTATGGTCACACAAAGCATTGCGCACGATCATAAATATTGTGGCTGCCAATTTACAGTGACTGACGATCGATCTTTGGATACTATATAAGTTACATTTGCTCGCGTATTTGTTACAGCAACCGCCGGGTAATAAATTACAAAAGTATGATTTCAATAGAAACCGCATTTAATTCTTATTGTTGTTTTTTTCACCTATTTTTTTAGCATTCGCAGCAGCAAATATTGAAGTGATTCTCGATGGGCAACAAGCAACAAACCGGCAGCCACCGTCGCCACACATCGACAGCACTTCAAGTCATGCTGCAACCTACCGCATCGGACATTAATAACATTTGTCTGTCAAACTTCGGCAGGTTTCAATCAGCGAACTGTTGCCGATCAACAAGTGATCGCAAGTGGATGTTTATTGTTCTTGGGGCTATTATTATATTTATTATTGATATTGTACACTGCAGATCGAGGCACTCCATAACTTAGACAGACAGACTACGTTGTTCGTTGCACGATCGACTGAAGTAAGAAGTTATTGTTGGAAAATTTTGGCACAAAAACACTTGCGAATCTGACAGGCGGAATGGATTTTTTTTTTGTATTAATATTATTTCAATTCTTTCTGTTCCGATCCCTTCAATGAATAATGGATGCCTATCTACGTTCTGTACTTTACTGCAATATGAACAGATCATCATGATGAGACTTCTACAGAAAATAAGACTCTTACAGAGAAAAAAAAAATGTTTGGGGTAAAAATATTATTACTTATATGATTATTTTTAAGTGTTGTAATATTTTCCGGATTTTCAAAATAAATTCGTCTCTTATACAATGATTTTTGTCATCGTGTTGTGATTGTTTAGAATTGTAAATGATTGTGGCAAAAATAAATGGAATTTCAACGTTTGATGATTGTCACAAAAATATGCAATTTTTTATTTTAAATTTGTTAAATGATCAAATAAAATATAGAAAATGAAAGATTCGAGAAAGAAATATAAAAAAGTTCGTCAGGTTTCGCTCTAGACATTATTACTTCGCTATAGTATGAATAATTTTAAAAATTTTATGATTCCTGCAATCATGTTAATAACTATAAAAGGAAAAGCTTTCAGAAAAGAAAACGTCGGGAGAGGAAATAAAATAAAGTTTTTATTTACATATAAAACTATCAGACCAAAAGAGTCTACAAACACAAAAATGAAAAACTAAAAACTTTATTATATTTTTCTCTTGAAATTATTGCTCCAATCATGTTTTATGATTGTGACAATAGCATGAATCATATTCTGTTAATCGTAATAAAACTATAATTGCTTCTATAATGTCAATGCTTATGAAAAAACATAAAATGAAACATTTCAGAAATAAGAAAAAGTATTACCTCTTTACCTCTCAATATCATTGCGTCAATCATATTTTACATTCTAAATATTGAACATAAGTTAATATTAATATTGCTAATAATATTATGTTTCTTGCAATCATGTCAAAAATGAAAATATACAGAATGTGAATGCTCCCGGACAGAAATTTGAATAAGTTCATTATCAAAATTACTGCGTCAACGTTTTTCTTATGAATGTTACAATAGCATGAGCATTAGTGTATGTAATAATAATAAAACTATGATTCCCTCAATCATGACAATGACCAAAATATGCAGTAAGTGAATCATTCAAGTAAGAAATATGTTTATCATATTTCTTTCTCGACATAATTGTGTTTTATGATTGTTTTATGATTCTGATAAATTGTAATATAATTATTTTTCCTACAATCATAACAATGATTTGAAAATACAGAAAGTGCAAATTTCCAGAAATAAATATTAATAGATATAAACTGATTACCTCTCGATATCATTTCGTCAATCATGTTTTAGTTTTGTCAAAATAGATTGAAACACAAGGTTAATTATAGTAATGTTTTCTGCGATCATACCAAACATTAGTGCTATAAATAGTAGTAAAACTACACATTGCGTCAATCATGTTTTTGTTTTGTTACAATAGATTGAAACACATGGTTAATTATAGTAATGTTTTCTGCAATCATACCAAACATTAGTGCTATTAATAGTAATAAAACTACTCATTGCGTCAATCATGTTTTAGTTTTGTCACAATAAATTGAAACACATGGTTAATTATAGTAATGTTTTCTGCAATCATACCAAACATTAGTGCTATTAATAGTAATAAAACTATGATTCCTGTAATCATCTCAATGATCAAAATCTGCAGTAAGTGAAAAATTCAAGAAAGAAATATGAATAAGTTTATCATATTTCCATTTCGACATTACTGCTTTAAACGTGTTCGTGTTTTATGATTGTTGCAATTTACAGTATTATATAATATGATAAATTGTTTTATGATTGTTGCAATACTATGAACATAAGTATGATAAATCTTAATAATACCAAGATTCCTGTAGACATGCCTATGTTAAAAAATAGATTAAATAAAAAATTCTTGGCAGAAATGATGCTTTAGATTATTCGATTAGGACAATCATACAAACACTTATACTTTTTAGCATAGTATTAATTATAACAATCGTCTTTTTCTTTTTCTCTGTGTGTAACTTATATGTCTCTTCAAACCTTTATTGCATTGTGCATGTGATATATTAGAGAGTATTTTGTTAAACGTGATCAATTTTTAATTGCTCACCGAAGCGGCTATTGAGTGATATTTTTTTGTGATTTTTCTGTTGCGTGACGTTTGATCTGCGTGGCATCATTATGTCTGTCTGTCTGTCTGTCTGTCTGCCTGCCTGTTGTTTCTTCTCAGTTGTCACTCAATGAATAAGATTTATGAACCCTTCGGTGGTAGTTCGAGTATTAAATGTGTTTATGCTACTTTGTCAACGGTTGTATTTTTTTGTTTTTTATTTATTTTATGTTTGTCATGTCGATCGCTTGAGGAATTTTTAATTAGCTGCGTAATTAACACTTTAGAACGTTAACATTTTGAAAAAGCGTGCCAAATACTGCTTCAGAACTATGCCGATATTTAAGTGGATCCCTTGGACACGAGTTTTGACTAACGCAATTATAATAAAAAATAATGCTAGTTAATTAAACAAATAAATCTGATATAAACATCCAATAAATTGATTTAAATTACTTTTATATAATTAATAAAGTTTCCATTTAAACTCAAAAATAATAAAAAATATTTTATAGTATTCATTGATTTTTACAGAAGAAACGAATTACAAATAATTAAAATAAAAGCACATAAATGCGAATTTTTAATACATGGTGTAGCAAAATTAAGCGTAATAAATACAAATGTATTTAAAAACTAAAAATATATAGTAGATCTACATTTTTTTCAAAACACAGACATAAATGTAATATATTTTTATATGGTATATAAACTGGTATTTAAAATGAGATCGGTAGATCTGAACTAACATATGTCTACATTTACGTTATAAAACACTTAATTACTCGGTAGACTTTTCTTCAACGACCATATCAAAGCTTTTTGAACAACACAAATTTCTTTATAGAAAAAACAGAACTGGTTTCATTCGCAAATCGATTAGTGTTGCTCCTAAAAATTTTAATTCAGTTTACAATATCAATTAACTATATCGTTTTACAAAAAGAATTTTCCGATTAACTTTAATTTGTCAGTTCACACAAATGTTTGCCTCTTATGCGTCGAGGAGCATTAAAATCAACAACAAGATTTTGAAGCATCATTCGAATGTCTTTCCAAACAATCAAATGCAAGCATTTAAATATTAAGAAACAATTCAAACAAACAAAAACTTCATTCCGAACGATTAAAATCGCACGAATATTCATTCGTAGAATCTTAGAGACCTTGCGAGCTGAGCTCTTGGAAGTCGCGCGCGCGCGCTCGTTTTATCGTCAGCCACGGCTTCACATTCGGCTACAGCACCCAACTCCAGATTCTGTTGCCATTATATAATTTATAGGATTTTGCAAATCTACGAATAGATTTTTTCGTGTCAGAATGCAGCAAATGAAAAAAAAACACACACAAAAACAAATTAACAAAAAAAAAAAGATAATAATAATAAAAATACACGTAAGATAAACATATGCGTCAGTCTGTCCAATACATACATAGTGATGTTGTACAAAGTTGCCAACAGAAGTTCAAAAGTTTTTCAAAAATGAATTATTGACACAAAGGTATTTTAGCATAAACTTAATAATCCTTAGGTCAAAAATCTTTATATATCTGATAATTTTAAATCGATGAGGTCAATATCATTATCAAATGATCAGAAAGAACCTTTTCACAAAAAAATACAACCAAGGTCACGCAGAAGGATGAAGGATATCCCTTGTCATATCGACCAATATGCCTGCTCGTCAAGGCAATAATATCAAAGGAGTAATATACAACCGCCTACTAGAAGTTTTTAGAGCAAAAATGGGCTTAAAGTACGTTAATTTAGATTCCGTATGTTACAATCTACCATGGATGCGATTTATATGCTGACACAATTTACGAGGACCCCAATTGAGGGCAGAGGAACTGGACAGAAGTATTGCGCACTAATAACGCACGACATTAGGAATGCATTCAACACTGCCAACTTGGGACGAATTAAGGATGCACTACGAAGACTTGACATGCCTGGGTATCTCGCTCGCATTATATCGAGCTACTTCCTAGACAGACATATTATGCTGTGATACTGGCGGTGGATCGGTATCATACAATGTTACTGCAGGAGTTCCACAGGATTCAGTTCTTGGCGCGTTACTCCAAAAATGTACAAAAACGTCCTTCCACTACCAATGCCAGAGGAAGTAAGCACAGTCGGCTTTGCAGACGTTATAGCGGTTGTAGTGACCGCACCGCACATTAACAAAGTTGAGATGTACCCAAACGAGGTGACAATTCTGGAATGATCCCAACTGACTCCCTACTTGCCGATGAGGCTCGCTGGTTATACGAGTAGAAAATGGAAAATGGGTCATACGAAAAAAACTGTAAATTGGAGAGGGACGAGTCTATAAAGCGTTGGCAAAAAAAGGTAGGATCAATCATAGATAGGTCGATGGACTCACAAACTAATTTCAGGCACTGGCATACAATATGGTCTCGTAAACTACTACCTGACCCAATTCCTAACCGGTCATGGGGAATATTGAAAGTATCTACATAAATTAGACCTGGACGGATCACCCACCTGCCACATGTATGACGCAGAACCGGAGGATTCCGAGCACGTGCTCTTCCACTTGGTTCGAGTCGCACAGAAAGTGCCAGAAGCAGATTTGAGAAGTAGAGCTGGGCACGCGAGAAGTTGTTAGCATGATTCACGTGAATCACGCATGATTGTGGCTGAATAAGTATTGACTCACGTGAATGTGAGTGAGTGTGAGTAGGAAATAAGAGCCCGTAGTGACTGTGAGTGAGAACAATTTGCGTTAGTGAGTGTGCGTGAACCGAATATTTCTCAGAATTGAAACATGTGATTTTAGCGTGATTCTCGTGAATCATGTGTGATCACGCGTGATTGAATCTTAATTTACTCACGTAGTTGTGAGTGCCTGTGAGTAGAACAAAAAAAACCCATGAGTGAGTGTGCGTGATTAGGAAATTTATTTCGTGAGCATTCAAAACTCACGCACGTGCACATCTTTAGTTAGAAGCAATAGTGCCGGCACAAAATATTGTAACTGAGATGCAGAAGACGGAAGATAAGAGGATCGAGGTCTATAGTACAATAAAATAAATACACAAGCAACTACTGTAGGCAGAACGCAGTAGAAAATAAGATGCAACATAAGGTAGCAAAAGTTGATCCCGCCCCGCGAATAGCTTACAGCAGTCCCGCGGGTTCGTGGATGATGAAGGAAGTGATTTTAGTTGGTAGGAGTAGCTTGCTGAGCAGCAGCTCATCAGTATCGTTGGAAGATTTCCGCTTCCAAACGTTGAACACATCGTATGATCACTTAGCATCATAGCATGGTTGTATGTAAACATATTATGGTCACTGAGGATCATAGTATGGTTGTGAAGATCATGGTATGATCACACATAACCATACTATGATCTTCACTGATCATACAATGATCTTTAATGATCATAATCTGATCTTCAGTGATCACACTCTGATCTTCAGTGATCATACCGTGATCTTCAGTGATCATACCATGATCTTCCGTGATCATACTCTGATCTTCATTCATCACACTATGATCTTCAGTGATCATAACATGATCTTCATTCATCATACTCTGATCTTCATTCATCATACTCTGATCTTCAGTAATCATTATATGATTAAACGCTACAAGCCTGAACCCAATGATATGTATGTTGCTCTATTTTTCGGCATGTTCTTAAATTGTATATGAAATGAAATATTCATCATTCATAATATGATTTTTTTATTTTTCAAGAAAAATATTATAAAATGTCCATCATATTATTGACATGTTCTATTTATTATGTATTTCTAATTATTTCCATTTTTTTGTTTTTTTTTTGTTATTTTACATTTCGATTATTAGTTTATTTCACAAAGTTGGCAACAATGTTTCAATTCAATTCAGCGCAACCAAATCTAAAGACAAAAAAAAAAATAATGAAAATAAGTAAACGAACAACAACAGTTGGGCAACCCCGAGATCAAGTCAAATCCGCACATAATCCAAAATGCAGCTGATTTTGTTTTTGGAGCTTGCGCACAAAAAGAGTTTCCAAGGAAGTGGTTCATGCCATTCGTCGGTTATCTGCGAACAAGATCTATATGCACGATATCAATATTGCTTTTTGTTTTATTCTGCTTTGATTGTTGTTGGGCAAATAACAACTTGAAATAAAAAGTACAAATAAAAAAAAAAAAAATTTAAGCCAAAAATTGGTTTGTGCGATATGTTCTGAAAAAAATATATGCTCCGAAAAAAATAAATAATCTAAAGCAACTTGTCTCCAATGGTAATAAAATGAAAAATAGAAACAAGAGAAACATTATTATTTAATCAAAATCATACTGATCGACCGATTTGAACTAAATATAAAAAAATAAATTTGCAAAGTTTTATGTTAAATTTAATTCGATAGGTTCAAGTAAAAACTGAACAAAATTAGTTTTTTTAAACATTTTATTGTTGGTACAAATTTATAGTTAACATTATTTTTGAAGCTGTTTTAAGAATTATTTGTTTGGCACAATCATTACGTGTATAGCTTCAAACGTAATTGTAACGTTTAGCACTATAATATGACAATTGCGACAAACAATCAATGTGCATTACTTTAATTGTATTATATAAATTCCATTATAATAAAACTTCATAAATCATCAATTGTTTAGCACAATCATTTTAAAATGGTACAACAAACCAATGTTTATGACAAGCATCATAGTATGGTTGTTTTTTATCATAGTATGATCACTGAGAATCATTGTATGGTTGTGTGTGATCATATTATGATCAATGAGGATCTTACTATGGTTGTGATCAACATGGTATTCTGGTTGTTTTAACCATACATATGTTTTTCTGCACATATATGTCACAAACATATTTCAAAATATTTATTATTTTTTGTCTTTATCGATTTTGTCTGTGTTAGTGTTTCAATATTCACAATACATATCATTGTTAGAGTTCGTAGAATTAAAAATATGTTACCCCAATTGTTGTGCTACCCACATTTGAAGCCGTGTTACTTTGTGCTCAATTTTATACATTTATTTTTTTGTCATTTCTTTTACAAAAACGTGGCTTTGTTAAAGGTTTATCAATGATTATGATTGCTACTATTGTCACAGTGTGTCTCAACAATGATTTTGTCTCGAACGAGGAATATTATTATTTTTTTGTTGGACACATTTTAGCTTTTATGTCGTCGCTTGCTTGTGGCTTATAGAGTGTTGGAATTCACACGAACTTTGTGTTGGCCCAACACCTTCCAATTGTTGTTTGTTTGTTCTGTAACTTTGTGACTGTTGTAATAACCTTTGAATCACTAAGTCAGATTTGAGTATCACGGTTGTTTGTAGGATTCTGTTTATTTTGTATGCTATTTAAAATCATTTTGAACTGATGTCATATTTTTGCGTATTAAAAGGCAGATTAACTTTTATTGAACTACAGTACTCAAAGCTAATGTCAGAAAAACCAGAAAAAACTATATTTTACTATATTTTACATCTATGTATAATTTTGTGTAGAAGTTATGAATGTTTTTTTCTCAAGAACATTCTTTTACGAGACAAATTTTCTTCGAGGCAATTTTTCAAAACACACATTTTATTTTCAACAATTGTTGTATTGATAGATTTTATATTTATAATTTATAAAAATCTTTCGTTTTGTTTGTAAATATTTTTTTTTAATTTCGTAAATTACACTACTTAACAAAACGAGAAAGAAGAAGTCAAATATTTAGTAATTACACTAGACAGAAAAGTCCTATGGAAGTAACAAGAAAAATAAGTCATAATAAAAGCAGTATACGGAGTGATATACAGCTAAACCGAAAAATTCTTAATTTCAAGAAATGGATTTTCCTAGTTGTTAAAAAGTAACTAAGTAGAATTATTCTTGGTTTCAGTTATTAATTTCTTGGGTATCAAAAAAGTAACTAAGTAGAATTATTCTTGGATTCAGTTATTAATTTCAAAATTTAACCCAAATTTATGTTTACGAACTGAAACCATACCAACATTCGTAGGAAAATTCGTTCTTCTATTTTTATATCTTTAACATTCATACATACACAGACGCTTGCTTGACTGGCTGTGCTTTGTTGTTGTATTCGTGAAAACACACACATGCAAACATTATATATCATGTCGTTTTTTGATACCTAAGAAGAAAAAAATTTGCAATCCAGACAAATTGTACTTAGTTACTTTTTTGATACCTAAGAACTTAATATCTGAATATCTAGAAAAATTTGACTTAGTTACTTTCAACAGACAGGCAAGCAGACTAACAAACAGATGGCGACCTCGCAAAACAAAGCATACAGACAGAGCAATATCGATGAAAACAACAACAATACATAAACACGTGTTCTTTTTGCGATGAATACAGCAATAATTTTGCGTGTTCTTTTTGGTTTTTAATAATCAATAAATTAACTTCTGAAAATCCAGTTGAATAAAGTTTGTTTACTTTTTTGACAACTACATAATTTGCTTTCTTGATATCCAGATGACAAATTCTTGAATTTTAGTAGTATTTTATTGATATTAGTCAAATTCTACTATTTTTCTTTCTAACCGAATTCTTCTCAAGTTTTAGAATTTTATTTCTCTCCGTGTAACTAGGTCCATTGCAGGCAAAAGCTGGGGATGTACATCCAAAATAATGCGATGGATTTATACAATGATGGTCCGACCAATTAGGTCTTCGGACAACAGAGAAATCATTAGAGAAGGTTCAACGGCTAGCCTGTTCTTGTATAACAGGAGCCATGAGAACATGTCCCACGGCAGCAATGGAAGTACTCCTTGAATTTCCACCGCGTATCAAACAAAGGTATTGGAAATGGAGGACGTATGGAGAGGATGGACGTATGGAGAGTATGGAGAAACAGTCGGGTATTCTGACCCGACTGTTTCCCACGCTACCAACTCCAATAGACCATAAAACGAAGAGATTCAACTTCGTAAAAAACTTCAAGACGAAACGCACTAAAAAAAAGATTTGGAAAAATATATCTGATACATATGATATACACAAGAATATGTTCACGTGGTACACGGATGGATCATTAACAGATGAAGGAACCGGGGCAGGAGTATCTAACGAACCTTTTTTTGAATTCTTTCAATTCGGCTAATATGAGATTTATACATTGGAGACCAGACTTGAGAAGCATATTCAAGGTGTGGTCGCACCAATGTTGTATATAATGTTTGTGTCACTAATGTGTTGTTGAACTCTTTGGCCCAACGTTTTACAAGTAATGGTTAAGGGGATATATAACCATTTGTCCCAAGAGAAAAAATTCCAGAAATAAAGAAAACTCCAGTAATAGCTTTAGCCCAGAACCAAATACTTCGAAGTCATGGGAAAATACACCAGTATCTTTCAAGCGGAAATATACGCTATAGATAGATGTATTCAGTTCAATCTGGACAGAAATTAAAGCAATAAAAATATTGCAATCCTGTCGGACAGCCAGGCAGGATTATTAGAATCTTACGAGATCAAATCAGAACTCATATGAGAATGTCTAGGTAAAATAAATAAACTAGGTATGAATAATACCGTCACCATACTCTGGGGAATATAAGGCAACGAAGAAGCTGACAAACTTGCATGGAAAGAAGCCGCCCCAAAGCATATAGATTCCGAAGCTTTTTGTGGAATCGGTGACAGTATTGTAAAAAAACTATTACGAGAAGAACTATGGTTGGGGCAGGCTAAAATGCGCCAATCAAAGAAATTCATTGGGTCCTATTTCCTAAGAAGAAAAACCTGAGAATTCTAACAGGACTTCTTACAGGTCACTGTCGGCATGCTAAACATCTGACTAGGATGTGTATACAAACGAACAGTACATGTAGATTCTGTCCAGAAGAACACATTTTAGAAACATGTCCAGCGCTAACGCGTACAAGAAGGCAAATTCTTGGGAATCGACAAGAATTGTCTAGAAAGGGAATACGGCTACCCTAACCATATAATAAGGTACTTAACTGAGATAGGCATGATGGACATTCTATAGAACTATTAGAACCAGAAATAGTATAGAAATAGTATAGGAGATGTCACAGCTTTGAATGTCTTTAGTTATGGTATCAAGCGATGCACAATAGATCTATTCAGGTCGCAGTGCATTACCCCGAAGCAATAAAGTGTTATTTAACTGGGACACTACAAAAGTAGAGCGACAGGGACAGCAAACGACGCCATATTTCTTGCCGCTCTTTTGACATTTCTCTTCAGTAAGGTTTGCCATTTCATGATGGAAATATATACGAATTCGAATTTCGGTAGTAAATTTTAATAATTTTGACTCGTTGTTGGCTCGTATATCTTTCCATCATGAAATGGCAAACCTTACTGAAGAGAAATGTCAAAAGAGCGGCAAGAAATATGGCGTCGTTTGCGGTTCCTGTCGCTCTACTTTTGTAGCGTTCTCTGTTGAAAAACCCTTGAAACCCTTTGTAGCGCTCTTATTGAAAAACCCTTTAATAATAATAAAAAAAAACGAGAAAAATAAATTTCCTATGGTCATCACAAACATCAATTCCATGGGTGCTGATTTCACTGAATATTTTGTTTTTCCTGTTACGGAACGATTTTAAGAAAATTACTTTCTACGTTTTAGGCTTTTCTCAGCAACTTTCTAGAATAATAAAAATACAGTCCCTTACAAAACTAGTTTTCCCAAAAATGTAAACGCAGTTTTTCTTTTAATTGACAGCACAAATTATAATATATCAATATATGCAAATATTTCGATATATTTTAAAAATATTTGAATCTAAACTTTAAGCTATTTGATTTTTTAGACTATTTTTGAATGATTTTCTATCTTTTCGAATCTAATGATAAATAAGAAACTTACTTATGGTTAAACAGAGCACAGTCCAAATTAACGACCAAAATTACTAACTTTTAATTATCGGTTGTAGTTTTAAAAAGTTTCAGTCAAAAATGTTAAAATTTATAAAAGTTTAAAATGCCTGTAAGGTATATTTCACATATAAATTACTGAAAAATAGCAACTTTCAGCGGAATTTTATTCAAAAAGGCTTCATAATAAAAAAAACTGAGTATGCAAAAAGAATAAGCATATTTTTATTATTCTATCGGGGAGAAATTGTCGGCAACGAATTGTCCGTATTAGTATGGTACCAAATTGACGAGGAGAAGAATTGTCTCGCGAATGAGGAATTGTCTCGGGAATGAGGAATTGTCTGCGCAGAGAATACTGCTATTTTTATCAATAAACAATTATATAATGTCTAATTTTTTGAAATTCCAATTTTTTGTTTTCATAACACCCGCATTCGCAACGCTGATCATGTTACCCCCAGCGATCGCCCTAATTTGACAGATGCATAACGCCAGACACACACACGTCAGAAATCAATCTCACTCTCGTTTGTTTGCCAAATCCCACAAAATATGTGAACTCATCAGAGTCATGATACAAAAAACCAACAAAAACGCATATAAAAATTAATTTATTTGCACAAGTCTGGTAGACAGATAAAAAAATAATAATAAAAAATGCAAAAAAAAATCAGAACATAACCGCGGGCAACATGATCATCAACAAGAAATGTCCTCATCACTGACAGCATGCGGACTTGTTACAGGTTGAGACGAAGACTGGACTCGACTGACTAACTGGCAACTAAATAATTTTGATGGACACATTAAAGACAACACCAAAAACATAACAACAACTAATATGCGATTGCCACGAACAGACAGCAACAGCAACAAATATGCGCGCGATTTTTCAGGACATTTTTCATATTTTACTTATTTATTATAAAGCTACGTCGCATAAATCATTATGGAGAATTGGAACAACAAGCAACAGTGAAACCAGGTTGCAACCAAGCAACCAACTAAATTCTGATTGCGATGAAGCTGATGATGATGACGACGACGACGGCGCTGTTGATCGCACCAAGAATTCCAACTTGCCACCAGTATACGAGCCATGTTTTGTGAGTCTCACAAAGGTTCCCACATGTGTTGTTTTTGTTTTTGTATTTTCGAATCAACTCTCCAAATTTCGAGAAACATGAGCATAACTCTTATAAAGGAATCTGTGTTTCGAATAGATTGAAAACAAAAAAAAAAAAAAATATCTACACTGTTCAACATTATAAAAAATAAAAATAAATAAAAGGGGTTATATGTATAGATTGATGTCGTGTAAAAAGCAGTGTTAAAAATGTTCCAACTCAAATATACCTATTTTGTAATACTAATTGAGAAAATTCATAAATTTGAGAAATCCAAAATTTTAAAAATTTAGAGACTCTGACTATAAGAAGTATCCATATTTTTACCAAATTGTGCAGTCAAATTGTAGAGATTTCCGATTAGGACTCGTTGTCGTCACAAAATCTAAAATGTCCATGATATTACAACATAAAAACATCCCAAATTTTTTAACTTTGATTGCAACTAAATAGAAATATTCAAATCTGAAATATTCAAATCTCAAATATTAATATTTCGATATGATAAATGTTTAAATTTCGTGTCTTTTCAGAAAAATTATAATGTACGAGAAGTTTGAAAGGCAACGAGATAAATCATTTTTATTGAACTTATTTCGATAAAGATTCGAGTTATCGAATGTCTCTAAATAGGCGCGGATCCAAGAGATTGAGGGTGATCTTCTTTATAATTTGATCTTTTGTCTCTGGAGGTCATGTTGATTAAGAATATATATTTTTCCGTACCGTATATACTTTCTTTTGGGTGTTACAAACGGCGCATAAAGATTCGAGAAAATCACCCAAGAGATTGAGGGTGATCTTCTTTATAATTTGCTCATTTTGTTTAGTTCATTTTGAGATTTTTTGTTAAAATTACATAGTACCTTAATTTTATAAATATTCTGTAAATTTTGAGCTTTACTTAATTGTTGCCCTTCTATAAAAGTTTCGCTTTTGAATATTGTGCAATATTTTCTATAATCTGTAAATTATGCGCCTTTTGTAGATTTTGTAGTTGTATAACCAAAAGTCGCCAAATACATTTTTATGAAAATCTTAAATTTCAACTTCGTTGGTAATTATTACAAAAAGTAATAGATATATTTTTAAAGTTGAAATGCCAATTGATAGACTCACATTTTCTTATCAGTTGGTACAAATATTGAGCTCATTGATCAAAAATTGAAAGATATATAAATCTTTTTATAAATGAACAATTGGCATTTTGAAAATGTAGTTGGTGACTTTTAATTCTACAATAACGATTTGCTTGTTATTTATCTATTAATTTATTTTTTAATTTTGTTATTTTTTTAAGTTCAAAATATATCGAAAGGTTATCATTTTCAATAAACACATTTTTATATATTAGCTCTTTAAGAAGTAAATAAATTATGAAATGAAATCTAAAAAAAAAACTCATAAAAGTATCAAATTTTGAATTGTTTATGAATGCTAGGAAAATGAACTCACAACAAATTCCACTTCAGGAGCACTCCGAATTCGACGACTACTCATAATTACTCATAAAAGAGTCTTATTTCGGAAAATTTTGGAAGTACTTCCCAAATTAGACTTTTTAAAGCATCTAGATTTGGGACGCTTCCGAAGTCGTACTAACAGGACTTATTCTATGAGCCTAATGTTTACCTTAAATTGAAAATATCTCAAACATATGAAAAATTTAGGAGTACAAAAAGACTCATACATATTAGTGTTCTTTCGTTTATTAAGGGAACTTTGTTGTGCTCTCTCAAATGCTCAATTGTGAGTCATTTAAGAGTCTTAAAATACTGCAAAATATCTCAAAAATATAAATGTTTTAGCAGTAATAAAATATTCATAAATATAAGGATTTTACTGGTCATAAATCGTGCTTTCAACATGAGTTTCTAGAGCCGTTTTGAGCTCTTTTAAGAGTAACACTAAATAGTCTTCATTTCATTAAGAGTCTTAAAATATCTAAAAATTCGTAGAAAAATATTATGTCTTGGGTGTAATAATATGCTCATAAAAACTTATCAAACAATGCCCTATTTATCTTGTAGTCGGCCTCAGCAGTCCAGAGGACTTGCATTCTGAAGGTCTCGCGTTTGAATCCCGGCTTGGGCATGGGCGCTCGTGGTGCATCTTTTTGAGATCAATTGTAAGAGAACACGAACGAATTAGGACTCATGGAATAATCTTTAAATACTCTAAATACTCTCAATATTATATATGTTTTAGGAGTAAAAAAATATCGCATAAAAATGTTATTGGACTCATAAATCCATGCTCTTTTAAGTGCTCATATATGAGCATTACACTCAAAAATAGAAAACCTTAAAGACTTAATTTTGTGATAATTTGTGAATATGTGTGATAAAATAATTAAAAGTGATTAAAGCTGAACGAGATTTTGATGTATTAAAAATAGTTTTCAGAATATGGAATTGAAAAATTTTGAATTGAATTTTATTTTATGTCTTGATTTACTTTTTTCGTAACTCAGGCATAAAAGAAACAAGTAAAAATTCGTTATATTCCAATTTTCTGGAAATTCTCTTTAATACACATAGAGATTAGCAGATCGGAGAGAAATGTTCACTTGTATTAATTAGATGTATTAGACGCATAATTAATAATGATATTCAGCCAAGAATAAGTAATCATAATGATTTTCTTTTTATTCATAATATATGATTAAAGTACAAATCAATCATTATGATTAATTATATGCGTATTTTAACTCTTGTTTTGTGTATAACATATTCATAAGTCAAGAGTATTTGGAATATTATTATTCATAATTGATGATTAAAATTTCATACATTGTTCCAAATAGCCGCAGATGCCAAAACAAATTCTAATTATGCATAATAAAGTGAAATATATAGCATTTGACAATAATTAAAAGGCAATGAGAAAGGAGCATTAGAAAGGAAACGAATATTAAAAAAAAAAAACAATAAAAAAAAACATCACTTCAACTAGTTTGTCTCTTAAATTTCACTTTTATTTGAAAATGGCACACTTTTCATTTTATTCGTTCATTTATATGTTCTTCAGACTGCAGCTACGCGGTGTTTTTTAAAGAAAATAATTATGAAATATGAAACATAGGATTCATAAATTTTATTGTAACCAAAAACAGTCGAAATTATGAATATTTATTTATAACTTAATAAATATTTATAACTTCGCCTGTTTTTTGTTATAAAAAAATAATTGTAAAATTTATGAATTTTATTCATAATAAATTCATAATAATTTTTTTTGTAAAGGTATGCCATTTCATGATGGAAAGATATACGAATTCGAATTTCGGTAGTAAATTTTAATAATTTCGACTCGTTTTTGGCTCGTATATCTTTTCATCATGAAATGGCAAACCTTACTGAAGAGAAATGTCAAAAGAGCGGCAAGAAATATGGCGTCGTTTGCTGTCCCTGTCGCTCTACTTTTGTAACGCTCTTATTGAAAAACCCTTTATTATACATAATTCATGAATATAACTCATAAATAAGATAATTATAAAAATATATGTTTTATTCATAAAACATTCGTATCTTATTCATAAATCATCAGTAAATAATTTTAAAATGCCTGGTATAGGTGATTTTTGTCGAACAGTGTAATCGATTGCAAAAAGGAGCTGCTACAAAGGTATTTTTTCGTCACGCGAATCAAATATGCAACGCGTGCGCGCCCAAAGTTCAGTCTTTGTGATTGTTTCGAACACTTGCGCTGCTCTGCGCCGCATAGCTCGCTCATCTCTGATCGCAATCTGTGAATTCTGGTCGCGCCCAGCGAACTTTTTGTTGGCTGCTGCTGTTGCTGCTGCCGCTGCCGTGTCGTCCTAATGAATGGGTCAGTTGTAGTCATTTAATTTTTGTCGTAAGGATTTTTTATAGTTACGGTGGCGCCACAAAATATTAAATTACGCCGCACACACACTGCTGCTGCTGCTGCTACGACTGCTGCTGATCATCATGATCAAAGTTTTTTTTTCAGCTGTTCAACTTCTGTAAGTTTTTGCATTCAACGAATACTGGCCATGGCTGTTTGGATGGTCGCAGGAGGCGCGACAAACTTCGATTTGATATCTTGACAGTTATGAAATTATTATAGGTTATCGAACTGTTTAAATTTCTTAATAAATGTGGTTTATTTTAATTCGTAGAATATTTTTGCAATACATTTATTGTACAAAAAATATATTTTGTATTCTTTGCCATTCATACTCTTTCGAATTTATGAAATGATAAATTCGTGTTAGACTTTGGGAATAAAAATGTACGAAAATAGTACAATAAATAAATTACTAAGTTGGGTACTTTTCAATTTTCTATATCTAGTGGAAAAGTTGCAAGACCAACTGATCTGGTCATTATCAGGTCTATCATAATTGAATACATTTCTACCCTAGTAGAAATTTGCCCGATGCGCCATCGGGAAATGATCGGGTTTTCGTTGGGTAAGCCCTATTAGAGATCATGCTTACCATACCAGGGTTTACATTATCTAAGTAATCAATGTTCCCGAACATAGGTACATTATTTGTTCCATATAACGAAATGAGCATCAGGCAATAATCCAGATTTAATGATAGAAACCCTATTATGCTCGGGCTCTGACAAGGCAATTGTCAGGTAAATAATAAAATCGGGAATTGCCCGATCAGTACATGATCATGGCCTGAGGTCAGTACAAGATCAGGACACTGCGTTACAAGGACATTGTGGTCCTCGTCATATCCCGATCATCTCAAATAATGACATGATCACTTCATGACCATGGCCCTACCAAAATTTCTACTAGGGTACTGGGAAAGAAAACACCGAACTCCAAAAAAGTGTTATTAAAAAAATGTGTATTTATTAAATGCTAAAATTTTTTAAAAATTCAGTTTTTTAGGAATATAAACATATTTTACAAATAAACGAAGGCCTAAGTTTTGGCAATCCGGTAGCAATTTTTTTTTGTTAATATTCACAACATGTGTTAAGTGCTGTAACTTTTAAAACATGTGTTTTTGAAAAAAAAATCTTACTTTTATCGAAAATTTTAGTAGTGAAAATGAAATTTAAATCTACAAACATCTCTGAGTTTATTTTTTTATATCAAGCATAGAAGTATGTGCAAACATAATCCGAAGCGTTTATCTGCCGCTGAGTGCTCCAATATATATTTTTTTTATGTTTTGTAGGGTCACTTTCAATACCATTTTTGATGTATGGCGTGGCATAAAAAATGATAGTGACAAGCTAGATGTACCTTTATCATTTTTTATAACTAGAACGAGAATCACTAATATTAATGAAGATTAGATTTCAAAATTTAGGTATATTTAACTGAAATTAAAACGCTTTCGATAGGAAGTGCAAATTTGAATCTAAACTGAATACTAACCAGTTGGGAAGGTTAGATCACATGTGAAACTTTAAAGTAGAGACATTTTATAGTAGCTGTTATTATGATAGTTAGGATTATCAAAATTATAGTCGGTCCAAGCCGACTATAAATACCCTACACATGTGCGGTTACCATTCAATGTGGTATATAGGTCATCAGGGTATACGAATCGTGAAAATAACTACAAACTTTCAATCGCTTAAGAATTTCCATTTATTTGATACCCATATTTACAAATGGGTAGGTGTACCGAATTTCAATTTTTTTTTTTGGGAACCAGAAGTCTTTTCGCGAGAAAACATTATTTTCATGTATTTGAGAATGAAGTCAATATATATTTGACCAAAAAAATTTACCTAAGCACGTATACAGTAAAATTCACCAGTAGTTGTATGTTTTATATGAGGTATTTGAACATAAGTGTCAGTTCACAAGTCACAATAGACTGATCATGCCCATTTTCACTGACAGACAGCGAAAATATAAAGTAATCTAAATTAGGAGTTTCATTTATTTAGCTCTTCTAGATTATCTGTAATCAAGATTTCAACAGGCAGACAGACAGACGGACATCGCTAAATCAAATCCATACCGGAGACGCTTCCTTCTAAGTGTTACAAACGGCGTACCAAATTGAATATACCCTTTCACTCTTAGCGTAGGGTATACAAATCAGATGGACGTAAACGTGGTCCAACCATGCCCATTTTTTTATTTGGTCGTCTTATGTCCAATAAGGAATTCGTATTTAGTTTGAACCCGACTGTTTCAAAATCGCGCGTATTTTTGTACATTTTTAAAATTAGGATTATGATGGGAGGTGGGCGTAAAAATTGTCCGACTACGCATATTTTTCATACTTATGTTTATTTTGCTATTAGAACTAAGTGTTTAAAATCTCATTGAATTGGAAATACGTTTACTACTTTTGGACACCGCTTGTATGGAGACGCAACACTGAAGCGGAGTACCAAACTTAATATACCCTTTCACTCTAAGTCCATTCTAAGTGTATACTGTTCCACTTAAATATGTTGCAAAATAGTTATCCAAAAAACGTTCAACGTATTTTTTCTTTAATTATCAAGACTAATTTCAATATACTAATGAATACTATTTAAATACGATTTAAACTCGGAAATTTTGGGTTTTTCGGACAAATTTGCATTTAGGATTTAATGACAAACAAGAAAATTATTTCTCCAGAGCATAGCTCAAACTATCAAATTTACTGACTATTTCTAAATGCTCAACTTTTTAAAATATACCCTGTGAACTTTGATAATATAGGTACTCTTTATATTAATTTCAAATCAATTTTCAACAACAACAAAAACCAGTTGGGAAGGTTAGATCACATGGGAAATTTAAAAGTAGGTGTAATTATGATAGTTAGGATTATCAAAATTATAGTCGGTCTAAGCCGACTATAAATACCCTACACATATGTGTGGTTACCATTCAAAGTGATATAGGTCACCAGGGTATACGAATCCTGAAAATAACTACAAACATTCAATCGCTGAAGAATTTCCATTCATTTGATACCCATATTTACAAATGGGTAGGTGTACCGAATTTCGATTTTTTTTTTGTGAACCACAAGTGTTTTCGCCGGAAAACTTTATTATCATGTATTTGAGCATGATGTCAATATATATTTGACCAAAAAAGTTTACCTAAGCACGTATACATAAAAATTGATCTTTATATGTACATTTTATATGAGGTATTTGAACATAAGTGGTCGGATCATAGGTCACAATGGACCGATCTCGCCAATTTTTTCGCACATACAGCGTAGGTATATTAGTAATCAAAGTTATAAGTTTCATTTATCTAGCTCTTTAATTTTAAAAGTAGTAGGGATTTCAACAGACAGACAGACAGACAGACAGACAGACAGACGGACAGACAGACGGACAGACAGACGGACATCGCTAAATCGACTCAGGAGGTCATGCTGATCAAGAATATATATACTTTTCCATACCGGAGATGCTTCCTTCTGGGTGTTACAAACGGCGTACCAAACTGAATATACCCTTTCACTCTTAGTGTAGGGTATAAATACTTATGCATATAATATGATAATATCACTCTTTCATACTTAAAGTATGCTTATTCATATTACATGCTCACTTTATTCCTGTTATGTGTCTTTTTGAGAAAAACTTATGTTGAAAACTGCTACTTTAATAGAGTATATTGTAAAAACTAAAACCGTTAGAAAAATGTTAAAAATTGTGATCGTTAGTTTGAACTAAGCTCTTCATAACCAAACATAATTTTCTTTATATAATTAAATTCGTAATGCAAAAAAAATCATTCAAAAATAGTCTAAAACGAGTTGGGAAATTTAGGTCACATGGGGCGGATTTTTATAGTCGGTCGGGCCCGACTATGGAATACCCTACACCTTTGGTGGGGATATTAATGTGGGATATTTAATTAAGCTGAACCTCCCCACCCTCAGAATATTATTCACATATCATAAATTTACGTCTTATATCTCCATAAATTAAAAAATGTATATAAAAGTATAAAAAAACTAAAAAAAAAAATTGAAAAATATTATTGGGCGGACCACGCCTATATTTAAAATTTTGAAAGGCTAATATTTCATAGATTTGATTTTAATAATTTACGGATCAAATTTCCACTATGAAAACCCGGGAAATAATGAAAAAAAAAAAGTGGGCGTATCAAGCCCATTTTTGGACCACATATTTTTAGGTGAATTCTAATAATACATTTTAAATTTTATAACTATACCTTGAATACTTTTCGAGTTATTAGTTCCGAAAAAGTTATATAAAAGTGACTTGTATGGGAGGTGGGCGTGTCCGTTGACCGATTTGGCTCATTTTCAAACTCAATTCCTACTTTTGGCTAAAATATATTGAGACGAAATTTCATCGCATTCTGATCAGTATTTCTCAAGTTATTCTGTATTCGGACAGCAAGACAGCAAGACGGACAGACAGACAGACAGACAGACAGACAGACGGACTCGGGTAGTGATGCTGATCAAGAATATATATACTTTTCCATACCGGACACACCTCCTAAGGGGCGTTACAATATATGCACAAAGTTAATATACCCTGTACCTCATAGGTGTAGGGTATAAAAATTAAAAATTTTCGAATTCAGATTCGAATATCTTGAAACCATATTTGAATATTAGTATTTATTTGAATATTGAAATTAGCCTTGACAATTAACTAAAACATTACGTTTAAAGTTTTTGGAAAACTAGTTTCCTAAATTTTTTAATGCTAAACAGTAGCTGAAAAGGGATTAAAAATTAGAATGCAATTTTTTTAAAACACTATAAAATAGCTAAAAAACTGAGTATGCAGTTGAAATCAGCATCCACAAATTATATAGAATTGATGCATGTGATGTTCGTAGGGTTTTTATTTCTAGTTTTGTTGAGTGGTGTAATTATTTAATTTCTTTTTAATATATAAAATTTAATCATTTTTTTTTTAAATAACTTAATACAAATTAAAATAAATTTTAACTTATTCCAAATGTCAAACAATACAAATTCATTAACGAATTTATTACACACATATCATTCAAGTGTTTAGCATCAATAAACCTTTAATTATACTGATTAAAATGTTTACTTCCTTTTCGACTTTCTTTATGTAATTAAATTAAACACATGTTGTTCATAAAATTATTTTTAATATTATTTATTTATTAATTTCTTAATATGTCAATTTGCTGGCCTTCGTGTTAATGACGTTCGCTATGGGTCGCTGTTTTAATTTTATAACCGTTGCTTAATTTAAGCTTTAGCCATTTTACGACACTGTCATAACGTTGTGAGGCACGCTGTCAGACATGTGAGAATTGTCACAGTTTAGACTTGAATTTTTAAGATGCTGCTGATACACACAACATTAATGATGCTCATAAAAAGAAAATGATGTCTGTGACTGGATTAACCATTTTTTTTTTGTATTTTACATAAAATTTGTAATTTTTTCAATGGATTTTTGGTATTTTTTTGTAAATAGTTTAGTCTTTAAACGGTTTTTACAATTTAATAGCAGTAGCTAATGCACTCAGAAAAAAACTGTAAAATTCATAGGAATTCCTATTGATTCAACGATTTTTTACTATTAAAATTAGTCAATGCGATTTTGACTATTAATATAATATGGTGTGAACTTTTAATGTTATAGTGGTGTCTAACTATTGATTTCAATAGTTTTGTACTATTAAATATTAATGTGATGTCCTATTGATGCAGGAATGACCCATTGAAAGAATAGTTTAGCACATTTAAATTAACCGACTTATACTATTATATCAATATGATAAAATTATTAATTGAATTATTCAGACTATTGTTTAAAATATATTGCAACATTAAATCGATACTATGAATCATTTAAAAGTAATAGGACATAATATTCTCTTAAAAGGATATAACTATAATATTTATATGGCAACATACTATTCAAATTATAGTTTCTTATATTCATTCAATAGGATTAATCCTATTAATCCTATATGTTATTAGTGTTATTGGAAAAGTAAATAAATGCAACTGAAACAATAATATTTGTATGTAAATTTTATTAAATACATATTATAAAGAAATGTATGCCAAATAAAAATTAATGGTGCATCATCGAAATCTAAAATTATCCCAAGTGAATTTTCCCGTTGTCTTCCTTCGCTAATTTATGATATTTGTTCATATGGATAGAACTTAGTGAATCTGGAAATAATAAATTTAAAAATATTAATTAGTACTTAATAAAATTATGTTCAACGATTTAAATCGTAACTCTATTCATTATATTTATGCATCCTATTAAAATAAAATGGCACAACTATAACTACGATAATTTTCAAAGTTCATATTTAATAATTTGATCATATAAAAGCAATAGGTAATACATATAAAAACAATAGTTTGCTATATAACAACCTATTTATCCTAAAATAAGAAATGACAAAACTCTAAAGGCAATTATTTTTATCCTATGAAGTATATATTTAATATTTTCATCCTATAGAAACAATATGAAATACAAACAAAATCAATAGTTTGCATCATATAACATAATGATGCTTTATTAAAATAAAATGACAAAACTATAGCGACAATACTTTTATCCTATGAACTTCGTTTTTAATAATTCTATCCTATAGAAGCAATAAGATATACCTATAAAACTAATAGAACTATTAAAAATACGTAAGAATATGTTTTTGTTAAAATTAATATTTAAAATACACAACAAAAATTTAATTAATAAAATTATATAAAACGAGTTGGGAAAGTTAGGTCACAAGGGTAATTTCGGTCACATGGGGCGGATTTTTATAGTCGGTCGGGCCCGACTATAGAATACCCTACACCTTTGGTGGGGATATTAATGTGGAATATTTAATTGCATACCTTTTAATTATGCTGAACCTCCCCACCCTCAGAATATTATTCATTTATCAGAAATTAACGTCTTATATCCTTTTTAACTTTTCTTTTTTAATTTTATTTTTACACATTTGCTTTACGACCAAGCAGAAAAGACTGACGAATTTGCTAATCGTGGAGGAAACAACGTTCTATATCACGGTTTCATTTTTACGTATTTAATTATCTACTAATTAGAGAACGTACAATGTTTAGCAACTAAGTACTTTTTGACTATTAATCGTATGAACGAATTTTGTGAATCTTTAAAATTTTTAATAAAATGATATTGTATTTTTTGTTATACAAAATAAATTACTTTTTTATTATGGTCTTGCGTTGCTCACATACATTTTTGATAAATAACCTTAATATTAAATATTTTAATACTTCTACACTCTATAGATCCTTATTTTAAGCAACATTGAAAAACATTGTATTTTCAATGGTTTTATCACATTAATATAATAGTTTATTTAATGTGACAAAAACTATTAATAATCAATAGTATTCCACTATAAAATAAACTATTGAAACAATAGTAAAATTAGTATTTTATCAATAACATGTCCTATTGAATTAATATTATTAGCTAAACAATAGTACAAAATACAATAATAATAAAAACTATTGAATTAATAGGATAAACTATTGTTCCGTGTCCTTTAGAATCAATAGTCGTACTATTGGTTTTATGTTTTCTGAGTGTACGATTAAGTTGCCTATAATCTCGTAAATTACGAGTCGTATCGAAATTTAGACGTATTGAATTTTTTCAAATTTTCCTAGCAACCAAAGACAATGTACTCATCAAATATAATAAAAAAAAATATTTTGCATTAAATTAAATGTATCAATTTTATATTATTCCATCAGACATCGCAATACATAAAACGTAAGCCAATAGTTTTTAATTAAAAAGAATTTTTCTAAATCACAAACATAAATCAATTGTCAGTTGCATTTACATTTGACCTTCGCCCCCTTTTATTATTTTCCCAACGCAATCGACAAAAAAATTAATGAATTCTGTTTATCTTTGCATTACGACGAATCATTTGCGAATGATAGATACATCGTCAGCAACAGCCTAAAATCACTTGCAATGCGTTTGAATATTAATGAAAGAACGTCCGACCGACCGACCGGGGCGGATCCGAGGCACGTCCCCCACCAACACCTTTCAACGAGCAACACAAATGACTTTGCCACGTGGCACGACGTCGTTTCGCGAGCACACTTCATAAATTCAGCCGCAGACACGAAGACAGACGAATGACGCAAAGCTCTAAAACGAAACAGTTATTATTACAGTTATTATTGTGTCTGCTGATGGAGCTGATGGTGTTGCCGACCGTTGCTGCAGCCAGTCATTAAACGGATCGGATGCGGATGCAGTGCAGTGTCAAGACTACGCTTCCGCGTGAGACGCATTTCTTTATTTGTTTTCCGACGCTCTTGATTTATGCGGAAGTTAAACCCATCATCACAATCAGCTCAAAGAAGTCGCTCTTGACTTAGGCGGCAACAACCCACACAGCACACAGAGCGAACAAAAGTTGCCAGCGGAAGGATATCATCGACAGGAAAGCAGGAAGGATTCACAATTGCTGGCAAAAAAAAGGGGACGAAAAACCGCAACGCAATAACGCAATACTTGGATGGGAAAATTATGATGGTGCAGGCAGAGTGCAAGAGGGCCAATGTTTGGCAAAGAAAAACAGAAGGTAATCTGTGTAAACAATGAAAAAAACATAGGAATTCTGGTGCGGTATAAGCGGTCTATGCGATATTTATGGTAATAGTATTTATAGCTTATATCGAGGGAGTCTTCTCAATATTGCCTACTTGTAAGATAATCTCAAGCGAATTATGGACCGAAACTCATAGTCAGCAGACTTATTGGAGCTGATTAGTGCAGTTTCAGACCTGGGGGGTTACTCTGTAATGCGATTCGATAGTTATACTACTCGCATTCTAATAAATGGTACTTTGGTACTGCGACATTTAAATTTGGAACATTCGTATTCAAATTCACAAAGTGACAACACGGCTACCTTTTTTCAATTCCGTTAGATTGTATGAATCGCGATGCATAGTAACGCCCCTGGTAAGTCCACCATACCAAATTTTGTCATTGCGCTAAATCATGGAGAAGACCCAAGGCCCTAATCGCAACAATATTTGAATTCAGCAGTGAACGAATAAGATGAAAGGGATACTACGAAAAGAAACCTGGTAAATAAGATGAAAAACACTTGGGCAGAAAGTGAATATGTTGTGAAGGTCTTCATATACATATGTTGGATACTGCATCTACTTCAACAAAGACATAAAACACCCATAAGAAGGCGTGGCCGGCATGGAAAAATATATATTTAGCCGTATCGTTAGCAAAATATTCAGTCGGAATTGTTTTGTTCGAAAATAATTTGTATTGAAGTTTCATACAAAGTATTTCCGTACGGAAAAATGCCGACGGAATATGTTCTACACTATTGGGTTGGTTGGTTTTATACTGCTGATCAGCGCACCTCCTGAGTCAATTTGGGGATGTCCGTCTGTCCGTTTTTCATCTGTACAGCTAATCTCAAGCTAGGAGTTGCGTCGAATGGATCTAGCGGTGAACAAAAATACGGCGAAGTACAAGACGAAAAGAATATGATGAAAATGAACCTGATAGATGAACAAAAAAACAACCTGAAGTCTTGGACAGAAAGCACATTTTTGATATCCACAAACTTCGATCTTGTCAAAACTTCGTCTATCATGGATCTAGCATCCACATCAACAACGACGTCAACATGGATATTAAACCGATGTAACTCTGGGATAAGGAAAATTCTCCAAAAAATCTCTCAACCAGCAGAATACGTTGCCAGTATGAAAAAGTTTATATTATAAATTCTAGATCAGCGTCATTTTCTGAGTCGATTTCTTGATGTCCGTCATTCCGTTTGTTGCTCCCTGTAATTCTGCCCGTTGAAATAGATTGCTTGTTTACTTGTCGAGTATTGAAAATGGGCGTTATCTGTTGATTGTGACATGCCCAAATTTGTAAATATACCTTATATAAGACTAAAATCTACATGAGTATTTCACTTTACCGACCAAAGTTAATTGTGGAAATGTTAAAATTGCAATCATCTAATAACTATAATCATATTTGGCAACTACTCTCAATAATGTCAAATAGAAATCAATGATTGATATTTTAGAGAGGAATATGATTGAGTTCAACTTGTTCCAGTCTCGACTTCTTTATATGAATTATGTATTTTTTTTATATTAATTCTAAACCCAAATGGTTCTCTTAATCATAATATGATTTACTGCAAGTAATAGTCATACATAATAAAATGATGATGCTTCTCTCATATTTCTTAGTGATCGACTGTAGCGCTTCGTTACATAAATTTCTGCACACACACGTTGCAATCAACTCATCTGCCAAGTTATGATTTATACAACTTTTTTAATTGACTTTTTCCTCTCAACCCCCCTGAATGGCTGGCGTTTGTTTGTTTTTTTGTTAGTCCTTTGCGCTTTATTATGATCATTGTTGTTGTTATTGTTGTTATTGTGCTGTGGTTACACTACACACATCAGTGCGGTATTACAAGGACGAAGAGGACGACGACGATGATGCTGACGACGACGACGACAGGCAGTAGCAGCAGTCGACAGCATAGGGCAGGACAAACACCAGCCATGAAGAAGTTGAAGCCCGCCCAAGACCTGGCAAATATCACTGCGTGTGAAAGGATAATAACAGGGTTCTTAAACGCATTATCAACTCACTCGTGTAGACATTGCGAAGGCAGGCAGGCAGCACGTGATGATGTGGAGGCCTGAAAGCTGGAAAATTATTAAGTGCAGACATTTTTTTAGACTTTCATGTCAGTAACTAGAGGGTGTAATATGGAAAAATAAACATTGATTGAATTTTGTGAATATATTGTCAAAAAAATTATGTGTTTTTGATTTTTTTATTATATGTTTTTGCTTTAGTTATTGCATTTATTTTTTCTATATTGTTTATAACAAAAATATTTTTTTTTTATTTTTTGTCTCTTTTGTATTTTGTTCTATTGCTTTTTAATTTTGATTTGTGTATTTGCTGTGATTTTTATATTTGCATTTGATTTTGAGTATTTGCGTTTGACTTTTGGTTTTTGTTTTTACTTTTCTTTTGATTATGAATCTGCTTGTATTTTACTTTGGTTTCTGTTTTCGCTTTTGATTTTGTTTTTGTGTTTGACTTTGTGGGTTTTTTTTACTTTTACATTTTTTTCCGTCGATTTTTGGTTTTGATATTTTTCGCGTTTGACTTTTTGTATTGATATTGCTTTAACTTTTTTCTTTTTTTGTGTTTGGTTTTATTTTTGATTTTGTGTGTTTTGCTTTTGTGTTTTAGCTTTAATTTTTTTCTATTTTTGGTTTTTTTTTATGTTCCTGTTTTTGCTTTTGGTTTTTAGTTTGTTTTTTCTTTTACATTTTTCAGTGGATTTTAGTTTTGATATTTTTTCGTTTGATTTTTTGTATTGGTTTTGCTTTAACTTTTTTGTTGTTTTCGGTTTTATTTTTGCTTTTGTTTTTGCTTTTATTTTTATATTTTTGGTTGTGTTTTTGTGTTTCTGTTTTTGCTTTTGTTTTTTTGGATTTGGTTTTTCTTTTACATTTTTCAGTCGATTTTGGTTTTGATATTTTTTGCGTTGACTTTTTGTATTAGTTTGGGTTTAACTTTTTTATTTTGTTTTCGGTTTAATTTTGGTTTGGTGTGTTTTGTTTTTGTGTTTTTGCTTTTATTTTTTATATTTTTGGTTTTGATTTTGTGTTTCTGCTTCTACTTCTGTTTTTGTTTTTGCTTTTGATTTTTAGTTTGATTTTGTGATTTTGGTTTTGTTTTTACACTTTTCCGTCGATTTTGGGTTTTGATATTTGTACGTTTGATTTTTGGTTTTATTTTTCCTTTGTTTGCTTTTTTCTTTTGTTTCGTGTTTTTGCTTTTATTTTTGATTTTGGGTTCTCTTTTTTTACTGATTTTGTTATTTTTTTTTGTATTTTATCTTTGTTTCTGGTTCTGTTTTTGCTATTGTTTTTGAGTTTGACTTTGTGGGTTTGTTATTTCCTTTGTTTTTACATTTTTGTTTAATTTTTTTTTTTGCTTTTTTTGCGTTTCACATAATGATTTTGGTTCTGCTTTTATTTTTTTTCTTTTCTTTTGTTTTTAGTTTAGTTTTGTTTTCTTTTTATTTTTGTTTTTCTGTTTTAGCTATTTTGTGTTATTGCTTTTGTTTTTGGTATTGTTTGTAAGTTTGAGTTTTATTTTTAAGTTTTTTTGTGTTTCTAATTTTTAGTTTTGTTTCTGGTTTTGTTTCTGATATTGTTTTTGAGTTTGACTTTGTGGGCTCGTTATTGCTTTTGTTTTTACATTTTTCAAAAAATTTGATTTTGTTTCACTTTGTGATTTTGGTTCTGCTTTTACTTTTATTCTTTTGTTTTATTTTAATTTTTGTTTTTCTTTTTTAGCTTTTTTTGTGTAATTGCTTTTGCTGTTTTTGCTTTTATTTTGGTGTTGTTGTTTTTGCTTTTGTTTTAATGCTTTTGTTTATGTGTTTTTACTTTTGTTACATATTTGTGATTTACTTAGCTTGTATAGGAGTGCCAATCTCCATTGTAAAAATCACTCCTTTTGTGTGAATATTTTGAAGATATAGCTAATATCATAAAAACAGAAATCGAAAACAATATTTCAAACTAAAACTGATGAAAACATCAAATAAATAAAAAATGAAACTCGAATCTATTAACTTTTAATATCCATTGCTTTGATATATTTACCATAAAAAAATACTTTATAGATTTGTGTCTGTTTCAGACCGAATAGTTTATCAATAATTGTGTGAAAAGTTCGTTTGGTATTAGAGATTTGGCAAAGCATAACAAAAAAAAAGAAACTGCAACTTCCGCTTTGCCAACTAAACTTTGTTCTGTCTATAACAACATTTTTCTTTGTGCCCAAAAAAAAAAATAACATCTGCTGTCAGTGAAGGCGGAAAATATGAGTCCTTTTGCAGGACAAACATCCGGCTGCAATGAAAAATGTCTTTCCGTTCGACAATTGCTGCAACTGAAAAGTAGGAGAAAGCAAAAAAGTTCTCTTTAATGGTAGCATAAAATATATTTTAGTCAATATATACTTTTATTTTATTTGGTGACATTAGAGTAAGTCGCAGAGTAAACGACGGGAAAGTAGTCAGACGTTTTACTATTGTATTACATGATGATTTTCCTATCTAACGAAAACGTTAAATCTCGCTGAAAAATAAGCATTGTTTGCCAGAAACATAGTACTGTTGTTGGCACTATTATTTTCATATTTCTCTTATGTTTATTGTAAATATGGAATATAATCATATAATGAAATAAATATTATTTTTAAAAATTTATGATATTCAGTTCATTTCGTTGTAATCATATTCTGTTGGCTTGAAAACATAATTTGTTATAATTTTTTAGCTTTTTTACTACAACTATATCTACATTGTAGAAGATAAACTACACGCAGATAAACAATATGGTTGCGACATGATCTCGACAACCATACTATGATCTTTACAATCATAGATGTTTGTCAGAATCCAAGTATAGTATTTTTAACAATAGTAAGGTTGCTATAATCATATTATAGTAGGTAATTTATAATAATATGATTGTCTTTCTGAAAAACCAAAATATAATTGATAAGAACCACGAACTGCAAATAACAATATATGGTCAACACCAATCATATCACGATATTGACTGATCATAACATAGTAATTTATTACTTACAATCATATAATTCTCACATTATGGCATTTTAGCTCTGTCTTTTTTTTATGGAATATCTCCAATATCCACAGCACTCAGACAGACTATATCCATTGTACTGTGAAATCTATTCCCTACAATTTTGTGGTTAATATCACCACGAGCGCCCATGTCCAAGCCGGGATTCGAACCCGAGACCTTCAGAATGCAAGTCCAGCGCGCTACCTCTGGACTGCTGAGACCGGCTAAAGCTCTGTCTTACTCACATTCATGTTTGCTATGGCGGTGAGCAGTCACGTTTTATTTTTGTTGTGACGAAGTGTTTTTCGAATGATTAAATCATCATTATTAAAAATAAATATTAATATAATTAATATATTTAAAATAAATTAATTAATTAAACATGTGTCTAAAATATTTTTTCAATCCGCCTTTTCAGATATTTAGAGTTAATCATGATATTATAATACGATCATAATCATAATATGATCACTGGTCACGTAGATCCATAGTTTACTTGTATAAAATCGCAAATCGATAACTGAGGACCATATTATGGTTGTGTGAAATCGCATACGGCCACTGAGGACCATAGTTTTGTTGTGCGAAATCTTCATATGGTTACGGTTAACTATATAATTGTTGTATGACATTGTAATACGGTCATTGACATATCACAGTATAGTTATGTAAAATTGTAATATTGTCACTGAGGATCACATTAAGGTGGATAATACTGACATTTGAAGATCATATAAGACATAGTAAAGGGTTTTTCAACAGGGACGCTACAAAAGTAGAGCAACAGGGACAACAAACGACGCCATATTTCTTGCCGCTCTTTTGACATTTCTCTTCAGTAAGGTTTGTCATTTCATGATGGAAAGATATACGAATTCGAATTTCGGTAGTAAATTTTAATAATTTCGACTCGTTGTTGGCTCGTATATCTTTCCATCATGAAATGGCAAACCTTACTGAAGCGAAATATCAAAAGAGCGGCAAGAAATATGGCGTCGTTTGCTGTCCCTGTCGGTCTACTTTTGTAGCGTGCCTGTTGAAAAACCCTTAAAAAAACTTTTGTAGCGCTCTTATTGAAAAATCTATATATGATATGAGACAACCATAACCATAAAAACTTTATTTAATGGTCTTCATATATAATCACCACAATCATGTCTTTCTCTGCGTGTAAACAAATAACTTATTGATACTGAAAGAATTTCCCTTTACGGGGCTTCATTCACTCTGTAAAAAAAGAGCTCTCCCAAACATAATTTTGAGGGAATATAGTACATATATGTTTGGAGACTTATGTAAACATAATTTATAATTGCTTTGTAAATCCTTTATAAACAAAGATCTGATATATAATATGTTAAACCAATAAAATGGTGTATGTTCAAATGAAAACATAATTAGATCAAAACCAAATTTGAACGAGAACATTAATATATTCAAAATCGACTTGAATACATATATGTTATCTTTGTTTTAATTCAAAAAGTAGTATATTTGCATAAAAGCATATACAGCCTAACCAATTAATGAAATAAAGTCGATTTTAAAGATAGTATTAACTTTTTAACAAATAAAATATGTGAAAATTGTCAAAAAAAGATCCTACTATTTTTAAAGTCGACTATATTTCGTTTATTAGTTAGGCTGATAGTTATGGAAATTAATTTTAAACCTTAAAAAAATAAAAAAATACTGGTGAAAAGAAATAAATTAATATCGTATACATTAAAATAAATATCGTAATCTTAAGCATAGCCAAAAAGTTGATGCCAATCTCAGTTTTGTTTAGGAATATTTTTTGAACACCCCCCCCCCCTTTTCTAATATTTTCCTACAAAAAACACACATTACACTACATATTCTGAAATAGATTCAGCAGTATAAGTCTTTGTCTAATTTTCTGGAACAATTTCAAACAAAAATCAACAATGATAGAATAGGAAACAGCACAGCTTATATTAGTCGAATACTTTCTATGTTACACAATCAATTCGTTGAAACCAAAAGTTTAGCTGGGTTATACAATTTAGTTTGAAGATAAAGCTACTCTAGATATAATGCAGATACAGTATCTATGCAAAAAGAAAAATAAATTATGATATAATCAACGTTACTTGTCTCAGCGTTAAACATATATGCAAAATCATAAAACTCAAAAGAAAAATAAATAAACTGACCCAATTTGTGACATCCGATTAACATTTACTACAAGTAAATACAATGTATCTGTAAGATACAAATTCGTTTTAACTATGCATTGTAAGAGCAAACAATAGAAAACTGTCTGTCACAAAATAATTGTGCTGAACAAAACTGTTATATAACATGCGCGGGGATTCTACGACAGTCGGTCTGTTTGAACAGGGGCGGACAGACCATACGAGCCAATATTTAATTTCTCAGAGAATAAAAAAAGCACATAATAAAATATACCAAAATTCGTGTAATGCGCTAAAATTACTGATAGAGTAAACACGTTTAGTTAGCTGTATTCAAGGACTATTAATAGACAATCCAAGTAGGAATTTGTACGGGGCCAATTGTTGAATTTTTTCCCTTCTCATAACCCAATCATCTTGTGTTGTAGAACAACATAAACAGGTCATGATAGGATATTTTTTATAACCTACACTAGTCACATTTGTCATCCTTCCCAGTCTGCCATGTCTCGGAGACCTTCGATACCTCGAAGCTTTCTCAAATAACTTCGATAAAAAATGTCGATCTCGTTGCTTTCTCGATTCTACTTTTTAAGAATTTTCGTTCATTCTAACTCATTGACAAGATACGATAGTTAAACATTATCAAACCGATATCTCAATATTTTTCGCAGCAATATCGAATTTTGATCATTTTTTCTTCGATATCGTTTCGATTTGAAAAATTTTCTCGTACCGAGAAAACTCCGACAGAACGTTCCGATATCTACCTACCATCTAGGTCCAATTTGACGATCGATATCGTTACGAGAACGGGTCCGATATCGTGTGATTTCTCCATCTACTCGCATTGATCTCGTAACGATATCGATACGAATGGCATACTGGGTTATATAAAATCCAGCGTGCGCTTCTGAGTCGACTTAGAAATGTCTTTCTGTCTGTCTAATTGTTTCTTGAAATCACGATTACGGGAAAACTATAAGAACTTTATCAATAAAACTTCGAAATTAAATTACGTATGGGGCATTCCATTGTGACGGGCGTTACATTCGTACGATTAAAAACCTACTCATTTGATAAATAAAAAAGGATAGATATATTTTTAAGATGCCGAGGATAGATCTTATGGTCCTCTGTGCATGTTTAAAAAAACTTTTGCAATAGATCTTATATCTTTCTACAAATTTGAAGTTAAATGCTGTAACGGGCGTTACACGTACTTTTTCAAAAAACAGAGCTTACTACACAAAGTATTAAATTTTAGCTAAACTAATCGGACTATGGAGATTAAGTATATCTCAATTACTTCATTAATAATGGGAGTTCTTCACTCTAAAATAAAATTCTGAACTGGTTACTTGGATCACGAATTCTATACAGTACGAATTCTATACAAATATACATGAAAATTCAAATTATGAATTGCAATTTTTTGATGAAAAATAGCAAATTTTTGTGGTAGGAATGGTAAACCGTTATTTTAAGGCACACCGTCCACATATAATTTATGTTTAAAACTAAACATTTCGTTTCGAAAAAAATAGATATTTTATTACCATTCTTTTAAATAACTACTCTGTCTGCATCATTTGTAGTATGTTTCCTTCGCAAGCTTTCATAAATCTTTTTCGCATTTCGAAAATAATGATTTTTTTGGGATTTTTTATGATTTTTTTTTTTTTGTAAGGTTTGGAATTTCCCTTTTTTATCTTTGCTTATTGAATATTTTGGAATATTTACAACTTTTTCTATGGATAAATAATAATGAAATTGATTATTAATGCATATATTGACAAATATATAATTTTTCATTTTTTTTTTTGTTTTGCGACGATTGTTAATTGTGACGGGCGTTACAATAATTTGGATGGATATGGCCACCATCTGGGATATCTATCAGCCCAAGAATATTATAAATGAATTGATACAACCAAATTCTTTACTTTTGCAAAGTTTCCCAGTTGTAGATTTTCAAAAGAGTTCTCAAAATAACTTTTACCATTTTTTTGTGACGGGCGTTACAACTCAAAAAATTAAAACTGTTTGATTAATTGTCAGTACTTTGAATCACTTATGACCAATGCAATGTGTGGCATACTTTTGCAAACAAATTACCTTTCAAATTTTATTATTCAATTTTTTTTCGGATTTAAAACAACGAAACTACAGTATTTTATATATTGCCTTAATTTTGTACTATAATATATTTGAAAAAATATTTGACTTTAATTGAGAAAAAAAACACATTTCCCATGCATTTTGGTAAATTCTAATCACTGAATATGAAATTAGAAGTATTTCTAATCACAAAAATCATTAAACGCAATCAATAGGTTTAACTTTAATATATCACACACTGGTAACGTTTTCTGTGGTATGCCCCGTTGTAACTGCAATGTCTGTTATAAAAAATGGGTAGTATCGGTAGATTTTGACCTTTGATCTGACCACGTATGTTCAATTTCCTCATTTAACACTAACATAAACGTGAATTTAACCTTCAACCGACCGAAGTGACATTTTTTTGTAAAAACCCCTTTAATATATAATCCAGTAATCAATTTGGCGCACAATCATAGACAATTTAAAGACAACTTTAAAATTAGAATCAACTTTTTTGACAAATTTCATATAGAAAAACATGCCAAAAATCTGATTTTAACTTTAGAGTGGACTTTGTCATGATTATGCGCCTTTCTTTTTATGAAACTCTAGTTTTCTGGATCTAAAAGATCGATATAAATAAAAATAAGTAGCTTTTTGTATATAAAGCACCAATTAGGGTTGATAATGTCCGATATATAAATAATAAAACCAGTTCTGAAACCGCTATTTTTTAAAATCATAGAACCAGAACCGGTACTTCAAAGGGTTTTAATCTCTGTTTGAAATTCAATTTGTGAACCGGTTTATTTTTGCATGGCGATTAAAAACGAAAAGTTCGTAAAGATTTTTTAGCACAGACCGCCCCTGTATCTGACTGTATGTGTCTGTCCGTCTGTCTTCCGCATCCTGCAGATACAATATCGCGAAGAAGCACTTTTCTGATGCGCAATCAACATGATAACCGCTGTTTGACGCTGACAATGTGAAATGAAGACATGAATAGAAAAAGTTAATAATAAATGTGAGATACGAAATCGAGCACAAGTGTCGACAAATGAGCGCAATTGACGATGAGCAACGAAGCAGGACAAAAGGACTCAAATGTTTTTTGTCGTTATCGCAACATATTAAAAAATCAGTTGTTATTTTTATAGCGAACAGATTTTGACTTAGACAAAGAAAAAGAATAAAATTATTATCTATACATAAGAGATAATAATTGAAGTAGTTTGTTTTTCGAATAAGCCAATTTTGGAGATTTCTTCACATTATGATTAATCCCAGCAAAACTTTTTGTTATATATATAAATCGAAATAAAATAAAATCATTTCATTTTATAAATAAATTGAATAACATAAATTTAGTAAAATTACCTACCGTTTATATTTATATACAGCTCATCAGCCAAATTACTCACATTATTTATTTTTTATTTTTTGTTTGTAAAAACCCAAACAAATATTTTAAAATATTCGTTGGCTCACCTAAAGCAAACAAATCTATTTTTTTAATTGCATTAAATTAAACGTATAATTAAAATATTTATGCAAATCATCACAAAAATCATGGAATTTTCATTTAGAATTTTACAAAAATAAATTTTGTTTGTAGTTTTACGCACACCTACGATATGTTTTCTTTTGTTAAATTATTGAAATTTTATTTATTTTTGTATTGTTTTTTTTTTTAAATTTTTATGAACATTTTTCTTTTGGAGTTTTATTTTTAGCTTTGCTCTTTAAATAAATAAATAGTATTTTAACAATTATTTATAGGCATAATTCTTTATTTCCCACATAACCTAGGCATTTTTATATTTCTTTTTATTTAAACAGTTTTTTTTAAACAAACAGCAAAATCATCTCAAAATTTCAAACAAAATAAGATACATTAATCATCATTAATCGTCAAAATTAGACTTATTTTCAGACTATTTCAAAACATCGTTAATTGAGAATTTCACTATATAGCGTGGAAGGGGAGAATTCGCCAATGGCGCGCTTTTTTACGATATCGATGCAATAAATGTTTGAAAACCGCATCTTGTCATAAAGTTTGAGTGTACGAGAAATTCTAAAAATAAGACACGTTATAGCTACGAGATCGAACTTTTTTTTATCGAATTTAGTTCGAGAAATTTTCGAGACTACGGAGCTCTCGACTGGAAAGCATTTAAACTTGTATACATTTAGAGATTTTTTTAGTAGGAAACTGTCGGCCGGTATACAGTAAAATTCACCCCTAGATGTTAGTGTTATATGAGCTATTTGAACTTAATTGGTCGGATCACAGGTCACAATTGACCGACCATGTATATTAGATTGACTATGGATTTTCATGAATGGTGTAGTGCACGCGCAAGCCAGTAACCGACTTCTGTTAGTTGCCATAGCCTCTCCTACACAATTCCTAATCTCACCTTCGCGTTGGTGAACCCCGTTAACCCGAGCAACCAGGTGAAGATCGGGTTTCAACCAGGGGGTAAGGTCTGGTCGGGGACAAACGAGACAGGGATATTGGCCCTCCAAAATGGAGGTTGTGCGTTGGGCTTGTGATTCGCCATATAAAAAAGCTGATTCAACGAAAACAGAAAAAATGCCTCGGATTTCGACCCGAAAAAACGATGACAACCTACGCAAACGTATAAAAGAACCATGATACGGATATGTACCTGGAATGTCCGAACCCTTTATAGGGAAGGTGCCACTATCCAGCTGGTTGATGCCCTCGAAAGATACAAGGCTGACATCACCGCAATCCAGGAAATGCGATGGACAGGACAGGGCTGCTCTAAACAGGCATCCTGTGACATTTACTACAGCTGCCATGCGGAAAGGCATGAATTTGGTTGTGGATTTGTAGTCGGCAAGAAATTCCGCCACCTTGTCTAGGTTCACACCCCTGAACGAACGACTAGCAACAATCCGCATCAAGGCTAAATACTTCTACATCAGCCTAATTTGTGTGCACGCTCCGACGAATGAGAAGGACGATGAAACTAAAGAGACTTTCTATGAGCGCCTCGACGAAGCCTATGAGCGCTGCCCCCGTCACGACATCAAAATTGTAATTGGCGATTTTAATGCCAAAGTGGGCCATGAGGGTGTCTTTGGTTCAACGGTTGGACAATTCAGCCTCCACGACAACACCTCCGACAATGGAATGAGGCTGATCGACTTCGCCGCAGCACGAAACATGGTAATTAGTGGTAATAGATTCAAGCATCTCAATATTCACTAGGCCACGTGGCGGTCACCCGATCAGAACACGCGCAACCAAATTGATCATGCTGTGATTGACGGAAGGCACGCTTCTAGTGTGATGAATGTACCCTCGATTCGAAATGCCAACATCGACTCGGATCACTTCCTTGTAGCAGCCAAGGTTCGCACACGCTTATGCGCTGTGAAAAACGCACGGAAACCCACGCAAAGAAAGCTAGACGTCAGTAAGCTGCACACACAACAGACCGAACAAGCCGCTCGACTCTCACACCTGCTTGCCCAAGGCACTCTCCCTCTCGATGATATATTCGCGCAGTGGACACACGTCTCCCGCTCAATGCGTACGGCTGCCGAAGCACACTTGGAATCCAAGCGTATTCCAACGCTCACTACGGAACAAGTGGTATGACGAAGAGTGTCGCGCAGCCACTGCAGAGAAAGACGCTGCATATAGATCCACCCTGCAGTCGGTAGTTACGCGAGCCGCGAAGGAGCGATACAGAGAGAAGAGGAAGAAGGAGAGACATCTTTTTAGGCGCAAGAAAAGAGAATTAGAAAGACGCAAGTGTGAAGATATTAAGATGCATGGAACGAGGCTCGAAAATTCTTTCAGAAGATAAGACGCCTGACCGGAGGTTTAAAGACCGGACCCTCTTCCTGTCAGGACGATGACGGGAATCTAGTAACAGATGTCCAGGGTACACTAACATTATGGAGAGACCACTTCTCTGAACTTCGAGCAGACGATGATGACAACTATTCCGCTGATAGAGAAGAGACAGCTTGACAACCGCAGTTGCTGACGACGGCGTTGACATACCGCCGCCTGACCGTGAAGAGGTCTGCACAGCCATCAACAGGCTGAAAAACAACAAAGCCGCAGGATCGGATAGTCAGCCTGCTGAGTTGTTTAAGACCGGAAGCGATGAGCTCATAACGAGCATGCACCAGCTCATCAGCAGAATATGGTCAGATGAAAGCATGCCTAGCGAATGGAATCTTAGTATACTCTGTCCAATCCTTAAGAAGGGGGATCCCACGATACGCGCCAACTACCGTGGGATAAGTCTCCTCAACATCGCGTATAAAGTTCTAACGAGCGTATTATGTGAAAGACTGAAGCCCATCGTCAACAGACTGATTGGATCTTATCAGTGCGGCTTCAGACCCGGCAAGTCCACCATAGAACCAATTTTCACATTGCGCCAATTCCTGGAAAAGACCAATGAGAGGCAGATCTACACCCACACCTCTTCGTCGACTACAAAGCTGCCTTCGACAGTCCGATAAGAAGTCGCCTATACGCCACCATGTCTGAGTTCGGTATACCTGCGAAATTTATAAGGCTTTGGAGGATGACTATGAGCGACACACGTTGCTCAGAGAGAATTGGAAACAACCTCACCGATACGTTTAATACCGAACGAGATTTCAGGCAAGGCGATTCCCTATCGTGTGACTTCTTCAACCTAATAATGGTGAAGATTGTAAGAGCTGCACAACTCCATCACAATGGCACTATCTTCAACAAGAGTTCAACGCTGCTCGCGTACGCTGATGATATCGACATCATTGGGCAGAGCGTACGAGCAGTCAGTGCAGAATGCTCCAGTTTAGAGAGGGAATCTCGTCTAAAGGGTCTTACGGTTAACGAAGACAAGACGAAGTACCTAGTGTCAACAAACAAAGAGTCCCGACGTCTTGGACAACACGTCACTATTGACAACCAGAACTTCGAAGTTGTGAAGGACTTCGTATACCTAGGAACCAGCATCAACAAGGAAAACAATGTCAGCCTGGAGATTAACCGAAGAATAACTCTTGCCAACTGGCGTTACTTTGGGCTCAGTAGGCAATTGAGGAGCAGAGCCCTCTCTCGACGGACAAAAATTACGCTCTATAAGTCGCTCATCATGCCAGTCCTCCTCTATGGCGCTGAGGCATTGCCAACACCGATGAGCGAGCTTTAGGAGCGTTCGAGAGAAAGATTCTTCGGAAAATCTATGGCCCGATATGCGTTGAAAACGAGTACAGAATCAGATGGAACGACGAGCTGTATGAGTTCTACGCCGACATTGACATAGTCAGGCGCATTAAGATCCAGCGCCTACGCTGGCTTGGACATGTCGAGCGTATGGATGAAAGCGCTCCAGCTAAAAAGGTGTTCAATTCTGTACCCAGTGGTGGTCAACGTAGGAGAGGGCGTCCGAATCTCCGGTGGAGCGACCAAGTGCGAGACAACCTGACAACACTTGGAGTGCAAAACTGGCGCCAGCGCGCGGAATGCAGAAGCTACTGGCGAGAGGTGATTGCTGCGGCCGAAATCCATCATGGGTTGTAATGGCCAAATAAGTAAGTAAGTAAAGCAATTAATTGTTTGTTTTTCGATTAGCATAAATTGGATTTAACAATAATTTTTCAAATTTTTATTATTTGCAAAAAAAATGTTTAGAAAATTATTTTTAAATAATGATGCCAATCAATAGCTGCATTAAAAACAAAAGAATCATTACTTCACACCACTATTTTATCTTGTACTAGTAAAAAGTAATGGCAAAAAAACGAATAGATTCGCCCTTTTGGCATGACAAGATTTTCAATTTTTCAAATTCGTCTTTTGGTTTTGTCTTTTGTGGCTAGAAATATCCAACAAAACCACACACGATTTCGACACAGTGGACACATGAGGAAAAACTACATTCCAATAAGTAAAAAACGCAAATATCAAAAATTACACATTCGCCCCTTTGGCATGAAAGTGACGATATGTCATCTGTTAAGAAATTTCAATAGTGTTTCACTACTATAATTTTTTATTTTGTTCAGTAGAAACTAGATGTTAGGTATTGAAAAGTATATATCTACTATATATTTGCGAATGTAAGTATGTATGTCTGTATGTTCCGAATAGGCGTCAAAACGGCTGAACCGAATTGAATCAAATTTTGACACAACATCTATGTTGGGTCTGGGCAGAGTATAGGATATATCTCGGTGAGATTGGTGGACTGGGCGTGGCACCTCCCATATAACCCAAAAATTAAAAACACATTATGTCAGCAATTAGCATAGCAAATTTAATGAAATTCTGGTCAGCGTTATATATAACCATTCTAAACGGTCTCGCGGAATGTGGGCGGTATTAGACCACTGGGCGTGGCACCCCCCATAGAAGGTACATTTTCCAGATGGTGTATTTCAACAGATGTTATAGTGATCTTATGATATTTCACACCTGGGTATACCAACCATCCCAAATTCTTTAAACTCACCACACCGAAATTCACCAAACTAAAACTCACCAAACTATAACTCACCACTCTAAAATTCACCACACTCAAACTCACCACACTAAAACACACCACACTAAAACTCACCACTCTAAAATTCACCACAACGAAACTTACCACACCAAAACTCACCACACTAAAATTCATCACTCTAAAAACCACCACACTAAAACTCGCCACACTAAAACTTCTACTGGGGAAAACTCTACGGGGGAGAATTATACGGGAAAGAATTCTACCCGAAGAATTTTACGGGAAAGCGTTCTACAGGGAAGAATTTTACGGGGAAGATATGAATAATAAATATGTTCTTTATATTAATAAAATCACTCCATATCCTTGCATTCACTAAATCTTGGCACGAGTCGTGCACGGGTCCAGCTAGTACTCTATATATTCTAATCACACTCTGAGTTATCGATTTAATTGTGAATTTTGTTGGAAATCTCTTATTTAAAAATTCGCGTTACGATGAAGAGATCATCAAGAATTATCATAGCATTTTCAACAATAGAAAAAATTGAAACACTAAATAAAGATACTATTCTATACATATTATCGTTCTCTTGTTGAATTTTTAAATACTGATCAAAATAAAAATACAAAGAGTGTCTATGGAATTTATCACTGCATCTGCATTTTGTAATCGATTTTGCTCGTTGTTAGTTTGTTGAAAATTTAATTAACTAGCACTTTTATAGTTTATCGCATTTGGAATACATTATTTAAATTCAATTTTGAAATTGTCTAATTGTGTACCAAAACGTGAAATTTGAGGTCCCGACGGGTCCATTTCACATATTCAAATTTCGTTGAAAATACGCCACATCAATTTTCTCATCAAGCAGTCTGTAGTTTGAGGGGTTGGCCATTTCAATCAAATTTCATACAAATCATACATTTCACTTCGAATTTTCATTGATCAAGATATCCTATTCGTACTTTTAACAGACAGACAGACAGACAGACAGAGAGGCTTATAAATCAGTCTGACAGCCGGACGCTAATGCCCGTAACTTCAACGAGTAGATATCTATTGGTGTTCGTACCGAACAGATATCTCTTACCTATCCGGTGTTTTTACTCCTTAACTATGCGTTGAAGTTATGAAATTTTGCTTACACGATAGATAACTAAGGACCAGTAGATATCTATTCGTTGAAGTTACGAGCATAAATCGGAGATAAAGTAAAGTACTTTATTCTAATTCTAATGACCAAAAATTTCGATTTTTATCGGTAATGAACCGCAAACCGTTAAAAATTGTAATGTAAATATTAAATAATTGTTTAATATGACAAAAATAGACACATTTTTTTTTAACTAAACTTTATATTGCAACTGAAACTAAACTACATAACACACATATTAAATACAAAAAAAAAAGCTTTAGTCCTCAACCAAAATAAGAACATTAAAAAGGGATGCACAACATCGAAATAACCAAACGACCTCACGGTCCAAAAACGTACGAAACCTATAAAATTTTAAATTGATTGTTCAATTAATCTTAAAAACTTGACAACGGGTGTCTGGACGATGTCTTGGACGTAGTTCGAAATGTGTTTTTTTTTTGTTCGGTATTTTTTTTTTTTTTTGTTCTGCTGACACCAGCACTACTCTGGGTATGAGTTTGGGGCAAGGTTAGCTTTAAACGTGGTCCAAACTGCATGGATTGCTTGTTTTATTTGGATTTCAGCGACAAGTTGTTGGTGGTGCTGTTGTTGTTGTTGCAGTTAGTATTATATGGGGCCCAAACGTGTGTATGTCGTAACGCCAGCCAGCCAGCATCCATAGAATGCCAGCCACTCAGTGCAACAATGCCAAACAATGGGTCGTAGAGTAGGTTGTTTTTATTGTTCTTCAAAAAAAAACATTTTTTTGTTTTGTCTTTTTTTTTCATTGTGCGTTACAACGTCATATTTATTTACAACAATAAGAATAACAAAATCAACTCGACACAGGTATCTTTCAGCCGTGTGAATTTCACGAACCCAAAGTATTTTCACGATCGTTTATTTCGTCGTCTATATCATGGACTCGTTTGATTCTCGAGAAATCTTCGCGCCTTTGCAGCGCCGCACCGCACTCGCCATCGTTTAACCATTTTTCATAATTTTTTTGATCGTTCATTAATGTCCCAAATATTTTTAAATCGATTTTTGGTTTTTCGATTTTATTACCTTCATTGTCATTCGATTCGTGTTGGACCAGCTACAAGATACTGTGTTGTGTTGTGTATCTGTTGGATCGCTCTGCCCTTCGTTTGATCCTTTGCTACGCATATCGAATTTAATTGTTTAGATTTAGCTGATGATCATCATAATCATCAACACCGTTCAACGTTGGACAAACGGCGCGACAAAACTGTAAGCGTCACCAGAGAAAAAAAAATAAAATGTATCTCATCAGTTGCAGCTCCTTCTTTTGTGTTTTGCTCGTCCATTCGATCGGTTCGGTTGCTGATCAGTTTTGTTTTAAGCACCGCTTATTTTTTTCTTTTTCTTTATATATATTTTTTTCTTTCTTTGTCTTTATTTTACCCAATTTTATTGATTAACCTGATGTGTTTGTTGGCGTTGCTGGTGTCTGGTCTTGGCTCCTCCGCCACGATCACGATCGCTGCTCATTATAATTTCGTTGAGATTTTATCATCAAACGTGGCGCAATCGTTTGATATCGATTTTGTTGTCGAACATGCGCTTTTATTGCTATTATCAGCTGTCCGCGATAGGTCTACAAAACAATTATGTTGTTTAACATGTTGCTGTCACTGATGATCATGTTCGTCCCCATCATTATCGTTATTGTCATCCACGATTCTCGCTCACATTAGTCGGTTCTATTAATTTATGTTAATGAGCAACAGTCGGAATGTCCAAACAATTTGTAGATGTTTAAATTTACTGACCATTTTGTATGATTTTATATAATTGCATTCTAATATAAGATTTTCGGATTAAATATTTAGGTATCTAAATCCTGATACTCGAGAACAATTGTAATCAAATCTAATCGGAAAATTACTGGATTCTTTTGTTAATAAAACGCAAAATTTCTTGCATTTTTCAGCAATATTACGGGCATATTTTGCGATTTATATAGATGGTTGTAAAATTTTGTGCAATTTGATTCGCAGATGCACGACATATTTTGGGAAATGGCAGAAACTAAGCAACGATTTATACAAACTACGCCTTTGTTTGCTTGAAATCTTTCGAAAAATGTTTAGAACTGCACTGAAACTGCCTAAAATTTAGGCTATATTATTTTAAAAAAAATCACATAAATATATATTCAATTCATTCTACAAAACTCGATTTTTTATTTGATTTTGTTTTATTCGAATTTTATCCTACCATCAACACAATACTTATTTTTTCATTGAGTGTGGAGCAGTGATGCTAACTAAAGGGGAATTCCGCAATTTGTGGGGAATTTTAGTCTTAGTAATCGGGGAATGGTTTACTTTTGGCGGGGAATTTCAAATTAGGATCTGTTACATTTTCTACATTTTTAAGGATTGAAATATAGGGACATATTCCAAAATTTTGATCGAATTTGATATGAAAATTTTCAATAAGAGCGCTACAAAAGTTTTTTTCAAGGGTTTTTCAGGGACGCTAAAAAAATAGAGCGACAGGAACAGCAAACGACGCCATATTTTTTGCCGCTCTTTTGAAATTTCTCTTCAGTAAGGTTTGCCATTTCATGATGGAAAAATATACGAGCCAACAACGAGTCAAAATTATTAAAATTTTCTACCGAAATTCGAATTCGTATATCTCTCCATCATGAAATAGAAAACTTTACTGAAGAGAAATGTCAAAAGAGCGGCAAGAAATGTGGCGTCGTTTGCTGTCCCTGTCGCTCTACTTTTGTAGCGTCCCTGTTGAAAAACCCTTTACAATAAATAATTTTTGAAATAAATGTAAACTTTGACTTCAACGCTTTAAATTCGTTTAGAAAATAATAAATCCAAAATCGTTTGTTTATAATTTTGCATATAAAATTTGATTTGATCAAAAACTGGAACATTGCTCTATATTCCAATCATGTGAAAGATATTTAATTTGGCTTTTAATAAACACAATCTATTAAATACGATTTCTAGATTTAGATAAATTCCTTTAACATTTTTGAATGTATCTGATGTTATGTTTTTAATTATAGGATAATTTTTTACCTAATGTAACCCTGAAAATTTGACATGCCCCTTAATAGTTGAAAAAATTTTCAGTATTTTAAAGATTGCGATTATTGGAAATTTAAAATTTCGAAACTAAAAATATCAATGACAAAAATGTAATAAAGAAAAGATCAAAATTTTTAAAAAAATAGAAAATATTATATATTTACATTTTTTATACAGGTCTTTAAATGGTTAAATTTTTTCAAAATCTTGTTCATTTTCAGTACTATTTTAAACTAAGTTTAATATAATTTGTTTAATATGATCCATTTTTTCAGTAACATTATAGTCAATATTTCATATATATTTAAAATTTCATATTAACTGAGTACTAATTGTCTATCTATCTGTCGGTAAAGTTTAAAGAAAGTCGGAAATTTATTTAAGCTAATTTTAAACTTTCTCTGAAAAACTGAACCTTAATTAATAAATATAGCACAACTTGGTAATAACAAATAATTTTTCTCAATTTATAACGGCTGATAAATGTCATTCGAAAATAAAAAAAATAAAAAAACATATTAAATGAATAACATATTGCATAATATTTGTTCTATGGATTATTTCGATTTTTATTAAAAATTTAGTGAACACACTATTTATTCTAAGTGTATTTAAATTACATTTGTGTTACATAGTCAATTGGGGAATTTTGCTAAGAATATCGGGGAAAATGAAAATAGGAGTTGGCATCACTGGTATCGAGTCTATCATATACTGTACAAAATCCACAAGTTAAAATACACTCCGTAATAAATTTATTTCAATTAATTATTTCAAAATATGTCATAATTTAAGTAAAAATGTTACAGTAATAATTCAAATTAAATTTATTTTTAAAAACAAAAAAAAATATGTATTTATTACGGCGAAATATTACTGAAACATAAATGGATTTTGTCCGTATGGATTTCTATAATTAAGAATTTCGTAAAAATTTAGCACAAGATCCAAATCGATATTGTGCGGATTAATTTTAGATAATTCTGATATACATTACAAGAAAATTGTTTTGAAATAAAATGCTATTTCATTGGGCTGAATATAAAATTTATTTTTATTAAAGTAAAAAGGGGGAAAATTTTCAAATTAGCACTGGATAATAATGAATATAAATATTTCATTATTTAATTTTGCTAAAACTTTTAGAATCGAAGAATGTGAAACAAAAATTTTAAATTCGCAGCAAGTGTTATTTTGAAAGAAAATATAAAAAAATTGAAAAAGCATAAATAATATTTCTTGAATTAAGCTGAATATTTTCTATAGATGTTACCGTTTACCGCATCTTGAAACTCATTAAACTGAGTGCTTTTAACGTAGAAATCTTGAATAAAATGTATGGAGCAAAATACTTTGACGGTTGGACTTCCAGAAAATATTTCAATTCTTAAAAAAAAAAAATTATTTGCACAAAATATTCATCTTCCGACGTTCAGAGAACTCTTTTTTGTCCGTAAAGGTACATGAAATATCTATATGTACAAAGATACCGACAGTCATAAAATTAAAGACAAAATATCTCACATTTGACCAAAACTTTAAAAATGCTATAACTTCTGACATATTAAAAGTAGTGGTTATAAGAATCGATGCAAATGATCATATTTAATTGCACATCTTTATAGACCTCTTCACTGCAACTACGTCTTCTTGGTATTTTGTTTTGACACTACTTGTGCTTTCTTCTTCTGAGCAACACATTCATTTGATTTTCAAGCATAGAGTCGGAGACAGTGTGTAAAGTATGTTGAATGTCTTGAAGTGGGTTGCATTTTTGCAGATGTCTAATATCTCTCTTAATGCAGTTGTGGCAACTGCATACAATGTGGACGTGATTGGGCAAAAGTGCGTGGTAACTCCCATATATCATAATAATAATAATAATAATAATAATAATAATAATTTGGCGCTACAGTCCTGTTTAGAACTTCGGCCGAGCTCTATCACCATTTTTGAGCTGTGCGTGTTATATTTGTACTCAAATTGGTGGGACCTACAGTTTATTGCCGAATTCGAACGGCGGGTGAGAGCTATTCATAGGCAATGTTTTACTCTCGTAGGTTTGCCATTTACTGCCTAGAGGTAGCGCGGTATAGAAAAATGTTTCTATGAAAAGATGTTGTAAGCCCCAGTCCAGGCTTGAACCGGGGACCTTTCGGCTCGCAGTCCAACGCACTAACGACTGAGCTACCGCGGCTATATCATACAAACGCTATAATTCTCGGCTTTTTTAAGCAACATGTTTAACTTGGTGTGATATACAATGTGATTGACAATGAATAAATATTATATATGGTCATTTCCTGGGGCTCCGGACGGGACATTCGTACGCCTAAAACTTTAATATCTCGAAGGAAAATTAATGAATTTACTTGATTTTTTTGGTGCATGTAGTATTTAAATAGTACTAAAAGTACTCTGCAAAAAATTAGAGAATTCTATACGGTAGTTCAAAAGATTTAACTTAAAAGTGAGAGTTCCGGACGGAACAAAAACGGAAGTGCATGTCGAGGTTCATATGGAAATGCCAAAAAGTCAGTGAATTTTGCGTAATAATGTTTTTTTTGAAATATTTTAAAAAATAGTTCAAATCATGTGCTTTCTTTTTATATTTACACTTTCCAAAATATTATAGTTTTTTCAAGATAAATCACAGAAAAATTCCGGACGGGACAAAAAATTCCGTATGGAAATTATCAGTACGATTTTTATTCTAAAAATACTTTTTTCGTATAATATACCGTTAACGGAGTAGACATTTTTTTTCAGAGATTTAGATGCGGATTTTTAAGATTCCAAATCCATTTTTATGTCAAAGATTTGAGCATTTTGAAATTTTCGGTCGTGGTTGACGTTTTTCTGGAAATGCCCATATGTGTATAGAATGTATATGTCAAATGATTTAAAATAATTAATAAGTGTAATAAAAAAAAAAGTGTAATCCGAAATATATGATTGAGAAAACTAGTATGATTGATATAATATTTTTGATTGAAATAATTTGCTGAAATAATTAGCGTATTCACAGTTCGTCGTATTTGTGTATGGTATTCGTACCATGTAGTATATATACGACACAATAAGAAATAAGCGTTAATTTGATGTTGCATCCCTTATAAAAGTGAAATACCACAAGTGGTGTATTTAAGAGTAGCCCTGAGGCATGTTTTTTGGTGTCGTATTTTGTGAAATGAAGATAAATTGATGATAAATAGTACGCATAAAATGTTAATGTATTTGTTTTTATTTTAAACTCGAGGCATATTTATGATAACTTTAGAAGAATCAGCTGCATTTATTTGACGAAGCAATTGAACTGATGTTCACAGTTTAAATGACGTACTGTCGTATTCATTCAATGTCGTACCAATACCATAAACTGTGAATACGCTAAATAACTGCCACAATCTTAAAAATATTACCATCCTTAATGTGATTCTAAAAAATATGTTTTTCAATTAAATATTAATTTATGTAGTTACAGATAAATGAATTAAATATTTTAATTTAAGTTTCTTTAGCATTACAACAATCTCTAACATAATAACCCAGTGCCAAAACCATCATCTTACAACTACCCAAGAAATATTAACATATAAATGTTTGCATTAGCTATAATCGTTAACCTTCAACTATTAGCCGTTCCCTAAATAGAAGGTAGACTCTTTAAAAAGGGTACAACAAATATGATATAATTACTAGGTTAATAAAATATTATGGAATAAATACACACACACGACTTGCCTGAAAGGCATTAAAAGTTAGAAGCATCAAAAGGTGTTTTTTTTTATAAAATCCAGGTTAAATAGCAGTTAGCTTACAACACCAATTTGGTTTCTAGTTTTCTGGTGCAAATCAAAAATACTCGTTTGTCCTCGACCATTGGCACAGACAATCATACATACTCTGAGACACACAACAACCAGCCAGGATCAAGTTAACCTTGTGCTCTGTGCATGGTGGGTACCAATTTTGCAGAAGCAAATATTGGCTGAATGGGTTTTTTTTCGGAATTCTGGTCGTTGCTATGGTGGATTTTTTTTCGGTTTATTTTCATCCTGCTGAAAAAAGAAGGGCACCAAATGAAACGCACAGGTTCACTCTCCCATAAACTGTCACAGCGGGTGTTAGTATTGGACGGCCGTCCATCTGCATCGAATATCTCCATGTCTCAAGGTTTGTATATCGTTTGGACTGACTACATGACTGTCAGTCTGTCTGTCTATTGGACTGTGCTTTCGTTTACGCACAAATATTGCGACGGAAAATCGTCTCCTGTAGGTGGAGACTGCAACCGAACTTCTGAAACCCATTGGAAGAAGCAGCAGTGTAAGCAGGCACAAAATTAAGAATCGCTTCTGTAAACAGACTCAAGTAACAACCAACCAAAAATTAAACAAAAACAAAAAATAAAACAAAATAATAAATGGGTTGAGTCTCTTCTGTTGCTGGAAAGAAATCCCAGCCAAGAATCACATCGTAAAGTAAATAAAATCAATGGAAATAAATGCATGCTCAAGTCTTGGAGTCTGTGCAAAATCTACACTGCAAAAAGAGATCGTTTATAAAATAATTGCAGCAATCATGTTTGTATTTGCAAACAATAATAATAATGAATAAGATGTATGAAAATACTACAAAAATGTTTTCCACAAACATATTAAATTATATCATATAGAATAATATTATGGTTCCTTGAACCCATCATATTACCATGTATGTCATTCGTTTTGATATCGGAACGAAAGCATTGCGAGATGACAAAAATTTATCCGACATATATTTATGACAGTTCTTACACTGATATTATCAGGGCTCTAATCACCTATGACGATAATCGTCTAACGATATCGTTTAGACGGTAGTCTTAATTAAGCAAAAACGATATCATTATATGACTATTTTCAACGATGATCTTTTTTAAGTTACGTGATGAGAGCCCAGTTCTCACTACGATATTGCGAGGTTTAAATATGTATAAGTTCTATATCGAAATTTTTTAAAAATTAGAATCAATTAGAATCAACATTAGACTGACAATGGCTTTGTATCAAACAATTTTTATAGAATTGTATTGGAAATTTCAACAGCTAAAAATGCTCTATTGGATGAAAAATCCTAATTATGAGGATCGATGCCACTTTGAAGCCTTCGAATCGCTTAAATATTTTCAATTTTGTTCCATATATCGTCTACTAAAAATGTAAAAATATGAAGAAAATGACCTGATTTATGTAAGGTTTTTATCCATGCAATCATAAACATATTTAAATTAGTAACTGTAACTAAAATAGGTCGAAGATGCCACAAATTCACACCAAAACAACAAGACCAACCTTTAACTTTCACTTTAAATAACTCTAGTCAGCTGCATAAATTCATTAAACGTGAAAATTGCATATAATCGCAAAATATATGCAAAATATGCAAAATATATGCAAAATATATGCAAATTATGTGCAAAATATATTCAAAATATATACTAAATATATGCAAAATATATGCAAAATATGCAAAAAATATGCAAAATATATGCAAATTATATGCAAAATATATTCAAAATATATTCAAAATATATACAAAAATATATACAAAATATATACAAAAAAAATATATGCAAAATATGCAAATTATTTGCAAAAAATGCAATATGCAATAAATATAACAAATAACAAAATATCAATTTGTTGGCAATTTCTTAGAGGTTTGCCATTGTTGAAAAACAACAATTTATCGTTTTTGTAAATACACCTCCTATAGCACTAAATCTTGGGAAAGCTTTTAACGGAAAATGTGAACTTATTAAAACGTTTTTCTTTGCTCGATTTCTTGTCTGTCTGTTCGGTACAAATTTTGTATTATCGAATTATCACACACGAAAATCTAACTAATATATATATATATATTAAAATATTTTTTTAATTTAAAACGTTTTTAAGGTGAACTTTTTTAGTAATATTTAAAACGAAAAACTTGAGGCGTAACCCTGCGGGAAAAAAGTGTCAATTACTCTAAAATTACCTATCACGTGACTGGTGAATAGAGGACTTGTCACTGTTCAAGTCCAAAGGTATGCAAGAAGAAGACAATTCGTAACCATTATACATGTTCTGCGACCAGTACCATTGGTACCGACAAAAGACAGGGCTTTTTAAGACCAGTTCTGTGATAGGTCTAAAGGTCTGCATGAGTAGATGGATCGTGTCCATGCTAAACATGTCGCTAGTGAAGCGAAAAGACATTTGCGCATATAATTCGTAGACTATTTTTCGATACTGTATTGATTTAAATACAGTTTGTCTTCCAAGTAATTGTGATGCATGCACGCTGCAAAAAAATGGCTCTCCCAAGCATAATTTTGCAGGCACTAACATATATATTTGGAATTTTATGTAAGCATAATATATAATTGACTGATAAATCAGTTGTAAACAGGGTTGTATTGAGACTTGAACAGTGTTGTAATGAGCTCCGACTTACATTAAATATCCCGGAAACATTTTTATGTTGCCCCTTAAAATGGAGTATGTTTTAATGGAAACATAATAATTACTACATCCAAATAAAATAAATATTTGAACCGAAACATAAATATGTTCAAATTAAAACATGATTTTGAATTTGGTACAGTTACAGTTGATCTCAGTATAGCACATTGCATAGGCAAGGAATTCAAGGAGGCTTTTGTAAAGAAACATTCCAAATTCTGTTTGAAAATCGAAACTCAGATTTTTATTTGTGGTTTTTTTCACTTTAGTTGCAGAAATTATATACTGCACTATATTATACTCTATTACTATTTGTACTTTTTGTAACACAATTTATATATTTATTTAATTTACAAATAACAAAATTATTACCGACGCGAACACATTTTCTCAACGAACAACAAAAGACACGTACGCAGAAAATGCCGATCACCGAGTGTTCAATGAGGGCAAATTTCGTATACAAGAAGAATGTTGCAAGAATTCACTTATTTAAATCCAATTTCTTTATTGTTTATTTTAAACATCAATATGTTCAAAAGATGGCGTAGGTAGAAAATGCTGCACAACGTTGCCAACTTCGTCAGTCGATAATTTATCGAATTAAGACGAGCGTTGCGAACATACGTGGTATTTAGATTTGATTAGCATTTTCTGTGTTTCGGAACATAGTTTTAACCAAGTAAATTGCCAAGAAATAGTTTATTCATATGCAATTAAAATGTTATGTTTGTATTGTAACATATTTATGGTAAATTTGACAGATTCTGCTGGACAATATAATAATGTTTACACGTGAACAAAAAAAAAATTCAATTTCGATTATAATTTAATTACACTTCATTCCTAATACATGTATGGTAATTTTGATTACATTCAAACAAATCTTTACTAACCGTGTGCGGAACCGTGTCATGGAGAAGAAGGTAAAATAAAATATAACGTAACATAAAATGTAAAGTAAAATACAATAAAATAACATAACTAAAATTTAAAATATATAAAAAAGTAACAATAAAACAGAAACTAATTAAAAAAAATATATTTATATAAAAAAATATATTTTTTTTACTGAATGTTCCATTGATACCGGTCAATACCGGTTTCATATAAAAGAGTCAGAACTTGGACCGCTTAACTATCTCTGAGGAACCAGTCCCGGGTCTAGGACAAGTTCGTTTCTCCGTAGGGAAGATAATTTCAATAGATGAAATTATCTTCCCTACTCTACTTTTTTCGTTTTAATCCTTACTAAAAAAATTCACCTTAAAAACGTTGAGTATTAAAATATATTTATACCCTACACCTATGAGGTACAGGGTATATTAACTTTGTGCATATATTGTAATGCCCCTTAGGAGGCGTGCCCGGTATGCAAAAGTATATATATTCTTGATCAGCATCACTACCCGAGTCCGTTTAGCCATGTCCGTCTGTCTGTCTGTCCGTCTTGCTGTCTAGCTGTCCGAATACAGAAAATCTTGAGAAATACTGATCAGAATACGATGAAATTTCATCTCAATATATTTTAGCCAAAAGTAGGAACTAAGTTTGAAAATGAGCCAAATCTGTCAACGGACACGCCCACCTCCCATACAAGTCACTTTTATATAACTTTTAGGAACTAATAACTCGAAAAGTATTCAAAATATAGTTATAAAATTTAAAACATATTGTTATAATTCACCTAAAAATATGTGGTCCAAAAATGGGCGTGATCCGCCCGGGTTTTCATAGTGGAAATTTGATCCGTAAATTATTAAAATCAAATCTGTGAAATATTTGCCTTACAAAATTTTAAAAATAGGCGTGGTCCGCCCACTTTTCTTTTTAATTTTTTTTTATTAGATATTTTATACTTTTATATCAATTTTTTATATTATATAAGACATAAATTTCTGATATGTGAATAATATTATGAGGTATACAATTAAATATCTCACATTAAGGTGTAGGGTATTCCATAGTCGGGCCCGATCGACTATAACAGTCCGTCCCATATGACCGAACTTACCCATGTGACCTAACTTTCCCAACTCGTTTTTATTTAGTTTATAATACCTATCAAACATTGTCTTTTGTCTTGATCGGGTTGTGATAACCTTTAAAAAAATTGAAATTCAGTACATCAACATTTTTCGAATTTAGAACCAAATATTATAAAACACTTATTAGAATGTTGGCATTTCTTTATATATTAAAATTTGACTTGACAATTAAAATTAAATCTTAACTAGGATAAGTGATATACGAAACTGACAAAATTGGGAGTAATTTCAAAATTTTATGGGATTTCAAATCTTTTATTGAGACCAATTGGGCTGTTTAATTTTACATTTTATCTTTTGTTTTGGCCGTTTTTTCCATTTGAGGTTCTTTAACTTCCTCGTTGTAGATTATTTTATTATATAATTTTTTTATATTATTTATAAAATGTGTGACCTATTTTATTTTTGTATTTAATTATGTTATGACATCTTAAATTTGTTTTTTCTTTTTTTCGGTGTATCGCCAGTAATAATAACATGGACGCCGACATCACTGGACAACGCAATAAAACAAAAACATAATTTAACTTTGTACCAAGGCAGGCATGCAGACAGGCAGACAGGCGGGCAAACATTAATTGTGCCATGTTTTTCAGTGTGTTCTCGATGCGCCTGCTCTTAGTATGCGACATAAAATTGTTGAATTTGTATTAAATCCGCCATATTTTTCTGCATTCGACATTTTGTTGTCGCTTTGTGGCTGTTGTTTTGTATGGTTTTAACGATGTTGCCAAGTTGAAAAATGTATGTGGTGTCTCCAATTGACAACAAAACCAAAAAAAAAACATACCAAATTGTTGATTAGTGAAAAAATGTTTTAGACTTCCAAAATTGATGGTAATGCGTATTTATCTTGTTAATTAATATCGTAATAATACCTATTTCAGCACATATTGCGTTCATAATATTTAGTATGAAGCAATTTTTTAAATGATTTGCAGATAATGATACGGCCGTAGAGATCGTAAACTCAATATTATATTTCTACGTTTTCGTAACCCGAACAATTTCATAAATATTACAATTTGACCAAAGTCATGTCTTCCCTAATATGGTAAAGAAACACGCAGAGAAATAATATGTTTGCGACAAGATCTCGACAACTGTAATATGCTCTCTACAATCATTGATGGTTGTTGCAATCAAAGTAAAGTTTTTCATATTTTATTTCAACTATAATAAAAGCTATAATCGTTTTATCGTAGATATATTATTATTATTAGTATTATAAAATTATTATATCTCAGAAAAATCAAAGAACCATGTTATGGTTACGAAAAATATTGCCGAAATCAAAATATAATAAATACCAATTATAACATTTAATATCATGAAACATTTAGTTATCATAATATAGTAAAAAAAACTAAAATGTGGTATAAAAGAACCAATATTTCGCAATCCTGTTAGGATATTGTCACTGAAGACCATATTATGGTTGTGTGGAATCGTAAATGGTGACTGCGGATCATAGTTATGGTTGTGTAGAATTATAATATGTTCACTAAGAATCATATTAGATGTCCTAAATCCAATAATAGTATTATGCCATTCGAAATCGTTCGTGTATTTTATGAAATAATTTGTGAAATTTATCTACGAAATATAGGGGAGACCGGGGCTAAGTCGACACTTTTTTTTCAATGCTAATTTTGACCACCATATCAATGACATAGGAAAAAATTATAATATAGTTGGATAGATTGATTCATTAGCTAAAAATATTCCATAAGCTGTAAAGATCTACAATATTTAGTATCCACGAAACAAATGCAAATGCGACACAACCTCAAACCTGCTTCTGAAAATAGGCTGGGGTAAAGTCAACACTATCCACTTTTCCCGCGAATGCACATTTTTGCTGATATCTTTCAATTTGATTGAATTATATATTTCAAGATAAAACTATTCATACTGTTTTATTCCGGTCCCGCGAAATTGTTTGACCATTATTCATATTATTCACATTTTATCTATTTTTTGCAATAACTTCTTAAATCATTGTCAACTGATTGACAAGTCTCATTATATTGTAAAAATGGACAATTTTGTAAAACTCATAGAACAAAAAATTTTATAAATTATATTTTCGCGGAATCTACTTTGACCAAATGCATATGTGTCGTCTTTACCCCACGAGATTTAGCCTAATATTATTGGCATAAAAATGAGAATTGAATGGAAAAATATACTAAAAATCAAAACGACATGATAAGTGAACCACTTACTACATAAAACTTACAACAAAATATATAAATAATCAAAACTTTAATGGCAAGTTCAAGTTTACTGCGTTATCCATATCTAATTTTTGGAGTCAAAAAACACTTTTTATTACATAACAACTGAAGTTCCAGCACAAAATGGATTTCTCTTCTTTGGAAACAGTGGCATCTAATGTTACGTGTACAGTATCAATTTGAAGTTGTTCTGACATCCCAATCGCGTTTTAAAGCAAATATTGGCTTTGTCCCGATGTCGACTTAGCCCCGGTCTCCCCTAACTTTTGTAGATTTATGACAAAATTACGAATAATAATTGTTTATTTTACGAAACTATTCGTGGCCGCGGTAGCTCAGTGGTTAGTGCGTTGGACTGCGAGCCGAAAGGTCCCCGGTTCAAGCCTGGACTGAATCGTTTTTTACGTCGTCAGTTTTTTTAAACAAAGTATTCGTGTATTTAATGAATGGTTCGTAAAATGTTTCATAAAATATACGAATGATATAGTCAAAAGTATGAATACTTTTGTAAAATGTACGCATATATTCGTAAAAAGTTACACAAATATTCAATAAATTACGAATCTTTCGTATTATGTACAAATGTCCTTTGTAGAAAACATCATCGAATAATAATAATAGTTTGGCACTACAGTCCAATAAGGACTTAGGCCGAGCTCTCTCACCATTTTGAGCTGTGCGTGTTATATTTGTACTACAGTTTATTGCCGAATCCGAACGCCGGTGAGAGCTTTTCATAGGCAATGTTTTACTCTCGTAAGTTTGCCATTTACTGCCGAGAGGTAGCGCGGTATAGAAAAATGTTTCTATGAAAAGATGTTGTTAGCCCCACTCCAGGCTTGAACCGGGGACCTTTCGGCTCGCAGTCCAACGCACTAACCATTGAGCTACCGCGGCTCGAAAAAAATAATCCACATAAATATTGCAATCGATATTAATTGCATTCATTAATCAATCCAGCAATGAAACTCACTAATAATATAAACAAACGGCGCAGTTTCAGCAATTATATTTGCTAAAACTGCGCCGACGAAATTATTTGCTGCATTGACGTACAAATAATCATATTAGCGAACGAAATTGCTTATATAATTAGTGAATATCATTGCTGGATTGATTAATGAATGCAATTAATATTGGTTGCTATATTTACGTGGATTATTTTTTTCTGTGCAGTCAAAATTTCGGTTGCGAATTGCAAACGGAATTACTGACTTAACGAAGAATAGCTAATGTTTTCATTCAATTATTGAATTTCATTGCTGGATTGATTAATGAATGCAATTAATATCGGTTGCTATATTTACGTCGATTATTTTTTGCTGTGTGCATACTCCGTTTTTTTCTAACGATCTAAGTAATTTACAATTTGTTTCCTAAAAGTTGATAATTTAATAAATAATCTAACATTTTTTACGAGTACAAAATAATATAAAACTCCCACACTTACTATTCAAATTTTTGAACTTTTAATTAAGGCAAATTACGTTGACGTTGGTTTTACATCTCATTTCGTATTCCAGAGACGCACCAAATAATTTGAAGATAATAACAAAATAAATAAGCAAACCATAGATACAATAAGACATTTGCGTTAATTTACTTTCATTAATTAAATGCAATTACAATAGAAAAGTCAACGGAAGTAAAACCGTAGAGAAAACGTGAGTAAAATAGGTTCACAGAATTTGCATAAATTTTCAAATGCCAAAGAAAATAAAAGAATAAAAAATACCATATTTTCAAATTACTGTCAAGTGCGAAAATATGGTAACACTGTATTAAAAATGAGACCACAGAAAATGTCACTGAAGTACCTCGTATTTATACAACAAACCCACAAAGATTATCTATGAACGAGTTGTGCCGGAGCCAATTAAAATGCTGGGCACACTTTTCAGTTGTATAACACAGATAACATCATTTATAGGTCAATTAAACATTATATTATACAATGTAATACGTTCAATTATCATGCGATAAGAATGCTCGAAGAACCAAAGAAACACCAAGAACCGTTGTTAAAAACTGACGCCAACAAAAGGAGGGCAACGACAACACTTTATGGGAAAATAAATGTCAAAAGAGTGCTTCACAAAAAGTGGTAACAACAAAGGTATTACAACGAAACACGAGGGTCCAAACAAAACCAGTCAAATGTCATAAATAAGTATTTGCTTATTAAGTGAATAAGGTTTATTCTGATCCCGCTTATGTAGGTGTTGGATGCAGCTTTAAACTCTTTGATTATATTGAATAGTAATTTTATTATTCAAGTATTTGAGAATAACAACAACAACAACAAAAAGAATTGTCAACAGTACAATTTAACTGTCAATAAATAATAGACATAATTATTTAAAACTGTCAAAATGCTTGAATAGTTTCTTCGTAACACATGCTGTCATGTTTACGCCCTCTAAAAGAAGAATTCCAAATCAAAATGCATAAAATTCAAAATGGGAGGAAAATTTATATATATTTCTATTATTAATTAACATACAAATGTAAAAATGGCGCCAAGCTTCATCTAAAATAAAAACATTTATTGCATTCATATTACCTATAAAAAAATACCCAAACAGCGAAGAAAGAGAACCGCATTCTAACGTCGTGTTTTCGGTCACTACCCACGGTTTTATAGAACCGGATGTGAAAACTTCGTAGCATATAAGTCGATAGTTTATTGATGGCTATCAAAAATTTTCATTGAAATTGCCATTTAAAACGTGTAAATTTCAATTGGAAATCGCAATTGTCTGTAATTGTACGAAATAAATAAGCTATAAACTTTTTATGCATAAAAATTGATACGCTTAACACTTGGCTTCATTGGCGCCCAATAAATATTAGGCGTATTTACAGTGCAACCCTACATTAACAGGAGCAGTACTATTAATACTAAATACCATTGATATTCAGTCAATTGTTTCAAAAAAAATGTATATATATATTTCGTAATTCATAAAAAAATATTAAAAATAGCAAATATCCTACATAAGTCAAAGAATTTTATTTTTTAATTTCCTGATTAATGCAAAATATTTCATATTTTGTCTACGATTGGAAATAACTTCTTGATTCAAAGAAGTTATTTCGATGTTACCAAGAAATATTTAAAAATAAAATAGCGCAAATATTATACAACGAATATTTTATGGCTTCCTGATTTAAGTTAAAAATTTCGCATTTTTTAATATGTGGTCAATAGGACAGTTATTGATTCAAAAGTATACAAAAATAAATATTTTCATACAAAGACAAAAACTATTTAATAGTATTTAATAGTATTTTGTAGTATTTAATGGGATTTACCTATTAAAATAATAATTTACCCTATTGATTAATTTTAATAGAAAAATAAAACTATTGATTTTCTAGTATTTTTTTATGAGTGTACGATCAATAATTAATTATAATATCAATATTATTATAGATAATACAGCCCTCTAAATAATTTCTAGGATATTTTACGAAATAGTTTTTCGTAATATTTAATTTCGTAAAATACACGAAAAATTCATAGAATACATGAAACTTTCGTTACTTCTATTTTTTTTTACAAAATATTTTTAACGAACGATTCGTATATATTAGGTCAATATTCGTAATATCTAAACAATAAAAGAATTACGAATTATTCGTTTCAATTACGAAACTTTCGTAATATTATTTTTTATTACAATTTTATTTACGAAAGAATAACATATGAGCTTCACATTGTACGAATAAATGACTAAACTTTCGTAAATTTTGAGTATATGTTTAGAATTTTACGAAACATTCATGTTTTTTACGAATAATTAGTAAAAAGAAATCCGTTGCGTCAAATAGCGACTTGGAGCTGCATTTTATATTAATTGGTATCGCGATCGCAATTAGATAGTTTTAAAAAACAAACAGTTTTAGAATGCGTTCTGTGTGAGTTCTGTTTGTGTCAAAAGTGTAAAAGTATCAAATTAGCGCATAATATTTCATATTTTTATGAACGAATCGTATTCATCGCCAGTTTTTTTACACAAAGTATTTTACGTGTGTGTTTTACGAAATAATCGTAAAATGTTTCATATATTTCATAAAGTGTTAGAATGCTATCATCAAAAGTACGAATACTTTTGTAAAATGTACGAATATATTCGTAAAATGTACCAATATATTCGTAAAATGTACGAATATAGTCGTTAAAAGGTATACAAATATTCAATAAATTACGAATTTTTTGTAATATGTACGAATGGCGTTCGTAGATAAAATCTACGAAGAGTTTCGAGAAATAAACAAATAATATTCGTAATTTTATCATAAATTTACGAAAGTTCCTTCGTGTATTTTACGAAATAATTCGTGGATAAATTTCACGAATTTTTCGTAAAATACACGTGTATTTTAAGCAGATTTTATTTTGAGTGTAGCAGTGACCCTGCTGGACCCGTGAATTTATAAACGTAGTAACGAAAACAAATACAAATTTCTCCCAAAAGAACTTTTCTCAAAGACAATTCTTCCCGGTACTATTCTTGGCCGAATAATTCTTTCCCAAATTATTCGTTCGCGAGGTATATGCCGCCTGGAAATCTTTTCCAAGAAAATTTTCCAAAAGACAATTCTTCACGGATAATTCTTTCTTGAATATTTATTTCTCCAGACAAGTTTTAATTTTCCATTTACACAGAACATTTAGGGGTAAAATGGGGCATGGGGTAATGTGTGAAATTGTAATTTTTGGACAGGTTTTTGTACTTAGAAATATAAAAACAATTGTCAAGTGCTTCTTAATATGGCATCAACTTTTGGTATATGCCGCCTGAAAATCTTTCCCGAAAGAATTTTCCAAAAGACAATTCAATACGAATAATTCTTTCTCGAATAATTTATATAATATAATAATAATAATAATAATTATTGCTCCAGGCCAGTTTTCCCTTTTTATTTAAACAGAACATTTAGTGGAACCTGGGGTACAAATGTACATGGGGTAATGTGGGAAATTGTAATTTTTGAACATGGTTTTGTACTTAGAACAATTAAAACAATTGTCAAGTGCTTCTTAATATGGCATCAACTATTCAATCTATGATTATAATTAAATTTATACTTTATATTTTATTTCGAGAACAAGTGAAAAATATGTTGTTGAAAGTTTTTTAGAGTGCTATTTGCTATCAAAAAATTTGAATTTTTGTCGTTTTTAATTAGGAAGGTATGTTTAAAATAATCGGATGTTGTATATGTTTTGAAATACTAACGGATTTTGCAAATAATTTAACATTTATTAAATGGTTAAGAGCAAATTGCGATATTCGGGTAAAGTGGGAACACTTTCTAGGGTAAAGTGGGAAACGTATTATATTGTACAATTTGTTTGAATGAAATTCCGAAGACTTTAAATTTTAACTTTTAAAATTCAATGAACTGCCATATCTGCAAATTATATGTATACTTATAATTTGCAAAAATGACGACCAGCAACTACTCCTGTGCCTTTTCCCACTCAGAATGCAACATTTTTTTTCGTATTTTCTTAACATAACTACTGAGATATTTATGAATTTAAACTTTCTTTCTTCTTATTTGTTCTTGTTTTTATTACTTTATTTTAATGTTTTTTTATCCTTAATATATTGGGCTGTGCTATAAAAATAATAATAACAAAAGTAAGTCTAAGAAGGTGTTTTTGATGTTTCCCACTTTACCCCAGGACTTTACAAGAGTTCCGAATTAGACTGTTTTAAAAAATCAATTGAAAGGCACATAAATCGTATTCTGCAACAAGTTTGATCATGAACCCTTTAAAAGAATTTAAAAAATGTATTCAAATGTATTTATTTGGAAGAAAATCAAAACGTTTCCCACTTTACCCCAAGTACTTCTACATTTATTGGTGTTGCGTTTCTCACACATTTGGTTGGAACCTTTAAAATGTAGAAATATAGAGCTGCGCCAAATTTCATCAAATTCGCTATCCTAGTTGCGGATATAATGTAATTTATTAAATCGATTTTTGAATTCAATTCAGCCGATTTGATATTCACAAATATATAATAGATTCATGAGTTAAAGAAGTTATTTAGAGACTACGAAAATATTAATCGGAAATTTAATGTATAGTCGTTGAATTTATTTTTGTTGCCTCATCGTTGCATCGTTTTTTAATAGGACCGTGTTTCGAAATTTTATGTAGAGTTTACATTTCATTATAGTCACGAAATACAATTCTTTAAATGAAGAAGAATATATTGTGATTTATTTATTTTTTTGACATAGCCAAAAATTCCCAGTAGAAATTTAAATTCTTGCATTTTGATATTTCCCGTATTATATATTTCCCAGGATACCTTACTTACCTTTCTGGTTTTAAAATAAACTAATTAAATAAAAAAAATACGTTGTAGTGCTTTTGCATTACTCTAGTCGGTCTTGACCGTCGTATTATGCATTTGCTACATACAACGTACTTAACTCGTAAATATTTAGTGGCGCCAGGATGTAACATAAAATTTTAATGCATGACATTTAATTTTTATAGTCAACTTTTTATTGCAAATTTATTTAATATTAATAATCGGGAATAATCATTGCTGTGCAATATTCTATTTAATTTTGCAGTTATAATAATGATACTAAAATATTGATTAAATTTAACAGAGGAATGTCGTCTTCTATTTAAGTTGGTCTTTTATAATATAGAGAAACTCTTTATTTAAATATTTATTAAATATTTATATTAGCAAATAAATATGTGTAAATATAGCAACAAAAATTGCCAATACAATTAATATTTAATTGTTTCTTCGCCGATACGACATTTAATTGTATTTATTAAATATTTAATCAAACTAATTTAATTACAATTAAATAATTTGCTGGAACGACTATCGAATTAATTGCATTAAAGGGGGGTCAAAGTTGGCATATTTTATAGGTGAATTTTAAAATACTTCAATCGATCAACGGAATCCAAAGGAATCTTAGAAAGTTTAAAACATTTCTTTAAACGCTCATAACTCGAGAACGGAGCATCGTAGAGGGGTCAAAGTTGGCACATTTTATAGGTGGATTTTGCAGATTTAATTTGCCTTTTAAATTATTTCAATCGATCAACGGAATCCAAAGGAATCTTCGAAAGTTTAAAACATTTCTTTAAACGCTCATAACTCGAGAACGGAGCGTCGTAGAGGGGTCAAATTTTATAGGTGGATTTTGCAGATTTAATTTGCCTTTTAAATTATTTCAATCGATCAACGGAATCCAAAGGAATCTTAGAAAGTTTAAAACATTTCATTAAACGCTCATAACTTGAGAACGGAGCGTCGTAGAGGGGTCAAAGTTGGCATATTTTATAGGTGGATTTTGCAGATTTAATTTGCCTTTTTAATTATTTCAATCGATCAACGGAATCCAAAGGAATCTTTGAAAGTTTAAAACATTTCTTTTAACGCTCATAACTCGAGAACGGAGCGTCGTAGAGGGGTCAAAGTTGGCATATTTTATAGGTGGATTTTGCAGATTTAATTTGCCTTTTAAATTATTTCAATCGATCAACGGAATCCAAAGGAATCTTAGAAAGTTTAAAACATTTCTTTTAACGCTCATAACTCGAGAACGGAGCGTCGTAGATGGGTCAAAGTTGGCATATTTTATAGGTGGATTTTGCAGATTTAATTTGCCTTTTAAATTATTTCAATCGATCAACGGAATCCAAAGGAATCGTAGAGGGTTCAAATCTGGCATATTTTATAGGTGGATTTTGCAGATTTAATTTGCCTTTTAAATTATTTCAATCGATCAACGGAATCCAAAGGAATCTTAGAAAGTTTAAAACATTTCTTTAAACGCTCATAACTCGAGAACGGAGCGTCGTAGAGGGGTCAAAGTTGGCATATTTTATAGGTGGATTTTGCAGATTTAATTTGCCTTTTAAATTATTTCAATCGATCAACGGAATCCAAAGGAATCGTAGAGGGTTCAAATCTGGCATATTTTATAGGTGGATTTTGCAGATTTAATTTGCCTTTTAAATTATTTCAATCGATCAACGGAATCCAAAGGAATCTTCGAAAGTTTAAAACATTTCTTTAAACGCTCATAACTCGAGAACGGAGCGTCGTAGAGGGGTCAAAGTTGGTATATTTTATAGGTGGATTTTGCAGATTTAATTTGCCTTTTAAATTATTTCAATCGATCAACGGAATCCAAAGGAATCTTTGAAAGTTTAAAACATTTCTTTTAACGCTCATAACTCGAGAACGGAGCGTCGTAGAGGGGTCAAAGTTGGCATATTTTATAGGTGGATTTTGCAGATTTAATTTGCCTTTTAAATTATTTCAATCGATCAACGGAATCCAAAGGAATCGTAGAGGGTTCAAATCTGGCAAATTTTATAGGTGGATTTTGCAGATTTAATTTGCCTTTTAAATTATTTCAATCGATCAACGGAATCCAAAGGAATCGTAGAGGGTTCAAATCTGGCATATTTTATAGGTGGATTTTGCAGATTTAATTTGCCTATTAAATTATTTCAATCGATCAACGGAATCCAAAGGAATCTTAGAAAGTTTAAAACATTTCTTTAAACGCTCATAACTCGAGAACGGAGCGTCGTAGAGGGGTCAGAGTTGGCATATTTTATAGGTGGATTTTGCAGATTTAATTTGTCTTTTATTATTTCAATCGATCAACGGAATCCGAAGGAATCTTAGAAAGTTTAAAACATTTCTTTAAACGCTTATAACTCGAGAACGGAGCGTCGTAGAGGGGTCAAAGTTGGCATATTTTATAGGTGGATTTTGCAGATTTAATTTGCCTTTTAAATTATTTCAATCGATCAACGGAATCCAAAGGAATCTTAGAAAGTTTAAAACATTTCTTTAAACGCTCATAACTCGAGAATGGAGCGTCGTAGAGGGGTCAAAGTTGGCATATTTTATAGGTGGATTTTGCAGATTTAATTTGCATTTTAAATTATTTCAATCGATCAACGGAATCCAAAGGAATCTTAGAAAGTTTAAAACGGAGCGTCGTAGAGGGGTCAAAGTTGGCATATTTTATAGGTGGATTTTGCAGATTTAATTTGCCTTTTAAATTATTTCAATCGATCAGCAAAATCCAAAGGAATCTTAGAAAGTTTAAAACATTTCTTTAAACGCTCATAACTCGAGAACGGAACGTCGTAGAGGGGTCAAAGTTGGCATATTTTATAGGTGGATTTTGCAGATTTCATTTGCCTTTTAAATTATTTCAATCGATCAACGGAATCCAAAGGAATCTTAGAAAGTTTAAAACATTTCTTTTAACGCTCATAACTCGAGAACGGAGCGTCGTAGAGGGGTCAAAGTTGGCATATTTTATAGGTGGATTTTGCAGATTTAATTTGCCTTTTAAATTATTTCAATCGATCAACGGAATCCAAAGGAATCTTAGAAAGTTTAAAACATTTCTTTAAACGCCCATAACTCGAGAACGGAACGTCGTAGAGGGTTCAAAGTTGGCATATTTTATAGGTGGATTTTGCAGATTTAATTTGCCTTTTAAATTATTTCAATCGATCAACGGAATCCAAAGGAATCTTCGAAAGTTTAAAACATTTCTTTAAACGCTCATAACTCGAGAACGGAGCGTCGTAGAGGGGTCAAAGTTGGTATATTTTATAGGTGGATTTTGCAGATTTAATTTGCCTTTTAAATTATTTCAATCGATCAACGGAATCCAAAGGAATCTTAGAAAGTTTAAAACATTTCTTTAAACGCTCATAACTCGAGAACGGAGCGTCGTAGAGGGTTCAAAGTTGGCATATTTTATAGGTGGATTTTGCAGATTTAATTTGCCTTTTAAATTATTTCAATCGATCAACGGAATCCAAAGGAATCTTAGAAAGTTTAAAACATTTCTTTAAACGCTCATAACTCGAGAACGGAGCGTCGTAGAGGGGTCAAAGTTGGCATATTTTATAGGTGGATTTTGCAGATTTAATTTGCCTTTTAAATTATTTCAATCGATCAACGGAATCCAAAGGAATCTTAGAAAGTTTAAAACATTTCTTTAAACGCCCATAACTCGAGAACGGAACGTCGTAGAGGGTTCAAAGTTGGCATATTTTATAGGTGGATTTTGCAGATTTAATTTGCCTTTTAAATTATTTCAATCGATCAACGGAATCCAAAGGAATCTTCGAAAGTTTAAAACATTTCTTTAAACGCTCATAACTCGAGAACGGAGCGTCGTAGAGGGGTCAAAGTTGGTATATTTTATAGGTGGATTTTGCAGATTTAATTTGCCTTTTAAATTATTTCAATCGATCAACGGAATCCAAAGGAATCTTAGAAAGTTTAAAACATTTCTTTAAACGCTCATAACTCGAGAACGGAGCGTCGTAGAGGGGTCAAAGTTGGCATATTTTATAGGTGGATTTTGCAGATTTAATTTGCCTTTTAAATTATTTCAATCGATCAACGGAATCCAAAGGAATCTTAGAAAGTTTAAAACATTTCTTTAAACGCTCATAACTCGAGAACGGAGCGTCGTAGAGGGTTCAAAGTTGGCATATTTTATAGGTGGATTTTGCAGATTTAATTTGCCTTTTAAATTATTTCAATCGATCAACGGAATCCAAAGGAATCTTAGAAAGTTTAAAACATTTCTTTAAACGCTCATAACTCGAGAACGGAGCGTCGTAGAGGGGTCAAAGTTGGCATATTTTATAGGTGGATTTTGCAGATTTAATTTGCCTTTTAAATTATTTCAATCGATCAACGGAATCCAAAGGAATCTTCGAAAGTTTAAAACATTTCTTTAAACGCTCATAACTCGAGAACGGAACGTCGTAGAGGGTTCAAAGTTGGCATATTTTATAGGTGGATTTTGCAGATTTAATTTGCGTTTTAAATTATTTCAATCGATCAACGGAATCCAAAGGAATCTTCGAAAGTTTAAAACATTTCTTTAAACGCTCATAACTCGAGAACGGAGCGTCGTAGAGGGGTCAAAGTTGGCATATTTTATAGGTGGATTTTGCAGATTTTTTGCCTTTTAAATTATTTCAATCGATCAACGGAATCCAAAGGAATCTTCGAAAGTTTAAAACATTTCTTTAAACGCTCATAACTCGAGAACGGAGCGTCGTAGAGGGGTCAAAGTAGGCATATTTCATAGGTGGATTTTGCAGATTTAATTTGCCTTTTAAATTATTTCAATCGATCAAGGGAATCTAAAGGAATCTTAGAAAGTTTAAAACATTTCTTTTAACGCTCATAACTCGAGAACGGAGCGTCGTAGAGGGGTCAAAGTTGGCATATTTTATAGGTGGATTTTGCAGATTTAATTTGCCTTTTAAATAATTTCAATCGATCAACGGAATCCAAAGTAATCGTAGAGGCTTCAAAGCTGGCATATTTTATAGGTGGATTTTGCAGATTTAATTTGCCTTTTAAATTATTTCAATCGATCAACGGAATCTTAGAAAGTTTAAAACATTTCATTAAACGCTCATAACTCGAGAACGGAGCGTCGTAGAGGGGTCAAAGTTGGCATATTTTATAGGTGGATTTTGCAGATTGATTTTGCCTTTTAAATTATTTCAATCGATCAACGGAATCCAAAGGAATCTTAGAAAGTTTAAAACATTTCTTTAAACGCTCATAACTCGAGAACGGAGCGTCGTAGAGGGTTCAAAGTTGGCATATTTTATAGGTGGATTTTGCAGATTTAATTTGCCTTTTAAATTATTTCAATCGATCAACGGAATCCAAAGGAATCTTAGAAAGTTTAAAACATTTCTTTAAACGCTCATAACTCGAGAACGGAGCGTCGTAGAGGGGTCAAAGTTGGCATATTTTATAGGTGGATTTTGCAGATTGATTTTGCCTTTTAAATTATTTCAATCGATCAACGGAATCCAAAGGAATCTTAGAAAGTTTAAAACATTTCTTTAAACGCTCATAACTCGAGAACGGAGCGTCGTAGAGGGTTCAAAGTTGGCATATTTTATAGGTGGATTTTGCAGATTTAATTTGCCTTTTAAATTATTTCAATCGATCAACGGAATCCAAAGGAATCTTAGAAAGTTTAAAACATTTCTTTAAACGCTCATAACTCGAGAACGGAGCGTCGTAGAGGGGTCAAAGTTGGCATATTTTATAGGTGGATTTTGCAGATTTAATTTGCCTTTTAAATTATTTCAATCGATCAACGGAATCCAAAGGAATCTTAGAAAGTTTAAAACATTTCTTTAAACGCCCATAACTCGAGAACGGAGCGTCGTAGAGGGGTCAAAGTTGGCATATTTTATAGGTGGATTTTGCAGATTTAATTTGCCTTTTAAATAGTTTCAATCGATCAACGGAATCCAAAGGAATCTTAGAAAGTTTAAAACATTTCTTTAAACGCTCATAACTCGAGAACGGAGCGTCGTAGAGGGTTCAAAGTTGGCATATTTTATAGGTGGATTTTGCAGATTTAATTTGCCTTTTAAATTATTTCAATCGATCAACGGAATCCAAAGGAATCTTAGAAAGTTTAAAACATTTCTTTAAACGCTCATAACTCGAGAACGGAGCGTCGTAGAGGGGTCAAAGTTGGTATATTTTATAGGTGGATTTTGCAGATTTAATTTGCCTTTTAAATTATTTCAATCGATCAACGGAATCCAAAGGAATCTTAGAAAGTTTAAAACATTTCTTTAAACGCTCATAACTCGAGAACGGAGCGTCGTAGAGGGGTCAAAGTTGGCATATTTTATAGGTGGATTTTGCAGATTTAATTTGCCTTTTAAATTATTTCAATCGATCAACGGAATCCAAAGGAATCTTAGAAAGTTTAAAACATTTCTTTAAACGCCCATAACTCGAGAACGGAGCGTCGTAGAGGGGTCAAAGTTGGCATATTTTATAGGTGGATTTTGCAGATTTAATTTGCCTTTTAAATTATTTCAATCGATCAACGGAATCCAAAGGAATCTTAGAAAGTTTAAAACATTTCTTTAAACGCCCATAACTCGAGAACGGAGCGTCGTAGAGGGGTCAAAGTTGGCATATTTTATAGGTGGATTTTGCAGATTTAATTTGCCTTTTAAATAGTTTCAATCGATCAACGGAATCCAAAGGAATCTTAGAAAGTTTAAAACATTTCTTTAAACGCTCATAACTCGAGAACGGAGCGTCGTAGAGGGTTCAAAGTTGGCATATTTTATAGGTGGATTTTGCAGATTTAATTTGCCTTTTAAATTATTTCAATCGATCAACGGAATCCAAAGGAATCTTAGAAAGTTTAAAACATTTCTTTAAACGCTCATAACTCGAGAACGGAGCGTCGTAGAGGGGTCAAAGTTGGTATATTTTATAGGTGGATTTTGCAGATTTAATTTGCCTTTTAAATTATTTCAATCGATCAACGGAATCCAAAGGAATCTTAGAAAGTTTAAAACATTTCTTTAAACGCTCATAACTCGAGAACGGAGCGTCGTAGAGGGGTCAAAGTTGGCATATTTTATAGGTGGATTTTGCAGATTTAATTTGCCTTTTAAATTATTTCAATCGATCAACGGAATCCAAAGGAATCTTAGAAAGTTTAAAACATTTCTTTAAACGCCCATAACTCGAGAACGGAGCGTCGTAGAGGGGTCAAAGTTGGCATATTTTATAGGTGGATTTTGCAGATTTAATTTGCCTTTTAAATAGTTTCAATCGATCAACGGAATCCAAAGGAATCTTAGAAAGTTTAAAACATTTCTTTAAACGCTCATAACTCGAGAACGGAGCGTCGTAGAGGGTTCAAAGTTGTCATATTTTATAGGTGGATTTTGCAGATTTAATTTGCCTTTTAAATTATTTCAATCGATCAACGGAATCCAAAGGAATCTTAGAAAGTTTAAAACATTTCTTTAAACGCTCATAACTCGAGAACGGAGCGTCGTAGAGGGGTCAAAGTTGGTATATTTTATAGGTGGATTTTGCAGATTTAATTTGCCTTTTAAATTATTTCAATCGATCAACGGAATCCAAAGGAATCTTAGAAAGTTTAAAACATTTCTTTAAACGCTCATAACTCGAGAACGGAGCGTCGTAGAGGGTTCAAAGTTGGCATATTTTATAGGTGGATTTTGCAGATTTAATTTGCCTTTTAAATTATTTCAATCGATCAACGGAATCCAAAGGAATCTTAGAAAGTTTAAAACATTTCTTTAAACGCTCATAACTCGAGAACGGAGCGTCGTAGAGGGGTCAAAGTTGGCATATTTTATAGGTGGATTTTGCAGATTTAATTTGCCTTTTAAATTATTTCAATCGATCAACGGAATCCAACGGAATCTTAGAAAGTTTAAAACATTTCTTTAAACGCCCATAACTCGAGAACGGAGCGTCGTAGAGGGGTCAAAGTTGGCATATTTTATAGGTGGATTTTGCAGATTTAATTTGCCTTTTAAATTATTTCAATCGATCAACGGAATCCAAAGGAATCTTAGAAAGTTTAAAACATTTCTATAAACGCTCATAACTCGAGAACGGAGCGTCGTAGAGGGGTCAAAGTTGGCATATTTTATAGGTGGATTTTGCAGATTTAATTTGCCTTTTAAATTATTTCAATCGATCAACGGAATCCAAAGGAATCTTAGAAAGTTTAAAACATTTCTTTAAACGCTCATAACTCGAGAACGGAGCGTCGTAGAGGTGTCAAAGTTGGCATATTTTATAGGTGGATTTTGCAGATTTAATTTGCCTTTTAAATTATTTCAATCGATCAACGGAATCCAAAGGAATCTTAGAAAGTTTAAAACATTTCTTTAAACGCTCATAACTCGAGAACGGAGCGTCGTAGAGGGTTCAAAATTGGCATATTTTATAGGTGGATTTTGCAGATTTAATTTGCCTTTTAAATTATTTCAATCGATCAACGGAATCCAAAAGAATCTTAGAAAGTTTAAAACATTTCTTTAAACGCTCATAACTCGAGAACGGAGCGTCGTTGAGGGTTCAAAGTTGGCATATTTTATAGGTGGATTTTGCAGATTTAATTTGCCTTTTAAATTATTTCAATCGATCAACGGAATCCAAAGGAATCTTAGAAAGTTTAAAACATTTCTATAAACGCTCATAACTCGAGAACGGAGCGTCGTAGAGGGGTCAAAGTTGGCATATTTTATAGGTGGATTTTGCAGATTTAATTTGCCTTTTAAATTATTTCAATCGATCAACGGAATCCAAAGGAATCTTAGAAAGTTTAAAACATTTCTTTAAACGCTCATAACTCGAGAACGGAGCGTCGTAGAGGTGTCAAAGTTGGCATATTTTATAGGTGGATTTTGCAGATTTAATTTGCCTTTTAAATTATTTCAATCGATCAACGGAATCTTAGAAAGTTTAAAACATTTCTTTAAACGCTCATAACTCGAGAACGGAGCGTCGTAGAGGGTTCAAAGTTTGCATATTTTATAGGTGGATTTTGCAGATTTAATTTGCCTTTTAAATTATTTCAATCGATCAACGGAATCCAAAGGAATCTTAGAAAGTTTAAAACATTTCTTTAAACGCTCATAACTCGAGAACGGAGCGTCGTAGAGGGGTCAAAGTTGGCATATTTTATAGGTGGATTTTGCAGATTTAATTTGCCTTTTAAATTATTTCAATCGATCAACGGAATCCAAAGGAATCTTAGAAAGTTTAAAACATTTCTTTAAACGCCCATAACTCGAGAACGGAGCGTCGTAGAGGGGTCAAAGTTGGCATATTTTATAGGTGGATTTTGCAGATTTAATTTGCCTTTTAAATTATTTCAATCGATCAACGGAATCCAAAGGAATCTTAGAAAGTTTAAAACATTTCTATAAACGCTCATAACTCGAGAACGGAGCGTCGTAGAGGGGTCAAAGTTGGCATATTTTATAGGTGGATTTTGCAGATTTAATTTGCCTTTTAAATTATTTCAATCGATCAACGGAATCCAAAGGAATCTTAGAAAGTTTAAAACATTTCTTTAAACGCTCATAACTCGAGAACGGAGCGTCGTAGAGGTGTCAAAGTTGGCATATTTTATAGGTGGATTTTGCAGATTTAATTTGCCTTTTAAATTATTTCAATCGATCAACGGAATCCAAAGGAATCTTAGAAAGTTTAAAACATTTCTTTAAACGCTCATAACTCGAGAACGGAGCGTCGTAGAGGGGTCAAAGTTGGCATATTTTATAGGTGGATTTTGCAGATTTAATTTGCCTTTTAAATAGTTTCAATCGATCAACGGAATCCAAAGGAATCTTAGAAAGTTTAAAACATTTCTTTAAACGCTCATAACTCGAGAACGGAGCGTCGTAGAGGGTTCAAAGTTGGCATATTTTATAGGTGGATTTTGCAGATTTAATTTGCCTTTTAAATTATTTCAATCGATCAACGGAATCCAAAGGAATCTTAGAAAGTTTAAAACATTTCTTTAAACGCTCATAACTCGAGAACGGAGCGTCGTAGAGGGGTCAAAGTTGGTATATTTTATAGGTGGATTTTGCAGATTTAATTTGCCTTTTAAATTATTTCAATCGATCAACGGAATCCAAAGGAATCTTAGAAAGTTTAAAACATTTCTTTAAACGCTCATAACTCGAGAACGGAGCGTCGTAGAGGGGTCAAAGTTGGCATATTTTATAGGTGGATTTTGCAGATTTAATTTGCCTTTTAAATTATTTCAATCGATCAACGGAATCCAAAGGAATCTTAGAAAGTTTAAAACATTTCTTTAAACGCCCATAACTCGAGAACGGAGCGTCGTAGAGGGGTCAAAGTTGGCATATTTTATAGGTGGATTTTGCAGATTTAATTTGCCTTTTAAATAGTTTCAATCGATCAACGGAATCCAAAGGAATCTTAGAAAGTTTAAAACATTTCTTTAAACGCTCATAACTCGAGAACGGAGCGTCGTAGAGGGTTCAAAGTTGGCATATTTTATAGGTGGATTTTGCAGATTTAATTTGCCTTTTAAATTATTTCAATCGATCAACGGAATCCAAAGGAATCTTAGAAAGTTTAAAACATTTCTTTAAACGCTCATAACTCGAGAACGGAGCGTCGTAGAGGGGTCAAAGTTGGTATATTTTATAGGTGGATTTTGCAGATTTAATTTGCCTTTTAAATTATTTCAATCGATCAACGGAATCCAAAGGAATCTTAGAAAGTTTAAAACATTTCTTTAAACGCTCATAACTCGAGAACGGAGCGTCGTAGAGGGTTCAAAGTTGGCATATTTTATAGGTGGATTTTGCAGATTTAATTTGCCTTTTAAATTATTTCAATCGATCAACGGAATCCAAAGGAATCTTAGAAAGTTTAAAACATTTCTTTAAACGCCCATAACTCGAGAACGGAGCGTCGTAGAGGGGTCAAAGTTGGCATATTTTATAGGTGGATTTTGCAGATTTAATTTGCCTTTTAAATAGTTTCAATCGATCAACGGAATCCAACGGAATCTTAGAAAGTTTAAAACATTTCTTTAAACGCCCATAACTCGAGAACGGAGCGTCGTAGAGGGGTCAAAGTTGGCATATTTTATAGGTGGATTTTGCAGATTTAATTTGCCTTTTAAATTATTTCAATCGATCAACGGAATCCAAAGGAATCTTAGAAAGTTTAAAACATTTCTATAAACGCTCATAACTCGAGAACGGAGCGTCGTAGAGGGGTCAAAGTTGGCATATTTTATAGGTGGATTTTGCAGATTTAATTTGCCTTTTAAATTATTTCAATCGATCAACGGAATCCAAAGGAATCTTAGAAAGTTTAAAACATTTCTTTAAACGCTCATAACTCGAGAACGGAGCGTCGTAGAGGTGTCAAAGTTGGCATATTTTATAGGTGGATTTTGCAGATTTAATTTGCCTTTTAAATTATTTCAATCGATCAACGGAATCCAAAGGAATCTTAGAAAGTTTAAAACATTTCTTTAAACGCTCATAACTCGAGAACGGAGCGTCGTAGAGGGTTCAAAGTTGGCATATTTTATAGGTGGATTTTGCAGATTTAATTTGCCTTTTAAATTATTTCAATCGATCAACGGAATCCAAAAGAATCTTAGAAAGTTTAAAACATTTCTTTAAACGCTCATAACTCGAGAACGGAGCGTCGTTGAGGGTTCAAAGTTGGCATATTTTATAGGTGGATTTTGCAGATTTAATTTGCCTTTTAAATTATTTCAATCGATCAACGGAATCCAAAGGAATCTTAGAAAGTTTAAAACATTTCTATAAACGCTCATAACTCGAGAACGGAGCGTCGTAGAGGGGTCAAAGTTGGCATATTTTATAGGTGGATTTTGCAGATTTAATTTGCCTTTTAAATTATTTCAATCGATCAACGGAATCCAAAGGAATCTTAGAAAGTTTAAAACATTTCTTTAAACGCTCATAACTCGAGAACGGAGCGTCGTAGAGGTGTCAAAGTTGGCATATTTTATAGGTGGATTTTGCAGATTTAATTTGCCTTTTAAATTATTTCAATCGATCAACGGAATCTTAGAAAGTTTAAAACATTTCTTTAAACGCTCATAACTCGAGAACGGAGCGTCGTAGAGGGTTCAAAGTTTGCATATTTTATAGGTGGATTTTGCAGATTTAATTTGCCTTTTAAATTATTTCAATCGATCAACGGAATCCAAAGGAATCTTAGAAAGTTTAAAACATTTCTTTAAACGCTCATAACTCGAGAACGGAGCGTCGTAGAGGGGTCAAAGTTGGCATATTTTATAGGTGGATTTTGCAGATTTAATTTGCCTTTTAAATTATTTCAATCGATCAACGGAATCCAAAGGAATCTTAGAAAGTTTAAAACATTTCTTTAAACGCCCATAACTTGAGAACGGAGCGTCGTAGAGGGGTCAAAGTTGGCATATTTTATAGGTGGATTTTGCAGATTTAATTTGCCTTTTAAATTATTTCAATCGATCAACGGAATCCAAAGGAATCTTAGAAAGTTTAAAACATTTCTATAAACGCTCATAACTCGAGAACGGAGCGTCGTAGAGGGGTCAAAGTTGGCATATTTTATAGGTGGATTTTGCAGATTTAATTTGCCTTTTAAATTATTTCAATCGATCAACGGAATCCAAAGGAATCTTAGAAAGTTTAAAACATTTCTTTAAACGCTCATAACTCGAGAACGGAGCGTCGTAGAGGTGTCAAAGTTGGCATATTTTATAGGTGGATTTTGCAGATTTAATTTGCCTTTTAAATTATTTCAATCGATCAACGGAATCCAAAGGAATCTTAGAAAGTTTAAAACATTTCTTTAAACGCTCATAACTCGAGAACGGAGCGTCGTAGAGGGTTCAAAGTTGGCATATTTTATAGGTGGATTTTGCAGATTTAATTTGCCTTTTAAATTATTTCAATCGATCAACGGAATCCAAAAGAATCTTAGAAAGTTTAAAACATTTCTTTAAACGCTCATAACTCGAGAACGGAGCGTCGTTGAGGGTTCAAAGTTGGCATATTTTATAGGTGGATTTTGCAGATTTAATTTGCCTTTTAAATTATTTCAATCGATCAACGGAATCCAAAGGAATCTTAGAAAGTTTAAAACATTTCTATAAACGCTCATAACTCGAGAACGGAGCGTCGTAGAGGGGTCAAAGTTGGCATATTTTATAGGTGGATTTTGCAGATTTAATTTGCCTTTTAAATTATTTCAATCGATCAACGGAATCCAAAGGAATCTTAGAAAGTTTAAAACATTTCTTTAAACGCTCATAACTCGAGAACGGAGCGTCGTAGAGGTGTCAAAGTTGGCATATTTTATAGGTGGATTTTGCAGATTTAATTTGCCTTTTAAATTATTTCAATCGATCAACGGAATCTTAGAAAGTTTAAAACATTTCTTTAAACGCTCATAACTCGAGAACGGAGCGTCGTTGAGGGTTCAAAGTTGGCATATTTTATAGGTGGATTTTGCAGATTTAATTTGCCTTTTAAATTATTTCAATCGATCAACGGAATCCAAAGGAATCTTAGAAAGTTTAAAACATTTCTATAAACGCTCATAACTCGAGAACGGAGCGTCGTAGAGGGGTCAAAGTTGGCATATTTTATAGGTGGATTTTGCAGATTTAATTTGCCTTTTAAATTATTTCAATCGATCAACGGAATCCAAAGGAATCTTAGAAAGTTTAAAACATTTCTTTAAACGCTCATAACTCGAGAACGGAGCATCGTAGAGGTGTCAAAGTTGGCATATTTTATAGGTGGATTTTGCAGATTTAATTTGCCTTTTAAATTATTTCAATCGATCAACGGAATCCAAAGGAATCTTAGAAAGTTTAAAACAAATTATTTCAATCGATCAACGGAATTCAAAGGAATCTTAGATAGTTTAAAACATTTCTATAAACGCTCATAACTCGAGAACGGAGCATCGTAGAGGTGTCAAAGTTGGCATATTTTATAGGTGGATTTTGCAGATTTAATTTGCCTTTTAAATTATTTCAATCGATCAACGGAATCCAAAGGAATCTTAGAAAGTTTAAAACAAATTATTTCAATCGATCAACGGAATCCAAAGGAATCTTAGAAAGTTTAAAACATTTCTTTAAACGCTCATAACTCGAGAACGGAGCGTCGTAGAGGGTTCAAAGTTGGCATATTTTATAGGTGGATTTTGCAGATTTAATTTGCCTTTTAAATTATTTCAATCGATCAACGGAATCCAAAAGAATCTTAGAAAGTTTAAAACATTTCTTTAAACGCTCATAACTCGAGAACGGAGCGTCGTTGAGGGTTCAAAGTTGGCATATTTTATAGGTGGATTTTGCAGATTTAATTTGCCTTTTAAATTATTTCAATCGATCAACGGAATCCAAAGGAATCTTAGAAAGTTTAAAACATTTCTATAAACGCTCATAACTCGAGAACGGAGCGTCGTAGAGGGGTCAAAGTTGGCATATTTTATAGGTGGATTTTGCAGATTTAATTTGCCTTTTAAATTATTTCAATCGATCAACGGAATCCAAAGGAATCTTAGAAAGTTTAAAACATTTCTTTAAACGCTCATAACTCGAGAACGGAGCGTCGTAGAGGTGTCAAAGTTGGCATATTTTATAGGTGGATTTTGCAGATTTAATTTGCCTTTTAAATTATTTCAATCGATCAACGGAATCTTAGAAAGTTTAAAACATTTCTTTAAACGCTCATAACTCGAGAACGGAGCGTCGTAGAGGGTTCAAAGTTGGCATATTTTATAGGTGGATTTTGCAGATTTAATTTGCCTTTTAAATTATTTCAATCGATCAACGGAATCCAAAGGAATCTTAGAAAGTTTAAAACATTTCTATAAACGCTCATAACTCGAGAACGGAGCGTCGTAGGTGGGTCAAAGTTGGCATATTTTATAGGTGGATTTTGCAGAATTAATTTGCCTTTTAAATTATTTCAATCGATCAACGGAATCCAAAGGAATCTTAGAAAGTTTAAAAGATTTCTATAAACGCTCATAACTCGAGAACGCAGTGTCGTAGAGGGGTCAAAGTTGGCATATTTTATACCATTTCTTTAAACGCTCATAACTCGAGAACGGAGCGTCGTAGAGGGGTCAAAGTTGGCATATTTTATAGGTGGATTTTGCAGATTTAATTTGCCTTTTAAATTATTTCAATCGATCAACGGAATCCAAAGGAATCATAGAAAGTTTAAAACATTTCTTTAAACGCTCATAACTCGAGAACGGAGCGTCGTAGATGTGTCAAAGTTGGCATTTTTTATAAGTGGATTTTGCAGATTTAATTTGCCTTTTAAATTATTTCAATCGATCAACGGAATCCAAAGGAATCTTAGAAAGTTTAAAACATTTCTTTAAACGCTCATAACTCGAGAACGGAGCGTCGTAGAGGGTTCAAAGTTGGCATATTTTATAGGTGGATTTTGCAGATTTAATTTGCCTTTTAAATTATTTCAATCGATCAACGGAATCCAAAGGAATCTTAGAAAGTTTAAAACATTTCTTTAAACGCTCATAACTCGAGAACGGAGCGTCGTAGAGGGGTCAAAGTTGGCATATTTTATAAGTAGATTTGGCAGATTTAATTTGCTTTTTAAATTATTTCAATCGGTCAACGGAATCCAAAGGAATTTTAGAAAGTTTAAAACATTTCTTTAAACGCTCATAACTCGAGAACGGAGCGTCGTAGAGGGGTCAAAGTTGACATATTTTATAGGTGAATTTTGCAGATCTAATTTGCCTTTTAAATTATTTCAATCGATCAATGGAATCCAAAGGAATCTTAGAAAGTTTAAAACATTTCTTTAAACGCTCATAACTCGAGAACGGAGCGTCGTAGGTGGGTCAAAGTTGGCATATTTTATAGGTGGATTTTGCAGATTTAATTTGCCTTTTAAATTATTTCAATCGATCAACGGAATCCAAAGGAATCTTAGAAAGTTTAAAATATTTCTTTAAACGCTCATAACTCGAGAACGGAGCGTCGTAGAGGGGTCAAAGTTGGCATATTTTATAGGTGGATTTTGCAGATTTAATTTGCCTTTTAAATTATTTCAATCGATCAACGGAATCCAAACGAATCTTAGAAAGTTTAAAACATTTCTATAAACGCTCATAACTCGAGAACGGAGCGTCGTAGAGGGGTCAAAGTTGGCATATTTTATAGGTGGATTTTGCAGATTTAATTTGCCTTTTAAATTATTTCAATCGATCAACGGAATCCAAAGGAATCTTAGAAAGTTTAAAACATTTCTTTAAACGCTCATAACTCGAGAACGGAGCGTCGTAGAGGGTTCAAAGTTGGCATATTTTATAGGTGGATTTTGCAGATTTAATTTGCCTTTTAAATTATTTCAATCGATCAACGGAATCCAAAGGAATCTTAGAAAGTTTAAAACATTTCTTTAAACGCTCATAACTCGAGAACGGAGCGTCGTAGAGGGGTCAAAGTTGGCATATTTTATAGGTGGATTTTGCAGATTTAATTTGCCTTTTAAATTATTTCAATCGATCAACGCAATCCAAAGGAATCTTAGAAAGTTTAAAACATTTCTTTAAACGCTCATAACTCGAGAACGGAGCGTCGTAGAGGGTTCAAAGTTGGCATATTTTATAGGTGGATTTTGCAGATTTAATTTGCCTTTTAAATTATTTCAATCGATCAACGGAATCCAAAGGAATCTTAGAAAGTTTAAAACATTTCTTTAAACGCTCATAACTCGAGAACAGAGCGTCGTAGAGGGGTCAAAGTTGGCATATTTTATAGGTGGATTTTGCAGATTTAATTTGCCTTTTAAATTATTTCAATCGATCAACGCAATCCAAAGGAATCTTAGAAAGTTTAAAACATTTCTATAAACGCTCATAACTCGAGAACGGAGCGTCGTAGAGGGTTCAAAGTTGGCATATTTTATAGGTGGATTTTGCAGATTTAATTTGCCTTTTAAATTATTTCAATCGATCAACGGAATCCAAAGGAATCTTAGAAAGTTTAAAACATTTCTTTAAACGCTCATAACTCGAGAACGGAGCGTCGTAGAGGGGTCAAAGTTGGCATATTTTATAGGTGGATTTTGCAGATTTAATTTGCCTTTTAAATAGTTTCAATCGATCAACGGAATCCAAAGGAATCTTAGAAAGTTTAAAACATTTCTTTAAACGCTCATAACTCGAGAACGGAGCGTCGTAGAGGGTTCAAAGTTGGCATATTTTATAGGTGGATTTTGCAGATTTAATTTGCCTTTTAAATTATTTCAATCGATCAACGGAATCCAAAGGAATCTTAGAAAGTTTAAAACATTTCTTTAAACGCTCATAACTCGAGAACAGAGCGTCGTAGAGGGGTCAAAGTTGGCATATTTTATAGGTGGATTTTGCAGATTTAATTTGCCTTTTAAATTATTTCAATCGATCAACGCAATCCAAAGGAATCTTAGAAAGTTTAAAACATTTCTTTAAACGCTCATAACTCGAGAACGGAGCGTCGTAGAGGGGTCAAAGTTGGCATATTTTATAGGTGGATTTTGCAGATTTAATTTGCCTTTTAAATTATTTCAATCGATCAACGGAATCCAAAGGAATCTTAGAAAGTTTAAAACATTTCTTTAAACGCTCATAACTCGAGAACGGAGCGTCGTAGAGGGTTCAAAGTTGGCATATTTTATAGGTGGATTTCGCAGATTTAATTTGCCTTTTAAATTATTTCAATCGATCAACAGAATCCAAAGGAATCTTAGAAAGTTTAAAACATTTCTTTAAACGCTCATAACTCGAGAACAGAGCGTCGTAGAGGGGTCAAAGTTGGCATATTTTATAGGTGGATTTTGCAGATTTAATTTGCCTTTTAAATTATTTCAATCGATCAACGGAATCCAAAGGAATCTTAGAAAGTTTAAAACATTTCTTTAAACGCTCATAACTCGAGAACGAAGCGTCGTAGAGGGTTCAAAGTTGGCATATTTTATAGGTGGATTTTGCAGATTTAATTTGCCTTTTAAATTATTTCAATCGATCAACGGAATCCAAAGGAATTTTAGAAAGTTTAAAACATTTCTTTAAACGCTCATAACTCGAGAACGGAGCGTCGTAGAGGGTTCAAAGTTGGCATATTTTATAGGTGGATTTTGAAGATTTAATTTGCCTTTTAAATTATTTCAATCGATCAACGCAATCCAAAGGAATCTTAGAAAGTTTAAAACATTTCTATAAACGCTCATAACTCGAGAACGGAGCGTCGTAGAGGGGTCAAAGTTGGCATATTTTATAGGTGGATTTTGCAGATTTAATTTGCTTTTTAAATTATTCCAATCGATCAACGGAATCCAAAGGAATTTTAGAAAGTTTAAAACATTTCTTTAAACGCTCATAACTCGAGAACGGAGCGTCGTAGAGGGTTCAAAGTTGGCATAATTTATAGGTGGATTTTGCAGATTTAATTTGCCTTTTAAATAATTTCAATCGATCAACGGAATCCAAAGGAATCTTAGAAAGTTTAAAACATTTCTTTAAACGTCAAAGTTGGCATATTTTATAGGTGGATTTTGCAGATTTAATTTGCCTTTTAAATTATTTCAATCGATCAACGGAATCCAAAGGAATCTTAGAAAGTTTAAAACATTTCTTTAAACGCTCATAACTCGAGAACAGAGCGTCGTAGAGGGGTCAAAGTTGGCATATTTTATAGGTGGATTTTGAAGATTTAATTTGCCTTTTAAATAATTTCAATCGATCAACGCAATCCAAAGGAATCTTAGAAAGTTTAAAACATTTCTTTAAACGCTCATAACTCGAGAACGGAGCGTCGTAGAGGGTTCAAAGTTGGCATATTTTATAGATGGATTTTGCAGATTTAATTTGCCTTTTAAATTATTTCAATCGATCAACGGAATCCAAAGGAATTTTAGAAAGTTTAAAACATTTCTTTAAACGCTCATAACTCGAGAACGGAGCGTCGTAGAGGGTTCAAAGTTGGCATATTTTATAGGTGGATTTTGCAGATTTAATTTGCCTTTTAAATTATTTCAATCGATCAACGGAATCCAAAGGAATCTTAGAAAGTTTAAAACATTTCTTTAAACGCTCATAACTCGAGAACAGAGCGTCGTAGAGGGGTCAAAGTTGGCATATTTTATAGGTGGATTTTGCAGATTTAATTTGCCTTTTAAATTATTTCAATCGATCAACGCAATCCAAAGGAATCTTAGAAAGTTTAAAACATTTCTTTAAACGCTCATAACTCGAGAACGGAGCGTCGTAGAGGGTTCAAAGTTGGCATATTTTATAGGTGGATTTTGCAGATTTAATTTGCCTTTTAAATTATTTCAATCGATCAACGCAATCCAAAGGAATCTTAGAAAGTTTAAAACATTTCTTTAAACGCTCATAACTCGAGAACGGAGCGTCGTAGAGGGTTCAAAGTTGGCATATTTTATAGGTGGATTTTGCAGATTTAATTTGCCTTTTAAATTATTTCAATCGATCAACGGAATCCAAAGGAATCTTAGAAAGTTTAAAACATTTCTTTAAACGCTCATAACTCGAGAACAGAGCGTCGTAGAGGGGTCAAAGTTGGCATATTTTATAGGTGGATTTTGCAGATTTAATTTGCCTTTTAAATTATTTCAATCGATCAACGCAATCCAAAGGAATCTTAGAAAGTTTAAAACATTTCTTTAAACGCTCATAACTCGGGTCAAAGTTGGCATATATTATAGGTGGATTTTGCAGATTTAATTTGCCTTTTAAATTATTTCAATCGATCAACGGAATCCAAAGGAATCTTAGAAAGTTTAAAACATTTCTTTAAACGCTCATAACTCGAGAACGGAGCGTCGTAGAGGGTTCAAAGTTGGCATATTTTATAGGTGGATTTTGCAGATTTAATTTGCCTTTTAAATTATTTCAATCGATCAACGGAATCCAAAGGAATTTTAGAAAGTTTAAAACATTTCTTTAAACGCTCATAACTCGAGAACAGAGCGTCGTAGAGGGGTCAAAGTTGGCATATTTTATAGGTGGATTTTGAAGATTTAATTTGCCTTTTAAATAATTTCAATCGATCAACGCAATCCAAAGGAATCTTAGAAAGTTTAAAACATTTCTTTAAACGCTCATAACTCGAGAACGGAGCGTCGTAGAGGGTTCAAAGTTGGCATATTTTATAGGTGGATTTTGCAGATTTAATTTGCCTTTTAAATTATTTCAATCGATCAACGGAATCCAAAGGAATTTTAGAAAGTTTAAAACATTTCTTTAAACGCTCATAACTCGAGAACGGAGCGTCGTAGAGGGTTCAAAGTTGGCATATTTTATAGGTGGATTTTGCAGATTTAATTTGCCTTTTAAATTATTTCAATCGATCAACAGAATCCAAAGGAATTTTAGAAAGTTTAAAACATTTCTTTAAACGCTCATAACTCGAGAACGGAGCGTCGTAGAGGGTTCAAAGTTGGCATAATTTATAGGTGGATTTTGCAGATTTAATTTGCCTTTTAAATAATTTCAATCGATCAACGGAATCCAAAGGAATCTTAGAAAGTTTAAAACATTTCTTTAAACGCTCATAACTCGAGAACGGAGCGTCGTAGAGGGGTCAAAGTTGGCATATTTTATAGGTGGATTTTGAAGATTTAATTTGCCTTTTAAATAATTTCAATCGATCAACGCAATCCAAAGGAATCTTAGAAAGTTTAAAACATTTCTTTAAACGCTCATAACTCGAGAACGGAGCGTCGTAGAGGGTTCAAAGTTGGCATATTTTATAGGTGGATTTTGCAGATTTAATTTGCCTTTTAAATTATTTCAATCGATCAACGGAATCCAAAGGAATTTTAGAAAGTTTAAAACATTTCTTTAAACGCTCATAACTCAAGAACGGAGCATCGTAGAGGGTTCAAAGTTGGCATAATTTATAGGTGGATTTTGCAGATTTAATTTGCCTTTTAAATAATTTCAATCGATCAACGGAATCCAAAGGAATCTTAGAAAGTTTAAAACATTTCTTTAAACGCTCATAACTCGAGAACGGAACGTCGTAGAGGGTTCAAAGTTGGCATATTTTATAGGTGGATTTTGCAGATTTAATTTGCCTTTTAAATTATTTCAATCGATCAACGCAATCCAAAGGAATCTTAGAAAGTTTAAAACATTTCTATAAACGCTCATAACTCGAGAACGGAGCGTCGTAGATGGGTCAAAGTTGGCATATTTTATAGGTGGATTTTGCAGATTTAATTTGCCTTTTAAATTATTTCAATCGATCAACGCAATCCAAAGGAATCTTAGAAAGTTTAAAACATTTCTTTAAACGCTCATAACTCGAGAACGGAGCGTCGTAGAGGGTTCAAAGTTGGCATATTTTATAGGTGGATTTTGCAGATTTAATTTGCCTTTTAAATTATTTCAATCGATCAACGCAATCCAAAGGAATCTTAGAAAGTTTAAAACATTTCTATAAACGCTCATAACTCGAGAACGGAGCGTCGTAGATGGGTCAAAGTTGGCATATTTTATAGGTGGATTTTGCAGATTTAATTTGCCTTTTAAATTATTTCAATCGATCAACGGAATCCAAAGGAATCTTAGAAAGTTTAAAACATTTCTTTAAACGCTCATAACTCGAGAACGGAGCGTCGTAGAGGTGTCAAAGTTGGCATATTTTATAGGTGGATTTTGCAGATTTAATTTGCTTTTTAAATTATTTCAATCGATCAACGGAATCCAAAGGAATCTTAGAAAGTTTAAAACATTTCTTTAAACGCTCATAACTCGAGAACGGAGCGTCGTAGAGGGTTCAAAGTTGGCATATTTTATAGGTGGATTTTGAAGATTTAATTTGCCTTTTAAATTATTTCAATCGATCAACGGAATCCAAAGGAATCTTAGAAAGTTTAAAACATTTCTTTAAACGCTCATAACTCGAGAACGGAGCGTCGTAGAGGGTTCAAAGCTGGCATATTTTATAGGTGGATTTTGCAGATTTAATTTGCCTTTTAAATTATTTCAATCGATCAACGGAATCCAAAGGAATCTTAGAAAGTTTAAAACATTTCTTTAAACGCTCATAACTCGAGAACGGAGTGTCGTAGAGGGGTCAAAGTTGGCATATTTTATAGGTGGATTTTGCAGATTTAATTTGCATTTTAAATTATTTCTTAGAAAGTTTAAAACATTTCTTTAAACGCTCATAACTCGAGAACGGAGCGTCGTAGAGGGTTCAAAGTTGGCATATTTTATAGGTGGATTTTGCAGATTTAATTTGCCTTTTAAATTATTTCAATCGATCAACGGAATCCAAAGGAATCTTAGAAAGTTTAAAACATTTCTTTAAACGCTCATAACTCGAGAACGGAGCGTCGTAGAGGGGTCAAAGTTGGCATATTTTATAGGTGGATTTTGCAGATTTAATTTGCATTTTAAATTATTTCAATCGCTCATAACTCGAGAACGGAGCGTCGTAGAGGGTTCAAAGTTGGCATATTTTATAGGTGGATTTTGCAGATTTAATTTGCCTTTTAAATTATTTCAATCGATCAACGGAATCCAAAGGAATCTTAGAAAGTTCAAAACATTTCTCTAAACGCTCATAACTTGAGAACAGAGCGTCGTAGAGGGGTCAAAGTTGGCATATTTTATAGGTGGATTTTGAAGATTTATTTTGCCTTTTAAATAATTTCAATCGATCAACGGAATCCAAAGGAATCTTAGAAAGTTTAAACCATTTCTTTAAACGCTCATAACTCGAGAACGGAGCGTCGTAGAGGGTTCAAAGTTGGCATATTTTATAGGTGGATTTTGCAGATTTAATTTGCCTTTTAAATAATTTCAATCGATCAACGGAATCCAAAGGAATCTTAGAAAGTTTAAAACATTTCTTTAAACGCTCATAACTCGAGAACGGAGCGTCGTAGAGGGTTCAAAGTTGGCATATTTTATAGGTGGATTTTGAAGATTTAATTTGCCTTTTAAATTATTTCAATCGATCAACGGAATCCAAAGGAATCTTAGAAAGTTTAAAACATTTCTTTAAACGCTCATAACTCGAGAACGGAGCGTCGTAGAGGGTTCAAAGCTGGCATATTTTATAGGTGGATTTTGCAGATTTAATTTGCCTTTTAAATTATTTCAATCGATCAACGGAATCCAAAGGAATCTTAGAAAGTTTAAAACATTTCTTTAAACGCTCATAACTCGAGAACGGAGTGTCGTAGAGGGGTCAAAGTTGGCATATTTTATAGGTGGATTTTGCAGATTTAATTTGCATTTTAAATTATTTCTTAGAAAGTTTAAAACATTTCTTTAAACGCTCATAACTCGAGAACGGAGCGTCGTAGAGGGTTCAAAGTTGGCATAATTTATAGGTGGATTTTGCAGATTTAATTTGCCTTTTAAATAATTTCAATCGATCAACGGAATCCAAAGGAATCTTAGAAAGTTTAAAACATTTCTTTAAACGCTCATAACTCGAGAACGGAGCGTCGTAGAGGGTTCAAAGTTGGCATATTTTATAGGTGGATTTTGCAGATTTAATTTGCCTTTTAAATTATTTCAATCGATCAACGTAATCCAAAGGAATCTTAGAAAGTTTAAAACATTTCTTTAAACGCTCATAACTCGAGAACGGAGCGTCGTAGAGGGTTCAAAGTTGGCATATTTTATAGGTGGATTTTGCAGTTTTAATTTGCCTTTTAAATTATTTCAATCGATCAACGCAATCCAAAGGAATCTTAGAAAGTTTAAAACATTTCTATAAACGCTCATAACTCGAGAACGGAGCGTCGTAGAGGGGTCAAAGTTGGCATATTTTATAGGTGGATTTTGCAGATTTAATTTGCCTTTTAAATTATTTCAATCGATCAACGCAATCCAAAGGAATCTTAGAAAGTTTAAAACATTTCTTTAAACGCTCATAACTCGAGAACGGAGCGTCGTAGAGGGTTCAAAGTTGGCATATTTTATAGGTGGATTTTGCAGATTTAATTTGCCTTTTAAATTATTTCAATCGATCAACGCAATCCAAAGGAATCTTAGAAAGTTTAAAACATTTCTTTAAACGCTCATAACTCGAGAACAGAGCGTCGTAGAGGGGTCAAAGTTGGCATATTTTATAGGTGGATTTTGCAGATTTAATTTGCCTTTTAAATTATTTCAATCGATCAACGCAATCCAAAGGAATCTTAGAAAGTTTAAAACATTTCTTTAAACGCTCATAACTCGAGAACGGAGCGTCGTAGATGGGTCAAAGTTGGCATATTTTATAGGTGGATTTCGCAGATTTAATTTGCCTTTTAAATTATTTCAATCGATCAACAGAATCCAAAGGAATCTTAGAAAGTTTAAAACATTTCTTTAAACGCTCATAACTCGAGAACAGAGCGTCGTAGAGGGGTCAAAGTTGGCATATTTTATAGGTGGATTTTGAAGATTTAATTTGCCTTTTAAATAATTTCAATCGATCAACGCAATCCAAAGGAATCTTAGAAAGTTTAAAACATTTCTTTAAACGCTCATAACTCGAGAACGGAGCGTCGTAGAGGGTTCAAAGTTGGCATATTTTATAGGTGGATTTTGCAGATTTAATTTGCCTTTTAAATTATTTCAATCGATCAACGGAATCCAAAGGAATTTTAGAAAGTTTAAAACATTTCTTTAAACGCTCATAACTCGAGAACGGAGCGTCGTAGAGGGTTCAAAGTTGGCATATTTTATAGGTGGATTTTGCAGATTTAATTTGCCTTTTAAATTATTTCAATCGATCAACGGAATCCAAAGGAATCTTAGAAAGTTTAAAACATTTCTTTAAACGCTCATAACTCGAGAACAGAGCGTCGTAGAGGGGTCAAAGTTGGCATATTTTATAGGTGGATTTTGCAGATTTAATTTGCCTTTTAAATTATTTCAATCGATCAACGGAATCCAAAGGAATCTTAGAAAGTTTAAAACATTTCTTTAAACGCTCATAACTCGAGAACGGAGCGTCGTAGAGGGTTCAAAGTTGGCATATTTTATAGGTGGATTTTGCAGATTTAATTTGCCTTTTAAATTATTTCAATCGATCAACGCAATCCAAAGGAATCTTAGAAAGTTTAAAACATTTCTTTAAACGCTCATAACTCGAGAACGGAGCGTCGTAGAGGGTTCAAAGTTGGCATATTTTATAGGTGGATTTTGCAGATTTAATTTGCCTTTTAAATTATTTCAATCGATCAACGCAATCCAAAGGAATCTTAGAAAGTTTAAAACATTTCTATAAACGCTCATAACTCGAGAACGGAGCGTCGTAGAGGGGTCAAAGTTGGCATATTTTATAGGTGGATTTTGCAGATTTAATTTGCATTTTAAATTATTTCTTAGAAAGTTTAAAACATTTCTTTAAACGCTCATAACTCGAGAACGGAGCGTCGTAGAGGGTTCAAAGTTGGCATATTTTATAGGTGGATTTTGCAGATTTAATTTGCCTTTTAAATTATTTCAATCGATCAACGGAATCCAAAGGAATCTTAGAAAGTTCAAAACATTTCTCTAAACGCTCATAACTCGAGAACAGAGCGTCGTAGAGGGGTCAAAGTTGGCATATTTTATAGGTGGATTTTGCAGATTTAATTTGCCTTTTAAATTATTTCAATCGATCAACGGAATCCAAAGGAATTTTAGAAAGTTTAAAACATTTCTTTAAACGCTCATAACTCGAGAACGGAGCGTCGTAGAGGGTTCAAAGTTGGCATATTTTATAGGTGGATTTTGCATATTTAATTTGCCTTTTAAATAATTTCAATCGATCAACGGAATCCAAAGGAATCTTAGAAAGTTTAAAACATTTCTATAAACGCTCATAACTCGAGAACGGAGCGTCGTAGAGGGTTCAAAGTTGGCATATTTTATAGGTGGATTTTGCAGATTTAATTTGCCTTTTAAATTATTTCAATCGATCAACGGAATCCAAAGGAATCTTAGAAAGTTTAAAACATTTCTATAAACGCTCATAACTCGAGAACGGAGCGTCGTAGAGGGGTCAAAGTTGGCATATTTTATAGGTGGATTTTGCAGATTTAATTTGCCTTTTAAATAATTTCAATCGATCAGCGGAATCCAAAGGAATCTTAGAAAGTTCAAAACATTTCTCTAAACGCTCATAACTCGAGAACAGAGCGTCGTAGAGGGGTCAAAGTTGGCATATTTTATAGGTGGATTTTGAAGATTTAATTTGCCTTTTAAATAATTTCAATCGATCAACGGAATCCAAAGGAATCTTAGAAAGTTTAAAACATTTCTTTAAACGCTCATAACTCGAGAACGGAGCGTCGTAGAGGGTTCAAAGTTGGCATATTTTATAGGTGGATTTTGCAGATTTAATTTGCCTTTTAAATTATTTCAATCGATCAACGCAATCCAAAGGAATCTTAGAAAGTTTAAAACATTTCTTTAAACGCTCATAACTCGAGAACGGAGCGTCGTAGAGGGTTCAAAGTTGGCATATTTTATAGGTGGATTTTGCAGATTTAATTTGCCTTTTAAATTATTTCAATCGATCAACGGAATCCAAAGGAATTTTAGAAAGTTTAAAACATTTCTTTAAACGCTCATAACTCGAGAACGGAGCGTCGTAGAGGGTTCAAAGTTGGCATATTTTATAGGTGGATTTTGCATATTTAATTTGCCTTTTAAATAATTTCAATCGATCAACGGAATCCAAAGGAATCTTAGAAAGTTTAAAACATTTCTATAAACGCTCATAACTCGAGAACGGAGCGTCGTAGAGGGTTCAAAGTTGGCATATTTTATAGGTGGATTTTGCAGATTTAATTTGCCTTTTAAATTATTTCAATCGATCAACGGAATCCAAAGGAATCTTAGAAAGTTTAAAACATTTCTATAAACGCTCATAACTCGAGAACGGAGCGTCGTAGAGGGGTCAAAGTTGGCATATTTTATAGGTGGATTTTGCAGATTTAATTTGCCTTTTAAATTATTTCAATCGATCAACGGAATCCAAAGGAATCTTAGAAAGTTTAAAACATTTCTTTAAACGCTCATAACTCGAGAACGGAGCGTCGTAGAGGTGTCAAAGTTGGCATATTTTATAGGTGGATTTTGCAGATTTAATTTGCTTTTTAAATTATTTCAATCGATCAACGGAATCCAAAGGAATCTTAGAAAGTTTAAAACATTTCTTTAAACGCTCATAACTCGAGAACGGAGCGTCGTAGAGGGTTCAAAGTTGGCATATTTTATAGGTGGATTTTGCAGATTTAATTTGCCTTTTAAATTATTTCAATCGATCAACGGAATCCAAAGGAATCTTAGAAAGTTTAAAACATTTCTTTAAACGCTCATAACTCGAGAACGGAGCGTCGTAGAGGGTTCAAAGTTGGCATATTTTATAGGTGGATTTTGCAGATTTAATTTGCCTTTTAAATTATTTCAATCGATCAACGGAATCCAAAGGAATCTTAGAAAGTTTAAAACATTTCATTAAACGCTCATAACTCGAGAACGGAGCGTCGTAGAGGGTTCAAAGCTGGCATATTTTATAGGTGGATTTTGCAGATTTAATTTGCCTTTTAAATTATTTCAATCGATCAACGGAATCCAAAGGAATCTTAGAAAGTTTAAAACATTTCTTTAAACGCTCATAACTCGAGAACGGAGTGTCGTAGAGGGGTCAAAGTTGGCATATTTTATAGGTGGAGTTTGCAGATTTAATTTGCATTTTAAATTATTTCTTAGAAAGTTTAAAACATTTCTTTAAACGCTCATAACTCGAGAACGGAGCGTCGTAGAGGGTTCAAAGTTTGCATATTTTATAGGTGGATTTTGCAGATTTAATTTGCCTTTTAAATTATTTCAATCGATCAACGGAATCCAAAGGAATCTTAGAAAGTTTAAAACATTTCTTTAAACGCTCATAACTCGAGAACGGAGCGTCGTAGAGGGTTCAAAGTTGGCATATTTTATAGGTGGATTTTGCAGATTTAATTTGCCTTTTAAATAATTTCAATCGATCAACGGAATCCAAAGGAATCTTAGAAAGTTTAAAACATTTCTTTAAACGCTCATAACTCGAGAACGGAGCGTCGTAGAGGGGTCAAAGTTGGCATATTTTATGGGTGGATTTTGCAGATTTAATTTGCATTTTAAATTATTTCAATCGCTCATAACTCGAGAACGGAGCGTCGTAGAGGGTTCAAAGTTGGCATATTTTATAGGTGGATTTTGCAGATTTAATTTGCCTTTTAAATTATTTCAATCGATCAACGGAATCCAAAGGAATCTTAGAAAGTTTAAAACATTTCTCTAAACGCTCATAACTCGAGAACAGAGCGTCGTAGAGGGGTCAAAGTTGGCATATTTTATAGGTGGATTTTGCAGATTTAATTTGCCTTTTAAATTATTTCAATCGATCAACGGAATCCAAAGGAATCTTAGAAAGTTTAAAACATTTCTTTAAACGCTCATAACTCGAGAACGGAGTGTCGTAGAGGTGTCAAAGTTGGCATATTTTATAGGTGGATTTTGCAGATTTAATTTGCTTTTTAAATTATTTCAATCGATCAACGGAATCCAAAGGAATCTTAGAAAGTTTAAAACATTTCTATAAACGCTCATAACTCGAGAACAGAGCGTCGTAGAGGGGTCAAAGTTGGCATATTTTATAGGTGGATTTTGAAGATTTAATTTGCTTTTTAAATAATTTCAATCGATCAACGGAATCCAAAGGAATCTTAGAAAGTTTAAAACATTTCTTTAAACGCTCATAACTCGAGAACGGAGCGTCGTAGAGGGGTCAAAGTTGGCATATTTTATAGGTGGATTTTGCAAATTTAATTTGCCTTTTAAATTATTTCAATCGATCAACGGAATCCAAAGGAATCTTAGAAAGTTTAAAACATTTCTTTAAACGCTCATAACTCGAGAACGGAGCGTCGTAGAGGGGTCAAAGTTGGCATATTTTATAGGTGGAGTTTGCAGATTTAATTTGCATTTTAAATTATTTCTTAGAAAGTTTAAAACATTTCTTTAAACGCTCATAACTCGAGAACGGAGCGTCGTAGATCGGTCAAAGTTGTCATATTTTATAGGTGGATTTTGCAGATTTAATTTGCCTTTTAAATTATTTCAATCGATCAACGGAATCCAAAGGAATCTTAGAAAGTTTAAAACATTTCTTTAAACGCTCATAACTCGAGAACGGAGCGTCGTAGAGGGTTCAAAGTTTGCATATTTTATTGGTGGATTTTGCAGATTTAATTTGCCTTTTAAATTATTTCAATCGATCAACGGAATCGAAAGGAATCTTAGAAAGTTTAAAACATTTCTTTAAACGCTCATAACTCGAGAACGGAGCGTCGTGGAGGGTTCAAAGCTGGCATATTTTATAGGTGGAGTTTGCAGATTTAATTTGCATTTTAAATTATTTCTTAGAAAGTTTAAAACATTTCTTTAAACGCTCATAACTCGAGAACGGAGCGTCGTAGATCGGTCAAAGTTGCATATTTTATTGGTGGATTTTGCAGATTTAATTTGCCTTTTAAATTATTTCAATCGATCAACGGAATCCAAAGGAATCTTAGAAAGTTTAAAACATTTCTTTAAACGCTCATAACTCGAGAACGGAGCGTCGTAGAGGGTTCAAAGTTGGCATATTTTATAGGTGGATTTTGCAGATTTAATTTGCCTTTTAAATAATTTCAATCGATCAACGGAATCCAAAGGAATTTTAGAAAGTTTAAAACATTTCTTTAAACGCTCATAACTCGAGAACAGAGCGTCGTAGAGGGGTCAAAGTTGGCATATTTTATAGGTGGATTTTGAAGATTTAATTTGCTTTTTAAATAATTTCAATCGATCAACGGAATCCAAAGGAATCTTAGAAAGTTTAAAACATTTCTTTAAACGCTCATAACTCGAGAACGGAGCGTCGTAGAGGGTTCAAAGTTGGCATATTTTATAGGTGGATTTTGCAGATTTAATTTGCCTTTTAAATTATTTCAATCGATCAACGGAATCCAAAGGAATCTTAGAAAGTTTAAAACATTTCTTTAAACGCTCATAACTCGAGAACGGAGCATCGTGGAGGGTTCAAAGCTGGCATATTTTATAGGTGGATTTTGCAGATTTAATTTGCCTTTTAAATTATTTCAATCGATCAACGGAATCCAAAGGAATCTTAGAAAGTTTAAAACATTTCTTTAAACGCTCATAACTCGAGAACGGAGCGTCGTAGATGGGTCAAAGTTGGCATATTTTATAGGTGGATTTTGCAGATTTAATTTGCCTTTTAAATTATTTCAATCGATCAACGGAATCCAAAGGAATCTTAGAAAGTTTAAAACATTTCTTTAAACGCTCATAACTCGAGAACGGAGCGTCGTAGAGGGGTCAAAGTTGGCATATTTTATAGGTGGAGTTTGCAGATTTAATTTGCATTTTAAATTATTTCTTAGAAAGTTTAAAACATTTCTTTAAACGCTCATAACTCGAGAACGGAGCGTCGTAGATCGGTCAAAGTTGTCATATTTTATAGGTGGATTTTGCAGATTTAATTTGCCTTTTAAATTATTTCAATCGATCAACGGAATCCAAAGGAATCTTAGAAAGTTTAAAACATTTCTTTAAACGCTCATAACTCGAGAACGGAGCGTCGTAGAGGGTTCAAAGTTTGCATATTTTATTGGTGGATTTTGCAGATTTAATTTGCCTTTTAAATTATTTCAATCGATCAACGGAATCCAAAGGAATCTTAGAAAGTTTAAAACATTTCTTTAAACGCTCATAACTCGAGAACGGAGCATCGTGGAGGGTTCAAAGCTGGCATATTTTATAGGTGGATTTTGCAGATTTAATTTGCCTTTTAAATTATTTCAATCGATCAACGGAATCCAAAGGAATCTTAGAAAGTTTAAAACATTTCTTTAAACGCTCATAACTCGAGAACGGAGCGTCGTAGAGGGGTCAAAGTTGACATATTTTATAGGTGAATTTTGCAGATCTAATTTGCCTTTTAAATTATTTCAATCGATCAATGGAATCCAAAGGAATCTTAGAAAGTTTAAAACATTTCTTTAAACGCTCATAACTCGAGAACGGAGCGTCGTAGGTGGGTCAAAGTTGGCATATTTTATAGGTGGATTTTGCAGATTTAATTTGCCTTTTAAATTATTTCAATCGATCAACGGAATCCAAAGGAATCTTAGAAAGTTTAAAACATTTCTTTAAACGCTCATAACTCGAGAACGGAGCGTCGTAGAGGGGTCAAAGTTGACATATTTTATAGGTGGATTTTGCAGATTTAGAAAGTTTAAAACGTTTCTTTAAACGCTCATAACTCGAGAACGGAGCGTCGTAGAGGGTTCAAAGTTGGCATATTTTATAGGTGGATTTTGCAGATTTAATTTGCCTTTTAAATTATTTCAATCGATCAACGGATATAATTCGAAATGCCCTTTTCTACTTAAGTTTGTTTATATAGCACTAATAGTGAATGATAGTAATGAAGATAGATCTGTTCTTCAAATAAGTTATTGGTTGTGTAGGTACGTTTAGAGAATTCTCGAGGTAGCGGACAAACAAGGTGTGGTGATTAAAGCAAATAAATACAAATGGTAAAATATTAAATAAATATCTATCAAAAGAGGCGAGAAAAATAAAATGCTTAATTATGTATACAAAAATTAAATAAAAAAAAATTATAATTAAAATAAAATGATATATATGAATTTATAAAATAAATAGTATAAATTTTTTTTTACTTAAAATTGAATAACCTTGAGAATGAGTTTTCAACTTCATAGTTGATATTTTTACTAATGCAGTTGAAAAATAATCTACTTGGTTGAATATTCCATCCATACGGTTTAGTTTTGGACTCGCGTACAATTTCTCAACCTATAATTTATATATGTAACTCAAAGGTTTATTATGTTCAACATGCACCTATAATTATTAAACTCTTATATACTTAAAATCAACTTTAAAAGTTAAAAAAATCAACTCGTTTTGGTTAGGATAAATATGCAAACTTGAAAAGGAACCTACATTTTTGACCGTGTACGTGCTTAAATATCGTCTAAATTTAAATTAAATTTCTTAATCGTTTAGTAAAATAATAAAATATTTATAATTTTTAGGAATACTATTAAATATATTAGGCAACCATCCCTATGACTAAATTTTAATTAACTTCATTGACTTCGCGACAATAAATCTTGTGCTATTCAGCAATAGTGTTTGACGCTAATACGACACTTTGATTAATTTAAGCAACAAAAAGAAGAAAATATTTTTAGTCAACAAAATAGTGACTCAATGATTAATTAATCATGATTTAAGAACTGTTTATGTTTAACACTAATTAACGAGGCATTAGGCTTTGCAGGAAGGGTCCAATGTGCGTTCGACCCTTTACTTTTTTTGCGCAATTGTTGACTTTTGGGCTAATACTATATTTGATTATATCAGTGTCAAAAGATCTCTCGCTAACAAGGCGCAAGTGTTGGCAATCACACGCCATCGAATAATTAGCGAATTTTGGTGGGGATTTGCAACTGTTTAGAGTTAGGGGGTGTTTTGGTGTTTTAAGTTGCTATTAAGCGCTGATTAGCGATAATGTAAATAATCTCAAAATATGTTTCATAATGTTTTTCCACACACCATAATACATATTCTATAGCCGACACAGGGTAGAATGGAGTCGCGCCATTTTTTTTTCGACATGTGCTCATATTTCAAGTACACTGTGCGTCATCATAATGTGTCTCCCCAGGGTATCTTCGCACTTTTCCCGAAAATGTTCACGCAAATTGTGCTATATGGAAATGCAATTTCATTATTTTCGCTTAACGCCTACTTTATCAAATATTCATGTAACTGCGTTGCCTACAATGAAATCACAATAAATCTCTGAACTGTGATTATGGCGCAAAAGAATCAACCCTCTGCTGAAATTTACTTAATACTGCTGCATAATTTAAGTACGCATTACATTTTGCTACTGTGGTTCGGGTTCGTGTTCGGTTCGGTGGGGTCGTAGTGAAAAACGTATGTTTTCTTGATGCGCGAAACGAGTGACATTTATTGGGCGCTTAAAGTCAAAAATACATATCCTGGGAAAGTAAGAGTCATTGTTTTTCTGCCCTGTATTTGCTTGGTAAACCAACTGCCAACCCCTTTTGTCCTATTGGAATCTATAATTTTATTCAGTTTCCTTTTTGTAATAACAAAAAATATTTATACAATCATTTTTTGAGTAATGTGATTTTCTTTATTAAATCAACTTTTTTTTTAAATTTTAAAATAACTTTTTGGCTGACCAGCAAAAACAATTTGTTGGGTTAAATTGCTAGCGATGTCTTTAGGGTTGCCAAGCGAAGTTATATTTTGATATATTAATATTTATAAATTATAACATTTGAAATGTATGAACTATAAAAGGGAGAGGATATAGTTCACTTTGGTGATCAACCGGAGTGGAAATTTGTTAAGGGTAATTTCGCATTTTTCCCTGATCAGATTACTATAAGGCATCCCTGCAAAAGGCCAACTGAAATGTTTCAGATCAGGGTCGATTAGGGTAATCCTAATTTCAAATCCACGTAAGGCAACCTTATCTATCTTTCATAAAAATCCTAATCTAAAGCATACTTAATGATCTGACATATACGAAAAAACCGTCGTATTATTTTAATGATTGATATGTAATTAAAAATCTTTTATAATATAATTGGGTAACAAAATTATTCTAATAAAATACAATGTTCTATTCAATTAATGTTAAACATAAATACAAATAGAATTCAAATTATCAGAATTTTTAAAAATTTCTTATGTGGACTTAAAACGTTGACTTTTTGTTATTGACAACTTTATTTGTTCACAAAACTATTTTTTGTTTGTATGGTCTCGAACTTGATAAAAGCAGTTTCAGAAGAATTTAAATATTCATTGAATGATATAAGGTATGGTTAAGGGTAAGATCAGAAAACCCGATCAGTCAGCCTGATCAGTATATAAACTTCGAGGAGCGTCACGTTTTGGACCATACATTGCTGTGAAACATCATTACCTGATTTGAAATCATGCAGCCTCAGCAGACAATGATCCTGACCTAAATTGTCACTCGGGCAGTTCTTACGCCCAGAAAAAGGCGTAAAAGGTAAATATAGAATCGAATAGAATTTTGATAAAAGCGTTCTGTAATTTTAAAAGCAGATTTACGGCATATTTTGAAAACGGACAGAAAATATACAGCTTTCAAAACAAAATCGGCATTTGCCTGTTTAAAATCTGAAAAAAAAACTAAATCTGACCCTAAACCTGAGGTACAAAGTTCATTGCAAATATTGTAACGCCCCTTTGGAGTTGTGACCGGTATGAAAAATTATGTATATATTTTCTTGATCCGTATCACTACACGAGTCCGTTTAGCCATGTCCGTCTGTCTTACTTTCCGAATACAAAAAATTTTGAGAAATGCTTGTCAGAATGCGATTAAATTGTGTTTCAATTTGTTCAAGCCAAAATTAGGATCTGAGTTCGGTAATGAGCCAAATCGCTCGACGGACACGCCCACCTCCCATACAAGTCACTTTCATATAACTCTGTAGGAACTAGAGATGGGCGCGTGCCTGTTTTTGATGGCACGGACACGGTGGCAAAGACACAAAGAAACACGGAAAAACTCGACAAAACACGGAAAAACACTACAAAAAAAACGAAAAAAGCACGAACCAACATGAAAAAAACAGCCGAAACGTGAAAAATAATACCGAAACCGAGTTTTGGAACCGGAACTGGAATCGGAACCTAAATATTTTGTTCTGGTTGGAATCGGAACCGCTATTTTAAAAATCGCGGAACCAGAACCGGAACAGATATTATAGTCTGTTAGGGGACGCAAAGAACCGGAATCGGAACCGTTAATAAAAAATGTATGGAACCGGAATCGAAACCCATTTAATTTTTGGTTGGACCCGGAATCGAAACCGGAATCACAATTTTAAAAACAAACCGGAAACGATATTCCAAAGGGTTTTAGTCCCTGTAATAAATAATTCAAAAATAAAGTTTTTTATTCTCTTAAACGCATAAGTGAAACTAAAACAATAGATTTTTAAGAAAAGTTAACCTATTTTAACAATACCACGCAATTTTTATTTTCTGAAGCTGGAAGTAAGGTTTTTTAAAATTGGGGTAGACTAGACACTATAAAAAAAAACCTTTAATGGGCGCGTGTCTGATTTTGGAGGCACGGACACGCACAGGCACGACAGCAACTAGCACGTACGGAGATTTGCACGCACGAACTAAGATTTTCGGGCGTGACACGAAAAAAGCAAGGCACGTGCCCATCTCTAGTAGGGTAACTCGAAACGTATTCAATATATACTCATACAATTTAAAACGTACTGTTAGAATTATTGTAAACAAATCTATGGTATATTATCATTACAAATCTGCATATATTTTTTAAAAATAGGCCAACTTTAATCCCATTAAAATTGGTCAATAGACAATTATTGATTTAATAGAATAATAAAATAAATCTTTTCATATAAACTCAATAGCAATGTCATGGTATTTTAAAGTATTTAATGGTATTTTCCGATTAAAATAATAATTTATCCTATTGACTATTTTAATAGTAAAAAAACTATTATTTATATATTATTTTTTTCTGGGTGCATGACCTTTGAAATATATTTTCAAAAGAAGAAGAGTATACCGTATAAATTGTCCTTCTTTATTGTCTCATAAGATTATGTTTTTTTGTAGGTTTCCTATATTACAACCATTTTTTTCATAAAAATATTAAAATATTAGAAAAAGGAGTAAAGTCAATTGAAAAGCACTGGCTTTTTTAATATTTCGGACATATTCCGAGAAAACACAAAGATAATGGAATATTTTGGGAAGTGTATATCAGGTTGTGAAATCAATTTTTTGATATGTGACGTAACTTTACATGTAATTAGCTAATATATTTTTTATTTATATGCATAATTTATTCCTTTGTATAAAAAAAATTCAGTGATCGCTAATCTAAGACATGTGATCCATTTATTTATAGTAATAGAATATATGGGAAACTTTTACTTTTCCAATTCGATCTTTTCATTAAAATACCTCGATACAAATTTTTTCAAAGATATTTTCTGGAATATTAGAGATATATTTCCGACAAACACACATATAGCAGAAATTTGGTAGAACTAAAAAAAAATGTTTCGAAATTGATCGAAAATACAAAACTTTTTATATTTTATGATACATGAGATTACACCAAAGTAAAAAATATAAAAAAAGACATTAAAAATATCTCTCTATACCAAATAAAAATAGTATATTTTATTATTATTTTCTGAGCTTGGCAATCCTAAACCTATAAAATTTGCCAAATAGCGCCGACACACATAAACAAAAAAAAAAGGGCTGCACTAATAAAACTTCATTACTTTATTTCAGACACAAGGGACATTTTGTAGAAATATGCGCGCGTCCGTCTGTAAAGCCACAAAATGTAAAACCGGAAAATATGCCCAGGGGAAAGTTTGAGAGCTGTGAACAGCGCTCGTGCTAGGTCAACCCCCAACAAACAACATTTAGTACAAAGTGTAGGGTGATGATCAGCGCACTTGTGCGACCCACGTTCGACTTGGCACTGATTGAATATAAAATATCCATGTAATACGCATTTTAATCGTGCACACGATCCGGACTCCGGAGCACAAAGTCGCTCGAAGAACAAGTGTGATTTTTAGCTCGAGGGATGATGGCAACACTGCAGTGTTGTCAATTGTCACCCATATATTGTGGTGAAGAACGAATGCGGTTAATCACATGATTGTGATACTGATGAAGATGGATTGTGCAGTGAGATTTGAAAGACATCTAATCAAATTACAAATCATTGGTGCGATTTTTATTAAATTTAAAGGATAATTGATATGTGCGAGGTATGAGTATGTTACTGTTACGGATCAGACAAATGAAACATGTGTAAAATCTAAAAAAAATATATTAATAAACGATATCGGTTGTTTTCTACTTTGTTCTTTGCCGTCAATTTCAAGCTTTAATGCGTTGCTTTTTGTACACACTACAAAAAGTATTTCTCTTTAAAATTTAACAAATTTGTTTTCAATACTTCAACTGTTTGTCTTTATTGTTGCGCGATTTCTTGGTATTCATACCAATATTCCTGTGAAGTTTCTCAAGTAAGATAGTAAAGTTCATTAATTTTAAATTTATTAATTTGCTTCATTTCGCGCCTGATATTGTCGGCCAGCCCTCACAGGCGGCTGACTCAACCGAGCGACGACTGATTGAATGATTGATAGCTAGAATAACTCAGTCAGGTTTTCGTATTTAATCAGCTATTGTTTGTGGAACTCACTTCTCACACTTAATTGTTTCAGTTAGCAGTGAATTGACGACGTGTAACCGAAAAAATCAACGAAATACCATTGCGTGAAAAATCAAGTTAATTTTTTTAAAATTAAAAAGATTCACCATCATTACAATGATTTCGATCAAAGTGGGTGTTCTTAACCGTTACATATTTGTGGGTCTAACCTCAAACTAAGGTGTCCAAGAACGATGTCAAAATAACAATAATTCTTAATAATTATAAAATGCAGTAAATTTGGATTGTTGTTTTCCATAAAAAAGGATGATTTTTACTTATTTGCATTCTCAAAAACATATCCGAAAGATAAAATCCCGTTTTTAGTCAGCCAGTATGTCGTATTCTGAAATGCAACCCAGTTCTCTTAATTCATGTTAATTCATGTTAAAACATCTGATCAATCATTTGTTTTACAAAAGACATCTTTTTCAGAACGTTTCGGACAACTTTCGGATATTGTAACATTAAAAAGATATCTTAAAGACATCTTTCATACATTATTTGTTTATTTCGAATTATTCAAAATATTTCATTAGATGATATTTTCAATATAAAATTTAACATCGGACAACTTTTCAATTTTCCATCGTTAGTTTTTATAAAACGTGACTTTTTTTTGTCTGTTATTTCTTTTATTCATTTTGCTGAAAGCTGCTTAAATCAACGTTAAGAATTTAATTTGTCACAAGCCAAAATTCGCAATTATGTCTGACACACACAACGTAATACAAGATTTAAAATAATCGACTTAAGCTAAACGGCGAAACACTTGTGCAAACAATGAATTACTAATCAACTCTCCTTTCGTGTCCTTTGGCATTGACTTTGGGTCGACAAGGAGTAGCATAGCGGAATATTCGTTGCACAACAACAATAGCAATGAATATCCAGATGGAAATCATGAAAATCACGTAATACGTAATTTTGTCACGGTTGCTGTTGAGGAGGGTTGGTTGTTTGCTGTGGGGGATGCAACCAAAAATGTTTTTACGAGAAACATATTGAATGATAAGCGAAATTTTGCTGTAATTGTTTTGTTTTGCGGCTGTAATTGGTGACAATAGCAAGCGAAGCATCGCAAATAAAGAAACAACATAAATCAAACGATTATATTGTATTCAAATTGAATTAAGCTGATTTGATTAAATTAAAAACAGCGAATAAGAATTTTACTAAAGCTGCGTCAAAATTTATGCAAAACAGTTGAACGGAAATGAAGAATTTTCAAAATAGCTGGAAATTAAGAAGGGACATTTTGTATGCCCCAATTGTGTACTTTGCTCGACTACTAAAATCTAGTACGCTAATATTCGTCGTAGAGGTTTCAAATATTACACGTTTTATAGGTGAAGAATGGCCTTTCATTCGGTTTTTATTTTGAGTTAATCACTCTGTGGAGGACTGTGAAATCAAATTTCTAACTTAAACCAGCCGTCACTTCGCTAATATGCGTCGTAGAGTACCTAAACTTTACACTTAAAGAATGAGGTTTCAATTGGTTATCCACTCTATTGAGCCTTGAGATATCATATTTCTAACTTAAACTGGCCGTAACTTCGCTATATGCGTCGTTGATGCCCTATTCTTTTCACTTTTTATAGGTAAAGAATGGTCTTTTAATCGGTTAATCACACTGTGGAGACCTGTGTCGTAGAGGTTCTAAATTTTGCACTTTTTATATATGAACGAGGACCTTTTACTCGGTTTATACTTTGAGTCAATCACCCTGCAGAAGTCTGAGGAATCAGAATTCTAATTTAAACTGTTCGTAATTACGCTAATACATTATTCGTTTTTCAATGTCGCGTATCAAATCTGAAATATTAAACATTGAATTTGATCCAAATCCACTAGTTTAACGTTTATTTAACACTAGCTGGACCCGTGCACGACTCGTGCAAAGATTTTGTGAATGCAGGATATGGTGCAATTTTATTAACATAAAAAAAATTTTAATTATTTATATCAGGGACCCGTTCTTCGCTGTAGACGTTTTTTTATTGGTTTTATAATGTAGTAAACAAAACAAAAATAATTCTCCGCTAAAACAGTTTTTCTCATAGAAAATTTTTCTCAGACTGTACTTCCCCGTAGAATTCTTCCCAGTAGAAATCTTCCCCATAAAACGTGTTCCCGTAGAATTCTTCCCGGTAGAATTCTTCCCGTAGAATTCTTCGCATTAGAAGTGTAGTGAGTTTAGGTGTGGTGAGTTTAGATATGGTGAATGTTGGTGTGGTGAGCTTTAGTATGGTGAGTTTTAGTGTGGTGAATTTTAGTGTGGTAAGTTTTAGTGTGGTGAATTTTGGTGTGGTGAGTTTAAGTGTAGTGAATTTCATTGTGGTGAATTTTAGTGTGATGAATTTGAGTGTGGTGAATTTAATTGTGGTGAGTTTTAGTGTGGTGAATTTGTGTGTCGTGAATTTTAGTATGGTGAATTTTGTGTGGTGAGTTTTTGTGTAATGAATTTTAGTGTGGTGAGTTTTTGTGTGGTGAATTTTAGTGTGGTGAGTTTGTGTGTCGTGAATTTTAGTGCGGTGAATTTTGTGTCGTGAGTTTTTGTGTGGTGAATTTTAGTGTGGTGAGTTTTAATGTGGTGAATTTAAGTGTGGTGAATTTTAGTGAGGTAAGTTTTAGTGTGGTGATTTTTAGTGTGGTGAATTTTGGTGTGGTTAGTTTCATTGTGGTGAGTTTTAGTATGGTGAATTTGGTTAAACAAAAATTTTGAACGACAAAAAGAACGCATTTGGTCGAAATCACCATTTTACAAAAAAAAATATTCGCCAAAATCAATGTCGAAAAGAAAAATTTGTTTTAGCATTTGTTTTTGATTTCTTTTTGTTTAAACAAAATTAATAATCAATAATTTAAACAACAATTGTTGTTTATTTTTCGTTTGTTTGGCTTTTAGTTTTATGTTATTGCTTTTGGGTACGTATTTTTGTTTTTGTTTTGTGCTTTTGCTTTTGTGTTTTTCTATATTATATATTTATATATATATTTCATAATATATGAAAAAACTGGTCTCAGGGCTACTGTAACAACAAACTGACCTTTCTGTGTTCGTATTTACACCACATGATACGAATATTACACAAAATTACTACAAACTGTGAATACGCTTCATGTAAATCTTCTCTATCGCCCCAATATGCCATTGCACTTAATACCCAAGCAACCACGACTCGACAATTGCCACACAATTTTGTGGCATATGTGTACCTTTTAAGTTACCTCTGACACCAGTGTTGCAAACTAATAATATGTAGTCCTAAAAAGGTGACTAATAACATGTCTGGAACATACGCAATAATATGTCGCAATGCTGTGATATAAAAGTCATACATTCTGATAATGGAACATAAATTTAGTTCCAAAGGGGTGGCTAAGAACATGTGTGGGACAATGCAATAATATGTCACAATGCTTTGATATATAAGTCATACATTCCGATAATGGAACATATACGATAATGGGCGGAGCTAACTTTGTTGTTATGAAGTGGTAAAATAGTGACAAATTAAAAAATGTGTTATGTTCCATATATGTAGTAAGTATAGAATGAATAACCTAATAGGAACATATTTATATAATGTAGCTAATTAACTTTAAAATTTAATAAATGTATATTATTATACACGACATATTCATAACATCCACTACATATGTTTATAAAAAGTTGTGTCGCAAAAATATACATCCGCAAAAGCATAATTTAAAAAATAAAGCAAATCACAATTTTAATAAATTTTTACAAATTTCATTTTTTTGTGTGCGCGTAAAAATTAGAGGGGTAGAATATAAGCTTTAACCCGAAAACTTGAACCGTTTGTTAAATTAGAGTTGTAGTTTGTTGAAAACTCTGTTCGTAAAGACTTCTATTATTATGCCATGTATATTTTTTTTTACAGGACAAACATTCACGTTAATGGCACTGCGTAGGATCTTTATTATTTTTATTTTTAATCTACACATAAATTACAGTTCAAGTTAAAATTACAGTTCAAGTTCCAAATGGGTGAACCGAAACTTAAATGTATCAAAATTTGTGGCAACTGGCAATTGGGTGGCAAATAAGTATATATCGCATGATTTAGAACAAACACTTTAATGGCAACTGTGTGGGTACCACTTAAGTTGCCACAAAGTGGTTACTTGGGTATTGACTTGCGAATGCTTTGAAATCAATCATTACTTTCAAATCGCAGAGTTGAGGTTAACGTCTGAAACACCTCTAACCTAAATTTAAGAATCATAGCTTTTTCAATAAAAACTGGTAACTTAACCTTAACTTGAAAATTCCCTTATTTTCAAATCAATATTAACACTAATTCTTAAATTGATTTCAACGTTTACTTCAAATCAAGATTTAGCCTTATTTTCAACTCGATATCAAATTAACCTACATTTAGTTTTTTCTTTTAAATATTGACTTAATCATGCAAAATAAAAAAAAGGGGATCCTCATATAGGATAAAAAAAGGGCATTTTCAATTAATTATTCCGTTATATTTCATCCAACCAATATCGTAGACTTCAAGCCCGAGCGTCAAGACAACTTCAGAAAATCGATGCCAGCATCCAAAGTATGGTAGACGTGTTTTTTTCAGCTTGTATGTTTCAAGCTCTCGAATATAATTCTGGTGCCTATTCAAGGTTTGCGGGGGCGGTCGGTATATTGTTATTAATATTCACAGAAGTCCAAACACTAATAGATTTCGGTAGGCTATTAGTTTTGGACGCGCGTTGTTATGTTATATTTTTTGTCAGGGTTTCTATTGCAATCATAAAAAACATACTGTTTTTAGCGTCACTACATTTTTGCTCCTAATTTTCACTGCCCTTTTTGGTAATGTTATTATCAAATCATTTTCAAATTCAGAGTAAGGTAAAAATAGCACTTATTTTATATTTGAAACTGATTTGAAAAACACACTAGACCTTAAAGGAAATTATGATTATATTTTCAAACATATACCCTGTGGCATATTGGGTTACTACAAACTGAACTTGAAATAGGGAACCGGACAATTCATCTTAAACAATTCATCGAATCACAATTCATCGTATATACAATTCATCGTATGCACAATTCATCGTTTCACAATTCATCGTATATACAATTCATCGTATGCACAATTCATCGTATCACAATTCATCGTATAACAATTCATCGTATGCAGAATTCATCGTATGCAAAATTTATCGTATACACAATTCTGTGCCACACTAAGAAAACAAGATGTTTATGAAAGTCTTGCTGCAACTATCCTTTTACATTTACGCCTTGTGGCAAATATTTAAACATCCCATAAGTTTTAATAAAGTTGCAGCAAAACTATTAATATTTTTTAAATATGACAATATGCAAATATGACAATATGACAAATTGCCACAACAGCAATGATAATAGAGATATTTACAGTTGACTGATAGCAAACATCCTGATTTCTTGGACATTTGCAACAAAAATCTGAGTTATTTTGACATTTGACTACTATAAAAAAGGAAAATGGCGTACTTTTTCCTTACGTTCGATTTGTCCACAACAATTAAGTAAATTCAATGGTGTAAAAAAGTTCCCACTTAAATAATACATTTTAAAGTTAAAGTGAAAATAGAATATCCTGTGATTTAAATTATCAACACGTGATGGAAAATATTTCTTTATTTTCCATCACGTGAGTTTCAGAGTTTACTTTGATGATATCGTCGCCGGTCGGACTTGGTTCTTCTGCAAAGAAATCTGAAGTTATTGTACAATTTTGCCTTCGAAGGATTTAAAAAGACGATGGCGATGTATACCAGGATGTACCGTGTACCAGGATACTTTTTTAATTCTAGAATAAATAAAAATACATTTGATTCATTTTCTTTCAATTCAATAACAATTACTACGCGAATTCTAATGGAGTACCTTTTCCAAATATTCATCAACTATCTTCCTATTTGTCAGATGTTTAAATGATGGTTGCTATACATAATCGTAAATATGAAAAATGGTTGGTAGCAATATTTATCGAATTTGACGGATGTTTGAAAGATGGTTGTCTCAAATACGATTTAAATAATTTGTAAATAACTTGATATTTAGGGCTGTGATATTTCTGGTAACCATCTTTGTTTTCTTAGTACAGGGCCGGTTACAACTACGCGACGACGACGCCCTGTAACGTTAGATTTGGCGCAATACAAAGAGATGGTGCGCGGTACCGCGTTCATTTTGCTATATTCATATTTTAGACCACAGACCGTCTGTTTATACAATATACAATGAGCTTTAATTTAAACTAACTCACTTTCTGGCTACAATCATTTCTTACTCCGAAAATACAAGATCAGCTGTTTCAAAATTGAAGAAAGAAGAAGAAAAGCAGCGCAGCACGAAACGTCAAAAGTCCACCTGATATCGATTTCGAAACGTCAAAAGTCCACCTGTTATCGATTTCAAAACGTCGAAAGTACATCTGGTATCGATATCGATGGTAATGCGCCAAAATTTGCATAGACAACCAAACAATAAAGCCAAACGAAGTACGAATTAATGTCTAATTAAAATGCAGCGTGTAAGTAAATGCATTTTTTGTTGGATAACAATAATTGTTAAATAAAACACACAGGGCATCGATTCATTTTTCAAAAAAATACCATCCAGCGGCACGGCAAAGAAGACCGACGATGATGCTTTCAAGCCAGCGCAGACCAAACGCAAAGCTAGAGCAATTGTGTCCAGCGACGAAGATGAGATTCCAGAGAGTCCACAAGTGAACAAAACAAAGAAATCACGCACGGCTGCCGACACTTCACCGCCCAGTGCCAAAGCAAAGAAGCCGTCGTTGTCCAAGCTAAAGCCTTCACCGAAGAAAGAACTAAAACGTGTTAATCCAGCGTCATTATTTGGAGGCGACATGGTGCGTGTGGAGGCCAAGAAAGCGCCAAAACCGCAAGATGATGCAGTCATTGAGCTGGACGATGATGATGTCAATCAGAGTCTGATGGAGATCGATGTGGACGAAAGTGTACGCGCAGCTGGCAAGAAAGCATTAAATGGCAAGCATGAGGACCTTAAGAAAGAGTCTCCAAGCAAAGATGATCAAGCGAAGACTACTAGCGCAGACGAGGGTATCTCGACTGATGAAGCAAAGATTCCCAGTTCAAGTGCGACAGAGAAAGCATCTACTGCTGAAAAGAAGACTTCCAGTGAAAAAGTGGGGAGTTCAAGTGCGGACAAGAAGAAATTAAGTCCGGTAGAGAAATGCTCAGACTCGAAAAAACCATTATCAAAACTGGAGCAGAAGCAGCAACTTAAAGCTGAAAAGTTGACGCCACCCGCAGATAAAAAACCAAAACTGGAGGATTTGTGGAAGCAGGAAGATGCGGAAGGCACTCCAAAAAGTAACACACCCAAGGCCAAAAAGGAGAAAAGTACACCCAGAGCACGCAAGGAACATGCCGATCTGGAAAGCAGCAAGTTTCTTTATAGATTAATTTTTTTATAAATGTATTAAATAGAAATTATGCGCACCCGCAGGTGTCCTGTCCGATGAAGAGCGGCACGAGCGCAAGCGCGCCTCCTCGATGCTCTACCAGAAGTTTAAGAACCGTCAAAGCGTCATAAATCCCGGCTCGAAGGAGGTGCCTAAGGTAAGCTATTTAATCGATGCATTTAAGAATGATTTGTAATTGATTTTCATGCAAAGGGCAAAGCAAATTGTCTCGCAGGTCTGACATTTCTGGTCACTGGCGTGCTGGAGTCTTTGGAACGCGATGAGACTGCATCTATTATTAAGGAGTACGGCGGCAAAATGATGACTGTGGTGGGCAAACGGTTGAATTATTTGATTGTTGGCGAGGAGGCCGGGCCCAAGAAGTTGGCACAGGCAGAGGATTTTAATGTGCCTATTCTGAGCGAAGATGGATTCTTCGATTTGATACGCGCCAAGTCGGGTCAGCCGACAAAAGGTGTCAAAGAAGAAAAGAATGATGTGGTGGTGGAGAAGGAGCAGCAGAAGGAGGCCCCCACAACTAGCGCTAAACAGCACAAGGAAAACGGCACAGCACCGAATGTAAAAATAAAAAAAGAAAAACTGCATGACTCCGATGTTGAGGTGGCTGTGAAAACCGAAACATTAACATCTAAAAAAGTCAAAGCCGAACCATTAGAACAAAATAATAATAGCGCGTTTAAAAAAGAAACAGCGTTGGAACAAATAGAAAGACCAAAAGTGGAAATCAGCGCGGATATGTTGACGTGGGTGGATAAATATAAACCAACCAGTGTTAATGACATCATTGGGCAGCAGGGCGCCGCAAGCAATGTAGCAAAGTAGGCTTTTTTTTTGTAAACTTATAATAATTAATACTAATTTTTATTTTACATTTGTGCAGACTCACCAACTGGCTGACCAAATGGTACACCAACAACGACGGCAAGAAAAAGCTTTCGAAACCAAATCCTTGGGCTAAAAATGATGATGGCAGCGCCTACAAAGCAGCGCTGCTCTCAGGACCACCTGGCATTGGTTATATTTATATGTTTAAGTTTAATACAAACAAAAGTATTATTAAAATGCATTTACAGGCAAAACTACTACTGCCACATTGGTCTGCAAAGAGCTGGGCTTCGACGCAGTCGAATTCAATGCCTCAGATACACGCAGCAAACGTCTGCTGCAAGAGGAAGTCTCTGAATTGTTGTCAAATAAATCGCTTTATGGTTATTTCCATGGCAAGGCACAGGCGGTGACCAAGAAACATGTGCTCATTATGGACGAGGTTGACGGCATGGCCGGTAATGAAGATCGCGGTGGTATTCAGGAACTGATTGGTCTCATCAAAGACTCGTCGGTGCCTATTATTTGCATGTGCAATGATCGTAATCATCAGAAGATGCGTTCGTTGGTCAATTATTGTTACGATTTGCGTTTCAATAAGCCGCGTTTGGAGCAGATCAAGGGTCGTATGATGAGCATTTGCTTCAAGGAGAAGGTCAAATTAAGTCCTGCCAAAATCGAGGAACTCATTGCGGCCACCAACAATGATATACGTCAGACCATTAATCACATTTCGCTGTTGAGTGCCGGCAAGGAGTTGAATTTGAAGTCGGATGAGGCGAAGAGCAGCGAAAAAGTGGCACAGAAGGATATGAAAATGGTAAAGGGTTTTGATGTTTATGTAAACCTATTTGTGACAACTATTTAATTTGGCTCTCATTTATTATATGTTGTATCAATCATCTTTATATTGGCGGTTAAAATCCACCAATAGATCCTGTGTTCGTCAGTTCTTGTGCCATAATTGCCGCGTATTTTGTGCTTTCATCAAAGCACATGTTTTTCAACGTCTACGCTTAGGTTCTGAGTATTCTTTTAATATTTTTTTTGGTTGGGTCGAGGCAGTTTAGAAACATTTTTTGGACATATTTCATACAGTTTGTACCACAAGCTGTCCGTTTTTTGCTCGTTCCCAAAATATGCCGTGAATCTGCCATTAAAATACCAGAAAATTTCACAACGCGCTACACATTTCCCAAAATAATCCATTTATCTGCCCTAAAAAAAATCTCGGGAAGCTTTTATTTATTATATTTGTCCTTGTGAAACCTCTTTTTGCTTAGGGTCCCTGGGAAGTGGTGCGCAAAGTATTCTCGGCCGAAGAGCACAAACGCATGACGTTCTACGACAAGTCGTATTTGTTCTTCCACGACTACAGCATGGCGCCACTATTTGTGCAGCAGAATTATCTGCAGGTTTCGCCGGCGGGACCCAAGTAATTATATTAAATTATTTTTTTAAGATTTTTGCAAATAATTATTTGCTGCCTGCCTTTAGATCCGAAGTGCTGCAAAAGATCGCTTTAACCGCCGATGCTCTAAGTCTCGGCGATCTCGTCGACAAACGCATACGCTCCAGCTCTGCCTGGAGTCTGCTGCCCGTACAGGCTGCTTTCAGCTCTGTCATGCCCGGCACCTACATGTCGGGCAATTTCACGGGTCAGATCAATTTTCCCGGCTGGCTGGGCAAATACTCACGCACCAACAAACGCAATCGTCTCGCACAGGAGATACACGATCATACACGTTTACGCACCTCCGGCTCGCGTCTCTCCATACGCATGGACTATGCGCCCTTTTTGTTGGCCAACATTGTGCGTCCACTGACAGAGTTGGGCATGGACGGTGTTGAACCCGCGCTGGCCGTACTCAAGGAGTATCATTTACTGCGCGAAGATCTTGACGGGCTCATCGATCTGACCACTTGGCCGGGCAAAAAGGGTCCCATGGATGGTGTAGATGGGCGTGTCAAGGCGGCCTTGACACGCGCCTACAACAAGGAAGTCATGGCTTATACATATTCGGCAGCGGCGGGCGTTAAGAAAAAGCGCGCGGATGCCGCGGCGGATGCGGAGAGTGAACTGTTGGCTGGTGGCGAGGGTGAAGAAGGAGGCGAAACGGCGGTGTCGAACGTGGATTCGGATGCAGAGAAGGATGACGACAACTTGGAAAATGATGGCTTAATAAAGGTGGAGAATCTTTTACTTGTTTTGTTAGAAAAATAGAATAAATCTTATAATTGTACATAAAAAATATTTACAGGCCAAGAAGAAAACGGCAGCGTCCACGTCGAAGGCGGCAACGTCAAAGGCTGCCACATCAAAGAAGACAACAGCCAGCAAAGCGAAGCCTGCAGCTACAAAGTCTAAAGCGAAGTAGTGAAATAGATTTCACTGTCCTCTTCTCATTGCATTTATAGCCCATAGTATTTTTATTTCGAATTGTTTATTACGTACATTATTTGTAAGAAGTTGTCGTCAGTCTTTATATTTTTTCTATATTTTTGGCATGAATTATTTCTTGTTTTGTTATTTATTACAAGCCACCAACAAATAAAAAACCTATCATAAATTTAAAGTGGAAAATTTAATAAATTTTGGTTTTTCTTGTTTTATAGAAACTCCTTTGAGGTCTCGTTTTAAAGGTAATAAAACCAGGTTTTAGAAAATTGAACTCGTAATTTCAAAAATTGAACATGTGACCTTGCACTTCAAATTGGATCCTTTTTTAAATTTTAAAAAAAATCTTGTTTTATTAACTTTAAAGCGAGACCGTAATGTAGTTCTTGGGATTATTCTGGGGATTATTGTCTTTTTTTGAAAACTTTAACCCATTTTTTCTGTGAAAATAGTGGTCGAAATCAATAATAAAATTTCGTCAATGTCAAAATTTTATTGAAATCGAAGAGTGTGAATTCCAACCCCATTTGAATGCTTCCAAATATAATCAAAATTATAATTTGTAGTTTTGTTAAACTAAAAAATTGTTTAATATTTATTTCTCTACCTTTCAAATACATTATGCTTATACTATGGCTGTAGTAGACACCTACTGTACAAAAACATTCAACTATTGATGGTCCTTCGCCTCCGCTGCATCCGCTGGCAACTCAACATTAACCGCCGCCAACGCCTCACGTATCCACGTCGGCACCGGCTCATTTTCATAGTGTCTACGCATAAATTGCCGCACATACGCGGGGAACTCATCTCGTTCGATGGCCTCGCGCATTTCACGCATCAGCCGCAATTGGAAGGCAATATTGTGAATGCTCAGCAGGCTGCAGGACACCGACTCGTTGCAGACATTGTGCAAATAGGACCGAGTGTACAACTTGCAAGTGCTGCAATCGCAATCGGCGTCTATGGGTCGCATATCGTTGCCGTATTTCTGAGTCTTAAGATTCAGTTGTCCCGCGTGCACCAGCGCACAGCCAAAGCGCGCCGTGCGCGTCGGAAATACACAGTCGAACATATCAATGCCCAAGGCAACGCACACGACGAGGTCGGCAGCAAAGCCAACACCCATCAGGTAGCGCGGTTTATCGTTGGGCAGCAGATCGGTGCACGTATGTACTGTACGCCAGAACTCGTCCTTGCTCTCGCCACCACTCAGGCCACCCACAGCAAAGCCGCGTACTTTACGCTGCGTCAACCCGGCCACACACTGTCGCCGCAACTCAGCATCAAGACCACCCTGCACTATGGGAAACAGACTTTGGTCATCATCGCGTGCATGCGCTTCAATGCAACGATCCACCCAGCGTATGGTGCGCTGCATTGCCTCTTCGACGCGTTTGCCCGTCGTAGTAGTCTTTACCACATCGTCTAGCTGCATCATGATGTCGGCGCCAATGGCATTTTGTATTTTTATGGAATGTTCCGGCGTCAACATGCACTCGGAATTGTCAAAGGGCGAGCGAAAGTTTACACCATGTTCGTCAATTTCGGCCAATTGCAGCAGCGAAACCATCTGAAAGCCACCCGAATCGGTGAGTATGGCGCGCGGCCAGCCCATAAACTTGTGCAGACCGCCAGCTTTCTTTAAAGTCTCAATGCCAGGACGCATTCCCAGATGATATGTGTTGCCCAGGAGTATCTGGCAGTTGAGTTCGATTAGTTGCTCGGGTATAATACCTTTCAAGGTACCCTAAAATCCAAATAAACAAGTCTTATAATTTTTCTACATTAGTGACTGAAAACTCACCTGCGTTCCGACTGGCATAAACACTGGCGTGTTAACTTCGCTATGTCGAAGCGTCATCAATCCGGCACGTGCTTTGGTCACTGAGCATTCAGCCACCACTTTGTAAGTCAGCGGCGGCACTCTTGAAGTAAGTGAAACTGACATATTTGTTGGTAGTAAATGGACGAATAGATTTATACTTTTGGTATTAAATAATAAATTAAAATCAACAAAATATGTTTCGCCGCTTTGAAAATCCGAAAACTGTAACGTCAAAACAAAATAGCTGCGATCTGTCAAATTGTTATCAATAACAGGGTGGTCATGATGTATTTATATTTCTCTGGCAGTGTTGCATTTAGCGGATCCAAAATCCCATACAAAACAAAATTTCTCCACTTGCGTAATTCTTTTTAAATTACTTAACAAATTACTCAAAAGGTTTGAAACTAATCTCAGTATGAACAGCCACAATGTTTTTGACAGCCAAAAATGTAAACAAAACAATTTTTAGTAATCTGGTTTTGTAAATTATGAACTTGTTTTTAAATAAAATAATCATTTTAACATTATAAAAACGTTATTACAGTAAACGGAGAACAAACAGCATTTGTACGGATTTATTTATAAAGTGAACACAAAATTGACAATGGAAAAATGCACAGATCTTTCTGCATGATGAAATGCGGACCAAAAACGATACTTCCACTGCTTACTAGCAGTATCTGCAAGGTTTTGTAGTACCAAGAAGCAGTGGAAAGCGTTTTCTTGGACTAATTAAGAAGCCTACACGTTGGGGAACTTGCGCTCGGCAGCAGTGAACTTTGCCGTCAACTGTTTAAAATGCCATGGACTTTAAAGCCATTGGAATGCACAACACATTTTCATTCATTGAGAAATACCGACGATCGCGATAAATTTTTGCGAATTCAAAATTTATAAAAATTGACAATTATGACAACAAAAATAAATGATGACAAGTTTGGATACACCCAGAGAAAAAGTATATCGAATATTATACTACGGTTCATATGTTTCATACATTTTATAATTCGTTATCGTTTGTAGTAAAATTGCTATGAATTGATTTGATCATTAATAGTTCATAGTAAAATCAAATCAACCGTCTCTCATCATTTATAAAAGTTGTTCAGTTTTAAATGTGTTTAAAGTCGATGTGCGAAACTATTTTAGTTCGATTAGTGTGATTATTTGTTAATATACCAATTTGTTTTTGATTTAAAAACCATAAATAAATATAATTCATTGGTTTACTGTAGTAAAAATCTTATTAAACATAGTAAATTCATATGCAGTTTGTAAAAAATCATTATTGTACATAGTAAATTAATGATATTTGTCAATTTAAAAAATTTACTATGATGTTACTATAACTAAATTTGACTCATATCGTTAAGATACATAACGAATTTACTATGAATCATAACGGATTTACAATGTTTTTTCCCTGGGCGTAGGAATATATTAAGCGGCGATAGCGTTTTTTTGGAAAAATATTTATAGGCGTTGATGCCAAAAAACAAGACTATAATAAACAATTATCGTCCCGAAGTTTCGAAATGCCCAATTATTTTTTATTTTTCCCAATTTAATTATGTACCAATCCAACACTGGATACTGCAGGTTATCCAAAAAAAAACTTTTTTTCACTCATGTTTTAGAAAATTAAATTACCTTTCTAATCGTGTACCACATTCGATCCCCATGATTTCTTCATTTTTTTATAAATGTACGTAAATTTGAAATTTACAAATTTTTATATAATCTTATTTTTTTGAGTCATCATCTTTTGAGAATCTCTCGAATTAATGACATATAAAAAGTATATTTTTAAAGTAATTTAATAAAATATATTTTTTCAGATTGCAAATTAATGTATGCAAAAAACCGATTTGTGCAATATATAACCATTTGTAAATGGAAGAATGGGGTGAAGAAATATATTGAAAATAAAATAACCAATTATCATTTCACACGTATTTTTGTTGCTGTTTTTCTGCGCAACTGTCAATTGCCGTTTTTGTTGTTATTTTGCGCAGCCGTAACAAAAAATGCATAGATGTCTGTCTGTTGAAAACAGAAACAGTATTATGATGTAAAAATGTTTATAGGAATATTTTTTCCGACAATATCAAAAATTGAAGACACAAAATCTACAACTTTTGATGTTTTCATAAAAAATAAAGCATATTTAAATAATGCAGGAAAAATCGTTGAAAATTAATTATTTTCCAACTATTGTTGTTGCTGCTTTTTGTGCAGCCGTAACAATAGAAATTGAAGGGGTACAGCAAGTGTTTCTAAACAAGTGTATTGCTGGTCTCGTTTTAGTACTATAAAATTATGGTATGCTGAAACGACAACTGCATCTTTTTAGTACAAATTTCGCATGCCAGAAACTTAACCATTTTATATATATAAAGTCTTTGGTCAGTATCCAGCATTATTGCATTTTTATTTGAAAGCTTGATAAAAACTCTACAAATATTATTTTTTTTTATATTTTCTGCTATAACTTCAAAACAAATGAAAATTCATTGAAAACTGATATTAATGATATTTTGAAAGAAATTCCAAAAAATCCCAGTAAAATATGCAAAATTACATAATCTCTAACAAATCCCAGCAAGACATGCCTTACCGAAACTCCAACACAAAGACAATATTATATTTTCTCACTCATACATAAATAATTTGAAATACATCCCTGCAGGATCAATGATAGATATATGACCCGTAATTTTACTAGTAATGAAAACTAATATTTTTTTCGCGTCGGTTTGCCACCATTTTTTATTTGTAGGTTATTTATTACGTTTGCAACAGTAGCCGCTACAGCAGGAGTTGCAAAAAAGATGTTACTTGAATTATAAACAATTGATAAACACTAAAAGAATGTATATTGAAAAGAGTATTTGTATAAATTGCTTATTTATCTATTCATATTATAGATATCATCAAAGTGGAAGGGTCATCTGCATTAAACAAATGCATGGAAGGAAGCAAAACAACGGCAAACAAAAGTCGTTTTAATAGAAAATTTTGTAATGCAAACATGTTGAATGTAATGCGCATTATATTCAACGCAATAAAAATGAGAACTATAGAATTTTGAGTTTTTTGGTTTTATTTGGTCTAATTTTGGTTAGTTTACTATTTATTTAACCGTCCCTAACCTCAAAATTAAAACAGTTTATGTTACGTAAAATATTTCGTAAATTTATAAGTAATTTAATCGTCACTTATTACCAAAAGAACAGTGATAAACATATATTCAATTGTATCTCATTTTAGGTGAGTGAGAAAGAGATAAAAATTCACACGCACACAAAAGTTTCGGTCAATTTTATCTCGACGCTCTTAACAATGTTATAGAAACTTTTACTAAAACTTTCAGTTTTGATTCTTGTAATATTACTGCTTATATGACCGGTAGTGTTCTTGCTGGGAAGACTATCTCGAATACCAAAAATTCAGTACATTTTTTTCAATTTGGTACTATTTTTTCATTGATTCAGTACTAAATATAAAAACATCTACACTGGTGTCATCAATTCTCCACAATGAACTGTCAAAAGTTAAAATGGCGTTGTCGTGGTTGGGTGTGTGACGATTTACGCACGGAGGAATTTTCATTTCAATTTTCAGTAACTTGCAAGTGAAAAATGCAAAAATTTGCCATAAAACTTGTATAAAATCAAATAGAAAAATTACGAAAAAATACGAGACACTTGTGCGCAACGTTTGGCAATAGTTACAAGTGAAGAATTTAAGAATTTACTATATTTTCAAAGCATTACATGAAACAGAAAAATAAAAAATTGCACGGGAATTTTTTCTGATTTGCTGTGTGTAAAAAGTGGTGAAGGAAAAAAAAAACATTTTGTGTGTGCGACGGTGGAGTACAACTTGGAGCACTGTGTATACATGCAGTAGCAGCAACATAGGCGCGGGGCAGCAGCGAAAGCAGCAGTAACAACACCCATTAATGAAAAATTCATTAATATTGCAATGTAATTGCGTGTTTTAAATGAATGCTTTTCGGACGACGTGGTTTAATCAATCGGAGAAGAGAGAGTGAATCAAAAAAAAAAAAATAAAACTGTTTCATGGATAATATTAAATTATTTATAATTCAAAAATTTTCAACGAAATAAATGCGAATTACAGAAATAGAACATTGCATTAACATAGCACGACACCCTGTTTCTCGGTATTTTCTGTTCAGCACCAGCACCCTGCAGCGCAGTGTGCCTATCTTTCTGCCTGTCTGTCATCCAGGATAGGCAAGCACCCCCACATTGTGTTAGGCACAAGGACACTTAAAGGATATAGACACATACAGAAACACACATCGCCTATAGCAATTCATATGCGTATGAAACAAGTAATGGTAAGTAACATAGTTACAGCTTATTTTTTTCCTATTACAATCTTGTTCTGCATTTGCCATAGATTTCAGCTGACTCTTGGACATTTTCTGCATCTACTACTGTGTCTTTCAATACTTCTCCTTACTTTGTTTGCACCTCCTACACATTTATTCACGCAAATGCTTGCTGAATTGAGGTCATTGCATTTGCTGCCTTCGTACCTCAGTATCTTCTATTCAAGTTTCTGCTGCGGTTTTTGTTGCTGTCGCAAGTTGGCGCGCAACTTTGCGCTTGTGACTATGTTTTCTTCAGCACCACCTACCTTTTTTCAATTCATTCTTCAACGGGTGCCCAACAGTGCGTGCCTGCTACACCCACATTAACCTGAGATTGTCACACTTTTTGAATTTGTATTTGCTGCTCACGTTGCTTTCTGTTGTAAATCCTTTGTATGTTTTTTTTGTTGTATTTTTCTCACCTACACATCGATCTATATTTTCCCCCACATCTTTACATATATTGTATTTCTTATCTTATCGCTGTTATTTTTACTTCATTGCATTACTTATATTTTTTGTCTGCTGTTTCGAGTGATTTTTCTACTCTTTAATGTACTTATCTTTTGTGTTTTATCGATTTTGCAGCATTTGCTTAATTCACATTTTGAATTTATATATCTAAACATTGTCTTCGTGAAGTTTCAACACGTTTAATTCTTTGTTTTTTCTTATCGATTCTATTTTTGTTATATATCAAATATTTTAAAATGTATAAGCGTCTTCTATCAAACCATAATTGGTTTTATTAATTTATTTTTGTTGCCAATTAATGTAGATAACTATTAAAAATATTATACGCATGTCATAGAGAGTATATTAAATAATAGCACTTAAAAGGTTTTAAACTGGTTACCAACAGCAACATTTTTTTAATTTAGTTTCTTCATTATTTTTGGTTTTATCACATTTTTCAAACTGTAAAAATTCACATGCGCATCTGTTATCAACATAATCAGACCGATAAGCACAAAAACAAGAAACTCGTCTATATCATTTTTCCCATTTTCTAACTAAAATGCCTTTTCATTGGAACCTTCAATTATATTTTGAGGTTTGGCTTATTAAATGCATCTCTCGTACTTCCATCTATGTAAACCTCACATTCTAGAGTACACTCCTAATATCCTTATATTTCCTGAATGACAAAATCTCAATACCTACAGCATAAATGCAACCACATTCTGTGCTCTCTATGTCTTGTCTGCATTGCATCTTCTGCGGTCGAGCATATTTGCAGTTTCATAAAATGCAAGAAGAAAATACCTGGAAATGAAAACATTTCTACTCACAATGAAACGATATGAAAATAATTGACTTGAGAATAAAATTGATTTATTTTTGTTTTCTGATTATCGCATGAATGGTAAATATCGAAAATTTTACCGACAGGATTGAAATGAATGACTCGTTAAGAGCATGCAATAAAATGATTTATCGGTTTAATATTGTCGTTTTAAATAGTCATATTTTGAGGTTAAATGCATTTTTGATATTGTGAGTCAATTATCTATCATTAGTGAGGCTACCGTTATTTGTATGGACCATTTTTAGAGTTGATTTTTTTACGTAGACCCATATGAAGTTTTTTTCTCTAAAGAATAGAATATTTTTTTGAATTATTCACTTAAAAAAATCCATGATTTTTGGACTTTTATGGTTTTTTTTGGATTTATTGATTTTTATACATTTTTCAAATTATAACTTAGGAAAAATATTTGTGGTTTTCAGAGTACTATTTTTTTTAAATTTAAGAATTGTCTAAATCGAAAAAAAAATATTCGGACCAGTGCTGGATAAAATCTCTAGAGAAGTTGACAATGAAATGATTCATATATTATATTAACCAATATAGCCAACATAGGTCTTTATGAAGAGCCAAATAATTTAATGATATAAATAGCTAGATGTAGTCTCCGAAACTAGAGATTTAATTCAAGCCAATTCTAAGCCATTTTTAATGCGGTAGTCATTGATTAAATCTATTATGTTCTGTTAAAGGGTTATTCAATAAGAGCGCTACAAAAGTTTTGTTCAAGGGGTTTTCAACAGGGACGCTACAAAAGTAGAGCGACAGGAACAGCAAACGACGCCATATTTCTTGCCGCTCTTTTGACATTTCTCTTCAGTAAGGTTTGCCATTTCATGATGGTAAGATATACGAGTCAACAACGAGTCGAAATTATTAAAATTTACTACCGAAATTTGAATTCGTATTTCTTTCCATCAAGAAATGAAAAACCCTTTATAATGAAGACATTCAAGGTAGATTTGCGCCTGACTTAGACTGTTTCATTTTTTCGCACATATGATTTATTCAGTATATTGAAGATAACGGCTTCCAGATCCATGGCGGTGAATTTTTTCCACAAAGTATGTTTTAACCAAAGGTTATACAGCAGTTCTCGGCAGCGAAATGGCGGGAAGGAATAACTTTAAAAACCGAAAAATCCTATTGAAATTATCTTATTTATAAACATCCAAAAAAATTTATAAAATCCAAAAAAAAAAACAAAAAAATACGGTGGACTGGATATTTTTTTTTTTTTTAACACGGATTTTTTCCAGTCCTGGGGCCATATTCTGGTTTGATGAGAAGTATAAAATGAGAATGAAAATGAGACAAAAACAATTTTTTATATTATTTATTGTATATGAAAATAGTTTTTAACTTATTTTCATTCTCATTTTATATTTCTCATAATAGTTTGACCAGAATAGAGCCCCTGATTCTATATAATATCTTTGAATTTTGTCATTTTTAAATAACGGCACTATTACCTAATGAGGTGTATCGAAAATTGTTTTTTTTTACATCGGTTGCCCGAGTACAATATTTGTTTTAGAGGGTGGTTTAAAAATATTTTCTGGGAAGGTAGAAGTAAAATCTTAATTACAAATGTTAATCAGATCGATTCATTCATGATGGTCATAGTTTTGGAAACCTCTATGCAGTACCTATTAAACACATTAGGTGTAGTTAGTACACCGTAATCCGGGACTGGACTGTGACCATTTAAAATTGTCTATGATTATGCGTCAAAATCTGTTCTTTACTAAAATTGCATTTTTTCAGTTTGTTTATCATAAACAAAACTATATTTTTACCCATGATACAAATATATACAGGTACGATCACTCTCTCATTTTTTTCCAATGTTTACTTTAGGTGACACTAGGCAAGTTTTTTGAAGTTTAGTTTTAAAACCAAAACAAAATCGACAATTAAAAAAAAATCAATATAAAATTCTATAGAAATGAAAAATAATTATCAAGGTATGCTTTGAGATAACTTAAAAATGTTCACAAAAATTTTTATAATCAAAACAAAATCTGAAAAATATTTTTCATATTTTCTTTGAACATAAATTTCAATTTTTGAAAATTTGAATTTGAATCAAAACAAAATATTTTAAAATTTGTCAAAAAAACTTGCCTAATGTCAGAGTGATCGTACCTGTAAATATTTGTATCATGTTTTTACCCTGTAGAAATTGAAATAAAATCGACGAAACGTCGGGAAAACAAAAATTAAATAAAGAGTTTTAATTTTTATATAATAATAATAGTTTGGTGCTACAGTCCTATAAGAACTTAGGCCGAGCTCTCTCACCATTTTCAGCTGTGCGTTTTATATTTGTATTCAAAGTGGTGGGACCTACAGTTTATTGCCGAATACGAACGGCGAGTGAGAGTTTTTCATATGTAATGGTTTTACTCTCGTAGGTTTGCCATTTACTGACGAGAGGTAGCGCGGTATTGAAAAAGGTTTCTATGGAAAGATGTCGTTAGTCCGAGTCCAGGCTTGAACCTTGGTCCTTTCGGCGCGCAGTCCAACACACTTACCTTAAGCTACCGATGCTATAATTTTTATATACATTTTAAAAAACATGAGCCCAAAACAGCCTCTAACCAAAAAATCAATAATAATAATAGTTTGACGCAACAGTTCTGAAGAACCTAGACCGAACTCTCTCACCATATGAACTGTGCGTGTTGTTTGTACTGAGACGGGGTGAGAGCTTATTCAAGACAATGTTTTTTTCCTGCCTAGAGGTAGTGGTAGCGTCGTAGAGAATAAGGTTCTCTATTTTTGATGTGATTTGAACCAGCGTCCTTTTAGCTCACAGTCCAACGCATTAATCAATCGAACCACCGACGCTACTTTCTTTTTCATACTATATTAAAACCCGTTTGGATTGGAGTATCGGTTTATTACTTATTTTTGTAAAACGATTTCAGTTTTTAATTTGAAACGATCTTAAATGGGTATCGATCTCGGTCATGATTGCAATGACTGGTTAAACTTAAAACCTTTTATTTTCTCATAATTTTTTACTATGTTTCTTTTTTTTAAACACAAACAACCATATCGTACATTTCTGTTAACTGTTAGTTCAAAGTTCATACCTAATTACGCAGCGCTTACAGACCGTGACTAACCCAGCAGTCTTAAAACAAAAACCGCAAACAATTAATAGGCAATTAAAAATGTCATTTTAATTAAAAAAGAAACATTTTTGTTTCGTCAGCTGTCTGTAAACTTTTGTCTGCACATTCAGTGTTTTTTTTTTATTACTTCTTATAAATGAACAAATTACCAAAAAAAAAAATCAATCAAAAATGTGAGCTTTTAATTTAGGAGTTGGATCACTTAAATAAGTCGACTCACAGTGGTTTAGAATTGTTTTAAAGGGTTTTTTAACAGGGTCGCTACAAAAGTAGAGCGACAGGGACAGCAAACGACGCCATATTTCTTGCCGCTCTTTTGACATTTCTCTTCAGTAAGGTTTGCCATTTCATGATGGAAAAATGTACGAGCCAACAACGAGTCGAAATTATTAAAATTTGCTACCGACGTTAAGAGCGCTACATCCAATTTATGGTCGTCATAATCGTCCTAGCAGATCAACAATTGAGCGTCTAGTGGAAAAATTTGAATCCACAGGCACAGTACAAAATGTTCCCGTGCCAGTGAGACAAAGAAGAGCCCGTAGTGTCGAGAATATTGCTACCGCTGAGGCTTCAGTTGAAGAAAGCCCAAATGTGTCTCTCACACGTCGTTCTCAAGCGTTGGGCATCTCTGTGACATCCTTACAAAATCAAATTGACGCAAGAACTGAAGCCGCTTGATCATCAGAAGCGTCGTATGTTCGTGAATTGGGCTGAGCAACAACTTGAAAATGATTCGGATTTTCATCGAAAAATAATCTTCAGAGATGAGGCTCATTTCTGGCTGAATGGCTTCGTCAATAAACAAAATATGCGTTATTGGTCAGACAGCAATCCACACGTACTCCATGAGTCATCATTGCATCCCGAAAAAATTACGGTTTGGTGCGGTTTATGGGCCGGCGGCGTCATTGGGCCGTACTTCTTCCGTGATGATCAAGACCGGCATGTTACTGTGAATGGGAATCGCTACCGTTCAATGATAACCGAATATTTTTGGCCTCAATTGAATGATATGGACTTGGAGGACATGTGGTTCCAACAGGACGACTCCACAAGCCACACAGCGAATGCCACAATCAATTTATTGGAAACCAAGTTTGGAGAACGTGTTATCTCTCGAAATGGTCCAGTCGATTGGCCGCCTCGGTCGTGCGACTATTTCATGTGGGGCTACGTCAAGTCTATGGTCTATGCCAACGATTGATGAACTTCGTACGAATATCGAACGTGAAATTGCAGCAGTATCGGCCGATTTGTGCTTGAAAACTGTCGAAAATTGAGTTCAGCGTCTGGACTTCTGCAAGCGTGCCGGTGGTGGCCATGCAAAAGAAATCGAGTTCCATACATAATGGCATCGAACGTAGTTTTACAGGAATAAAGAATTTCATTGATATCCAAAACCGTTTTTGTTTTATTTTTTCTTTTATTTTGTAGCGGTTCTTATTGAAAAACCCTTTATATTTACTTTTATTTTATTTTGAATTAAATACAGAATGCTGATGTAAGCTCCAAGACAAAATGTAGTTATTTTTAATACAAATGTAGTAAAATTTGATATAAAATTATGCAAATTTATGTAGTTGTTTTCACATACAAAAACAATTACATGAAAGTAGTAAAAAAAAATACATTAAGTCAAATATGGTGTATTTTTCCAAATTTCAATAATTGGATTGCAGAAATCAGTAAATATCTGAAATTTTCCAAATAATTATATCAATATTTGTATTAAATAATTGAACGAATGGAATAATATTACAAAAATCTTTTAAAATGTTTTTTATTTGGTAGTGTTATTTGATTCATAATTTTTATTTTAAGAAACTAATTAAATTTTTTAACATTTCTTTTGCCATGAAGCTCTTTTCAATGCATATTTCAAACGCACACATTTTAAACAAAACAACATTCAATTTAAAACTAGAATAAAACGAAACAACAGATAAACATAGATAAAATAAAAATACCAAAAATAAGTTCAAATGATGTCATCGTTTACTGATTTTGGTGATGACTGTCGACGGCCAGTCGCGTTACGTTAACCTATTTGGTTTGGCTGAGTTGATTGGTTGGTAACGAGCCGGCAAAATTAAAAAATAACAAAAAAAAAACATTTATTATATTATGTTATTTGTGCAGCATTTAAACAAAACAAAAAATTTAATAATGAACGTCAAACCCGAAAGCAAAAAAGAGCTCTTTTTTTATATCAACTTTATAAATATAAAACTGGTCGGACAATGGGTCACCACGCATGGCTGACGGACGCATGGCCAACATAATAACGCGTCAAGTGCAACGTCATGCAGCTTCCAAAATGCCATGCTGCATTTTGTTTTATTTTATTTTAGTTTCCAGTTTAACCATTTAATTTTGATATGTTTTGTTGGTCAAAAGCCACAGACCACACTGGTCAATAGCAGCACTACGCCCGTGTAACATTTGTGCCAGTTTGTAGTTGGCAGCAGCGCAAATTGAATGGCGAAATCTTTGTAAAGCAAGTTCATAAATCTTAATCTCAACTTTTCCACATTTATCTAAATAAAGACGCGCTTGAGCATTGAACTCTTTTGGCGCAGTTTGTACCTAAAGTAGTTGTTCTATTTTTATACCTAATATTTATTATTTTTATGTTTTTTTTCTCTACTTCTGTTTTCAGTTTCTTCAGGTCAATGACCAGTAACTAATTGCGGAAAGTTTTATTTATAATTAGGCTCTCTGTAAAAACGTGCACTCAAAATAAAAAAGTCAGCAACAATAGCAAAAAAAGGTTGCTAAAATAGCACAAATGTTTGCTGAAAAGAGGAAAACGACGGTTTATGCTAAAACTGCAAACTATCGTTTGTTTTTTTTTTTTCAAAACATAGTCTACGAGTTATAGACGCATTACCCGAGGATAGGTCAGGTTAAGTTAGGGTTTTCCTACATAAGGAAACCTTTTGCATTTCCGATCAGTGATTTATAGGGATCCTTAACCTAACTGACTTCGGATTCGTTCGACAATCAAGTGTTTATAAATTTAACCTTCTGGTTACAACAAAAACATAATATTTTTAACTAAAACCAGATAATAATAATGGTATGGCGCTGCAGTCCAGTGGAGAACTTAGGCCTGCCTCTTTCACTATTTTGAGCTGTTCGTAGGTCGAGCTGTAAAAGAGCTGAGTAAAAATATAACTCAAAGTGGTGGGACCTACAGTTTACTGCCGAATCCGAACGAAGGGGTGAAAGCTTTCCATAGGCAATGTTTACATTCGTAGGTTTATCATTTACTGCCGAGAGGTAGTTCGGTATAGAAAAATGTTTCTATAAAAAGATATTGATAGCCCCAGTCCATGCTTGAACCTGGGACCTTTCGGCTCGCAGTCCAACGCACTAACCTTGAGCTACCAACGCTACGATAACCAGATATAGCTTTACCAGATAGAGCTTTGTTATGCAGTTTAACCAAAATGCATTATGTATGAAAATGTGAAAATTTGATGTTGGAAAAAATTTCAAATATTACAAATATTTAAAGCTATGACCGCCCCTCTTATTTCTAGCATTGTTTACCCGCGAGTGGAAATTTTGTTCAGGATGCGATCATTGTCTGATCAGGCAGCCTGATTTCAAATGAGGCAATGAGCAGCAGTTTTTATCAGTGCTTGATCAGGTTTCCTGATAAACTTTAAATTAAAAATCAGCTTTTTGACAATTTATTCTATACAAAATTTGTCAAAAAAGTCGACTTTAAATTGTCTATGATTATGAGCCCAAGTGTTTAAATTTCTGTAATTTTAAAAATTTGAATTGAGCCTTAAACACTTAGAAAAATGCATCATTTAGTGATTTGGAAAAGTATTTATTGTCATGATCAACTGAATTCAAATTTTATAAAATAACCTAATAAAATCGTATTCGATACACAAATATAAAGGGTAATTGATACACGATAACACATATGCAGTTATTATAAAGATCTGTACAATCTGGTGACCTCAGGGTCAGGTTTTATATCGACGCCTCTTACGAAAACCAGCACGTTTCAATTTGCTTACGAAAAACAGCATATTTACTTATTATTCGTAAAGCAAATTGTGCTGTTTTTCGTAAGAACCATCGATTTGTTCATTTTAATTATTAGTTTAATTGGCTTAGACTAACCAATAAGGTTCAAAATGAATTGAGTGACAATATTTCGCATTAGACTTAACTTTACCTATCGAGTTTTACTGTATAAGTTGTTAGTCCGTAATATTGTAAAACAAGATGTCATTACGGGTACATACAATATATATCTTATTGTCTATTTGTGTACAATATTTTAAGACATTCGGCTATTTCTCATCTAATATGAATTTAGATGCTTTAAAAATGTGGTAAAGTTTAAACTAAGTTCGAATGTCGTTTAATTTTAGAGTTATAAAGACAATTAATAATAAGTAAATATGACATTTTAAATCGTCGTTCAAAATGCCAATTATTCATTTACAAAATTTTTTATATATCTTTCAATTTCTGATCGATGAACTCAATATCTGTATCAAATGATAAGAAAAATTGACTATACCAATTGGTATTTCAACTTTAAAAATCTATTAATTTTTGTAATAATAAACAACAAAGTTGAAATATAGAGATTTTCAGAAAAATTTATTTGGTGACTTTAATTCTACAATCACGTAATATATCTGATTTGTTGTCGTCTAGTTTTTCAGTGCAATTTTAAACTTAGTTTAAATTATTCCACATTTTTGGAACGATTGTTGTTCATAATAAAATCCTTAGAATGTCTTTAAATACAGACATAAAGACAATTAGTATGTAATCAGTAAATATGAAATTTTTATATTTCTGATATGTTGATTACAGAAGAAATAACATGTAGTTTAAACTAAGTTTAATTTAAAAATGTAATTGATAAACTGCACCTTATTAAATTTTACCATGAAAACAGTTTGCAAACTTCAAGCTCATTTCAAATGGAAATTAAATATGTTTTTAGTAAGTGAGTTTGTTGTTAAACATTTTTTTCCTATTAGTAGGTGAATTTGCTGTTCAAGTTTTTTTGCAGTGTTGGTTTCCTAGTTAGCATGGCTTTCACAAAGTTCCACAATCAATTAACAGTTTTTTTGTCTGTCACTGTTTGACTTGTCCACTCAAGTTTGTCGTCATTATTATGGGTGTTGTTTGCTATTTGCTCATTTCGATAATGTTCCCAATGCACTCGACAAACAGAACGACAATTTGCGGTACTGCAATTGTCGCGACAATAACTGAAGACATCGCACAGTGGTTGATATTCAGTGAAGGTGTACAAAATTTTCGAACTTTATTGTTAAAGGATTTGGCTTCAATTTAAGACTTATTGCATTAAAATTGAATAATATGAACATGAAATAGAAAGAGTTGAATGAGTATATCCCATGTTTTGTAGAATTTTGGTATCAAAGTTTAACTATATACTAAGAATATTCACAAAATCCCACATGTGGGCAGATAACATGAACCAGAATAGAAATTGATTAAGGTTAGCCTTATTTCTATTCCGTTCCTGATCAGAATACTAGTCGCAATCAAAGGCGATCTGCCTTTTTTAATGTAATCTATTAAGACATCTGATTGGAAATCGTGTTATTGTAATCTGATAGGGACCACGTTTTGAACCAGGCAGCTTGATCAATCAATGATATCCTGAACTAAATTTGCATTCCGGCCAGCCTATCCTTAACAAATTCCCACCCTACTCTACCCTGATCAGGATGGTCTGATCAGATGGTCTTTGTTAGGGATGCTATACCCTAACAATGCCTTGTCAATACCCGACCTGTTACAAGACCAAGATGAGCAGGTCATGAACATGTTTACCATAATAATATTTATTTTTCTTTTTATTTTATTTTACAAAATGACTAACGTTCATGTGTTTTTTTTTAAAGAAAGGCATGATTGGTTAAAAGGAAAGATGGTGTATTGTCGGTGGATATTTGTTTTGAATTTGCAAATATTAAGACTGTCGGAAAAAAATAGATAGATTGATCCACAAACGTATCGTACGACTAAAGAACCAATTTTCTCTGTAATGCGTGGTTCTCTTGAGAGCCGAGCCAACTACGAAGCGGTTGGCTCGGTGCGATGCCCGAGTAAAAGGAGAGAATACACGACATTGAACACTTACTCCCAGTATATATAAATAATAGTTTTTTACTATTAAAAATAGACCATAGGATAAATTATTATTTTAATCCGAAAATACCATTAAATACTAGAAAATACCATGACATTGCCATTGAGTTTATATGAAAAGATTTATTTTTTGTATACTATTATATCAATAATTGTCCTATTGACCAATTTTAATGGGATTTGAGGGAATTTTTTTCTGGGTGTACCATTGTAATACCTATAAAACTGGTTTACGGTGCTGAAGAGACCTAATATAATATATTCTAATATAATATATTCTATATTCCCCTATGAAATATTGTTGTAATCGGTCCAGGAACCTTAAAGAGTATTTAGAAGTAGGGCTGTGTTATTTTCTTCACTTGATTTTATAGATTTTTGTATATTTTTCGAATTATAAATTAGTAAATATACTTGTGGTATTCAGTGCTTGTGTTTTTTTTTTGGAAATTTAAGAATTGGATATAAACCACCAAATCGAAAACAATTATTTGGACCACTGGATGAAATCTCTGGAGGAGTTGATAATGAAATGATTCATTTATTATATTAGCCAATTATGTGTAGATCCAAATAATTTCATGATATAGCTGGATGTATTCGCCGAAACTATTGATTTAATTCAAGCCAATTTTTAGTAAATTTTAAAGCGGAAAACATTTATTGAATCTATTGGGTTCTCAAGAGTTGTCCTGTTATAAATAAGACATTCAAAATAGATTTGGTCAGGCACTTAGGCCGTTTCTCGCCCATATGACTAATGCAGTATATAGAAGAAAACGGCTTCCAAATCGAAGACAGTGAAGTTTTTCCACAAAGTACGTTTTAACCAAAGAGAAGGAATGATTTTAAAAACCGAACACCTTATATAGGTGTATATACATGCTTACATGCCTTATGGTTCTTCGGTGCTCAAGAGACCCAATATGTAGAATATATCGCACTTTGTTGTATTCGGTCTAGGGGGCGGAATACGCAAATGTGAATTAAAATTGTGTACACAAAATGAAAAAAATGAAATGTACACCTTTGACAGCAAAATGCTTCTTGGGAGATGTCATTTCAATTGCACACAATTCAAATTCAAATTTTTACTAACCAACTAAGTTTTAGTGAAAATAATACTTTCCCCGTGTAAACTTTTTATCGTTTGTGTTAACTTTTCACATATTCAGAATCGTAAGATTGCTTTTTTCACAACACAGGTTTCAATTTGCTTACGAAAAACAGCACCTTTTTCGAAACTTCGAAAAGAAGCACAAGTTTAGTTTCCCCACGAAAACAACCACATCTCTATTATACCCAAGAAAAGAAGCATATATGTTTTATAGGAACAAATTTTTCCAAAAAATTGTTCAATGACACAAGTGGGTTCTGGCCAAATCCGAAAGGAAGAAAATTTCCAAAAAAATGTCCAATGACGCAAGTGGGTTCTGGCCAAATCCCAAAGGAACTCATTTTTCCAAAAAATTGTCTAATGACAAAATTGAGTTCTGGCCAAATCCCAAAGGAACACATTTTTCCAAAAAAAAGTGGGTTCTGACCAAATCCCAAAGGCGGAACATTTTCCAAAAAAAATGACGTAAGTGGCATTGGTTCTGGCCAAATACGAATAAAACACATTTTTCAAAAAAGTCCAATGACGCAAATGGGTTCTAGCCAAATCGTACCTGCATTATATATGCCTATTGGAATAGTTTCATTGGAACAGTTTTAGCAAATAATGTCCAGTGACACACCTGGAACCCATGTCATCAATGAAAAATCAACAAATTTAGTTGTAATACAATATCACCTCCATCATAAACATTGTGTGACTTCTTACCCACAAAATTGTCTATTGGGATATCTGTATCGAAAATACATATATGCTTTTATTCGTGGTGAATTTAAAAATGTGCTTTTGTTCGTAGATACAATATAAATGTGTTTCTGTTCGTGGGAAATATAAAGTTCTGCTTCTGTTTGTGGAGAAAATGTCAATGAAGTGTTATCGTTGCTAAAACAATTAAATGCTTCTTTTCGTGGATAAAATAAATGTATGCTTGTTTTAATGAATTCTTTTTTTTTAAAGTGCTGTTTTTCGTAAGCAAATTGAAACGTGTGGGTTTTCGTAAGAGACGTCGAGATAATGTCTACCATAATAACGTAAATTTCTATCAAGGCTTCTCTGAAAATCATCCACTGTGCATCGTTCTAACAAACACCACCCACACATCTATTCATTCATCATACGTTTACACTGACTTTTGTCAGACATTGCGTTGCTCTGACCAAACATTGCCATACTCAGTGCATTATTTTCTTGCTTACTGCGCCGACATGTCAATAAAATTGTGGAAAATTTTTCATCTCTCATTTAATGCACTTGTCTTCTTTGTTGTGCGCCTTGCAATGGCCGATGACAAATAATGACATTTATGTCATGTCATAAATAACACAATTTGCAGCTAATTTCTTTGTTGTAGTTAGACTATGTTTTTGTTTTTTTTATTATTTTGTTTTATGATGACTAAACTAATCAACTGACTGATGTGAATGTCTGTTGGCAAATGTTTATTTAATGCATCCGCAAATTAAATTCATTATTCAATTGATACAAACTTTATAAAGAAAAATAAAATAAAATCGTTGCAAGAAAATAATGTCAAACGTTGTAGTAGTTACCCACTTGTGCTCATCTTTGCACATCTTCAGCTGCATCTTGCCATCTTGCACGGACTGCTTCTTGTGCCGCTGACATGCATGTATGTCGTCCGTCCGTCCGTCTCGGCCTCTGCGACGCAACCTTGCCTTAAGTGCTGCACAAGTCACTATTGATATTTTCCATTATAGGCTGCTTCTGTCTCTGCTGCGGCTGCTGTCTCTCTGGTGTGCTTCGGCCTGTCGCCTAGTTTACGTTGAGTGGTGCTTCACCAACGACGTTGACGAGTGGCTCTTTGGTGCGAAACTGCTTTTCTACATACTACATACATATCCAGTATTTTATCTGCCTTTCCGCAGGGAGCCTTGCAGTCGTATTGTGTCGCAATTTCATTTAAAAGTTAACAACTTCTTCATGCAGCGAGTCAACTAACTAAGGCTTTAAATGGCCTACTTTCGTTGTATTCAGATGTGTCTGTCAGTTTTATAAGAGGGTGTGGCACGCGTCGGAACATCACAGTGCACACTGGGACGGATGCTAAAATCTGGTTGGGTCAAAAGTCGAAAATTTGATCTTTCAAAAAATGTACGAAATTGGTACCATTCTCTTGGTTGAACCTTCCCCTCTTAAGATTCGCAACAATTTTTTGAAAATAATTCCATACGTCGACGTGGTGTCAGGTTATGTGGCGACAAGTTGGTACTAAGATTTTTTTTTTCAAAAAGTGTCTTCTGTTTTTCAGCAGTTGCCACATACTTAGTAAAACTATCACATCGATTCATCTGAAAGAGGATTGTAAGCATTTCAAACCATACAAATAACATTATAAGAAATATTGGATAAGACATTTTTGGAATAAAATAGGGGGAGCACTACAAAATCTACCAGCATGAAATTCATTTGACACACAATCCACCATCCATCACATAATTCTGAATTCTTAAAATCTACCTGTACAAAATCCACCCGAACAAAATAACATTTTATATATCCAACTGGTACATAACCTACCTTTTGGTCCAAAATCCACGTTTTGGTCCAAAATCCACCTTTTGGAACAAAATCCACCTTTTGGTCCAAAATCAACCTTTTATACCCAAGTAAGAATTAACGACCGGCACAAGCCTGACACAGGCTTGTCATATTTAAGCCTGCGTAACTAACAAAATTAAAATCAAGTCATTGAAAATGCCGAAATAGTGTGACTTAATTAGTTAATTTTGTAATTTAAATTCAATTTTGTATGATTTTTGTTAAGATAAGTTTTTTTTTATTATTGTTTATTTTCTCAAAATTAATACGTTTTTTTGATTTAAGTTTTTATTTATACTATTAATTTTAATGACAAATACTAAAGAGAACGTGGGACTAAATCCGTTCTGTCTTTTTTATCACTTTAGTTAATTTTTATTGACATTTTCGAAACCGCTTTGATGTAAATGTGGAAGAAACTGGTTGACATCGGCATTCGTAACTCAGTAGAATTAACAATAACTACTTTTAGGATTTAATTCGAATTAAATATAATTTAAAATTAAATATAATTTAAAATTAAATATAATTTTGAATAATATCCCAATAGGAAATGCAGAATTTGATTTACACCTTAATTTTGCATATAATATTTGGAGTTAAATATAATTTTAAATAAAATATAATATTTTATAATAAGTAAATTTAAATTAAGTCTAAATGGTTTATAAATAAGGTTTTTTTTGTTTTACCACACTCAAAATAAAAATCCCAAAAAGAAATCACAGAAAGAAATTCCATTAAAATTGGTCATTAGGACAGTTATAAAGTTAATATGATGTAATAGATTTTCATATAAACTAAAATAAAATGTCACTGGATTTGAAGTATTTGATATTTACCTATTAAAATAATAATTAATCCTATTAACTTATTATATCTTTGTGTGCATTAAATACATTTACAAAATTACCTTTTTTTAAATGGCTTCAAATAGTAATAGAAAAAATAAAAAACTTTTAGTTTAACTGGTCCAAACTAAAGCCAACATCTGTAAAGATTCAATAAACACTTCGGAAATCGAATGCGGATGTCAAATAAATGCAAATGCTGCACGAAAGCGGAAACATATTTACGTCACAATTTTCAAGTTATCGTCAAAATATGTCAAACTAGAATAAATCTAATTTAAGTTGTAGCAGTCAAATTGAATTCAATTTGTTTGTAAAATCGATTTCCGAAGCGCAGACTCTAATTTAATTCAATTTAATTCAATTTTGTTGAAAAGACAAAATATTAAATTTATTGTTTTATGAAATCAAATGAAATTGTATTATTGTAAAGCTAACAATTCTTATATCATTCAAATGTATACGTTATTCTAAACATATACATAGAAAAATCCTGTTTTGGCATGAGGTTGGAGGAACGGAAAAGTTAGTTGTTACAATTTTAAAATGTATTTTTCGTTTAAAATGTATTTTATACACATTTGTTGGCAGAAGTGCCATACTTATCAAAAACTTGTGAAATTTCTTTTTCGAATTTTTTGATAAATCAAAAAAGTTCATTAATCGAGGAGTAATCGCACAGCCCTAGTTTTATTTAAAATGTTATTATTTACATAAAATAGAATTAAGCTATAAAGTTCTTAATAATATCCCGATCAGATTACAATAATAAGTTTTCCAAGAAGTATCGATTAAGTTGAATAGGAAAAGACTGTTTCAATTTGACTTACGACAATCTAGTTTTACTGCTAGGTCACCTTTGATCAGAATTATGTCGGTTTTTGTTAGGGATGCCTTATCATATTCTGATCAGGGACGATTGTTGAACAAAGCGAATCTTTAAAAATTAAACAAACGTATTTTGATATTTTTGGAAGTCTCTGGAGGGAAAATGGAATACCTACACAGAACCAAAAAGTGACGTAAATACAACGAACTTGTACATTAATACGACAAACAAATTAATCAAATGTCAACCGATGATCGCGTTCGTCAATATTACGTATTGTGTTAATCATCGAGATTTACTAACACATTGAAAGATTTTGAAGTACGGTGTACGTTAATATTACGAATGCTATTTATTAAACTCGTTTATAATATTTATAATGATTTTAATTAAATATTAATCAAATAAAACAAAATTATTCAACAAATTTATAGTCAAATTAATTCATAAAATCAATTCGACTGCGAATGTCGGAATAACAATTGAAATTTAAATGTTATTTCAATATCATATGCTCATCAAATTATCGCCATATTTTATTATTTGTTCGTTAGAATAATAAAAAGATTTATTGAAACAAATATATTCTTCGGCACGGCGTCTTATTTGTTTTCCGCCATTACACAATGTCTGTATGTGTTAGTGCATATGCTGTGTATACATGAGAGCTGGAGATTGAAGACCCCGATACGTAATATTGATAAATAAGTACATCAAAACATGTATGCTTGTACGTTATATTGATTAACTTGTTCGTCAATATTACGTAAACAGATTGATGTACGCCGTTTGTCAATATGACGAACGATACTTTTTTCTGTGTATGATATTATCCAACACACACACAACAGCCTGGAAATACATTACTTAAATTATTTTTATTATTTTGCTTCAAATATATAAAAATCTAAAGATAAAGATTAAATTTCAACTACACACACTGGTTTCTTCTAATGATGTTTGCACAGAAATGGCATAAATTATGGCTGCGCTATGAGTTTATTATAAATTTTATGCATTTTACAATGTGTCAAGTGGAAAATGATGAATTTCTGGAACGGATATATGAACGCACTACGAAGGTTGGTCGCCTCACTGTATGCGGCAATATATTTGCATAAGTTATTTTGCACTATATATTATAGTTACAAATGTTGCAACAGATGCTGAGCAACAGACCTTGTGTTGTGTTCGCCTGATTTAAATCCAAAACATACACACACATAGTTCTGATTTCACTGGCATATTACAAAATACATTTTGAAACGTACTACACAAATTAAACTCAACCAGTAAGACAAAGAAATTCAGTAAGGTTAGGTCATTGGGATAATTTTAAAGTCTACTAATTTTGATAGCTGGTGTAACCAGATTAGTTAAAATTAAATAAAAATTTAGTCGGTATAAGCTTTCTTTCTACTATATAAATAATAGTTTTTTTACTATTAAAAATAGTCAATAGGATAAATTATTATTTTAATCGGAAAATACCACTAAATACTAGAAAATATCATGAGACATTGCCATTGAGTTTATATGAAAAGATTTATTTTTTGTATACTATTAAATCAATAATTGTGATATAGACCAATTTTAATGGGATTTCAAGGATTTTTTCTGGGTGTATAAATACTCTATATATATATATATATATATATATATATATATATATATATATATATATATATATATATATATATATATATATATATATATATATATATATATATATATATATATATATATATATATATATATATATATATATATATATATATAATAGAAATTAAAGTTCAACATGGTTACCATTTAAATTGCACCGGAAGTTCCTACTGGCAATGTCAACATTGATTCCTCTATGATTCTCATATTCCAGAACCATCGAAAGCGATAGTATTTTCGCCATTCAAAGTATCAATCTAGCTCTAAACATTTTCTTTGTGCACATTTTTCTATGTCGCATTTGTATTTATCCGATAAATGTTCATATGTTTTTAGTCATATTTTTCACATTGAAAAACATCATAAATTAATAGTATTTCAATAGAAGAACAATTATTTATACTATTACAATTGGGCAAAATAAGATTAGTTAAATAATATTCAACTAATCTTATATTATATTAATACAATATGTTTTTTTTTATAATGTACTCTTTTAATTAAACCTATAATTATTTAATGACCTATAAATATTTAATGATATGTATTATTTATTTTATGGTATAGTCGAATTTAATTTTTTTTAATAATTTATTAAAACATTAATGGATTTTATTTATTTTATTGTATAATTTATTTTATTTAAATGTCGAAATTGAAATTTACTTTTAAAAAATAACACACATAAAAAGACACTTTTCGTTGCAAAAAATTATAACACATTTGAGTTTACAATAATTGTTACTTGAGTCTGTATTAATTTTTGAGTCTTTTGCCATAATAGAAGTTTTTATACTGAGTCTTTAACAATGTCGCGTTTAATAATGTGGATTATGAAAAAAAAAGCATGCGACCATTTTGAGCAAACACGCAGAAAACGAACATGTTTTTATTCGTGTGTACGTGTGTACTATTAAAACAATAGTATTTATACTATTAAAACAATAGTATTTATACTATTAAAACAATAGTATTTATACTATTAAAACAATAGTATTTATACTATTAAAAAAATAATAATATTGTAATATTTAAATTAATGGTATTGAGCTTTTCAAATACTACGAAATTAATTAGAAAACTTTTGAATTAATATGAAAATACTATTAATACATGAACCATAAAATCACCATTAAGTTCTTAATAGGACATTTTCTTCTAAGTGTATAAACATTAAAAATCAAGACTTGACAAAGTGTGTTTCAAAATAGGCCAAAAACTCATATTTGCAAATCAAAACTAGCTAAGTGCATATATAACATCTTTATCCGGATTATAGCACTCTGATTTGGTGTATATGTTGTAAAAAATATAAAATTGTCTGGTTAACGGAATTCTATTTATCATTTAACATTTTAAATTATCGTTCGCTTAATATACTTTTTTGTGTTTTTCTCAAAATGCAATAGCATAGATTTTGATTCCTAAGTTTTAATTAATAACGCCTCAATAATACATTTAAAATGGCTTAACGCTTTCAAATCAATTATATACACTTACCTACTAAATACTTAAATACATAAACATGTTACATGATACAACTTATATCAAGAATCTTCCTATGAAATGTTTCTCATAAATTTTCAAACTAATGCCTACTTTACTAGTTTATGTTCTTGAGGGGGCACCCTCTATTGCGTCGACTTCTACTTCATCAGTGTCGGCCTAAAGTCTATGAATAACTCTGACTGACTGCCTGCCTTTCTTTCTTTTTAGTAAGTGCTACATATCAGCAGCGGTCGTTGATCGATCGCGCATTTACTATGCATTGCAGCTATGTACATGAGGCACTCACTGCATTGCAGTTTAGAATTTCAAAACCACTAATAAACTCGATTGACACTTGAATTATTTATAAACAGTTCAAAATGTTATCAATAGTTATGGTTGTTGCATTTGATAGTTGTTGGAAACTTACACAAAATGTAATTTTAGCTGCTATTGAATAATGTTAAAGATTTTTAAATATAATTTGTATTAAAAACATAAGACTTTTCATTTTAATAAAAAAAAAAAACAATACCCAGCAGTTAATACCCAGCAGATTTTAAAAGTACTTTGCAACCACTTTGATAATTTATAATGTATTAAGAGAGTCGAGTCGCTCAAAAAAATGGTTCCAGAAGTTGTTATATTCGCAGGCGATGTCTACACGAGCAAGTACTTTTCCGTCAGATTCTAAGAGAAGCGAACGGAGAAGTACATCTTCACTCGTTTCTACTGCAATGTGTTAGGAACCACTTTCAGTACTCTCTTTTACTGGTTGAACAACTTCTCTCCCGGTTCCAAAAGATGTAGTTATGGAATAACGTCCGATCGAATGAATTTTGGAACTACTTCTAAAAATGGTTCCCATGGAAAGGTTTTTGAAAATACTTCTGAAAATGATTCCCATGGAATGACTTTTGGAACTACTTCTTAAAATGATTCCTATGGAATGACTTTTTGAACTACTTCTAAAAATGATTCTCATAGAATGACTTTTGGAACTACTTCTAAAAATGATTCTCATAGAATGACTTTTGGAACTACTTCTAAAAATGATTCTCATAGAATGCTAATTGGAACAACAATGGAAATCTTTTATTTCCCATTGAATACATTCATTATATCAATACAAATAAATAATAAGGGTATTCATTAAACTTCGTATTGCCTGCGTATATGCGTATTTCGTAAAAATTCTACACTATAAAGCTTATAATTTTTACAACATACGCATAATACAAAGTAGATACGAAGTGAAATGAATACCCTTATTTAGTTTTGTAATTTATTGTTATTAATTATAAAAATATATCTCGGCTATCCTGTCAGGTCTGTCATGGTATTTGCGGTGGGGCCTTTCAAAGGCAATGTTTCCTCCGGAGATTTGCCATTGTCTGAGGAGAGATATGAGACTTTTCAGCATGTGGTCCAGGGCACTAATCAACTAAGGCTCAGATACAGTTCATATTATAAAATTAAATTATAAATTACTTACTAAATATGATATATTTCTCATTCAAAATTTGCTGTTGATTGAATTTTAGATTTTGAATATGTAGCCAACTTTTGTTTTCCTAAATAAAATATTTAAGAGATGTTTTGTATTCCCAAATATATTTCGCAAGAAACGAATGTGGAATGACTTTTTATTGGAATCAAAAGTGAAGTTGTTCTCTTTACTGTGCCGTCAGTACCTGGAGAGAAGTTATTCAAGAATAGGAATTTGATGAAGATACAGATTTCCGTTTATTTTGAACTTACGCTCTCATTAAATGTTTAAATTCTGTATTCGCTTCTCGTATATGTTTCGCTAGAAGCGAACGTAGAATGACTTTTCATCGGAACCAAATGTGATGTTGTGCCCATTGCTGTGCCGTCAGTACCAGGAGAGAAGTTATTCTAGAATAGGTTGCTATAGAATGGGATGGAAATACGTATCTTCGTTTGCTTTTACGCTCTCATTAGATGCTAAAATTCTGTATTCGCTTCTCGTATACATTCCACTAGAATTGAACGTTGAATGACTTTTTATCGGAACCAAATGTAAAGTTGTTCTCGTTGCTGTGCCGTCAGTAACAGGATAGAAGTTATTCTAAACGTTTATATATAATTTGATATAGATACAGATCTTAGATTAAATATATATATATATATCTCATGTAACACTAACACACACGGGGGACTGTAATTTTTATTTTTAATAAATACCTAAAATAAATATAAAAAAATCATTTTCACACATCGAATAAGTTAGAAGCATAAATATATTTGTTATCATTTTCACTTAGTTAAATTTTATGAATCAACCAACTGTTTCACATAATAATTTCCCAACTAAAAGAAATCTCAATTTGAATAATGTGTTCATGTTAATAAAATACGGTGTGAATGAAATTCATGAAAACTTAAAATATCCAATAAATCTTCCGATGGATTTGTTTATTTTTTTATAGCTCACACGCCACTGTAAATAATTGGCGCCAATTTTTGCGTGGGCAGCCCAACCCAGGCACGCTTTTCTTGTCCGTTCTGCACGCGTTCATGACTGGCACACTTTGTGCGGTGGCTTTGAGTCCGATCAATAAAATTGGTGGGATGCAGAACGCCTACCTAGCTATGGGATGTAATGCGATGATTTTGAACTCATGCGATAGACAGTGGCGTGTGTGTGATCAGGTGTTTATTGTCTATTGATTGCATTATATCATGAAATTAGCATTATACGATGGTAAAATTTACAATTTAATGAAACGGAAATTTAAAGTTTTATTGTCGAAGGCATACAAAATATTAGTGGGTGGTTTTTTAAAGTTATTTCAATTCTCTGATCTCCAAAGATCGATTGCTACATATTAAAAAGCGTTATTAAAAACTGCCATTAGCGTTCAAGTTTTAAATAGAGAATAAATTTAGTCAAGTATTGGATAATTATATTTACAACTTGTATGGACCATTAAATATTTGTGGTATTTCTATTCAATATACCAAAATTCAAACATTTTGTATTGCTATCAAGGAAAATTTCTTGCGATCAAAGAAATAAATAAAGCGTTATGTTATTGAGCTTTTAATAATCAGGAAAATCCATTCAAAAATAGTATTCAATATTGTGTTCAAATAGTATTTAAATATTAAAAAAATGAAGATTTGATATATAAAAAACACGAACAAACAAATATTTTGAAAGTGTTAAGCCTCTATGAAGAATTTTTGGTTTCACTGGTCCCCATGGTATTGAACGAGTTTGACATAAATGTGTAAAGTATTGAAATGTTGTTACCCATCAATCATAAATATGTTTTGTAAGTTGACCCCAATATTTTGAAGTCTATAAAAGTAACTACAGAATTCGAACTTTTGCCAATTTTATATTTTACGGTCATATTAAGTTTTTGCTGTACAACAATTCAACTTTTCAACTATCTAAACCGTTCTTCAAAATATTTAGAGTTTGTACTCTGAATATGGCGTATAACGTTAACCTCATTTTGATACCAAGGAATGTGCACTATAAAACATTTTCCCTATTTTGGAAAACTTGAGTCGCAACTGCACTTCTCACTATTTTTATGTCTTACGTCCTGTTGTGTGCCTCATTCAACTGTTACCTGTCTGTCACAGCATCTTTCCAACATTTCGTCGGAACTCTATGATCAACTTTGCCAAATAAGAGGCGTTGCCGTTGAATGCCAAGTTACAAAAAAAATAAATAAAGACTGCATCATTTCTTTCTATTTTATCGTATGATGATCAACTTGTGTTTCGTATTGCAATGTCTGGTGTGATGCCTTAAATGAAGATGATTGTGATGACTACCCGGCTGTGCAGGTCGACGTCGCACAGTGGTTCAGATACGTTTTTCATGTAGTGAATATTTTTGAATGTGGGTTGTTTTTTGATTGATTGGAAATTTAAAAAATATAGGCATTTTAGCTGAATTTACTCAATATTTTAAACTTTGAACGTTTCATAACTTAAAATCTAAAATATTGTCTGCTATTCATCAAACTTAATTCAGCTGTAACGCCTCAAGCGGCCAGGTTTCGCATTATTCGACAATAAAGGGTATTAATTCAGCTGTAATTAAAATTATTTCAGCTTAAAGGCTTTAAAAGGTTGTAACTTGTTCACATTCAAAGTCGCGATTTTTTTCGTGTCACGCCCGAAAATCTGAGTTCGTGCGTTCAAATCTCCGTGCGTGCTAGTTGTTGTCGTGTCCGTGCCACTAAAATCAGACACGCGCACATTTAAGATTTTTTTTTTAGTTTCTACTCCTATTTAAGAACCACTTTACTTCCAGCATCAGAAAATAAAAATTTCGTGGTATTTTAACCAGGAACAAACACAGTTTGGAATATCGGTGTCGGTTCCACCTTTTTTTTTTTAATATCGTTCCGATTCCGGTTCCAAAAATCGAAACGGTTCCGAACCGGTTATTTACGGTCCCCGACAGGTTCCGACTCCGGAGAAATTCCGATTCAGAGAATAATACAGTACCAAAGTTAAATTTTGAATTATTTATAATAATGAACCATAAAGAATCGGTACCGGAACCGACTTATAAATGTGTGGAACTGGAATCGGAACCACTATTTTTTAAATCTTGGAACGAGAACTGGCACCGATATTCCAAGGGTTTTAGTACCACTATGGGATCGTAGAGAATCGGAATTGTAACCGAAACCATTTCGATTTTTGAAACCGGAAATGGAACCGTTATTAAAAAATGCGTGGAACCGCAATAGGCACCCATACAATTTTTTAGTTGAAACTGGAATCGGAACCGCTTTTTTAAACACATTGGAGCCAGAACCGGAACTGATATTCTAAAAGGTTTTTCTACCTGTATATTATATTATTTTTCACGTTTTGCTTAGTTTTTCAGTGATTTAGTGCTTTTTTCGTGTTTTATCGTGCTTTTTCGTGGTTTTCTATATCCCGTGTTTTATCGTGCTTCTCGTGCGTTCCTTTAAATGCGTGTCACCTATCGTCTGTGTCCGTGCCATCAAAAACAGGCACGCGCCTATCTCTAGTTCAAAGTAAAAAATGTACACTTAATTCAGCAATAACGCCCCTAACGGCCAGGTTCCTCAGTATTCGGCAGCAAAAGTGGATATGGGGTAAAAGGTTTTTCATTCTGTTTTAAGTTGAAATCAATTTTACCTTAAAGACTGTTAAAGGTTTTTACTTATAAACGTTCAAAATCAAAATTTTGAAAAAACTAGACTTCTTACATACCATCCAAACTAAAAAGTAAAAAAATCATTTCTTTTGAAAAAAAAAAATACAGAGAATATATACAGTATTTAAAAAAATGTAACCTGAGTGCAATATCTTTGAAACTCACGTAGATATTACAAGTGAAAACAATTTAAAAATTCACTCTTTTCAAAAATGTTCAGAGATTCAGTATTTTAAATCAAAAAATATGTAGATTTATGACTTTTAGTATCTTAAAATAATATTTCATCAATTTCTAGCAAAAAAAAAAAAAAAACATTAAAAAATATTTACTATTCAAAAAAATACAGAATTTTGACCGAAAAAAAAACATTTCTGAACCACAGTGTGCCACCCTGTACCGTTAGTAGTTCAGTTCGTACTATCCTCAGCTCTTTCGTACTTGTGAACTTTTGGTACAAGTTGAAGCTACTGTTTGTTTTACATCCATTCCATTTATTAATAGATTTTCGGCCTCGGTCTTGTGCTGCTGATGCAGCAGCTGTCTGTGTTTCAGAGTTTATTTGGCATCATTTTCATCTGTACGAAATGCTTTTAAAATAACTCCTTGTTTTTCTTATAATCCTTCTCACATTTTTTACTCTTTTCGGTACACTGAGAAAAAATAATTTATAATCTAATGGGCACATTTTAGCGAGATTGACTTGAATAATTCGTGATTGTATTAGAATCTTCATTTAGCTAAGTGATTGTGAGTGCGTGCTATTTTTGCGTATGTGTGAGACAAATATTTCCGTGAATTTAAATACGTGATTTTACCGTGATTCAAGTGATTGAATTTTAATTTTCTCACGTGATTGTGAGTATAAGAAAAATTAGTCCGTGTGATTGATTTGGAATTCCTTTCACGAGCGTGATTCAAAACTCAGTCATATGCTCATCGTTGGAAAGTGAACAGTATTTAAATTGAAGAGTAGTTAATATCAAAGAGTTTCAGTTAATTTTATATTGTCAGATTTTATTTTGAAGTTTAAAAACTTTTCTCAACCATAATACTAACCAATCGTACTTCCCGTGGTGCGTCGGTCAATAAATATATATTTTCTCAAAGAATAAATAGCCATAAAAATAAATACATCATGAATTGTACTAAATTCATTAATGGCAAAGTCCCGACTAAGCGTATATAAGTCCTATTCATTTACATATCCATGAAGACAAACACTCCTGTTCCGTCCGAATAAAGGTCCGTTCTACTTGAGTCGAGCAGCTGCTTCGATTGAGAAAGGACAATTTTGTATTTCTGTAAGGTAACTTTTTATATGCGAAAGAAAAAAAAGTTGTATTTTAAATTCCCTCCCCATACATTTAAATTAAAAATGTAAACTTCAAATTTTAAAGCGCACTTTTTTTCTCAGTGTACCGTTTCACAGTAATTTAAATGTAAATATAATCTGAACTACGTCAAGAATAACAAATCATAATTCGCAGCCGAAGACCAACGGGTACGACATGTTTGTGTTATAATGAAGGGTATTCATTAAAATTTGTTTATAGTTGAATTATTTTGTTTTTGATTATTTTATGAACTGAAATATGTAGTGTTTTTCATGTTATATTTTTATATATGTTTATGTTTACACATGTTTTTTTCAACTGCTTTCACATAGTGTGTAGGACGTTGTTTTCAAAAGTTTTATGTATGTTATTAAAATTAATATACAGCAAAATTGATGACAAAGTTTAATATTTAGTTTAAAATAAAATTTATTGTTTAAGAAAAAGGCTCGAAATATTGGTGTAGAAAACAGAAGTAACGGTAATTTTTATTCTTTGAATTTTGTTTTTTGAATAATTGATTTAATATTTAAATATGATTTACACTTCTTTGAATAAAAAGAGAGGGTGGTATAAATATAACGAATATAAATTATAATTATAAAGTAATCGAACATTATTGTTTTTGATTACTTTATAATTTATAAATATTAAACTCTATGATACTGTATAATTCCTGAAATTGTATTTGTGATTTCCAAGAACACACTTTATTGTTTTGCAATGCGTACAATTTTGAGACTTAACTGGTTATGGAGAACAAAACGCATTTTTTTTTCGTAAAAACTTAATAACTTTTAATCTATTGCATGGAAAGACATACAAATTTAAGTTTTTGTATAAAATATAACCCGCAAACTGTAAACATAAAAATAGTATCGTGTACATTTTGAGAAAATCGTGTATGGAGCATACATATACTCAGATGACGATGTATCCTAAGCTGCCTTACTGTTTTTTTTTTAATACGAAATTCTGGAAAAGAAGTTAAATTTGCATTTTAGATATGAATAGTGGGGCGGGCTGTTCTGTGATCTTAAATAATTTTCGACATGACCCCTATGAGGGGTGGAGATATTGTAACGCTCCTTAGGAGGTGAAAGGAAAAGTATATATTATTGATCATCATCACTACGCCAGTCCGTTTAGTCATCTTTTAGCGAAAAGATGGCTCAGACTTCGGAAATGAAAGAAATCGTTCAACGGACACGAACACCTTCCATACAAGCCACTTATACAGGGTGTTTGGTTCATCAATGTCAATAATTCAGGATATCATTCTAGGACTCAAAATAATACGAAAATGTAAAATAAAATTATGTCCTATTTTGCACCTGGTTTAAGATACAGGGTGTTTACTAAATGTATATTACTGACCTAACCTAGTCATGAAATTGGTTATAAAGTATAATTTGGTGATAAATAAATAACAAATTGTAACTCGTGTTTTAGAAAATTAAATTACCTTTCCAATGATATATCATATCTTTGAACCCCATGATTTTTTCCTTTTTTAAAACGTACGCAAAGTTGAAATTTGCAAAAATAAAAATTAAAATTTTGACATTGCCATTAAATTACTCAAAATTTTGTTATCGATCACCCCATTTTTTCTAATTTATAATGATAGACCATACATTTATAATGATCGATAACAACATTTTGAGAAATTCAATGGCAATGTAAAAATTTTAATTTTTATTTTTGAAAATTTCAACTTTACGTACGTAAAAAGGAAGAAATCATGGGGTTCGAAGATGTGATATACCATTGGAAAGGTAATTTAATTTTCTAAAACACGAGTTAAAATTAGTTATTCATTTATCACCATATTATACTTTATAACCAATTTCATGACTAGGATTTATCTTAAACAGGGTGCAAAATATGACATAATTTTATTTACATTTTCTTATTTTTTGATCCATAGAATGATATCCTGAATTATTGACATCGATGAAACAAACACCCTGTATATAATAACTCTTTATGAATTAATAACTCGAAAAGTACTCAAGATATAGTTGTAAAATTTTAAATCTATTGTTAGAATTCATCTAAAAATATGTTTTATAAAAATGGTCGTGATCCGCCCACATTTTTTTTTTACTTTATTTTCCATTTTTTCATTTAGGACATCTTAGTCGTTAATTATTCAAAATAAATCTGTGAAAAATATTAACCTTAAAGATCAACATATACTTAAAATGTAATGGGCATAATTTTCCTTACTCGTTCAATATTTAATTGTAACCAAAATCGATCTTAAATAATTTCGACAGTGGTAGTTTAAACCAGGCTTTGGAAAGTTCGCTGAAGAGCACGCATAAAAGTTCCAAACTAGCTCTCTCAACAAGGAACGAGTGACAGCATATTTATTCGGAACTGTAAACAAACTGCGCATCGCAGGCAACAGCGCGCTCGCTTTGACCTTCGAGCGCTGTTGTTTTTCGCCGAACTCAATTTATGTTGAGCCGCAAACAAACACAACGGCTAGGTCTACAGAGTTTCGAGCTGTTACGCTAGCGCGGTACTCCGAGCACCACAACATTTCGACCGCTCGGTTGACTCACTATTTTTGTAAATTTGCTTTAAATGCATATTCAATGTTCTATATTTAGTAATACATGCATAAAATTAAATAATAAACAAGAATAAACGCAAATAACACCAAAAGAACTGTCGCAAACTAAATAATTTAAAAAGGAGCAACTCCGAGCCGCTCGAAATGTAGGAGCGCTGTACATTTCGAGCGCTTCATTTAACAGAAGATCAAGCAACGAGTACGATGTTGCATGCTCAGCTCGGTTGGACGATTGAAGTTCTGTTAGATCGTGCTTCTCACTTTACAGCAGCGAGCACGCGGCACGAACATATAAACGGTGAAACATTGTTTATGACACAAATACATACGAGCTGGTTTAAACCTATTCGCCTAAACTATTCGAGAAATTTATCAATGGCAGTTTAATTTTCATTCAGAGCAGTGCTTAAAATATGGCAGCACCGGCTAATGTCAACGAGTTATCGATTGTGAATAGCATTTAAGAAGAAGCAAATTGTTTTTCGTATTTGGAACAGCTGATTTTTAAATTGGAGAATGACGAAATTTACAAGAAATTACAAAGATAATTTAGAATAGTAAAATGCACGAAATAATATATATTAGAGTGAATTTGTGCGTCTGAACGTTCAGTGTTAGTTTATGCAATGAATAATAGATGAAAACTAATGAAATGGAAACTGATGGATAGACAAATGAGTGCATGAGCGTGGATTGCAGAGCGTAAAGCGAGCACTCTCATTTTTGTGTCAAAAACATTTGAAGTTTAAACGTAAGTTAAACCACCAACTTCGGTGGGTTAAACTAAGTTTAAACTACGTTTAAAGTTTACTGAGAAACGATTCGAAGTTTAAACTATGTTTCAAGTACATATGGAGTTCAACTACCACTCAAAAACTGACTCTAAATAATATAAAAACATATCAAATCTTAATGGTCCGTCAATATTAACATGGGACATCAATTTAATTACGACTTTGAAATGTGAAATAAATGTCCAAAATCTGTACATTAAAATACCTACAGTTTAAAAAAAAAATCCATAGTTATGCGCCAATTATTTTATATTGTGTTTTTTTTTGTTTAATTATTTTAATGTAAAAAATTGTATTTCAATTATACTCTGTGTTTTAATTATGTATTTATTTTAATAACATCTTTTTTTTGTCATTTACAGATTTACTGAATCTACCAACAGCTGTAATGATTTTTCAACAATGCTCAATAGCTATTCCGAAACGACAGCTTCGCCATATTATACATTCTGAAATCTACTAAACACACAACGATGCATAATTTATAAATAAAATTTTAAAAAATCTCCAAACAAATTTTATTCCCAGCCCCACCCGACCGACCGACTAGAATAAACAGATGTGAAGTCAATAAAAAAAGATTTGATTTTTTTTAATCTATTTATTACTATTGTTACTATATACTTTTTATTGTTGTTTAAATTTTACGTTTCAAACGAATTTACTGCTAAATTTTATTCTGCAACAACCAACAATCAATTCCTAGACTGCAGAAGACTTCTTTCTGTCCCTTTCGAACTAAGCGCCGCAAAGAGATTACGAAATGCGAATAATAAAAGCCATGCAGAATAGAACGAATATACCATGCAATTGAAGTATAACAAAATAATCGGTGCAATATATAGATTAATACCAACGTAGTACAGAAATCGGGGAGCAAGAGAATAAAAATAACGATCAGAAGAAGTCGAACGAAACGAATACGAGAAGAGTCAAAATTAATCCTAATTAAATAAGATATCATCACAAGCACCACATACACACCACACACACGGAGAGCAGATACGTCTCAAAGATATATCTGAATTATATACATAATAAGCTGACAGTGTGTTAATTAAGTGGAAATAAACAGAGATCAACTTTTAAAATTATTCTCTATAAAATGTCTTTGGCCGACATGGGCACAGTGACTCGAGGTGGTGGTGCTGGTGGAGGCGTTGCTGTCGGTGGCAGCGGTGGTATTGACATTGGTGGCGGTATACCAGGCGGTCGCATGACTCACTCGCTGAGCACACCATCGGGTGTCGATGGCACACCGTCGACGCCACGACATCGTGGTGGAAAAAAACTCACTGTACGCATTCAGATGCTCGACGATTCGGTGACGATGTTTCAAGTGCAGGTGAGTTTGTAATGAGCAGATCATTGGCATTATATTCAGAATTTTTAAACAAATTGATGTTTATATTATATCTTTATAAAAATGTATACAATTCATAGAATTGCAATATTTTTGTATACTGGTAAAATTAACATGAATCAAATTTCATTTTAACTCAAACCAAATTTTGGAGAAATTTACATTTCGGAGAATTGCATATTTAAGGGAAAACTGAAAATAAGTTCAAACTTATAATCATGGATATGACCATTTCCACTTCTCGTTTTGTGTGTTAAAAACTCATAATCAAAACACTTTTACTTATAGTTAAATAAAATTATGGAAAACATTCAAATTATCGTTTGATTGAAAAACAAAAAAAAAAAAAAACGCTATATAAAAATGTTTTTCTGCTAATGGTTTTATAATATTTCAAAATATTTTGTTACGTGGCGTGTAAAAGAATAGAAGCATGCTGAAAAAGTACTAAAAATGATAGAAATCTTTAATAACTATAGACTATAAGTATTTTAAAGAGTTAAACATAAAATTAGGGCCTCTTTCTGTATTGCAAACGAACCAAATCAACGAAGAAATAATGTAAATAGTATTTGTATTGCATGCTTTTTGACTTTTGAAAAATTCGCAATAGGTAAGAATCACGTTTCTTTCATTCCGAAATACCGAATGTGAATATTAGACTCTTTTAAAGGAAATGCAATGTAACATACTAATTTGCCTCTTGCTTAATACGAATTGGTTGTGTTTCGTCACGCTTTGAATTGGAATTGTTAACTACTAGTCAAATCTAAAGGGTTTTTCAACAGGGACGCTACAAAAGTTGAGCGATAGGGACAGCAAACGACGCCGTATTTCTTGCCGCTCTTTTGACAATTCCTCTTCAGTAAGGTTTGCCATTTCATGCCACTGAAGCGGCTTGACCACCAGAAGCGTCGTATGTTCGATAATTTCAACACTGGCGTAATAAAGGGTTTGTCAATAGGGACGCCACAAAAGTAGAGCGACAGGGACAGCAAACGACGCCATATTTCTTACCGCTCTCTGGACATTTCTCTTCAGTAAGGTTTGCCATTTCATGCCACTGAAGCCGCCTGACCACCAGAAGCGTCGTATGTTCGTGAATTGGGCTGGGCCGTACTTCTTCCGTGATGATCAAGACCGGCACGTTACTGTGTTACCGTTCAATGATAACCGAATATTTTTGGCCCCAATTGGATGATATGACTTGGAGGACATGTAGTTCCAACATGACGGCGCCACACAGCGAATGCCACAATCAATTTATTGGAAACCAAGTTTGGAGAACGTGTTATCTCACGAAATGGTCCAGTCGATTGGCCGTCTCGGTCGTGCGATTTGACGCCGTTAGACTATTTCCTGTGGGGCTATGTCAAGTCTATGGTCTATGCCAACGATTGATGAACTTCGTACGAATATCGAACATGAAATTGCTGCAGTATCGGCCGATTTATGCTTGAAAACTGTCGAAAATTGGGTTCAGCGTCTGGACTTCTGCAAGCGTGCCCGTGGTGGCCATGCAAAAGAAATCGAGTTACATACTAATGGCATCGAACGTACTTTTACAGGAATAAAGAATTTCATTGATATTCAAAACCTATCCAAAAACTTTTGTAACACTCTTTTAAAAAAAGCCTTTAAAATAAATTTAATATGCAACGATGACAACGAAAACAAAGTTTAGGCGTCCTCAGAATGCCGAATTGAACTCACATTATCCACCAATACTTTTAAACATGGAAGTGGTATTATGTGTGAATTCTTTTAATGGTTGTTGTCGGGTCTATATTATGAATAAAACAAAATATGGATAAAAACCTTTACGTTCACATCTTAAGATAATGTCCCGAAAAACACTTCGCAAAAAAGTGAACTTAAACAATGAATCGTATATCGACGCCTCTTATACCTGAGACAGACATCTAGTAAAGTTATTATAATAACAATACTATAATATTCTAAATACCAGATAGGTGACAGACATAACGTAGTATAGTTTGCGTAGTAAATAAAGCTATGCGAAACAAATATTACAGTATTTTTATTTTTTGTTGGGTACCACGGTTACTAGAGAATAATTTATTCTAGTCCGCTGTAAAGAGCACTATTTTTTGAAGGTCGTGGCAATTTTTATTTTTTGTTTTTCTGTTACAGACTTCCAATAAAAGTGAAAACAAGGTTTTTTTTACACGATAGGTTTCCTTTACTTGCAGATCCTCAGTGGACACTTATATTTTTTCTTAATTTTGTAGCTTTACTACATTGAAAATTGCAAGGTCGTGGTCATTTTATTTTTGTGCTGCCAATTAAATGCATTTCAATAAAATTCAGTTTCTAACATTCATTTTTCAATAAAATTTTAAAAAACAATTTCAAATAATTTATTTATTTTTTTGAATTTATTATGACATTTCAGTACAAAGAGCTTGTTTTGGCAAAAAGCTTTCAGAAAGCTTTTGAAATTTGGCTGTGTTTAAATGAAAACTACAAAAATACTACGAATGGTTTCGTGGTATTTGTACCATATAAATACCACAATGAAATCAACGAATACTACAAAAATATTATAATATTGTGAGACACACATCTAGTATTTCAAATACTATGATATGAATACCAGATGTCTGTCTCAGGTATTACGAAAACTCTCACCTTTCAATTTGCTTACGAAAAACAGCACGTGTTTCGTAACTACGTAACTACAGTGGGCCAAAACACACTGCATCATTGGACATTTTTTTTTTTTGGAAATATTTGTTCCATTGGAATTTAACAGAACCCACATGCGTCATTGGACATTTTTTTTATAAACATTTGTTCCTTTGTGATTTGGCCAGTTGCGTCATTGGTTTTTTTTTGCAATAATTTGTTTTTTTTTGTTATTTGGCCAGAAGCACCCACCCGTGTCATTGAACATTTTTGAAAAAATTTGTTCCTCCGAATCCGAAAAGTGTAAATTTTTCAAAAAAAAAAGTACAATGACGCAGTTGGGTTCTGATCAAATCCCAAAGGAATACATTTTTACACAAAAAATGCCCAATGACACAAGTGGGTTCTGCCCAATCCCAATGCAACAAATTTGTCTAAAAAATATCCAGTGACGCAAGTTGGTTCTGGACAAATCGTATATCGATGTGTATCTATGACAATTGGAACAGTATCATCAAAAAAAAGTTCCAAATGACGCACCTGGATGTGAATCTATTATTCATTGGTACAATTTCATCAAAAAATGTTCATTGACACACCTGGAATATTTTTCCATCATGAAATGGCAAACCTTACTGAAGAGAAATGTCAAAAGAGCGGCAAGAAATATGGCGTCGTTTGCTGTCCCTGTCGCTCTACTTTTGTAGCGTCCCTGTTGAAAAATCCTTAAAAAAAGTTTTGTAGCGCTCTTATTGAAAAACCCTTTATGTGCTTTTATTCGTGGTGAAGTTAAAAATGCACTTTTGTTCGTAGATAAAATATAAATATGCTTCTATTCGTGAGAAAGATAAAGTTGAGATTCTTTTCGTGACTAAAATAATTTAATTCTTCTTTTCGTGGATAAAATAAACTTATGCTTGTTTTAATGAAACATTTTTTAATGTGCCGTTTTTCGTAAGCAAATTGAAACGTGTTCTGTGTAATGTGCCGTTTTTTGTAAGCAAATTGAAACGTGTGGGTTATTGTAAGAGGCGTTGATTTACACTTAATATAATTTCTTAACCATTTTACGAAATATTTGTTCGTAATTTTTATTTCGTGAACTACACGAATAATTCGTAGAATACACGAAACATTTGTAATTTATATTTTTTCAATATACCAAATTTTAATATTACTCTTATTTCGCTGGAACCAAAGTTAGCGCTAAACTTGTTTAAAACTTCGAAAATCCCTTATATTATGTAGTTCATGTCACATGCTGAAATGTCACAACCTTTCTAATGCATACGTAAATTAAATATTTTTAAATCCTTTAAAATACGTTGAAAACTTTTAAGAGTTATGTAAAATATTGCGTCTGCTGCCATTAGCATGCAAAGGACAGCGTTTTGTAGTTAGTGGTGGCAACGCCGTAAGTAGCTGTAAGTGCTGTGCTGTTGTGGTGCAACGGGAAGCACGTAAAATTATTTCATCATTTTTCACTCCTTTTGCTGTTGCGGTCGTAGACCCTCAAAATGGGCGTATTACATACTCTGAAAGTGTGGTTCTGGTGTGTGGTTCTGGTGTGTGGGGACGTGTGTTTTGTCGATGTGTGTGTGTGTTTGTGTATGTCAAGGAAACCGTGTCGTTGCTCTTTTTACGTGTTTTCGGTCGACGTTGTCGTTGTCGTCGCCAGGATAAGAAGCCATACTCGAGCAATTTCCGCTCAAACTGCTTCTGCTGCTGCTGTTGCATCCTTTTTTGCGCACTGATTGCAAAAATTTGCTGCAATTTGTTGTTTATTTCAGTTGAATACAGTACCAGCAGCAGCAACAACAACTGCTCTAAACAAAAACAAAAAAGTTGGACGTTGGCCAAATTTTATTTTAGGCAAATACAACATTTGAAATTGTACTAGTTTTCCTGAATTGAATTGAGAATTCCAAAAATAAAATAAAATAGAAATAAAATGTTTAAAATGTTGCTACCGCAGACTGTATGTCTGTTGGTGTTGCCGGCGTTGTGTATGCTGCATAAACGGCGTTTTCCAAGTGTGATTAAAAATGCAAGTTTTTGATTTACGACGCAATTTTCAGTATATTTTAGTTTTCCAGCATTCGCCAACAAATGCTTAAATATTTATAAATGTCGCATGTAGCTTGAAAAGTGCATGAATATACAATTATTGCATATAACTATAAAAGAAAAAAAGATGTATATAATATTAACAACGTATCGCTTGAAAAACTAATCAAAAAAAATGTTATTCAAATTTTAAAATAATTTTTTAAATTAATGTTATAAAACGTAGTTAAAATTTATTTAAAAGGTAAAAGCAGATTTGAAATATGGTGGCGACATGATCTCGACAACTATACTATGCTTTCTACAATCAAATATGATTGTCACAATCAAAATATATTGAATTTTATTTCAACAATATTAAGGTTGCAATAATCATATTATTGTGGATATTTTTATTATAAAATGATGTCTCTCAGATAACACAAATTATATTTGATAAGAACAATGTTATGGTTACAAAATATGGTCAATACCAATCATAATATGATAGTAACAATCATGTAGTTTTCATAATATAGTGAAAACCAAAATATCGTAGAAAACAACCCTTTTATGGTTACAATAAAGATTGTCACGAACCAACTATGGTCAATAAAAACCATACTATGATATTAACAATCATTGATTGATCATAATATAGTAATTTATTATTTACAATACAATGTTCGCTTGATGACATTTTTTTTAATTGTATCACTTTAATGTTGACTTTGTCGGTGAGCAGTCAAGTTTTATTTTGTCGTGACGAAGTGTTTTAATGTTTAAAACGCCATCATTATTGAAAATAAATATGTATTCCAATGTAAAAACATTACTTTGTATATGATTAATGTACAGACACAGTAGTTTAAACATATTTCAATAAATTACATTAAATACTCGCACGTTTTACATACAAAAATGCATTACAAATGTCAGTGATCATACTATAATCGTACACAATGATGTCATGCTCGCGTTTTCAATTCTTAAAACGGAAAAGTTGTAGAACTAATTTCAGAAATTATGTTATAATCGCGCTTTCAACTTCTAAATGGTTGAAAAATTTCAGAGATCATCAATATATCGCAATCATGTTAGGATATGTGGACATTCATTGTGTCTTTATTCAAAATAAATAAAATAATAATTCTTTTAAATAAAATATACATTTTTTAAATATGCGTCTTATATTTAATTACTCTACAATCTGGCATCATATAGATATTCATAATACGATCACTGGTCACTGAGGACCATAGCATTGTTGTGTTAAATAGCAATACCGCCACTAAGTACCATATTATGATTGTGTAAAACCATCATATTATGGTTGTTTGAAAACAGTAATATGGTCACTAAGGACCATTAGACATATTATATGATTGTATACTACAACAAACCAATTCATCGTATGATGCTCTTCAAATATGATCATCACAAACATGTTTTTTCTCTGCGTGGTTATTTTTAACCTAAAATAATAATGAATTAATGCAAGAACAAGACATGGTAGTCATGTATCTGATCTTGCATTGGCAGATGGAGATCGTCTTTTTGAATGTGTTCTTCCAAAATAAGTCCGCTTGAAGTTTTGCTGGAATGCCTTACAATTCTTGCTATTTTTAGGAGTCACACATTCTGTTGTACGATACGAATTTTGCCATATATGCAAATTAATCGTAGCAGGACACTTCCCCGAAAGACATTTCCCCGAAACCATTTCCACGAAAAACATTTCCCCACAATGGACATTTCCCCGAATGGACATTTCCCCGAACGAAAATAAGATAATGCAGATAAAAGAGAAGATGATAAAGAAGACATTGATGAAGAATACCAAGAGTTTCAATCTTTTTATCGTCCCTTTTAAATTCATTTTATATTAAAAATTCCATTTTTTAAATATAAAGTTAGTTTTTTTTCGCAAAAGCAATTATTTGCAAAATTTAAAAACTGATTTAAAATGCTCCTACATTTGGCAACAGAACTGTTATCAAAGTTTAGGGGAACAATGCGGAACACTTTAACTTTTTTAACTTCTAACAATTTACTTTTTGTTTTACAGACTAACATATATTGTATGATATCTTATTGGTCTTTTAGACTAGGTCTGTTTTTTGTTGTATTATAAGTTCTTAAAACATATCGTTGTTGTAGAACGAAAAGTCACCAATTACATTTTTATGAAAAACTTAAATTTTGAGTTTGTTGATTAATAAAAAGTAATTGATGCATTTTTAAGGTAGAAATATCAATTGATATATTTACATTTTCTTATAATGTGGTAAAAAAAATTGAGATCATCGATTAAAAATTGACAGAAATATAAATACTTTTGTAAATGAATATGAGGCATTTTGAAAATGTATTTGGTGACTTTTCGTTTTACAACGACGATATATTTATTTATATAATTATCTACATTAGCCGTAATCCTAAAATCAAAACAAGCTAAAACATACTTTTTTTAATGAAAAAAGTACTTACCTTGAGAGTTAATATCTGAAAAAGTGTATTTTTTCGAATAATACTATTGCTTGCATTCTAATTAAAAAAAAGTATTGAATTTTGGCCAGCTTTTTCACTTTTGGACAAGTGTGCGTCGGAACTCTTTAAACAGTTAGCGTATTCACAGTTTCATGGTATTGGTATCACATTGATTCTTGTAAAATTAAGATTTTTTAAAATTATCATAAATATTTCTCGATTTGAAAAGAAAAACAAATAAATTTACATGTTATGTGCACTATTTGTCTTCAATTTCACAATTTTTCTTCATTTCACAAAATACGACACCAAAAAACATGCTTCAGGACTACTCTCAAATACTAAACTTGTGGTATTTCACTTTTATAAGGGATGCAACAACAAATTGACGTTTTCGGGTTATTATATCGTATATATACTAAGTGGTACGAATTAGAGATAGGCGAGTGCCGTGCTTTTTTCGTGTCACTCCCGAAAATCTGAGTTCGTGCGTGGAAATCTCCGTGCGTGCTAGTTGCTGTCGTGCCCGTACGTGTCCGTGCCTCCAAAATCATGCACGCGCCCATTAAAGATTTGTTTTATAATTTCTACCCCAATTAAAAAACCCTTCCAGCTTCAGAAAATAAAAATTTCGTGGTGTTTTAATCCTTTCTTAAAAATCTGTTGTTTTGGTTTTACTTATGGATTTAAGAGAATAAAACAGTATCAAACTTAATTTTTCAATTATTTATTACAGGAACTAAAACCTATTGGAATATCGGTTCCGGTTCGGGTTCCAAGATTTTTATAATTGTGGTCCCGGTTACGATTCCGGTTTCAACCAACAAATTAAATGGGATTCGATTCCGGTTCCATACATTTTTAATAACGGTTCCGATTCCGGTTCTTTGCGTTCCCTGACAGGGACTATAATATCTGGTCCGGTTCTGGTTCCGATATTTTTAAAATTGCGGTTCCGATTATTTGATACATTATTTTGATTTTTAGCTTTCTCACTTCTTAGGATTGTTTATTAGGAACGGAAAAAATCTTCTAGCACATTTCTTGTCAGGCTAGTCTTGTTCCTGCTCTTGTTCTTCCAGTGTAGATCTTGTTCCTGCATGGAAAGATCTATCTTTTTCTCCTTCTTTTGGTTGAAGAACAGTAGTCCTGCATTATTTGGTAATCAGTAGCCGCGGTAACTCAGTGGTTAGTGCGTTGGACTGCGAGCCGAAAGGTCCCCGGTTCAAGCCAGGACTGGGGCTAACAACATCTTTTCATAGAAACATTTTTCTTTACCGCGCTACCTCTCGGCAGTAAATGGCAAACCTACGAGAGTAAAACATTGCCTATGAAAAGCTCTCACCCGCCGTTCGGATTCGGCAATAAACTGTAGGTCTCACCACTTTGAGTACAAATATAACACGCACATCTCAAAATGGTGAGAGAGCTCGGCCGAAGTCCTATACAGGACTGTAGCGCCAAACTATAAAAAAAACAATAAAGTCGAAATCAAATGGTAGACTAAAAACAATGTTTAATAATCGATATAGTTGATTAAAGTCATACCAGATATACACAAATGGAAAACCAAGAGATAAATGAAAAACCATTTATCTCTTTAAGTTTATTTTTGTATTATATCGGTTTTAAAAACATTTTCATGAAATGAAATTCTACTGTTGAGCTTTATAATTCGTATGCAAAAGTTTTATACTAATGCGAATACCAAGAACCTTGAACAAATATTTTCAAATGTTTGAGTTACTAAAATTTTCCATTGTTTTTCATTTTTCATATTCAGCACCTGGGATTTATTCTGCTCTGAAGTGCCATGGTAAACACTTTTGCTTTTATTTATTTATTTTTTATTTACACTATGGAAGTTTTGCTTTTTTCTAGCGTTTTTGAAGTCGCTGAAAAGTAATAAAATTTTATTTGTAGGTCGAATCAGATTAATGGTTCACTATAAATAACTTTTTTAAAATCAATAATGGAGCTCATATGCAAAAGGTGTTTTATTTTTATGTATTTTATACTATGAAATGCAGTGAGTTTATTAAATTTTTATGATATACCTTTTTTTTATTAGTAAGTTTTTTTTTTAATATTAAAAAATGTATATTTTGTGATTTTCATTTCTTTTGTAATTACATTTTTCTTTCTTCGGAACTCATGCCAAAAGTGGATTTTTATGTATGATGTATGATATGAGTTTTTATAGTACCATCGCAGGAGCCATGATCGGGAATTAATCATTACCCAATATGCCAATACACTTAATATTAACTTGCGAATGCTTTTGAAATCAATCATTACTTTCAAATCGTAGAGTTGAGGTTAACGTATGAAACACCTTTAACCTAAATATAAGAATCATAGCTTTTTCAATAAAAACTGGTAGCTTAACCTTAACTTGAAAATTCCCTTATTTTCAAATCAATATTAACACTAATTCTTAAATTGATTTCAACGTTTACTTCAAATCAAGATTTAGCCTTATTTTCAACTCGATATCAAATTAACCTACATTTAGTTTTTTCTTTTAAATATGGACTTAATTCTGCAAAATAGAAAAAAAGGGGATCCTCATATAGGATAACAAAAAGGGCATTTTCAATTAATTATTTCGTTATATTTCATCCATCAAGACAACTTCAGAAAATCGATGCCAGCATCCAAAATATGGTAGACGTTTTTTTATTGTCTACTTGTATGTTTCAAGCTCAAGATTATAATTCTGGTGCCTAGGGGGCGGTCGGTATATTGTTATAAATATTCACAGAAGTCCAAACACTAATAGATTTCGGTAAGCTAAAGGGTTGGAAGATATACGAATTCGAATTTCGGTAGTAAATTTTAATTATTTCGACTTGTTGTTGGCTCGTATATCTATCAATCATGAAATGGCAAACCTTACTCAAGAGAAATGTCAAAAGAGCGGCAATAAATATGGCGTCGTTTGCTGTCCCTGTCGCTCTACTTTTGTAGCGTCTACTTGAAAAAAACTTTTGTAGCGCTCTTATTGAAAAACCCTTTATTAGATTTGGACGCGCTTTGTTATGTTATATTTTTTGTCAAGGTTTCTATTGCAATCATAAAAACATACTGTTTTTAGCGTCACTACATTTTTGCTCCTAAAATGTTATTATCAAATCATTTTCAAATTCAGAGTAAGCGCTAAAAATAGCAGCACTTATTTTGTATTTGAAACTGATTTGAAAAACACACTAGACCTTAAAGGCAATTATGATTATTTTTTCAAACGTTTACCCTGTGGCATATTAGGTATATTTTTTCCCTGTCATTACCCGAACAAAAACATAACCAATATGGTTATAAAAGGTGCTTAAAATAATAAAAAATGTATTTATAAAATTTAAAAAACTCCCAATTTTATTTCAATAATGTGTCAATATCTAATTAAAAGCAATTTTGTTTTAATAAATTTGTACTTAATTGAAACATACGTTTAAATTAAATGAATGCATTTTGTAGTCTATTATTGTGCATTTATTACAATTATTATTGTGGTTGGCTTTTTATTATATTTATTAGTATGTTGTAGTTTAACTGTGAACAAGAATATAAATTGCACAATATGTCAGCAATTAAGTGAATTGGGTCGTCGTCGTCGTTATTATAAAAACAAAACATTTTTTTTACTATATATGCAGAAAACAAGAGCCTGACAACAGCCAAGCATCAAGTCAATGGAGACAAACTAATTAATGCTTATTAAATGTATATAATGTACATGGCAATAATGTTAATAATAACCTTAAATAGATTTGATTTTAAATTTACCTACTAATAAATTGTACAAGTGCGACATGAGTCGGGTCATATATTAATAATAATGTGATTTAAACTTTATCAAGAGTTGAAGTCTTTTGTCGTACATTATGTTAACGTTACCATAAACAATATAAATGTCCATTCAGCGCATAAATTATGCAAAACGAAGAAGGAACTACTATAATTAGAAATTCTATTTTGGGAATAGAGACAACTTTAATACTTAGTTCTGTACGTTGGCAACCAAGGTCGGGCGGAGTGTGCTGCATCGGCCCAAAATGTTATAACGACTCAGAAAATTTCTTTTATGCTTTTTTTTCTAAATCTGAAGTATCTATTGTTCTCTATTAAGCTAAATCTACCATTCACATACTAACTTCGTTTTTTTTTTATTTACATTGATCTTTTAGATCCACATCGTTTCTCAATCGGAGCAGTCCGTAGAAACGTGAATATCGTACTTTTTTCAGTTTGTACACAGAAAAAATAATTGACGTAAATATAGCAACCGATATTAATTACATGCATTAATCAGTCCAGCAATAAATTTCTGTAATTTAATGAAAACATTGTGTACGTCAATGCAGCAAACTATTTAGTCGGCTCAGTTTTAGCAAATATAATAGCTGAAACTGCGCCGACTAATTAATTTGTTGCATTGAAGAACAAATATTCATATTGGCAAACGAAATTGCTGATTTAACGACGAATAGCAAACGTTTTCATTAAATTAGTGAATTTCATTGCTGGACTGATTAATGCATGCAATTAATATCGGTTGCTATATGAACTTCGATTATTTTTTCTATGTATCGTAATTCTATTTTATTTTACAGATTAACCAACGCTCAGGGGATGTCTCCTATTTATGCAAAGCACAGGGTTGGTCGTTGGAAAGGATTAGGGTTAAAGGTAGAGAGGAAAGATAAGGTAGTGTCGGTGAATATTTGTTTTGAATTGTTAGACGCAGGGATTGTTTCGTATGGTCAGTCCGCCCCTGTAGACAATATTAATATTGCAACCGTGCGCTTCACCAGATAGCACTGACTTCCAGTGTTGTCGATGTTTCGGCACGTGTATTAAAAATTTAAACACGTACTCAAAAAAAAAATCTTATTCTCTCTGTGAAAAAAGTAACAACTTTTGCTACTTGTCTATTTTTGTTACAGCAATTGTGCAAACAAATCGCCAGTCATGTCCAACGCACTGCACACAAATTTATGGTCGATGTTGAAACCATGACGACAATGTTGACGGACACAATAGGCAGACAGAGAGACCAGAGTGGTAATTTTTGTGGCCACGTTAATTTTGGCAACACAACACACTTCGTCGTTCGTCGGTCAACGCAATTAGGTGGCATTAATAATGCAAAGAGGAAGTCGTATTGTACACCGTGAAAAAATATTGGTATACATAGAAATAAATCTTCTCTCGTTCTTCAAACCATGATTCATTGTATTGAAGAACCATTCATAATATTGATAACTACATAACATCAATATTATGAAGTTATTATCAATTTGATGAATGATTGAAAAAGGGTTTTTCAATTTGATGAAGTGTATGCGAAAACTACACACACAAAAAAAAATTCACCAAAAATGTCACATATATCGATGAATTCATTCATTGAATCCTATTTTTTAAATGTTTTCCATTTTCAACATTTTTTTTCAATATCAAATTTCAAACAAAAATTTGTCTCCATTTACACATTTATGTATTTAGAATTCTTAAAGGATTTATAATATTTAATTGCTACTTATTCGAATAGAATACTCCATTTCATCATATTAATGAAAAAGTGAACATCATTTTGATGAATTTTGTTCATCAAACTATATTAAATATCATAAATCTTATAAGAATTTTAAATACGATTTTAGTTCAATGAATGAAATCATCAATATGATGAATACTGGTTATGTGGAATGTACATCATATTGATGAATTCCGTTCTTCAAATAATAATTTATTGTATTGAAGAACCATTCATAATATTAATGACTAACATCAATGTTATCAATGCGATCATAAATATGATGAACGCTTAACTGTCAAAAAAGTGTTCTTCAATATATTAATGAACAAGAACATAAAATACAACATATTTTACTTCATATTGAAGAATGCTGTTCATTAAACCAAATTTCAATCAAAATATTTTTTTTCGTTCATTTTTGTTCCCTACTTCTCAGTTCTCAAGTAGTTCTTGTATGTTATTTCTTATATAATGCTTGCTCGAAATGCATAAATTAGTAAAATGTTTTATAGTATATTGATTTATAAATACAACTTTTTATTAATAAAAAGTTATATTTATAAAAAATATATTAAGATATATTTAAAAAAAAAATGTTTGTACATTTTTTTTTATAATTTTTTTTTTCCAAAAAATTTGTTTAACATTTTTTTCTGTTATTTTTTTAAATACAATTTTTACAACACTTTTTTTTCAAATTATTTTCTGACAAATTTTTTTTTTTTTGAAATTTCGCAAAAAATATTATATTCATAAATATTATGAACAAATTCATCAATATGACGTTTCAAATTCATTGTATTGAATATTTCGTTCTTCACTATGATGTTCGATAGTACGAATAATTTCATATATAAAATGAATGTATTCATCAATATTTTATTTAATGAACGGTGGTATCAATATGTATGAATCTGGTAGTTGGTGAAAAAATGAGTTATATTTATGAATAAATTTATCACGTTTCATCATCAGAATGTTGTTCTTCAAACCAAATTTCAATCAAAAATTCAGTACGCTATATCTCAATCCTAATGTTATCGATTTCAACTGAACTTTAAATTTAGATGTTACTCATTTTACTTAATGTCACCATACCAAACTCACCACACCAAAACTCACCAAATTAAAATTCATCACACCAAAACGAAATATGAATCCTCCGCACGGGTTTCGTTAAGATTTGGAATATATATCCTAAAGATCTAGGAGAAAGTCACTATATAGTTTTAGTTGACCACGCCCATTTTTATTTTTGGTGTATGTTTCAGATTCCTAGCAAAACCGCTGAACCAATTTTTCTGAAAATTTGCATTACTATGATATAAGGTCCATGGAGTATACTAAGTCAGAATTAAATCAGATTGAACAAAGAGAAGTGGCACCTTCCATAGAACTCAAAAATTCAGTACACTATATCTCAGTCTTAACGTTATCGATTTCAACTAAACTTTAAAATTGGATGTTACTCATCGTACTTAATCCCACCACACCAAATTCATCACGCCAAAACTCACCAAATCAAAATTCACCATTCCATCTACTATATATTTGTGAATGTTTGTATGTATGTATGTATGCCTGTATGTTCCTAGTAGACATCAAGACGGTTGGTGGACTGGGCGTGGCATCTCCCATATACCACCACAACGAAACTCACCACACCAAAATTCACCAAACCTAAACTGATCACACAGAAACTCATAACACTTAAACTCACAACACTAAAATTCTCCACACTAAATTCATTACACTAAATCTCACCACTCAAACTTTTACTGGAAAAAACTCTACGGGGCAGAATTCTACGGGAAAGCGTTCTACGGGAAAGAATTTACGGGGAATTATTTTTGTTTTGGTTATACACCAATAAAAAACGTCCACCAATAAACAACGTCCACTAATATAAATAATAAAAATGTTCTTTATATTAATAAAACTACTCCATATCCTTGCATTCACAAAATCTTTGCACAAGACGTGCACGGGTCCAGCTAGTTTAGTATATAAATATTAGAAATATTTTTTAATTCTAAATATCGTCGTTGTAAAACTCAAAGTCACCAACTACATTTTCAAAATGCCAATTATACATTTACAAAATTCTTTATATATCTTTCAATTTCTGAACGATGAGCTCAATATTTGTACCAAATGATAAGAAAATGTGAATCTATCAATTGACATCTTAACTTTAAAAATGTATCAATTACTTTTTCTAATATTACCAACAAAGTTGAAATTTCAGATTTTCATAAAAAGGTTGTTGGTGACTTTTAGTTCTACAACGACGATATCATTTTTTTTTTGAACAATTTTTTTTTTGATACATTTTTTTCTCTGAAATATATATTTTTATACCCTGCACTAAGAGTGAAAGGGTATATTCAGTTTGGTACGCCGTTTGTAACACCCAGAAGGAAGCATCTCCGGTATGGAAAAGTATATATATTCTTGATCAGCATGACCTCCTGAGTCGATTTAGCGATGTCCGTCTGTCCGTCTGTCTGTCCGTCTGTCTGTCCGTCTGTCTGTCCGTCTGTCTGTCTGTCTGTCTGTTGAAATCCCTAAGACTTTTAAAATAGAAGAGCTAGATAAATGAAACTTATAACTTAGATTACTAATATACCTACGCTGTATGTGCGAAAAAATTGGCGAGATCGGTCCATTGTGACCTATGATCCGACCACTTATGTTCAAATACCTCATATAAAATGTTCATATAAAGATCAATTTTTATGTATACGTGCTTAGGTAAACTTTTTTGGTCAAATATATATTGATATCATGCTCAAATACATTATAATAATGTTTTCCGGCAAAAAGACTTGTGGTTCACAAAAAAAAAATCGAAATTCGGTACACCTACACATTTGTAAATATGGGTATCAAATGAATGGAAATTCTTCAGCGATTAAATGTTTGTAGTTATTTTCAGGATTCGTATACCCTGGTGACCTATATATCACTTTGAATGGTAACCACACATATGTGTAGGGTATTTATAGTCGGCTTAGACCGACTATAATTTTGATAATCCTAACTATCAGAATTACACCTACTTTAAAATTTCCCATGTGATCTAACCTTCCCAACTGGTTTTTAATTCTTTTTTTTGTCCAATCATCCCAATAAACCAAAAGTCACGTAAACGTGCCGTATACGTTCCGTACTTACGGGCATAAACACCGTTTACGGAACGTAAAGCAACACGTTTTACATATGAAATGAAATTTAAAATACGACCCATTCCCGAAATGGAACGTATTTACGGGCCGTAAACGGAACTTCTTTACGGTACTTTAAAGCAATGAATGAACGTAAAAGGCACGTAAATACGGCACGTAAACGGAACGTATAAAAGGAACGTAAAGGGAACGTAAATACGCCACGTAAACGGGCTGTATAAAAGGCACGTAAAAGGAACGTAAATTCGGCACGAAAGCGAGACGTAAATACAGTGCCGTATGCGTGCCATATGTAAACCTTTATGTAAAATCAAAATTTTATAATTGTAGAAAAATACATTATCTGCGCATAACTGAACGTATGTTTTCAGCATTCTTTAGATTCCACCTTTTGCCATTCATTAGCATGTTACATTTTTATATATTTCGAATGAAATATATTTTTCAATCATGAAGAATAAAAAGCCCAGGCATTATAGTCATAAAAATATTTCTTTAAATTAAGTAAAGCCGTAAAGTTACCGTTTTTTAAACGTATAAATAGATGTGCGTATTTTTAGCCGTATTTACGGTAGCTGCCGTTTCTGAGCCGTACTTACGTGCACGTAACGTTGTCGTACTTCGCACGTAAAAATGTTTTTTTGTATTTTCAATCGAATTTACGGTAACAGTCGTTTTTGTACCGTAGTTATGTGTCCGGAACGGTGCCGGTTTTTGTACGTAGAAATTGATATCCGTATCTACTACCGTATTTACGGCTAGACCCGTATTTAACACGTTATATTGTGCCGTAATGTCACCGCAATAACGGACATACCCGTTCTCATAACCGTTTTTACGTTTCAGTACGTATCTGTGTTTATTGGGATCATGTTGAAGATTTTTTTTGTGTGTATGCTTTAGAAAAATAGAATTATTAGAATAAAAAAATATAGCTCTGTCGAAAAATAGTTTAACAAAAAAACTTTAGTGCAATTTTTCTTCTAAATGTCTAGACTTATTTTAATATACCAATGAAAGCTAATATTCCAAAAATGTTGTCTCGTTTTGTTGAGTAGTGTCATTTTTAAATTTATTAAAATTTTTATGATTATTCAAATTTTTATGATGAATTTCCGTGTATAAGATGAGCAGAATCAAATATAGCGCTTATTTAAGCTACCCAACGTCCAACAACTATATACAATTTCTGTAGTCCTCCTCTGTAGACAATTTGGGGATACTACGATGACTCAATTGCTTAATAATAGCAAACGAAAAAAACTACATAATAAAAAAATAAATGCAACAAAGACAACGAAAAAGAAAATATCTACGCGACAGACGCAGTTTAATTCATTTATGATGTTTGGTCCCTTTGCGCCATCCCTGGTGTTGCAGTTTTTACCCAGATAAACGTATTGTGATTTTTTTTTGCCGTGCTTATCTCCTGGGTGTAGCCACATCATACGCCGCCAGTAAGTGAATTACTCGAAGCTTCGTATAATTTTTAAAAGCCCTCGAATTTGCGGTCGTTCAACGTTATTAAATTGTATAATGTGTGATCGGTCACTTCAACAGAGAGCAGTCAGTGGTCACGTGGAACACTTTGTGAAATACATGGGCTGGATTAAAATTCAATTTACCGTTTAAAATGTTAATTCTGTTTTAAAAGGCTTAAATATGAAGACAGCTATTTACATTGAAACAGAATTTTTATTTATTGTAATCCAACTTCAACAATATCATTCAATTTCAATATCATAGAACATTGAATCTAGTACTTTAAAATTTTACGAATTCTTTAATTTGTATGTTACAAATTCCCTAAACGAACAATCCCGAAAAGCATTTCAATAAGGGATATTCCATTTTAAATCAACGAACGGATTTCCCCTACCCCCTCAGAAATAATTGTACCATATTAAACTAAGACAATTTATAAAGTTTGGACCTCTCTAATATGGTTCTCGAAATATGACGGATGACGAATTATGAGGAATTATATGGACAACTTACTGAATAATTAATGCGTATTTTGTGTGGCTATATCCTGACCAAAACGCAAATATTTTTGTGTTTTTGCCATAACTTTTTATTGGTACAAGATAAAATAGTAGTGTTAATCAATTAATTGTTTGTTTTTAAAGCACCTATTATTTAAAAATAATTTTTCGAATTTTTGTTACTTGCAAGAAAAATGTTTGGAAAATTATTTTTAAATAATGATGCCAATCGATAGGTGCTTTAAAAACAAACAATTCATGACTTTAAACCACTATTTTATCTTGTACCAGTAAAAAGTTATGGCAAAAAAACGAAAAGATTCGTCCTTTGGCATGACAAGATTTTCCATTTTTCAAATTCGTCCCCGTTCTGAATTAAATGCATATGTTGCTTCAATTTTTTAAATAATTTTTTCTTTGTCCAATGAAACAAGCGTTTTCGAATCAATCTAGTAATCTAAAGAATAAAATCAATCTTAAAATAATCATCTAATATGTTATAATCAGCCCTACCCATCGGAATTTTTTCGTTTTAAAAAATTTTAGGTTGAATATTCAAACAAAATTTTTCGAATTATGAAATACCGACGGAATATTTTGTACACGGAATAATTCCATTTGATTCATTTATTTATGGGAAATGTAAAATGCAATTGTACCATATTAAACTAAGACAATTTATAAATTTTGGACCTCTAGCTAATATGGTCCCCGAAATATGACGGGTTAAAAAGAGAAAAAAAATAGTTAATTATCAGTTAGGTATCACTTGAAAGGTATAAAGATGGTCTTTTACAAGTCATATAATTTTATTTATGTATCCAAAGGTTAAATGTCATTATCACCATATGCCATATTAAAGACCATCTTTATACCTTTTAAATGATACCTCAATCTTTGTACGTAAACCAGTTTTTCAGATAAATGCAATTAAGTTAACCTACCTTTGTGAGTTTTTACATATTTTTTCACTTTTAACACCGCCATATTTCGGGAACCATAGAAGATAGAGTTTTAAAATTTTGCATATTTCATAGTTTAATATGAGAGAACACTCTTACAAAATTTTATCAATTTCAAAGAGGATGATGCTTAAATTTACTATTTTTTCGTTGATTTAAAATGGAATATCTTATAAGTAAGTTGTAAATCAAAAATCCAATAATTGATTTTTGATTTTGTTCAATACGTTCATTGCAGAGTTTGTTTGCACGAAAGTTCTAATAAAATACAAAATACGAATTAATTTTTTTTTTATTCTATTAATTTTATGTTGTTGTCTTTCCTGAAAGGATTTTCGCACAATCATCTCTAACCAAAAAAAAAAAAACAACAGCCACAATTAATAACTTCCGTCGCCCTCGTTCGCCGCATGTTTGCCAACAGCTCGTCAAAACTTTTAATTGATTTATAACAGTTTTTAGTATGTCGTTGAATAGCATTTACCATATTTATCCTGCACAATGCATACAAAAGCCTCCCGTAGCTGCAAATAGTTTTTAACACAATTAAGCTCCTGTCTCCTGGGAGTAAGAAAATAATAATAAAAAAATACACCGCTCTTGATGCAGATGCGATGCTGCATTCAAAGGATTTCGTTTCGTATTACAAAAATTTAATAAAACTAGTATCCACTTTGTTCCCTGCTGGTACAAGTACGGATTTGAATGCGATTTTTGCTGCCATCTGCAATGTCTGACGTACCACGTACAGCTTATTCATTCTTCTGTAATACGCTATACATTTTTTGTTTTATTTCTGCTCTTACTATTCTTTTATTATTCCCTTATACGACGTTTTGATAATTTCCATGGCTTTAACAATACAAAAATGCGCCATTTCTTTTGACGAACGCAAAATTTTTGTTTTGATAACAATTCATGTAATTCGTTGAATGGATCTTCTTATTGTGGCAATTAGTGGGTTTACGAAAGTCATATTGTACATATTTCTTGACAGTTGAGAAGATTTTTTTTTGCTGTGAAGAATCCTTTTACATTATTGCATTTTGACTTTTTCTCAATTGGCTTTGAGCACTTATAGAACAATGAGAATCTTATAGAAATTCTGGATTTGTATATTTTATTAATTACGTTTTTATGTATTTACGAATTATTATGAGGAATTATAGGGAAAACTTACTGAATAATTAATGCGGATTTTGTGTGGCTATATCCTGACCAAAACGCAAATATTTTTGTGTTTTTGCCATAACTTTTTATTGGTACAAGATAAAATAGTAGTGTTAATCAATTAATTGTTTGTTTTTAAAGCACCTATTGAATGGCATCATTATGTAAAATGAATTTTTCGAATTTTTGTTACTTGCAAGAAAAATGTTTGGCAAATTATTTTTAAATAATGATGCCAATCGATAGGTGCTTTAAAAACAAACAATTCATGACTTTAAACCACTATTTTATCTTTTACCAGTAAAAAGTTATGGCAAAAAAACGAAAAGATTCGCCCTTTGGCATGACAAGATTTTCAATTTTTCAAATTCGAGTAATCTAAAGAATAAAATCAATCTGAAAATAATCATCTAATATGTTATAATCAGCCCTACCCATCGGAATTTTTTCGTTCTAAAAAATTTTATGTTGAATATTCAAACAAATTTTTCGAATTTTGAAATATCGACGGAATATTTTGTACACGGAATAATTCCATTTGATTAATTTATTTGTGGGAATGTAAAATACAATTAAAATGATTTGTCCAGTATGCTTTTTTCAGGTATACAACTAGTTGTTTTGAGTGTATTATACAAATTGATACCAAACACCTTGAAACAAACTCAGCCCAACAAGGATATATACGCTAATTGCTTTAATAATAAATGCTGTCAACTTCAGCTACACTCTCTGCCTCAACTGTCATGTACTAACATCGTTTATTCTCTGTTCGTCTCACTATATTTTAGGCCAAAGCACTTGGTAAAGTGTTGTTCGAGCAGGTTTGTCGCCAACTCAATCTGCTGGAGGCGGACTATTTTGGCTTGGAATACCAAGAGATTTCCACACACACCAAATACTGGCTGGACCTTGAGAAGCCATTAAACAGACAAGTGGGCTTATCCTTAATAGATCCGGTTCTGAGGTTTTGCATTAAATTCTATACACCTGATCCGGCGCAACTGGAGGAGGAATACACGAGGTATGCAATAAAAATAATAGAAATAAAAAATAATAAAAAATAAAAAAAAGCATAATGGTCAAAAGTAGTGTTGGGGGAGAGTGAAATTAGGTTTATAGAAAAAATATATAGTTTTTATTAAGGACTATAATAATTTTTCTTACGACCTTGTAACATAGATAATATTTATTATATAAAATTTAAAAAATATTGTAAATTATACTAAATATAAAATGAAATATAGTACAAAATATACGAAATAAATTAGAGTACAAAATATATTACAAAATTTAGTACAAAATATAGAACAAAATATAGTACACAATATAGTACACAATATAGTACAAAATTATGTACGACAAAATATATTATATAAGACAAAATATCTTACAAATATATAAAACAAAATATAGTAAAAATATATAATACAAAATATAGTACGAAATATAGTGAAAACATAGGTGTAGGGTTTAAATATAATACAAATATAGTACAAATTATAGTACGAAAAGAGTTCACAGTATATTTTCTGAAATATAGTATAAAATTATGTACGAAATATGGAACAAAGTATAGTACGAAATATGGTTATAAATATAGTACAAATATAGTACAACAATGTAGAACAAAATGTTGAACAAAATATATTACAAAATATATAGCACAAAATTAGTATAAAATATAGTGACAAATATAGTACAAAATGTAGTACGAAATATAGAACGAAATATAGTACAAAATGTAGTACGAAATATAGAACAAATTATAGTACAAAATGTAGTAAAAATGTAGTACATAATGTAGTACGAAATATTGAACAAAATATATTTCAAAATATAGTAACTATATCACATAGTTCACAATATATAGTACAAAATATAGTACAAAATATAGTATGAAATATAGTGACAAATATAGTACAGAATGTAGTACGATATATAGAACAAACTATAGTACAAAATATAGTACGACTACATCATAAGAATTCACCGTACATATTATAAAATATAGTACGAAGTTATGACAAAATATAGATCAAAATATAGTACGAAATATAGAACGAATTATAGTACAAAATATAGTACAAATGTAGTACATAATGTAGTACGAAATATTGAACAAAATATATTTCAAAATATAGTAACTATATCACATAGTTCACAACATATAGTACAAAATATAGTATGAAATATAGTGTCAAATATAGTACAGAATGTAGTACGATATATAGAACAAACTATAGTACAAAATATAGTACGACTATATCACAAGAATTCACCGTATATATTATAAAATATAGTACGAAGTTATGACAAAAATATAGTATGATATATAGTACAAAATGTAGAACGAATTATAGTACAACATATAGTACACAATATAGTACGAAATATTGAACAAAATATAGTCGTACTATTCAAATAGTTCACAATATGTAGTACAAGATATAGTATGATAGCTAGCGACATATGTAGTATAAAATGTAGTACGAAATATAGTATAACATATAGTACAAAATATAGTGAAAAATATAGTACAAATATAGTACACAATGTAGTACCTAATATTGAAAAAAATATGTTACAAGATATAGTACGATTATATCACATAGTTCACAACATATAGTATGAAATATAGCACAAAACGTAGTACGAAATATGGAACCTAAGATAGTACAAAATATAGTACAAAATATAGTACACAATGTAGTACAAAATATAGTACGACAATATCACAAGAGTTAACAATATTTAGTACAAATTATATTACAAAGTTATGTACGAAATATGGAACAAAATATAGTACAAAATATAGTACAAAATATAGTACAAAATACAGTACAAATAAAGTTTCAATATAGTACGAAATATAGTTTAAAATATAGTACAAAATGTAGTACGAAATATAAAACAAAATATAGTACGCCTGTATCAAAATAGTTCTCAATATATATTTCATAATATATTTTACAAAATAGTACAATATATGCAAAAAGTGTGGTACAAAATATTGAACAAATTTGTTACAAAATATGTAAAAGAAAGAGTGCAAAATAAAACTATAAAATACTGTATAAAATATAGAACAACACTAAATTTCTCCTCCTCCTCATACACTGCACTGTTCAAATATTGGCATTGTTGTTCAATCATTTACTTTAATAAACTTTTCTCTTTGTCCCTTAGGTATCTCTTCTGTTTGCAAATCAAACGTGACCTGGCTACAGGCAGCCTACAGTGCAACGACAACACCGCCGCTCTCTTGGCCAGCTACATTGTGCAGGCATCATGTGGTGATTTTGTGCCAGAGGATTATCCAGATCACACCTATTTGTCATCGTATCGCTTTGTGCCACACCAGGACGCCACCATGCAGCGCAAAATCATGGAGAATCACAAGAAACATGTGTATGTGGTGGCATAAATAACAATTAAAATTAAAATGTATAAATATTTATATCATGTAGTGGTCAATCACCTGCGGAGGCCGATCTGAATCTGCTTGAAACTGCACGGCGCTGCGAGTTGTACGGCATGAAAATGCATCCAGCCAAAGATGTTGAGGGGGTGCCACTCAATTTAGCTGTGGCACACATGGGCATAGCAGTCTTCCAGAATCTGACACGCATTAATACCTTCTCTTGGGCCAAAATACGCAAGATATCATTCAAGCGTAAACGTTTTCTGGTGAAGCTGCATCCAGAGGGCTACGTAAGTGTGCTGTAAAAATGTTTTTGAAATTTGTTTTATACATATTTTTCCATCATTATAGGGCTACTACAAGGACACGGTTGAGTTCTTCTTTGAGGGACGCAATGAATGCAAAAACTTCTGGAAGAAGTGCGTCGAAAACCACGGCTTCTTTCGGTGTGCCACAGTACAAAATCCTCCCAGACGCAAGGCGCGCGTGCTATCGCGTGGCAGTTCTTTTCGGTTTGTTGAAAATGCATTTATGCAAATTGTATTATTTTAAATGTGGCTTCCTTTTTACAGCTATAGCGGCAAGACACAGAAGCAGATCATTGAATTCGTGCGCGACAACTACGTAAAGCGGCAGAATTTCCAAAGGTAAGTTTTAGTGCAAATGGTTTAATCCTGATGCCGCTGCATTTCTGTTTTATTTTTGTTCATATTTCGATGTATTGTTTGAAATGTCGAACTAAATGTAGCAAAGAAAATAAATTGCAGAATTGTGGTATTTTTAAATGAATTTTATAAAGTTCTGTATTCAACTGCATTACATTGATTGGTCGCATTTGAAACAATATATCATAAATTTTTATTTTTTCATATCTTTAATGTTACGCCAAACCTTTAAAGTGTATCAAAAATTCACAATTGCTTCGATAAAAATTCAAAAAAAAAAAAAAAAAACATTTCATAATTCTTTTGAAATGTTGTCTTGATTATAAATTGTTTGCCGTGTTTTTGTATTTTATTTTTCAATAAATATTTCTCACTCACTGGCTCATTTTTGCATCACACAAACATCACCAACCATCTCTCAACTACATGTCAGCTAAAGGAATTCTGTTTCCTTTTTTCTTTGTGTTCATTTTTAAAATAAATGTTTTCTTATGCGCGCAGTTACTAAAAAATATATATATCATCATCTAATAATGAAAATTCAATTTATTTATATTAATTTTATGTTACATACTTGTTACTGCAATCAATGACACACGAAAAAACTGAAACTGAAAATTACTTATTATAATATCAAAGAAACCCCAACCCCAAACAAACTGAAAGCCTTAGAAAAGAGAAGAGGATTTTGCTAATTGGTTAAAAACAAAAATAATATAAAATCTTAAACTAAACAAGCTATGTTGTTTTATTTTTATTTTACTTAATTCAATTATTTAGTTTCTTTATTTTTATTTTACTACAAGTCAAAACTCAGTGTGTCTGTGTGAGCGTCCCACTATATATATTGATTTTTTTTTTTTAATTTAGTTTAAATTACAACATTGGCGTGATTTAGCTTTTATTTTCTAATGATTTTTTGCATATTTGTGTTTCCTACTGTCGTCTACCAACTTTTTGAATCGAATCATTTATTGTCACCACATCATTAAGTCATAAACTATAAAATAAACTCATCAAAGACAAGCTCATCTCATGGAGCACATAAAATATGTTTGTTTAATTATAGCAACGTTAGTAATACTTAGACTAGAAATCACTAATTGTGTAGATTATAAAAATACATCTAATTTTTTTTGATTTCGTTAATGTGTTTATTTTTTTTATTATTATGTATGTTGATATGTAAAATACTCAAATATTAATGTGTAGTTTAGTGGTAAACCTATAAAATACTCAATGACACAATTATGAATTCGATACGAATTTTGAAACCTCTGCGAGGCTCATTTAGAAGTCAAAATTAAATTTTGTTTTATATAATAAAAAGAATCCGGTCCGGCATTGCTCAATTAATAGGTAATACAAAAAAGAGCAAATCCTGAATAATTGACTGACTGATCTATTAACACCAACCCAATCATTAAGTCTAGGAACATGAAATATGGACAGGGTATTCATCTCCCCACGTAGACACGCACTAAGAAGTGTTTTTTTGAAATTCGCAGTCTAAGGTACCAAAAATGGGCGTGGCAAAACTGAACTTTTAACTCGAAATATCTTTGTACTTTTGATATCCATAGTCGGGAAATTTGGCTCAACGATGTAGATCATTAATATGTATCTTCTTGAATAAATGTTTCTGAAATATGTATCTTCCTGGATAATGGGGCGTGGCACCTTCCATATGACGAAAACTTTCAAAAATCTATACCAAGGTTTGGTTGAGAGATATATTTTATGTCTAAAGAGTTAACAGTTATTTGAAACCCCTTATTTTAAATGTCTGTATTTAAAGGTCTACTAATAGACAGAAAATTCATTTGGTCGAAAAATTTGTATTTTTTTAATTCGAAAATTGTTGTTTTTGAGGATTAAAAAAGGTTTCTCTCAGTCCAAAACCGGAATTTTTAAACCTAAAAATTTCTCTTTATATTTTGGTTTTTACTGATGTATTTAATAAAGGTTATTTAGTGGAAGTTATTAAGGAATCTCCGAAAAAGTTAACCTGTATCTCTTATCTCTGCTCTATATAGAAAATAACAGTATATATTTAAAGGTTTTTGAAAATTTTAAAATTGGCTTAAATCAATGATTGAAACCTAATATATATATATATCGACTTCGTTATTCGCTCTCGTTGCGGTTCTAAAATTTATAACGAAACGGAAGCTTTAAATCGTAATTCCGTTTTTATGTATTAACGTTTCTATTTTTCCATATTTTCAATATCTTGAACAAAAAAACTAAATTATTATACTTATATAGACTCTATAAACCAATTTCATAATGATTTAAATAATTTCATTAAAAAAAAAAAATTAAAAATTTGATTGACATACCCTCATTCTGTATTTCGAAACGAAACGTAAATTTGACTTCAAAATAACGTCACACAAATTTTGATTTCATGTTACTTGACTTTTAAAACTTTGAAATTTATTTAAAATTACCTAACTTTCGTCTAAAAGCCTTTCGTTTCGAATTACAGAAAGAGGCACTTAACATATTTTTCTGATTGTTTTTCACTTTGTTTAACAACCATTTAAATACCGTTATAAAACCGAAACGGTTTTGAATATCTGCCTCCTTGCCTCCAAAATCAGGCTCGCGCCCATTTTAGATTTTTTATAGTTTCTACCCCAATTTAAAAAACACCCTTACTTTCAGCTTCAGAAAAAAAATCGTGGTATTTTAACCTTTTCTAAAAAAATCTGTTGTTTTAGTTTTACTTATGGATTTAAGAGAATAAAACAGTATCAAACTTAATTTTTGAATTATTTATTACAGGGACTAAAACCTATTGGAATATCAGTTCCAGTTCAGGTTCCAAGATTTTAAAATTTTGATTCCGGTTACGATTCCGGTTTCAACCAACAAATTAAATGGGTTTCGATTCCGGTTCCATTCATTTTTAATAACGGTTCCGATTCCGTTCTTTGCGCTCCCTGACAGGGACTATTATGTCTGTTCCGGTTCCGATATTTTTAAAAAGCGGTACCGATTCCAACCAGAAAAAATATATATGCTCTGATTCCAGTTCCGGTTCAACACATTTTTAATAACGATTCTGGTTCCAAAAATCTAAACGGTTCCGGTATTTTTTTTCACGTTTCACTTGCTTTTTCATGTTTTTCCGTGCTTTTTTTGTGTTTTGTCGTGTTTTTCCGTATTTCTTCGTGTCTTTATCGTGTTTCTCGTATTCGTGCGTGTCACCTATCGGCGTGCCCGTGCGTGTCCGTGCAATCAAAAACAGGCACGCGCCCATCTCTAGCTTAAACCTTAAATAGTTCAAGTGCATTTTGTCTACTTTGAACATATCTTGCATTCGCATTCTATTTGATGATTGCGCCATTCGGTGAAGTAACTTTCTTTTTAATGACAAATTTCAAATGTCATTAGAACTATAAAACAAATTTAACGTTGACGATACTGCAAAACCGCCTAACTACATGGGCAAATTACGCCTAATTTTGTCTTATAATCCGGTTTTAAATGATATGGCGATCGGAGAAATTAGATAAATGCCATTATACGTTATGAAATACTTCATTTTTGGTGAAACAAGTGCAGATTTGAGACTTTTTTTTTTCTTTTTTAAAATTCATTTTGTAAGCGGTATTCGAAAATGTAGATAGGCGGTTTTGCAGTATCACCGAAGAAGATATGTTATAAATTTAATGAAAACAAAACGTCCAAAGTAGTTTAAACTAATTTTATATTTTGTAAAAACAAATAAAGAAAGGCAACAATTTGTAGTTTGTATTAAATTTAGATTTTACTTTTTTTATTTTCAAACCTCTAAATCATTCTTTAAGTATATTTCTAAATAAATAACCACTACTGGTTTCCGATTGAAATCTATAAGAATTGAAATTCGTTCGATTTTTTATATTGCTGTCCATGATTTTATTTGTTTAATACAAAATACAAAAAAAACTTCAATTCAATTACAAACCCCGTTCAATTCTATAAATCATCTTTTATTCAATGTTTATTGTAAAATATTTCAATTTCGATGGAAATTAATTTTCAGAACATATCGGATAATTCTTAAACAAAACTATACCTATATAAAAAAAACTATACAAAACTATTCAACATAATCAGCTCTATCTTAAACAGCTATACCCCCGAATAAATTCTTTCAAACTCAAATCAATTTTTTTTTTACTACGTCATTTTGTCACCTTGAAATATTAGTACCTTATAACATAAAACGAATTATGTAACCGACATACGATTCGTTTGAAGTGACTTTGTCTATAATTTGGCAAAACGTAACCAATACGTTTTGCTTCATTTATTTTTTCAAATCAATTGTTCAGTTTTACTTTCAGTGATATATTTCGAATAAAATCGCATATAAAAGAAAAAATATCGTTGAATTCGATAATTGTTTCATTGACCATTTTTTTTTTACTTGTACAAGTGTCGTTTTCGTTTATTGACCCCCTTAGTACGTAAAACGAAACGAAAAGAAATACGTCTAATATTCCAGTGACAGTTTTTTTTACTTGTTCACTTAGTCATTTTCCCCTTTATTACGTAAAACGAAAATCGTCAAAAATACCAGTGACAGCTTCTTTTTAATTGTTCATTTTGTCGTCGTTTTTATTTTATTTAAAACTATTAATTCTGTCACTGGAATTTCTGACGTTTTTTTTTTTGACAAGTTTCATTTTGTTTCGTTTTACGTAATAAGGAGGCCCATTAAAAAAAATGCTGCCATTCGAATTTCTGAACTTTTTTTTGACGAATTCGTTTCGTTTGTCATCGTGTTCGTTTCATTTACCCTCATTATTACGTAAAACGAAACGAAAAGAAATTCGTCAAAATACCAGTGGCAGTGACAGCTTTTATAAACTTGTTCATTTTGTCGTCGTTTTTACTTCATTTAATACAAATAATTCTGTCACTGAAATTTCTGACTTTTTTTGACGATTTTCTTTTCGTTTCGTTTGATGTAATAAGGGGGTCAATTTAAAAAATGTTGCATTCGAATTTCTAAAGTTTTTCTTTTTGACGAATTCGCTTCGTTTTACGTTATAAGGGGGTTAGTCTCAAGGAAATGCATATTTCTACTAGGGCCAAATAAAACTTTGTATAAATATTCTGTTTTTTCTAGTTTCAAACAAATTTATCGTAGTTAATGCAACATAGTATTTTTTTGTTTGTTTTATTAATCAAGCGTATCTTCATTATTTAACAATTTTTGGTGTCACTTCAGTAGTTAGTTTGTGTAGATGTCTACTGAGAACATATTGATTAATTAAAATGCATATTGAAATGTGTATTTATTATGCTTTATGTTTATTTTATTTTTTTTTAATAATAACTTAAAATCGCATTAAAATGTTCCAAAAATGAGCTTGATTAAACTTTCGTTTTTTTTTATTGAAAGTCTACGAAATATGAGTAAATAACTGCAATGAGTTGAGTGAAAAACTAAGATAACAAATAAAAACGTGGTATCCTCTTGTCTTTTCTTTTGCTGCAGGTCTCAGTCATTCCGGCAGGGGCCATTGAATGCTAGTAGCCGAAGTCAATCGCATACATATGTGAATTCCAGCATTTCAGCCAATCCCCTACTCCCAATTGACACTGGTTTGTATTTATTTTGTTTTTTAATTTTCTTTTTATATAATTTTATTTGTAGTGGTTTTTATGATTTTGAAAAAGAGAGAAAACAAAAAAAAAAAAAAATTAAATTGTTTGAAAAAAATTAAAAATAGTTGAAATTTAAAAATAGTTACAAATATTTTTAGTGTTTTGAGATTAATTTCAATTTGTACATTTTAGCGGATTGGGACTATCGCAATCAATGCAGCGCCTCGATGACGCCTTCTCAGACGAAGAGGGCAGCGGATACCTTGGATCGCCGACACGACAATCCTATCGACCCCATGCGTTCTCAAGTATGTTTTGTATATAATTGTATTCATTAATAATACAGCTATATTTTGTTTTCGAAACGATTTTAATTCCATTTTGCTTCTAGGTCACAGCAGCCCAGGTGGAGATCTATCAGACGAAGAATTATGCACCGGAATCGCCAACCTCGGAGGGGGAACAGCAACTCCACTCGGCAGCGGGTATGGACCAAATGAATTCGAACCGCTCTGTCTCACCTCAGGGTCCACCATCATGGACTTCGCCCAGTCACAGCAGCCAACACAACAGTATGCGCGTCCAAGATCAGGCTCGTGCGCATCAAGGCGATCACAGTTTAGGTGAGTTTTTTTTCAAATTTGCCAAATTGTTAAAGATTTTATTTATAATTTCATATTTAATTAATATACAATTTTATTTATTTAGCTCACTATGCATATGATTTTTTTAGAACTTCAAATTATTTTTTTTAGATAGTGTTTAAAAAAATATTTCGTGATTATCAGCTGAATAAAAAAGCTTATCCTGGAATTATTTACCATTCTCAATTTGAAAAATATCAATTCGAGAAAGGCTACATACGAAACCACCCTGTCTGTTACAGAATTATATAAAATTCCCATATGTTTTCTCTTCCAGACAATCCATACTATAATTTAAAAACAAATTTATACTATTTCGTGTTACTTTACGTTACCGTTTACGTTGTCTTTCTTTGAGTTACGTTATGTGTTAATTTAACTAGTGAATTATTTTCGTTAATAGATCAAATGAAAATAAACAAGTGTTGAATATAATTTGTGCATGAGATCTTAATTTGCAATAGTGAACTTTTTTGTTGCATTCTTCTTGGATTTATTTGAAAATCAAAAAAAAAAAAAAGCATGTACAGCTGCCTTAACATCCAATTATTGACTAAATAACTTGCATTTAATCTGTTTATATCTTTCTACAATCACGACATACGTACATCGTAGGTCTGAGCCACTTGTCCCACTTGTACAGCAGCACCAGCACTCCTCGTCGAGTCTCAGTGGCATCCCAGGCGTATGTCCCTGTGTCGCCGCCGCCGCATCAGCAGCTCATGCACATCAGCAGCACCAGCAACAACAACACCATCACCTCCACCAACACAGTGGGTCTATCAGTGGATCTCAACAGCTCCATGGAATTGGAACTGCAGGAGGACTTGGAGGAGGAGGAGGACTTAGTCGAGGAGGAAGCGGATTCGGACTTGACAACCTCTACCATCAATCGGGAGAATATGGTATTGGCAGTCTCGGCGGTGGCGGATGCCCATCTGCGTCAGCTTCGGTCACAGGAGTCCCAATCGCAAACTGTCACCCCAGTCCATTATAGCAGTACCAATTATTCGATGTCTAAACAGTGCATGCTGAATAATAACAACTCAACCGAAACCGAGACCGATAATATTATCTACACGGACATCAATGACATCGGTCACTACAAGTATCCTGATTTTAACACTATTCCCAAAATGGAGAATAAAATCTCCAATAAAGAAAACTTAAATATCAATGAACGTAACGACATTTATGCGACAGTTAATCGCAAAACTAAATCAAAATCTCGCGAAAAACACCTTAGTGATGAATTTATCGATGAGTCGATAATTCGTTATACACGCGCTAAGCAAATGGGTCTACTTAATGTGGGTCATCAAAATAATTACGATCATGAACGCGACTTTTCAAGTCTCAATTACCAATACCACAATGACTTGAACCATCCATCGGACTCATCGTCCTCGTACTTTGGTACTGGTTTCGGTACAAAACGTTATGTTGCAGCCGAACATACAAAACTAGCGCATTCTGAGAACCATCTTACAGCTTCAATGGACTCGCAGAGTTCTGTTTCAGTAGTTGGTAATGGTGGTATTGCTCGTGGTGGTGTTGTGGCGCGTCATACTCACTCTCTGCCACGCAACTCTGAACTTTCCGGTGTTGATTCGGTTGATTCGTATGATAGTCATTACATTACACATCAATCGGTGGCTAATTTGCAAGGTAGGTCGAATATAACACAAGATTACTTGGCGTACCGCAGCGAGCAAAAACCAAGTACTTCCACCGAGGAACGTAGCAGTGTAGATTCGCCTTTGGATCGTTTTAAAACATCTTCGGAGAAACTTGAATATGAAATGTCTTCGCTGCATTTGTACTCAGCGGCACAGTATAATAAAGAAGAATCATACGAGGAGGAGGGGGAGGGTGAAGAAAATATTTACGATCAAGTAGAAAAGGATACGTGGCTGAAAAGCAGTTCGTGCAAGGATCTATACGATTTCTCTGCATTCTACGAAAGCGACAAATCAAAACCAATGACGGCTTTCGACAAGGAATTCCTTACTTTTCATCGAATTGATTCGCCAGTCACTAGATATGATGATTCGCGTCATTCGATGTATTTTATAAAAAACCATTCAATTGATGCAACTCAAGAATTTTCGCCTCTTCATCACACAAAGGTTTACTCTTCGAGTTATCCTGGTAGTACTTATAATATACAAGATCACCAGCTGAAACGCATATTTGGCCATCATGTGGATTTCACGGGATCACAGGATGACATTTCACATGATAGCTATGAATTGTTGGAAAAGTATGATATCGATTTCTTTGGTGGTAGACGAAAATCAGACGATCGTATGCGTTCTTGTTCTCTAGATTCAGGAAATTACATACCGAGTGATGATGAATCTGTATCAGAACAGCAAAAGTATCGCTCCGCTATGGATGTTAAATGCAAATCTGCGGTAGATATAATGAATGAAATTTGGGATTCTGAGGATCCACGTTACCTACCACGAGAGAAATTGTGCGTAAAGTCGGACGGTAGTTTCTATCAAAAAGTTAAAGAGGCTTTGACACGTACATCTAGTCAAGAAAGTCGCAGTGAGTTTTACGAAACAAAAATCTCACGTAGTTCAGATTCTAGTAAGAAGTCACGTGACAGTCTCTACCATACGGATAGTAAAAAATCTAGGGAAACTACCAAGAGTAAGACCTCTGTTGCTTCTAGTCAAGACTCTAAAGAATCATTAGTGGGAGACGTCCTTACTCGCAATTATGAGATGCCAATGACGACGGGGAAAAAAATAAAACATATGTCTAAAAAGGAGAAGTTTGAACATTTTATTCAATCCAGTCAAGATTCGAAGAGTGATTATTATGATGCTGCCGAAATAGTAGAAAGTGATGGATTATCCAGTCGGCCAAAAGTCAAGAGCCACGACTGCCTGTTGTCCGATACGCATAGTTCGACAGCTAATAGCTCATTCTATGATAGTCGAGACACTTACTCCACATTTCCGAGCAAAAAGTCTCACAAAACTTCCAAAGTGCATTCAATCAGTTTGCAAAATGTTGAAATTGAACGAAATGCAAAATCATTTGGCTCAAAATCTCCTGAGTCAGCCACAACTCCTGTTTCTGGCCAAACACGAGAAGAAAAAGAAGTTCAAACATATGACTCTATTGATAAAACGCCGACTATCAAAAAGAATGACTCTCAGTCAAGTAAAATAATTGCTTTTCGCCGACGGTCAGACAGTGAAAATATATTTAGTTTTGATCAGGATCGCATTGAATGCATTCAGAACTACACCAAAGAATGGGAAAATAATAAAACTACGGAAGAGAAAACCAAAGCAAGTCCAGAGTATCCCCTAACGCCTGAACTTATATCGGAATTCGAAAAACAACAGGCACGCTCTGCCACTCAAATTATTACTCGCAAAGAAGAATTAATAGCCAAGACACATTTTGAGGAATATAATCCGGTACTTGTGCCTCTTAATTATTCACATGCCACTGTAGAACGTACCAAAAGCGATCCAAATTCCTTAGCTAATCGTGCACGTTTGGGTAGTAACTCCAGACGACACGTTTTAATGCATCAAAAGTCAATTGATTTGACACCTGCTGATTCCAGCGACGAAGACTATATATATAGACAAATACCAAGTGCCCCTCCACTTTGCAAGGCACATGGTAACTTTGAGATGCCGAAATGTTATGATGTACCAACTACAGCCGTCGAAATACCTAAGGCAGGTTTCGAAATGCCGAAAAGTTTCTTTAGAGACTACGAAAGACGAGTTTCTAAGATTCTCAAAGAAGATATACCATATGTTTTGCACAAGCGCCATGTGATGAATGGAACATCACCTTTGTCGAACGAGAAGAAACACATTAAACCAAAGAGCCCAAAATCTCCGAAGTCTCCAAAATCTCCAAAGTCGCCAAAATCCGATACGGCTATAGCAAGCGCTTTAATTGCCAAAGAATTTATCCCAAATATATTAGAAAACCTATTAACTGTTGAGAATAAAGAATTTCTCTTTACACAAAATATTGATTTGTCTAAAATAAATCCAGTAACTTTGGAAATAGACAAATCAATTCCAAAGATTGAGCTTTCGTCGCCAAAGCGTGATATCACAAAACAGATGGATCCAACACTACTTGAAAAGCTAAACAAAAAATTAAGTCAGATTGAAAGTGACTCTGCAACAAGTTCACGCACGGAAAGCCTTCAGCAGCAAAAACAAAAACTAGAGCAAAAACAAAATGAACTTATTCAAAGCCTCCGAAAAGAGTTGACAGCTCCAAGTAGAAAAATACCCAAACCACGTGTAATTCAAAAGACTCGTCCATCTAACAAACCGAAAAAAGGTAAAACTCGCATAACATCTTTTTCATCAGACGACGAAAGTCTAGATTCAGACGATGTATTTGGTTCAGCTGAAGCAATACCATCCCGTTTAGAATTCTCGCCGCCTCAATCACGAAAGGAAATCGAACCAATTCTGCGCATAGAACAAAGTAAACTCATTTCTGCTGCTTGGGGACGAGGACAGACAATGAGTTCAACCGAAATTGAAGGCTCGCCACCTCAATGTCGACGACTTGCTGAGCTGGAGAGTCGTTATAATGCACCCAAACTCGATCCGTTATATGCCAATGCAACCGAGTTGCGGCGAATATCAGAGAGGTCAATATCTATTCCATCCTCAGAGGACGAACCTCACGTGCCAGTGCGTCGAATGGACGAATGCACAGGAGATTATCAACGCAACGAAAATATTCCATCACCAATACTCGAACATGCGGAATTTTTCCGCAGCAACGATGATATTTATGAAACATGCCATGAAGTGAAATTATCAGGATCTGATATCGATTACACACTAAAGAAAAATACATCTCCACGTATACATGATGTTCCAAAATCTAAAGTAAAATTAATGGAAGAAATGATTGACTCTACGTTGGTGATGAGATCTAAGGGGCACGCACCAATACTATTTGCACATGCAAGACTAAATCTTTCTGAGGGTTCAGTATCACTGCAACGTCAAAAAGCTACTCTGGAATCGCCGACGACAGAACGACGCACTAAGAGTTTGGATACTCCTGTAATTTCATTACATAAATTACCACCAATGAATGCTTTTTCTTCGAAGGATGATACAGTAGGTTTCGAAGAAGAAGCTGAAATACTTGAAGAGAAAACATTAGAACGAGAAAATGCAGGCCAACAAGAGGAAGAAAGTGTTGACAGCGTGCATTCTTGTGCTGGTTTCATTCCAACACAAGGTGGTAGTTTTAACACAACACATCATGATTCATTTCTTAATACTGTTACTATTGATTCAGAGGAGGTAAATTTATTAAATCAACTAAATTTTATCGAAAAGATAGCTTTACAAGGCGTCAAAATAAAGGATAAGAAAAAGTCAAAAATGAAGTTAAAAAGTGGGGATCATCTAATATTGGACATTCCCAAATATAGATTCACTGATTGGTCACCGTATAGTTCTGCAAATAGTTCAAGAAAAACATCACCTGGTGTTTCTCGTGCTAGTAGTGTTGAAAGTACTGGAAAAGGAAAATTAAAGTTATCTGAGGGATTAAAAATAAAACAAGTTACTTCACGTAGTCGGCCAGAATCCAGACGAACTAGTGCAGAAGATATCAAAACTAAAGATGGAAAGTCTAAAAAATCAAGCCCTAAAGAACGTCCTCGATCGATTGAAACTCGTCGTCTTAGCAAGGACAAAAGCAAGTCACAAGAAGAAACAGATGCAGATATAGCCAAACGTAAGGAGCGCCAACAAAAACTATATGAATCGGCAATGAAACAGACCATAACCATGTTGAGTCCAGTAAAAGATACATTACCACAATTTCCAGCACCAGAAGATAAAATATCTGTCAAAACAGATGGCGATAATATAATTATTGAAACTGAGTTTAAAAGTAAGGCCGAGGATCATGTTTTAATTGCGAAAGCACCGCGAAAGTTAGATACATCTTTAGCGAAATTCAGCAGAAGCTTTGATGAAGTACGTAGTCAAGACAAATTGGATAAAGCAAATCGAAGTTTTGAGGATCGTAATAAATCATTTGAAGAGTCAGAAAAATCAGATGTTCCTGATGATATGTTAATCAAATCACCGAAAAAGATTGCCAAAAGTCAAGAAATAAAACAGAAAATAGAAGGTAACGTTGTAGTGCATAAAAAGATAGACGGGAAATCCAGCAGTTTAGAAAAGCCAGTTGAACATCATTATTTAGAAACAGATGCAAAAGCACGAAGTCTTGATGATAAGGAAAAAGTTACTAAAACGACTCAAGCTGAACCCAAGAAACCAGATGAAAAACCACTCATACGCAGTGCAATTGGAGATCGTCGCATGTTTGCTCATCAGTATAATGTTCATGAAGATATAGATATGCAAGCCGTCATTTCTGAAAGACGTTCTTTGGAAATCCTTAAACGTTCTTTACCATCTGAAGACACAAAGGATAGTATTGATTCCGGTAGTCGTAAACCGTCCACGGCTGATAGTTTAGATTCTTTTGTATCAGTTGATGATAGTCACTCGCCTACATGTAAATCGCCAGTGCCAGCTGTGGAAGGATATCCACATCGAGTACCAACAATAGAGTGTGAAGAGCCATCAATTGAAGAAGATAACTCCAGTGAGTGTCGACATTTAAAGGTGTCGCACATGGACACAAATAGATTAAGTTTAGATCGTAGCAGAAGCGACGAAACTGGTTCTTGGATAACAGTTGAATGTGATGAATTTGTTGGTTCAGATACTTCAGAAAACGAACCTAGGACTTTGGAGCCTGATCGCAATATATTAGAAACACAGGCAACTCTGGAAGATGCTACACCACTAGACTATTCAAATTGTGTAACTCCAACATCTGATTTAAACATTTTGGTAACACCACCTAATAACAGCCCCATGGTTGAGAAATCTGTACTAGAGACTTTTGAAAAATACGCTGAGCATTCTGAAGCGCGAAGGAATCATAGTTTAGAGAAACAAAGCGAAAAATCAAAAAGTTCTGACTCGTGGACTAGCGGTGAGAAAGATGTAAGTCCTAATCGTGGGGAACGTCATCAGGACTGGAGTTTGTCAGTTAGTGGTGGAAAAGAAAAAAGTTCTATTGATGAAGAGTCCAGTGTGAGTTGTTCCATTGCCCGTCCTCTAGGCATATCCCAAGATTTTGGCGATATTGAGGAAAGAAAGTGTTTGGAGCTAAGACAAAAAATGATGAAACTGGATATGTCAAATGTTTCTAAGACAGAAGTATCAGATTCTTGTACAGACCTAACAAATGTCCCCACTTTTGTAGAACCCAAGATAGTTATTAAGAAACCAACAACACCTACTTTGGAAAAACAGAGTCCAATTGATTTAGGTGTGAGCACAGAATCTTATCTAGATCCAATTGAGGAGAAAATTGCCAAACTATTACAGCGAAATGAAGACAGCGAATCAAATAGCTCTAATGGATCAAAAAAACCGCCCAAGATTGAAAAGCCAGCCCGTACTGGCAAGAGATTGGGATTGACAACTACGAATGGCTCCGACAAACCAGGAAAATCTGGTAGTAGTTCACAAGAATCAAAATCAAGTTTTGACTCAAAGGGTTCACTAAGTGTAGAATCACGTGGGTCATTTGAAACAGAAAGCAGCTCAGGATCAATGGGTGCTGCACAACGTCGTGGAGAATTGACACAAAAGGAACTACAGTCGACATGGAAACCATTTCCAATTGAAAGTTCTGGAAGTTCAAGCACCGAGGATCCATGGCATAATATAGATAACGATGGTTATGAACGCTATGATGTCAATAATCCATTACGAGACTCTTCCGATAGCGATTTTAAAGAAGTTTCGCCAGAAGATCAAAAAGAGAGCGATACTAGCTTTCAAGATGAATTAAACGATTTCCCAGCGACATTTGGCTATCCATCAATGACGAGTTCCTTAGGTGGGATTGGCGTTAATCCTACTGATATAATCGGATATAGCACTGGTTTCACATTGGGAAGGACACTTTCCAGAATATCAGAACGAAGCACTGCTTCAGAGAAATCAAGTATGGAAGATGATGTGAGTAAAGCTTCAACGCACTCTGTTAGTATGCGCGATGAATCAGTTGGTTCAACAGATCACCAACCTAGTCTTAGTTCGGACTCACGTAGTAATACCAATCTTGCTTACATTTCTGATGCTGATCGCCGAACTTCTGCGGAAATGCCTGAAATTCCTTGTGATTCTGCTACAGGGGACCGCTTAACTAGTATTTGCAGTTTTAACGAACCAAAGTCGCCGACTGTTGTTACAGGTCGATTTTCTGTAACACAAGTGGTTGAGCAAGAAGGCGAAGATATAGATAGACATACTCTCATGTGTCTTTCTAATGCTGGAAGCCAGGATTCTGAGGATTGGCCTTTACCAGAAATTCCATTTGACCATGTACCTATTAAACAACCAGTTGAGTTATACGTTATGCCCGATTTGGATAAACCAGTTCCAAAAACATTTTGCTGGAAAGCCAGCATGTCATTTCAATCACAAGATTCACAAGACTGGCCATCACCGCCGTCTAGTGCTATGGATCATCCAATTGTGGTAGAGGATATTGAGACATACTATGCCACAGAAGTACAAAATGCAGATCAGGTTATGATAGAATCATTTACGACGACAGATTACACGGAAGAAGAGGAGATGCTCTCCCGATGTGAGGATAAACTATCGAATGAAGAATACTCACCTAGCCCACCGGAGGCTGCTAAAATTTTACCCTATGAAGACACGGCATATCTTATGTCTTCGGCTTTTGAAGATCAAGCATTTGGTGGTGAAGAGGTAACCTACGATACACCAACATGCTTGAGCTCTACATTAAGCGCGGCTTCTTGTCTATCTTCGTCATTCAATGTAACATGTTCTTCATCACCTAAGTCACATCAAGGAAACTCATTGGTAAGAGATAATTCCAGTACCGAATCGGTTATAATATCACAACCAACACGTTCACCGGCGACACGTAGTCCGATTTCAGAGGATGAGTTATTCTCAAATGACGACGTTTTTATGCCTGGGACCGTTAAAATGCAATTGTCTCCGGACGAAAGTCGTACTACTGAATATCTACGCAAACTTTCAAGGGGTTCAAATAACTCAGACACATCTATTGATGATATACTATCTACATCAGGCGGAACATTCATGGATGATCAAACAACAGTTCGACGTAATTATGAATCACGTTTGAGTACGGGTTCATGTAAGAAATGTAGTCATTCAAGCCATTCAGAGGAGGAAACCAGTTCACTGGGTACGGATTTAGACGGCACAGTTCGCATGGGTCTACAACAAAAGAAATGTACACACAGCTCTCACTCGGAAGATACATCTATTGGGCTCAGTATTTCTGAGTGGTCTACTGGTACAAATACAGTTCGTCAGTACGCCAATCTTTCTGGGTCTGATAGCTTATCAGCTGTATCAACTCATTCTTGCGCGAAGAGTGAAAAATCCAATCACACTAAATCGAGCATGAGCTCGATCAACAAATCGGCAGAAAGTTTAAATGAGCAAAGTGGAAGTTACTCAAATAAATTTTCTGGTGATAACGGATCCTCAGATGGCCTACGATATGATATACTCTCAAATTCGGAGACTGATAAAATGTCTGAAACTACATCGGCTACTAAGAGTGATGATACAACTTTGACTCTAACTGAAATGGCGCATACTATAACTGAGTGGTCGACCTCTAGCAGTCGCACATTAGTTGCAACAACTCCATGTGATTCAATTCTTGGTGGAGATCAGCGGGGAAATAGACGCGGCAGCATTATTGACTATGTGCCATTGAAACAACCTCGCACAGGTGCCAAGCATTCACCTCCTGAAGAGAAACTTGGCTCTTTGCCGCAGATTCATCGAAAAAATGGAAGTAACGGAAGTAATCGCACTAGCAACGAAGAATTGTCGTTAAGAACATCTCCTCCAAAGAATGGAGAAAACGGCAGACAGGCTCTACCGTCACGCTTTAGTGGTCTAGAGGATGAAAACGGAGGAGCTGCGCGAAAACGTCGTTCATTAGAAATGATGTCGAGACTTTATCAAAGCCAGGAGATCGCGTCTGAAAGCGAATCCTCTTTTGTTGAGCGACTATATGCACCTAGTGAGAAATTTGCTGAACGCTACCAGAGTCAAGAGTTTGTGCCACTGCATCTACAAGCACAGTCCCATCAAGCTTCAGAAATGGCGTCAGCAAAACCACATGCACAAGTTGCACCAGCAACCAAGCCACAACCACCTTTGAAACCAAAGCCGAAAGTTACACGACCAGTTATGCAAGCCCTATTGAAACACATGCAGGCAGCTTCAAAAGCTGAACAAACAGAAGATGAGGTTAACAAAGTAACTACGGCACCAGAAGCGATTACCACAGTTGAGTCTGTGGTAAATAGTTCTATAGTAAGTGAGCCCAAAATGGAGCACATCCCTGCAGCATTATTAGAACAAACACCATTGAAGTCATTGACCAAACATCACAGTTACGATGACAAGACGCTCTCGAAATCCCAAATACGAGAGTACAAAACGAATAAATTACGACAATCGAACTCATTTCATGAGCATTTGCTTTCATCATCGCAACAGTCATCGCAGGAATCTGTACCACGAATTGATGAAGAATCGTCAATGTGCGGTGGAGGTGCAAGTGGCACCTCATCTGCAACAACAACAACGACCACAATTTACAGCGAAAATACAACGAGTACCGAAACATCATCGCCAATGTTGCCACATCGTCCTGACAAGCTAATTAAATGTTCCCCCTACTATTCGAGCAGTCTTAGCTCCGAATCACCGCCAAATCAACTTATTCAAAAGCCACCACGAAAGACTTCACTCACACGATCCAACATAATAAAAAGTCCGCCAAGCGGTAACGATACAGATAGTTCCATGGATATTCGAGCACAGGACTCGAAATTGCGTAGTCGTGGTTACCGCAAGAGACGCCAAGTGACTACCAAGCGCATGCGATCTGCAGAACGTACACTGGTCGAACAAGAGAGTTCCGAGTGTTCGGAGGGTTATCTGCCGGAGATTGATTCGTATAGTTCCGATCCATCTTTTCGACCGGAAGATCAATATTTAGAATTTGACGAAGAGCTCGAACATGAACAGGAAACAGATGAATACGAGGATTATCCACACTTCGGATCCGGCTATGCGTCGGCCACAAATAAATTCGAAAGCCTCGACATGTCGGACAATGTCGACGAGATGGGTTTTCCCAAATACGATCGATTAAGTCACATTACGAATCCAATGTATCAACAACAAATGTCATATGCCACGCCATTGCCTAGCATTGCCAAACCGGCGCCAGCCAATCATCCAATGCCACCAACTTCGGGGCAACCAGTGAAACCAGCACGTACCAAGAAACGACAGCTAAAGCGTGAGGAATCGATTGCAGGTGCTGGCAGTTCAAGTGGTCAATATCATGGACGTACCTATTGTCATCCGGAAGAGAGTGAGGTTGAGTCAAAGGGAGGACTCTCCGATGATATGGCTAATTCTAGCGAGGATAGTAGCAGCTTTATGCGTGCCACAGGCACCATACGTCGTTGCTCTGGAGCATTTCGACAGGCAGCAGTTCAACCACTACCACCACCACCACTAACCGATACAGCCGATCTGGACTTGCCATATCCCGATTTTCTGTCTGACTATGAAAACGAACCTTTTGAATATGAACGTTTTGCGTGTGGGCTGGATATACGTGTCGATCCGCCACCGAAATTCAACGATTCCGAAGAGTTGAGTGATCAGTAAATGTCGACAGTTAGTAACTTTGTTTTTTTTTTTTAATAAGTGTTTTGAGCCTCACGACACACCACGCTTGTATCACACCAAAACCAATCATATACTTTTTTAAAATTCATCTATTTTAATTGAGACTGAAACTTTCTCCTAACAGAAAATACACGTTCCACTTTAAGAAAAAAATCTTCGGAATTTCCGCGAAAAAAACCAATAATTTAAAAAAAAAAAAATAAATCAAAATCATGAAACTTGTAGAAATGCGTGTCAAATCAACTGGTTGAGTAGTTCTCGCAAATATTATAACAGTTAACAATAATATTTGTCATTTATGCACTGTTTATTCATGGAATAATTAATAATAACATTATAATCAAGAAGAAACAAAACTCATTTAAAACAATTTAGAAGAACTTAGATAAAAACCTAACAGAATTAAGCGTAATATTCCGAATATTAAACCAATTTCTGAATTATAACATAAAATATATATATATATATATAAAATATATATAATATTACAAAAAAAATAATAATCAGTTTAATTAATATATATGGTTAAAGTAAAAATAATCCAACTGAACAACTATGTATTTTTCATATAATAATATATGTTTTCGAATGCAGTTAATCGTGCAGTTAACGGATATGTTAATGTAGTTACTGTAAACACATATTGTTTGAAAGCACGTTCCTGAGAAAGATAATAGGCGAACAATAAAACACCATAAGTTAAAAACAATAATAGTACTCACGATACCAACAAAATGTGTATGTTTGCATTAAACTAGTTAAATATATACTTTGTGGTTTTAAGTATTTTATTATTTAGACAAAAAAAAAAACAATTTGAAGTATTTTAAAAGTGTTATAATTGTTTAGAGTAATTATAATTCATTGTTTATCATTTTTACACAGTATTATGTAGTTTATAAGCATACATTTTAAGAATGTGCCAAAAGCATTTACTAAATCTTAACACAAAATTTTAATCAAAATATAAACAAAAAAAAATTATTAAATTTAAAGTCAACAGAAAAGTATAATGAACAATATTCGAAATGTTAGAGGCCAAAAGAGAAACAGTCAAAAGACAGACAACTGTATGAAGTTATATTAGTCGTAGTATTATGTGCCAAGTAAATTAAATATTAGTAAAATTATATACAATCGCTGAAAACACACACAGACTGTGCGTGCGGGTTGTCGTTATGCCCGATTTACATGATAACGTCACTGACATGCCAAAGGGCCGAATGTGCATTTTTAAAAATGTCGGAAATCAAATTATAAAGTTTGAATTATTTTAAAAATTAGTAAACATTTTTAATTTTTTTTTTGTTATTTTTATTTGATTTGATTGATTTGGACATTTTATGTGGCTATATCCTGTCCTAAACGCAAATATTTTTGTTTATTTGCCATAACTTTTGATGGGTTTAAGATCAAATAGTGATGTCAAGGCATTAATTGTTTCTTTTTAAAGCACTCATCAATTGGCATTATTATTTAAAAATAATTTGCCAAAAAAAAAATTACCAATAACAACATTTCAAAAAACTGTTTTAAAATAATGATGCCAATCGATAGGTCCGTTAAAAACAAACACTTAATGCTTTTACATAGCTATTTTATCCTGTACCAATAACAAGTTATCGCTTGCAAATAGTAAATTCGAAAAAATGAAAATCTTGTCATGCCAAAGGGGCGAATCGTTTATTTTTTCTGTCATAACTTTTTAGTGGAACAAGATAAAATAGTGGTGTAAAGCAATTAATTGTTTGTTTTTAAAGCACGTATCGATTTGCATTACTATTTAATAATAGTTTTAGAAGTTTTTGTGTTATTAGCAAGACAAATATTTTTAATTATTGATGCCAATCGATAGCTGCTTTTAAAACAAACAATTCATGCCTTTACACCACTTTTTTTATCTTGTACCAGTAAAAAGTTATGGAAAAATAACGAAAAGATTCGCCCTTTTGGCATGACACGATTTTTAAATTCGCCTTTTGCGTCTAGAAATATCTCACAAAACCACACACGATTTTTGCACAATATACTTGAAGAAAAACTACATGCAAAAATGTATAAAAAGTCAAAAATTACACATTCGCCCCTTTGGCATGATAGTGAAATACACCGTATCTGTGAATTACTCCTTTTGTGAAATACACCGTATCGCCTAGGGTTGCATTTTTTCAATAATTCATGTAATTATAGCAATTTTAGAAAAAGGCGATACAGTGTATTTCATGTAAATGGGGCATTACTAGGGGTTCGAATTCTGTAACCTTTTGACAATATTATAATTCTCGGTCTAAAAAGAAAAACTCCGAAATCCCGGTATTAGTACCAAAATAGAGGTTTGTGTAAACGATTAAATTTACAATTGCTTTTATGATTAACGGCGCCGCAAACTAAAAGGGAATTTTCTTAAAATTTAATTTCAATGCACACTTCTCGTTGGTATTAATATTGTTTCAGTATTTTCGAGAATTTATTTTTATTTGTCAAATTGAAATGTACCGGTATTTTCGGTACTGAATCGAAATCCCGGGATTTTCGATTACCTAGATTGCAGGCCCTACTGTTTACACTCTCAAACTGATCTGTTTGTGTCAAAGTTAAATGTGCTCCTGTTAAGTTTATCCCATTATAATGATCTAAGAAGTATTACCCCAGAGCAGTATTACCAAAAAAAGTCACTTTTTTATTTCTACAACTAGATGTACATTAATTTTAAGTCAAACATTAAAAAACATTCAAAATTTTAGTACTACCTATAATAAAAAGTAGGTAGATTATATCTATGTTCTAGCATTAAAGCATTTGTTTAAATACCACAAAAATTGTTGATAATAATTTATGTCAAAATTTTAATTAGTTGCCCTCTTGAGGCATCCTATCAACATTTAATTAAAATATTAATCAAAATTTTAAACACAGATTAAACTAATTTAAGGTTTTAGCTATATTTTGGTGTAGTTTTTGTATTATTAATATTACCAACAACAAAAATGTATCAATTAAAATAGAGTATTAAAAATTTAAAATTTTAACTAATATTATAAACATCAGTTTCAACACAAAATTTATTCATTTTTACTGTAATAACTTCTTATGCAATTTTATTGATAGAAAATGTTATAAATACAAAAACACAAAAAATTATATATATAAAAATTAAAAAAAAAAATCGTTAAAAAGTATTTAAAATTATATATGCTATATATGATATAAGATTCAACTTTCAAAACAAACAAACAAAAAAAAAGAATGATGTGTTATTTAAAAAGAAATTTGAAATACTTCATAAAATTATTAAACATCATACGTAAAAAAACACACACACAACACTAATAAAACAATTTCAGAAAAAGTCAATAAAATTCTTAATCCAAATAAATATGGGCGTTGTTTTATTTAAGCATTATTTCTTTATTGGCTTATTTAAAAGTATATTAAATTTAATAACAGTACTTTTCTAGCGAGCAATGACAATTGTTATCAATTACAATTGTTATCAATATCAATTGTTACAAATGACAATTGATTCAGACTTTTACGTCAATAAACATTAAAAGAAAATTAACAGAATTCGAAATTGTCACAAAGCACGCTATTGTGACCGATTTGAATTTGCCAGAATAGGGCTATAAGTCAACCACTTAATAATAGTGCACCAAATCTTCGTAGTTAGAATGGAATTTGGATATCCGTTTAAAACCGTTTCATTATAATTACCGAAAATTAACTAAAACCGTTGTACAAATACCAAAAATGTATTTCAAACAAAAAAAAATATATAACTATTTCTAGTTTTATCCTTCGAAGTTGGTTCGAATAATGTAATATTTTAGTCTAATCGCCACATCTTACAAAAGCCTACACTTTTCAAATTGTTTACGAAAATGGCACTATTTTCCGAACTACTATAAGAAGCATAAGTGCAGTTTCCCCATGAAAACAATCACAAGTTTATTATATCAAAAGAAGCATATAACACTACACAACAGCCATTCTGCGCAGCAGTCAAAGTTATTTTTGTATTATGTAAAATGACGCCCTTATTCCGAAAATATGGTTTAAAAATGTTTCTTTGGATAGGTTTACAAAATATGGCCCAATAACTTTTGGACCGAGCTTTTATAAAGGTGGTCGCATATATTTGCAAATATCTCGCGTTCTAAATGAAAGTTAATTAAATATCAAATAAACATTTCTTAGAACATTTTTAAATTGGTTCATTAGTTAAAGAGAACTCGAAAGGAGAACTTGAAAAAACATTTTTTTTTCAACAAAAATTTAAGAAAAAATTCTTTTAAAAAAATGGAAAAAAAACGAGAAAGTAGATGATACACAAATTTTAATTTTTCAAAATTAGTTCACACTCTTTCGTAGAAATTGTGCTATAAATGACAAAAATGTATGGGTAACATTTGAGGATAAAAAAAAGTTATATGAAAGCAATATAATTGAGTGCTATACAAATAGGCATAAAAATAAAAAATAAAAAATGTGTGCGGATCACGATTATTTTTTGAGCACCTATTGATAGATGATTGCATGTAATCAATTTTAAATTTTATAACTTTATCTTTAATACTTAACGAGATATGTGATCCTAAAATGTAAACCCATATTTCGTAGTGGATGTAGTAGATTACGTTGACTAAATCGACTCATTTTCGAACTTTGAATTACTATTCTACTAAAATATATTGAAAATAAATTTAACATCATTCGGAATAGCAGTTTTAAATTTATCGTGTATAGGCGGACAGACACACGCTCATATCTAAATCGACTCGGAAAGAGATGTTGAACAAGAAAATATATACTTTTTCATACCAATCTAATAAGAGGCGCTAAAATATCCTCACATATATTTTATAACATGCAACCCATGGGTATAAACATATTATGCGATTTTTTGTAGTTAATACCCAATTGTAATGCTTTCACATGATTTTTTCGTATCGTAAACGTATCCATAGATTTCTTTTATTTTTACATCATTTTCTTTAAAAATGTACAGGCTAATTTTGCAATATTACAAACTGTGCATCATCTTGCGTTTTCAATTTTTAGCCATTTTTTAAATGCACTTTTTAATAAAATTTTGGTCGACAAAATTTACATTCTTCGAGTTCTTCTGTAGAGTTTTCTTAAACCAGTAAACAAATTCCAAACTATTGTAAGAAATGTTTATTGAATATTTAATTATCTTTCAGTCGATATAACAATTGCGTTTATGGGTTTTATTAAACGCGAAATATTTACAAATATATGTGACCACCTTTTTGAAAGCTCAGTACAAAAGTTATTGCCCGAAATCTCGTAAACCTATCCGTACAAATTTTTTTAATTCATATATTCAAATTCTGCGAGTCATTTCCAATAATACAAAGATAATGGAATTTACTGCGCAAACTTTTTTTCTCATTTTGTTGTGTAGTGTAATTATTTTAGTCACGAAAGGAAACACATTATTATTCTCTGCACGAAATGGAGCATAATTTTTTTTTTAACAAGAAAAGAAACACGTTTATATTTCCCTACGATTAAAAACACTTGTATCGTTTCGCCCAGAATAAAAGCATATTTATTATATCAATGGTTGAAGTATCTACAGGGCTCTAATCACGTATGACGATAATCGTCTAACGATATCGTTTAGACGATAATCTTACTTAAACAAAAACGATAGCGTTTTGTGACTATCGTTTCAACGACGACCGTTTTTACGTTACGTAATGAGAGCCCAGGTTAGTTCATCTACACAGATTTTTGGCACACCGAATGCTGAGAATGTCACGAAGAAAAATTTAAAAATACAAAAATTTATTGTCATTTTAAACATTATTTTCAGGTTAAGAAAGAAAACAGTGTGTTTCGCATTTGAATTTCGCGGATTTATAAAAATTTCACTGCACCAATTCACTTCAGCACTTTTTCTTTTATGTTTTCTTCTGGAGCCATAGATATTTCAAAAATTAGGAATTTATTTAGTTTTATTTATTTTAAAATTTTAATCTAACTGCGTCATTAGACACACAGAAAAAATATGTACGTCATATTGATGAATTCCGTTTTTCAAACCATGATTCATTGTATTAAAGAACCATTCATAATATTAATGATTAATGACATCAATGTTATGAATGCGGTATTAAATATGATGAATGCTTGGTAACTGTTGAAAAAGTGTTCTTCAATATGATGAACTGTATGTGAAGAATACGTTTCATCATATTAATGAACAAAAACATAAAATACAACATATTTTATTTTATATTGAAGAATGCTGTTCATTAAACCAAATTTCACTCAAAATATTTATTTTTCGTTCATTTGTTGCCGTACTTCTCAGTTTTCAAGTATATTATTTCTTATGCAATGCTTGCTCGACATGCACAAATTAGTAAAATGTTTTATAACATATTTATTTATAATTACAACCTTTAATTAATAAATAGTTATATTTATAAAAAATATAATTAAAACAAATTTTTGTTTGAAACAATTTTTTTGAAGTATTTTTTTACGGTAAATTTTTTTTTCGAATTTTTTTTCTGTTAATTTTTAAATAAAATTTTCTAAAAAAAAACTTTTTTTTTTGAAAAAGTCGTAAAAAATATTATATTAATAAATATCTTTGAAGTTTAATTTCGAAAATTTTTCAAATAATTTTTTTTTTCGAAAATTTTTTTATTTTCATTTTTTTTTTTTATTATTTAAATAAATTTTTTATAACACTTTTCGAATTATATTAAAAAAAATATATATAATGAATGTATTCATCATTATTAATTTAATGAACGGTGGTATCAATATAATGAATCTGGTAGTTAGTCAAAAAATTCATAATGTTTATGAATAAATTCATCAATTGATGATTTTTTTTCTTCTGTACAGTTTGCTTCTTTAGGAATTGGACATTTTTTGGATTTTTTTTTATTTGGATTTGGCCAAAATCAAACTGCGTCATTGGGCATTTTTTTTTAAATTTTGTTCGATTGGGATTAGGGAAATTTCAACTACGATATTTGAATATTTTTTTGTTGGAATAAATAGAAATAGTTTTATCCAAATACGTTACATTGACGCAACTAGAAATGAATCTATGCCCATTCATAAATGTTCGAATGACGTTATTGAAAAACAAATCATCAGTGAAAAATCAATAATTTTAATTATATTACACTCTGACCTCCATTAACATCATGTTGTAACTTCTTACGCACAAAACTGTCTATTGCGATATCTATATCGAAAGCTTCTATTCGTGGCGAAATTAAATAAAAGTGTTTTTGTTCGTAGATAAAATATAAAACTGTTTCTATTCGAGGAAAAGATAAAACTACACTGAGGAGAAAAAGTAATAAAATTAAATAAAAAAGTAATAAATTCAAATACTTTTCGACACGTTTTTCACCCGTAGTCTTTTGTATTTAAATTAAATACTTTTTATTTAAACTTGATGTAAATACTTTTTATTCTAATTTAAACGTACGTAATAAAATTAGAATAAAAAGTATTTACTTTTTTCGAAATTTTTAATAAAATTAAATACTTTTTTATTTATTTTGAAATTAAATACGCACGTTATATTTTTTGTATGGAGTATTACGTTTTTTATTACAAAAGTATTTATCAAATTTCAATAAATTTTATTACGTCACTTTTTTCTTAGTGTATGCTTCGTGAAGAAAATCAGATTTTTTTCGTGATTAAATTATTTAAATGCTTTAATATATATCATGATTTTTTTTTAAGAAGTATGTATTAGATATATTAATTTTGTTTAAAAATTTAACTTTTTTATTTTTTTCATTTTTTTTATTTTTTACACGACCAACAGAAGTTTACCATGGCATCAACGGCAACATGTCGCTGGATAGACGCGGCGAAGTGCTGACGCCACCCAATCGTTACGATCTGACTTTGGGCTCTGATAAGTCGTCGTCGTTGTCGCGTTCCGAGGCGGGCACATACGATGTTATACAGGCCGAAATACAACATGCCAAGCGGCAGGAATTGGCCACCGGAGTAGCAGCTAACAACAATAACAACAATGGACCAAGTTCAGCCTCGAGTGCACCTGATGTCGATGGCGATGGCAAAAAGAGGGTAAGAGTTTAAAATAAACACTAAATGAAAAATATTTTGTTACAATACTGCGCGCACTACTTAGAAATGGCCCACCGAGAAATCCTATTACCTGGCCAAAGAGCTGTTGATGACCGAGCGCACCTACAAAAAGGATCTGGACATTTTGAATACCGCATTTCGACAGGAGCTCTCCGTTGAGGATGTCGAGAATTTACAGCCACTCTTCGAAATGTTGGACTCGTTGGCGCAGCATCACAATGTATTTTTGCGCGACATCGAACATCGCATGGTGCTGTGGGAGGGTCGTGGCACACACGACACGCATCGCATTGGCGACGTCATGATGAAGAACATGGCTGCGTTGCCCATCTACGATGAGTACGTGCAGTCGCACATTGAGATCTTGCACTGTCTGAACGAGATGTTCGAGACGGACAATCATTTTCAGCAGATCTACAAGGATTTCGAACAGCAAAAGATTTGCTATCTGCCGGTGGGCGAATTGCTGTTGAAGCCGCTCGATCGTATGCTGCACTATCAGCTGTTGCTGGAGCGTAAGTTGTATTTTGTAATAGTAGTCTACGTTTTGCCTTGCTGATACTCAACGAACTTTTGCAGGTCTTTGCGACTTTTACACCGAAGAACACACTGACTATGCCGACTGTCAGGCTGTCTACCACATACTGATACGCACCACCAAACAGATACGCGAACAGCTGCCCGAATCGGCGAATTTTGTGCAGTTGTGCGAGCTGCAGCGCGACATCAGCGGCTTCGACAAACTGGTGCAGAATCAACGTCGCCTCATACGGCAGGGTTGTCTGCTAAAACATTCCAAACGCGGCCTGCAACAGCGCATGTTCTTTCTGTTCTCCGACATTCTGATCTACGGCAGCAAGTCGCCCATCGATCAGTCATTCCGTATACTGGGTCATGTGCCTGTGCGTTCGATGCTCACAGAGAATGCGGAACATAATACATTCTCGATATTCGGTGGCCACAGTGCGATCACTGTGAGTGCGGGCACGACGGCGGAGAAGACGCTGTGGCTGGCTGAGTTGTCGAAGGCCGCAGCGGACATCAAGAGCAAGCCGCCGACGCAGCTGACTTTGACGTCGTTGAAGAATTGCAGTGAGTATTTTTATTTTGTATACTTTTTTTATTTTAGGGTACTACGCAACAAACATCGCAACCATGGACATCTCATACATCAACTCTATATAATTCGTGGTTGTTGTTAGGTTGTTAGGTTGTTAGATTGTGAGAAAATCTTTATCGAATTTTTAGCTCATTTTCAGCTACTTTTTAGAATAAAAAAATATAGTTCCTTATTCAACTAGTTTTCCAAACAAACTGTTAACGCAATTTTTCTTTTTATTGTCAAGACTAATTACACTATACCACAAAATACTAATACTCCGATGTGTTTTTAAGATAATTGAATCCAAAGTGGATTTTTTTTTTGATTTGTTTAGACTATTTTTGGGTGAAATTTTTAGCATTTCAAAACTAATGATAAATAAGTAAATTAATTATGATTATGCAGAGCATACTTCAAACTAACGTTGGAAATTACTAAAATTTTTTACGTCGGTTCTAATTTTTTTAACAGTGCATATTTTTTGAAAAGTAGATTAATTAGAGAAAAGTTACTAAATTTGATATTTAGTTTGGACAATGAACTGAAAACTTATAAATCATTTTCTTTTTTATCATTAGATCCTAAGTGCTAAAAAATAATGTTAAAAATTTGTAAAAAAATTCAAAATTTTTCGAGTTTGAATCTATTTCATTTAAAAACGACTTCTAATATTTGTATTTATTAGTATACCAAAATTAGTCTTGACAATTATGAAAACAATTGCATTTAAAGTTTTTGTAAAACTATTTTTCAAGAGTACTATATTTTTTTTATTCGAAGTAGTGGCTGAAAAGGGTTTAAAATTACTATTGCAATTTTCTCAAAAAACGTACCGTACTAAGAAAAAAACTGAGTATGCAGTCAAAAACAGCACAAGCGAATTATATAGAATTGATATATGAGCTGTTCATGAAACAAATTATAGCATTTTAAATATTTTTATAACTTTAAATCAAATTTCTATTGTATTTTTAATTTTTATTATGCATATTTTTTTATTTTTTTTATTGTATTCTTTTTTTTAATATTTTTTTAATTTTATTATTTATTTTTATTATACATTTTTTATTTATTTTATTTTTTTATATATTTTTAATTTTATTATTTATTTTTATTATACATTTTTTATTTTAAATTTTTATTGTTGTATATTTTATTTTTTGAAATAATTTAACTATTATTTTTTATTGAATTTTTAAACATTTTAATATTTTTGTATATATTTTATATTTTTATTATTTTGTGTATATTTTTATTTGCTTTGAGATTTTTAAGTTTTTCGATCGTTACTTTTTACTTTTGCGTCTACTTTTCGAATCTTTCCTTTATAAATATATCTTAAAATTGAATTTTATGACTGGCAAGAAAAGAAAGATGCAACATCACCTTGTAAGTAAATCTCCAATGACACTTAATATGGCATTTGCATCTAAAACAAACAAAATTTAATTAAAAATTAATTTTTATTATTAATATTTAACTTTTCTTTACTTCCCAAGGCTCCTCCGAGGAAGGTCTCGACCTGTGCGGCCTCTCCAACGGCAACACCAGCAACGGCGGCCCTCTGCCGTCCGCCCAAAACAAAACACCGCCGTCGCGCAGCAACACCGCGCTCCACGTTTGCTGGCATCGTGGCGCCACCGTTGGCTTAGGCGATCACCTCATCGGCGCTGAGAATCAATTGTCTGGCTATTTGCTGCGCAAGTTTAAGAACAGCTCCGGCTGGCAAAAACTCTGGGTCGTCTTCACGTCCTTCTGTCTCTACTTTTATAAGAGTTATCAGGATGAGTTTGCGCTGGCCAGTTTGCCGCTCTTGGGCTACACTGTCGGTCCGCCCGGACATCAGGACGCAGTGCAGAAGGAGTTTGTTTTTAAGTTGTCGTTTAAGAATCACGTGTATTTCTTTCGCGCCGAAAGCCTGCATACTTACAATAGGTAAATGTTGAAAATTGAAGCATATATTTTACAAATGTTCAATCGTTGTTTTATTTATAGATGGCTTGAGGTTTTGCGCAGCACCACACAGACGCAGGATTTCAAAAACATTCATATCGGCCATTAAAATTCATTTAAACTTCTTTTGTTTACTGTGCAATGCAGCTATTAACCAGCAATTCAATCAAGCGTTTTGAAAGTGCCTTTTAGTATTTTCTATTATATTTTAAATATTTAACACAACTAGTTTTAATTCATTTATACAATATCTATATGTTTTCCAATTTCTTAATGTAATAATTGACTATATAATGTATTCGTGTCTATTACTTTTGTTATACTTTTGACACATTATGCTGTTCTATTTACAAAAATAAAAATAAAGGAAATTATGTATTTGTTATAAGAGTCACTGTAGTTGAGCAGCGCTTTATATAGTTGTTGTAAATATATATAAAATTTGAAAATTTATTATTTTTTTTTTTAAATATTTTCTCATAAGTATTATTTTCTTTGAATGAATACACAAATTATGAAAACGCATTTATACCGAAAAAAAGGCAGTTATAAAAATTATATGATATATGTGTATTTTTAAGACATATTTCTACTAAACATATTTTTTATATATACTACTCTATTGTAATCATTAGTTTCAAACATCTTATTAATAAATTAATAAGTTTTATAAATCAACAAACAATTAATACCAAAACTTAAATTAGTTTCATTTCAGTAGAATGTTACCAGTAGAATTTTCTATCGGCAATAGACGGAATAGTTTTTTCTAGGTACAAGACAATTGAAGAGATTTCTTCGAGTTGTAAATGAGAATTGCAAAAATGGCAGTGTTTGAATCAAACATTGCACAAAGCCTAAAAGTTACCAGTGGAATTAGTATTTGTCCACAAACAAAGGGAAATATACTTAACCCTTTCAGTAAATATTTTTTATTTTAAACATTCTAAAAGTTTTTGGTTGGCATCACTTTGATCCAAATAATACAAATTCGCTTTAAGTTTAAAAAAAAATGTATATTTTTTGGTGTTTTTTTGGAATGTAATTATGGTTAAAAATAGTGTGATTTTTTAAATTTAAACAACAATTATAATGAATCCATTCAAAACTGTATACACTATTATTTAATAAAAAATAAATACACAAGTATAAATTATCATAAATTCTAAATATAATAAATATTAAAAATGGCTTAACACCGGAATAGGCAACTTGTTATATTTTGCCCAAAATATCACCTCACAGTTCGTAAGTATATCTCTTTATCAACTAAATTTATTTACCAACATATAATAGATATCATAAACTATTAGTTAACTTATTTCTGTCTAAATATTATTGCAGAGTATTTAAAAAATGTCTTTGAACAGCTGTTACCATATGGTAACAAATTACTGAAAGAGTTGAAAAATCACATCAGCTTCCCAAGCAACCACGGCTCGACAATTGCCACAAACTATTGTGGCATATGTGTACCTTTTAAGTTACCTCTGACACCAGTGTTGCAAAATAATAATATGTAGTCCCAAAGAGGTGACTATTTGACATGTATGGAACATACGCAATAATATGTCGCAATGCTGTGATATATAAGTCATTCATTCTGATAATGGAACATATACAATAAAGGGCGGAGTTAACTTTGTTGCTATTAGGTGACAAAAAGTGGAAAATTATTATATGGATTATGTTCCTAATTGTAACATAATTATATATAATGCAGCTAATTAACTTTAAAATTTAATAAATGTATATTATTATACATGACTAAGGACTGCGTCGAATAAAATTGTCCGTTACATATCTTCCCATAATGTGCTATTGCAAGATTCAAATTAAAAAAAATTGATCATAGTAGCTCTGAATTAAATGGCAGAAAATAATTTGTGTCAGTTATAGTCAATACAAAATTTATTTAACGCGAAAATGGCAAACGAAGTGGAAGTGCGAGAAAATATAATTAAAATTTTTCAAAAACAACCTAGTTGGTCTTTTAAAAAAATTGCCAAGGAGGTAGGGGCTAATCCTAAGACCATTTCTCGCGTTATCAACCGCTTTAAGGAAGACCTGAGTATTGATCGGAAGAAAGGTTCTGGTAAAAAAAAAGCCCACATGATCGTGGAAAGTCGAAGAAGGTTGTGAATATTTTAAAGAAAGATCCAAGCATATCCGGAAGGAAATTGGCGAGAAAGGCGGATTGCTCAGAATCTTTCGTGCGCAGGACTAAGAAAGAAGCTGGGCTGAAGACGTACAAGGTCCAAAAAGTTCCGGATAAAAATGCGTTCAAGAATGAAACCGCAAAACAACGATTGCTGCATAATGGACGACGAAACTTATGTTTTAGCGGACTTTTCTCAGCTACCTGGGCCGGAATTTTATACAGCCGATTCTCGAGGAAATGTCGCTGAAAAAATCAAATAAAAAAAAATGACAAAATTCCCAAAGAAATTCCTTGTTTGGCAGGCAATTTGCAGTTGTGGAAAAAGGAGCAGCTGATTATGATGTCAAATCGACAGTAGTAGCCGACAACTGCGATCGGAATCACATACAGAAACGAGCTACTGATCGTATAGTTAGCGATCCCGTGAGAAAATAAAATTTCGATCCAATTTTGAATCACCCTAATAAAGATACTATATACAAAAGTACTGGAAATCATGATCGTTTCTCTTATTTACTAATACCACTGTATATCACGAAACAAAAATGTGCTTTTGTTCGTGGAAAAATAAATTAAATGTGTTTCTATTTGTGGCAAAGATAAATCTCGTCTTCTGTTCGTAGAAAAATGACAATCTTTTGGTGACTAAAACAATTGAATACTTCTTGGAAAAAATATTTATAAATATGTATTATTCTGTTCGTAGGTAAAATAAACTTATGCTTATTTTAATGAAATAATTATTTAATGTGCGGTTTTGCATTAGAAGCATCGATTTTTTGTTGGTAGTGCATTAATAAATAGATATAATATATTTAATAAATAGTTATATCCTCACTTTTCAACTAGGTTTTGCCAAGAAGTGACGCTATTGATGCATTGTATGTAGCTTCCGCATAGGTGGGAGGTACTGTTAAAAAAAAAGATGAATGAGTCTTTTAAAAAAATGCAGAAATTAATTTAAAACTCACGACAAAGTTCGTACAAGGGTGGCTTATCCTGTGCCACATCATCAAAATCATCTGTTTCTGCTGGTATTGTTGTTAATGCTGTTGCTGGTGCCCAGACAACAGAAATGCCCGGATTTGTTCGTAACGGCACCGTGCCAATAACCAGAGGCAACGTTATTTTGTCCTGCAAATTATTGCAAACGTTTTTAACAGATACCTCCAGGCAATAACGTACAGTGATAATGCTGTCGGTCTCGCAAGTCGGTGGCACCATCGGTGGTATTAGCAAAATTCCCTCAATTTCAGTCTCTGTCTGCGTTGAGAAACTGCCGCAGTGTTCAATGCAACTCGTGACATTTGTGTGTTCGCGATTTCGCTGCTGAATAAGTTGGGCGCTGAAATTATACACTTGCAATAGCTTCAATACTATGCCTTCTATATTGTGGGTGCCACGCGTTTGATTGTTCACCACTAAGTGATATTTGAGCGCTTGGCCAGGCGCATATCCACCATGGGGTATGGTGAGTTCTACGAAATTCGCACCCGACGAACAGGGCCAATAGCAGAACGACTGGATTAGCTCAGCATGCAGCGGCGACGACTGCGTAGTACAGATTTAAGTTAACTCGTTTAATAAATTTGTGCTAATTTGTCAAAGAACTCACCACAAAGCTATGTTCCGCCGAATTAAGATCCAATTTCCGAAATACTGTCAGCGGTTGCCGGAAGACACTAGCGCTGTGGAGATGCCGATCTACGGTCAGTGATACTATATAATTGATGTGACCAGATGATTCTTCACACGAAGAGGCACAACCCGACGGCAGCAGCTGCTGAATGTTGTAGCTATGTGTGCCGGTCGGCAATAAACCCTCGCCAAATACTTCACTCCGACTATGGATAGAATTCGATAGAATTCGTTGTATTGTAAACTTATGCCGTTTCTTATGCGAGACTTTGACTCCGTCCAGCGCACTTTTGCCCTGCCTGTGAGCTGTACATAAATTCCTAAAAAAAAAACAGAAATCCTTCAAAAAAAAACAAATCATCATTGTGTTTATTAATAAAACGATTACACACTATTTACTCTCATCGGCTGCGTTGTACGCAAAATAACCCGGCCGGTGATCGTTTCGCCCGAGTAGTAAATCGGGTTTGGTCGTTCAAATTCGAAATTGCACAAAGCGGTCATTTTTTGAGTTTTATTCCTAAATATTTATAAAATAAAATTCAAAAAATGCAAAACAAATTGCACACCAACAAAAAAAAATAAAACCTTGAACTTTCCAAATAAATACAATTGTGACTCACAATCAACTGTTGCAGCTAATTGCGAAATAATAACTGAATAAAACAAAAATCTTTGCAAAATTGTTGAAGCTGTGCTAAGAGAATCGTAAAATTCCTTTTGCAGAGTTGCCAACGTCATAAGTTGAAAAGGAAATATGAATTTTGATAAAATAGAGATAAATTTTCGATTCAAATATTATAGTTCTTACTATGTCATTTCGTTTCATATTTGTTTTCTTTATACATTATGATTGCGACGCAGAGACGTATCCGATATTTCAGAAACAGAAACGACAGGACCGCAACCGGGGAGGGGGTGTTGTTTTGTAAAATGGTAAAAATTCCAATATAAATTTTTTAATATAGTTAAATATCCCAGCCAACGCAAGAACTTCGAAAAGATTGTTTTCACAATCTTTTACCTGAGCCTGAGCGCTCATGTTTCATTCAGAAAAGAGTCTTGAAATATATATTTTCTGATGAAAATGCGTCATTCAGACCTGAGCATAGTTAGAAGGCTCTTTTAGGAGTCTTGTATCGTAGCCTAAAAACTAACTAGCAGGGGAGCCTAAAAATAATCTGAAAATGCTCTTGTATAAGATTCATTTTATATCGAAAAAAGCTTGCGAAATTGCTCACAAAAGAGTCTTTATGTAGCGGAAAAATGCATGCGCTTGTCGTGCATTAAAACAAAATCAAATAGAAGTAAATACACAATACATATATTTTTTTAATTAAAAATAACGCCGAATGTAGCATTTAAAACATAATTAAGGTTTGCATCATCGCACCTCACTGCACATGCGATGCTGAAGCAGGGACTTTGTCTGAAGTAACAAATATTGCACTGATAACAGTCATGGCTGCAAACATCCAGCATTCTCATATTAAATCCAGCATTCCCATATTAAAACATTCTCGACTTCAAACTCCTGTACTTCAGCGGTACATTGTTCGGTCGTCATCTGTATTGTATTAGGTGTCTGCGGGAGTAAATGTAATAAAGTTTAAGCTTAATTTTCAGTTAATTACTCACCCAATTAAGTTTCTCGTCATGCTTTATTCTATACAATATTTTTTGTTTGCCAAAGTGTTTGGCATTTGTCACTTTAATTTAATTTTTGAATGAAAAAAAGGGTTTCCAAAAAAAAAAAAAATTGGTACTAAAATACTTGTATACTAAAATCAAAACATTCAAGTAAGATTCAAGATACTGGAGCCTGAGTGTAACTTGAACTCTGGCGTTAGCTGGGATGTTTATACATTTACAATACATAATGCACACATTAACAATTTTGACAAATTTAAATATATATAACATGTTTCTCGATAAAGAGGGTTTTGTATATGGTGAGGAAAATCTGAGCACTAAAGTATTTTTTTTTTAACTTATTTGAACGTTCAAACTTAGATCGCAGAATTTTTAAAACAACATTTTTTCTTCAATGAATATTATATGGGCTTTTTTTAATTTCTTTTTTATTAGTGAAATTTTGTAATTTTTATTATTTTCTATACTTAATTATAAAAAATAGTTTTAAAGTTCTTGTTAATAAAATTCGTTTAAAAAAATAAAATCGGTACTATATCAAAAAATATTCTGCTATCCAGGGATTAAATAATTCCACCCTATTCCATAACATGCAAATTCGTTTAAGACTATTTTCAGTGTTATTCCTTTTTTGGTTTTATTATATCCTGTTAAATTTTGGTGCGGATCGGTCGATCCTACACTCAGAAGAAAATGTACCATTAAGTACTTTATGGTACGACCAATGAGATCATTGGATCATATGGTTCATGTATTAATAGTTTTTTCTTTTTAAATCAAAAGTTTTCTAATTAATTCAATATTATTTGAAAAATTCACTACCATAAATTTAAAATTTTCAATATTATTATTTTAAATAGAATAAATACTGTTGTTTTAATGGTTTCCTCCTATAATAATAAACGTGGTGTAAAAAAACATAAAACGAATACAAACATGTTCGTTTTGTACGTCATTCTGCGTGTTTACTCAAAATGGTCGCATGTATTTTTTTGTAATAATCCACATTATTAAACGCGACATTGGTAAGGACTCAATGTATTTAATGTAAATAAATTATATTTATATATTTATATTTATTACAGAAAATAAATAATACATCGAACATCGAACTATTATGGCAACGGATTCGAAAATAACTGCAGACTCAAGTATTTGAAACCAAAGCTAAGATTATATGTGTTATAACCTTTTGCAGCAAGAAGTGTCTTTTTATGTGTGTGTGTTGTTAAATTGAATATCAATTTCGACATTTAAATAAATTAACTAAAATACATTTTTGTTTTAATAAATTATTAGGAAAATGTAATTCGGCTATACCATACAATTAATAATACGTATCATTAAATTCGTATAGGTCTTTCTAATTGTAATTAAAATATCACATTATAAAATTTATGGTACAACCACAAATTGTATTAACAGTTTCAATATTACTGAACAAATGGGACGCATCCTATTTACCAATTTTAATGGTATAAATTATTGTTTTTCTATTGAAATACTATCAATTTACCATGATTTTTTTCTGGGTGTATCCCAAATTATAACCAAAAATGTTCTTAGCATAAATGAACAATTTTCAAAACTTACAATCAATATTCATATCCACTGAATGTTTTTGAATTTTTTAATTTCCTAAGTAGACTTGCCAATTTTAGTTTTTTTTAATATGGGATATCAGATCATTCATATATTTGAAGAAAAACATTTTCTTTCAATTTTAGTTTTTCGTGAAAATATTGAGGCATTATTTTCGGCCTCGAATAGTCCAAAATAAATTTAAAATATATAATCCCAATGAATAAAAATTAAAATAAATTAACTAAAGGGTTTTTCAATAAGAGCGCTACAAAAGTTTTTTTCAATGGTTTTTCAACAGGGACGCTACAAAAGTAGAGCGACAGGGACAGCAAACGACGCCATATTTCTTGCCACTCTTTTGACATTTCTTTTCAGTAAGGTTTGCTATTTCTTGATGGATAGGAGCCAACAACGAGTCGAAATTATTAAAATTTACTACCGAAATTCGAATTCGTATATCTTTCCATCATGAAATGGCAAACCTTACTGAAGAGAAATGTCAAAAGAGCGGCAGAAATATAGCGTCGTTGTAGCGTCCCTGTTAAAAACCCTTTATTGTATTTTCTGGAACTCTCCTTTAAAATTAATATATTTCTTCAAAATTCTTCATTTATGACGAAACCGAAGATGTAGCTAAATCTTAGCTTATCTTTACCCCATATTGTTTATTGTGCCGGTGAATATGAGAATAAAGGAGAGAATATAATGAGGGCTGACCATTACCTTCATCTGGTGATAGCGGTGATGAATATTGCGGTGATATTAGTTTTGAACAGCAATAATCTAAGGAATTTTGAAATCAAATAGTAGTTTTTAGTAAATGTTCGTATTTTCAATAAACAATTAACATACCCTACGGGAAAATATTATGAATCGGTCCTAGTTCTGTCCCTTTTATATAAAACCAACTGGCAACTTTTACATGACGTTGTCAGATGAAGGAGTGAATTAACACCTCATGCAGACCTTTAGACCTATTACTGAACTGGTCTTCAATTGAAAAATTTTAAACTGTATCAAATTATCCAATTGAGACCAATTCAATGATAGGCCTAAAGGACGGCACGACGTTGAAGAGCAGTGTTCAGTGATAGGTCTAAAGGTCTGCATGTGGTGTTAATTTACCCCTTCCTATGACAACGCCATGTTAAAGCAACCGGTTCGTTTCATACATTCAAAATAATTTCTAGGACATTTTACGAAATATATTTTCGTAATTTTTAATTTCGTAAAATACACCAATAATTCGTAGAATACACGAAAAATTTGTAGTTTATATTTTTTCCCAAATTATTTTTTACGAACGATTATATAATATTCGTAAAATTTAAACCACAACAAAATAACGAATATTTCGTTTAAATTACGAAATTTACGTTATATTATTTTCCATTACAATTTTTTTACGAAAGCATAAAATATTTTACGAATGTGCTTTACATTTTACGAATAAATTACTAAACTTTCGTAAATTTTGAGGCTATATGTAGAATTATACGAAACATTCGTGTTTTTTACGAATCATTTGTAAGAACAGAATCAGTTGCGTCAAATAGCAACATGGAACTGTTTTTATTTTAATGGGTATCACGGTTTCAAGCAGATACAAATAATTTTAAAATGTGTTCTGTGTGATTTCTGTTCGTGTCAAAATGGCAAAAGTATCAAATCAGTGCATAATATGTCATATTTTTATGAATGAATCTTTTGTATTGTGTATGAATGGCATTCGTAGATAAAAATCAACGAATAGTTTTGTAAAATAAGCAATTAATATTCGTAATTTTATTATAAATTTACAAAAGTAATTTCGTATATTTTTCGAAATATTTCGTGGATAAATTTCACGATTTTTTTTGTAAATTAAACGACAATTTCGTGTATTTTAAGCAGATTTTATTTAGAGTGTTTAAAAGGAACAGAACTAGTACCAATTCATAATATTTTCTCGTTGGGTAGTTTCTCCCATTGAGATTATTCATTTAATATTTAATATTCCCATTTTAATATTTTCCACCTAGTATTTTCAATACTTTAGTTTATATGTCAAAGAATAATACAAAAACTTTTAATTAGTAACTATGCTAATATTTACAGATTTGCGGACATATATTTAAATATTATTCGAATTACTTAAATCGGTATATATTATAAATTTTAACTTATTCATGGTAAACACCAACATGTGATTAAAAGTTTGGCACACCATTTAAAGTTTTAATTCGGCAGGAATCCTATGCAAATATTGTTTCTATTAATGTGAATAGTTTTATATATCAAAATTTATAAATTCATTTAACAAATGGTAAAGTCGACCTCATTATTTGTTGGTTTAACTTTAACTTGAAATATTTTGCACGTGTGTTAAAATCATAATTTTTGTCGCCATTGTTGGCGTAAAATATTCGAAAAACAGATTATAATTTTATTTATTTTTTTTGCTTAGAATAACTGGAAATCATATAAAAACTTGTATGGTACTTGTAATGGTATTTTTTTAATCTATGTAAATTTACATTTATTAAATAATTTTAAATGTAAAAAGTTCAAAACCTCTGTGAAATATTTATTATTTTTTGTAGGAAAACGGAAAAGTGTAGTCAGTACAACTAGCGACTATCAATCATCAAAACATAAACCAGGGATGTCAAATACGCACCCGTCAACCTTCATCTGCGGCCCGCGAAGATTTTTATATGTTCTATTAAATAAATATATTTTTAAGAGATGAACATTTTTTTAAATCATTTTATTTTCTGGCGGTAAAACGATTATTTTGTATTTGTTTAAAACTTATTATTCATTTATTAAAAATTTAATAATGAACATTTGATAAGTTTTTAATATAGAGTCCAAATGTATATTTCTAATTGTCATTTATAATATGATACATGGGTTGCACAAATAGCATATTGTTACGAAAATTCAGTCTACGGAAAACTGTTCTACGAGTTCGTATCTCTGGATTGTGTACAAAATAAAAACACTCTTATGTTTGGTTTAAATTATAACAATTAACTTTATTAATTCACTTTAATAAACAACTTTACTAATAACAAATTCTAACAACTGCTGCATGTCCACAATTTAACTTGACATTTATCACACGAGATGCACTCGACCACTTTACAATCACTACTGAAGTGCTGTACCTCAGATGCGGCTCCCTTATATACTGCATGCATCAGTTCGACACGTTTCGACAACCAGAGTTCGGATTTGCACGCACGCCCGCGCCCGCGCCCTTAAGTAAATGAGAAGCAAATTTGTTTACGCATACTCTGCACTCGGGCACCACATTTTTTTTACAACACATCCCGTCGCACCGAGTGATGCTTTGCACTATTCTTGGTACCTGCCCTCGTGCGGGCTACGAAACTAAAAACTGCAGCCCGCGCAGACGTGGAATGAGAAAATAGAGAAACATATCGCGCAAGTGCTATGGTATTTATTTCGCGGGGCAACTCCGTGCAACAGCGAATACCGACTGCCCCGGGCAGCACGCGGGGCAGTTTTTCACAGCCAGTTAATTTTTTCTTGTACACAGATAAAAATATTGTACGTATATATAACAATTGATATTAATAGCAAACAAAATCGTATTCCAATTAAAAATATGAATGCATTTACTAATTAATTAATTGTATTTACACATTTTTTAATTAAAATATTAATAGGAATTAATTTAATATAATTTCAATACAACTAAATCTTTAATAGTATTAACTACTTTTATTTGTTACTTTTGATTTATTCATTTTCTTAAATTGCAACACTGTTTTTTTCTTCTGGATTTCATTTTGTTTTTTGTTTGTGCGTCTCGTGCGTCGGCGGCGTCGTTCAGTTTCTCCTAACATTATTTTCTTCTACGTTGCTATTTTAAAACAGGATATTGCATTATGTAGTGTATGTTATGTTATTAAAGCATTAAATGGCTCAATTTATTTTTGCTGTCAAGAATTTGAACAAACAGCTTATGATGCTCATTTTGTTGCATATTGAATCGTTAAAAAGCGAATATAACATTTTATGTTTGACTCAATAAATTGGCCCACCTGTAGAAGTTGTGAAAACTGACTTCGGTAAAATATTCGTTAGGTTGAAAGAATTTTACAAAACATACCAAAAAGTATAAATACTATTTACTTATTTAATATTTATTATTTATGTTCATATGTTTCTATTCGACAAATATTTTAATTAATTTAACAAAATATTTAATTGATCCAATTTCTATCGAATGAAAATTTTAATTGATGTTACTAATTAATTAATTAATGATTTAAAAATTCTCAATAAAAAATTTAATATATATAACAACTTTAATATCAATATGACAAAAAAATTAATTAAAATTTCTCCAATTAACATATTCTCATTATTACGAATATGGAATTCAATGCTACTAAAAGTTACATCGGCTGAGTTTCAATTAAAAATTAATTGGATTGATTAACATTTTATTTATATTTACACACTTTTTATTTTCTGTGTATGACATTCTTATGTGGCGCATGAGTACGGCACTGTTATAATATACTGCGCAATGTTTTAATAATTTTTAAATAAAACTATCGTTAATACAGAAAAGTTTGGCAATACTCAAATACACTTTTAATCGAAGTTTTAATTTGGTTTATAAAAATTGTATAATTTAGTACAAGTTTTTAAGTGCAAGTTTAAACTTAGTGTACATTTTTACAAATGAGGATATACATTATTTTTCGAAGCCTATCATGTAGCTTTTTTATTAAAATAGATTTTTGCACATAATAATTTTTGTATTTGAATAAAAATGTTGATTAAGATTTCATGTTAAATTTATTTGTCTGTTCAACGAACAATTAGAAGATACAATTTTTATAAACCAAAATAAAACTGCGTTAAATATAAAATAAACTGTTAAAAGTGAATTTGAGTATTGCCAAACGTGTCTGTATTATCAATAGTTTTATATAAAAATTATTAAAACATTGCGCAGTCTAGTAAAACAGTGCCAATAAAATTTACTGGCTGTGAAAAATGCGCGTGCTGCCAGGAGCAGTCTGTTTTCGCTGTTGCACGGAGTTGCCCCGCGAAATAAATACCATAGCACTTGCGCGATATGCTTCTCTATTTTCTCATTCCACGTCTGCGCGGGCAGCAGTTTTTAGTTTCGTAGCCCGCACGAGGGCAGGTACCGAGAATAATGCAAAGCATCACTCGTTGCGACGGGATGTGTTGTAAAAAAAATGTGATGCCCGAGTGCAGTGTCTGCGTAAAACAAATTTGCTCGTCAGTGTATGAAGAAAGGGGCATGTGCGGGCGCACGCACACGTGCATTTCCGATCTCTGTCGACAACCTTCGACTTGTTTCGAGAACCTCATGTGTTTTAATGTGCTGATCTTCCATCTCTTTCTCGCACATTGCTCAGTACGCTGAATGATCTTCCGTCTCTTTCTAACACATTGCTAAGTGCGCTGAATTGTCTTGCGTCTCATTTATTATTGTTGAATGCTTGCACAGTGGGGCAAATTACCTCTTTTCGTAACAATATTTTATAATTTTTCACCAAGTAATGTTGTTTTTCATTCATAAAATTTTAATTTAGTCGGCATAAAAAAAATATATGGGAGCGCATGGTTTTCTACGTCTACTATCGAAAATAATATTATATTCTTGTTTTTGGTTCGACTATTAAAAATAAAATGAGAGAAAAATAATAAAAACTTAAAAATCTCAAAAACTGGTGCCAATTAAAAAAAAATGTATTATGTATTTTATTTTATCCAAATGTGCGAATTGAATTCCTTTTTAGGCGGTATATAGGTAGTGTAGACAGTTCGTAGGTCAGCAGGAGTGAAGTATGTTTTACACCGTTTTAAAAAACCAAGGCACTTGACCGCTTCTTTCGACACATCAAAAATGTGCTCATTCCAGCGGAGGTCACATTGTATTGTTATGCCCAGAACGTCAAGAGCAGCTGACTGCGCAATATCCACAGCACCCATATTGAGGGGTGGGAGGAGTGAATCCATTCTTTTGTGGGATAACAGACAATATTCGGTCTTGCTGGCATTAAAATCTACTCTATTTGCAACAGCCCACTCGGAGATTGATTTAAGGTCATTATAGTGCGTCTTTTACTCTCAATCTCCAAAGAGTTGAACGAGTATGAATGACAAATGTTACTGTCATCTGCAAAGGAATGAATTGGGTTCTGGGTCAATGACAGAAGGTCATTGATAAATACCAGAAATAGGGACGGAACCCTGCGGAACTCCAGAATTGATGGAATGTTGTTCTGAAAAAACACCATCCATCGCAACTCGTATAGAACGACCCTGGAGAAAACTCGATATCCATCGAGTAAAAGATTCACCGACACCAAATGCAGTTAGTTTTGAAACGAGGGGTTTATGCCACACTCGATCAAAAGCCTTGGAAATATCGAGAGCAACAGCCTTACTCTTCCCGAAAAGGTGAATACAATTATTCCACTTTTTGGAGAGGACCGCCATCAAGTCACCTGTGGATCTGGCCCTACGGAAACCATATTGGCGGTCACTGAGAAATTCGTTGTGCTCCAGATAGTTTACAAGGTGGAAGTTAATTACGCTCTCCATTACCTTGGAGAGTGCAGAGCATATTGCAATGGGTCGGTAATTGGTAGGGTTCGTAGTCTCGCCCTTTTTTTTGGGACTGGCTGGACATTGGCAAGCTTCCAACAAGATGGAAAAACTCCTGTCGTGTAGGAGATGTTGAAAAGGTTTCGCAACGGACAAGCCAGCGTTGACGCGCACTTCTTCAACACATGGGCAGTTATGCCATCTGGCCCAGAGGCTTTGTTAATGTTGAGGTTTGCTAAAACCTTTTTAACTGCCCGAGTTCGAAAATGAATTTCCGGCATTGCAGAAGAAACAAAATCGACGACGGGCAGTGGTTGATTACTATCTGGGAGCGTTGAATTATTTGCAAATAATTCTGCCAAGAGATTAGCTTTATCAATCGGGTCAGTGAAGGTCTGGTATAACAAGGGTTGGAGTAGACGATGTCGTCTGATTCTTCACTCTTTTTACGAATGACCAGAAATTTTTACTACCTCTATGGTAGAGTAGGACCTTTTTGCGTGCGTTTTGTTCGTGAAGAAACTTTTCGCGCGAGATCACGGCATTACAGCGGTTCCTAGCCTGTATGCAAAGTCTTTCTGTGTCAGCATTCTTATTAGAACGCCAATTCTGAAAGGCTTCCTCTTTCGACCTGACTGCAATCCTGCAAGTCTCATCAAACCAAGAGTGGTCCTTGGGTTTAATGCTAATCTTTTTAGAAGGTATGAAGGACCGCATACCTAATAAAATAATATTTTGTACCATTAAAGCCGCGGCATTTATGTCTCTGTCAGCGAAACACAAATTCCAATTAAAGTTACTAAAAAAATCATTTAACGCAACCCTAGAATACGAAACTAGACTTAAACTAGAATACGAAAACTCAGCGGAAACAGTACAGTGGTCGGAGTTACCAAGAGGTGCAAGGACTTTAACATCATATTTTTGATGATGTGAAGTCAGAAAAAGGTCTACAACTTTTTGGCTTTGCCCACCGACACTGGATAAAACTTTCAGTAACACTCATTATTCCCATATATTTCCGTACAGCGTTGCGTATGAGTAACACTGAAAAAAAATTTCAACATCGAATTCTCAAACATTTTGTATTTTCTGTTTTTATATAAAATATCTCTGTACTATGTCTTCGATTTAAATAGTTTAACAATTTAGAACGTTTACAAAAATATAAAAATAAATGTTCAACTTTTGATTGAAATCGAATTGATATTTTTATTCTTAAGGAATATGTGCAAGTTTGCCTAAATTAAAGACTCAACTAAATTGAATTAGTTTTTATTCGATCCGGTAACCGATAATTGGTAAATTCGTAATCAATCGATTATCATCTATTTGTCGTTTTTTTTTCAATTTAGTTAAATTTATATTGCTCCAAAAATTACTAAATTGAAAAACAACACACTGCATTACCGACAAAATGTAGTTTAGTTTCAAATTTAGTCAAACTAGTACACACACTAAGGGTGTGTGCGAATTCGACTAAAATGCTGACTAAACTAAATTTTGTCGGTAATGCAGTCTTCGATATTTCAATTTAGCAAATTTTCGAACAAACTAAATTGAACTAAATTGGAAGACAGCCTATGATAATCGATTTATTAGGGATTTTAACAATTACCGGTTACCAAATGGCGATCGAATGAAAACCCGTACAATTTAGTTTAGTCAACAATTTAGTCGAATTCGCACACACCCTTAGTATAAAATATTTTTTTTTAGCTTTTCCAGTAACGAATTTAAAGTACTTTACTGAAGGAATTCTATTGAAACACATTTATTTGGTATTGAAAATCACATATTCTACAGATATTAGTTTTTATCGAAACCCCTTTCGTTTTCGTATCATTATAGATTACCGAACACGACAATTTCAGCCAATAAACGATATCATTTTGATATCATCAAAATATAGTTTGGTTTACTGCGTACTAAGATAAGTATTGAATTAAATTCAAATTGTTTGAAGAAAATATAATCGAATTTAATTTAATACGAGTTTTGGTGTCTACAAAATTAATTTCGATTGTAATGGAAATTCTGAACATTCCCGTATATCTTAGTAGGTCTAATGCATACACATGCAGAAAAATCTACCTCCAAGTAATCGAATAATAGTTATTCCGCTTTCTGAGAATATTTAAATATCTACAAAAATGGTTCTTAACTGCCTTGAGCCTGCCAAAAATGTTGTCTTCTGAAGCTACTTTCGTTAACATTTTTGATTAAAATTATTATATTACTTTTTTCCCATTCGTTTCTAAATCATGTGAAAACTTTAATAAAACTCTAAGATTTGTTTATTTAAAAGCATATAATGCTTTTCCGCACTTTTCATAAAACTCGAAACAAGATGCATTAGCAAAAACCTATTTTACATAAATGTTACAAAATAATTACTGTAACCAGTTTTCCAATGCAACATATTTAATGAACTCTAAAAGCTTTTAATATTGGATATTTTAAAAGTTCTTTTTTCCTCGGAACCGCTTTCCCAGAACCGCTACGTCCCATTCGTAATTATAGGCCGTGCAAAAGTTCTGCCTTTTAATTCGTTTTGCATAAAATTCAAAAGTTTCAAATCCGGTTGTTAATGAGCGTGCTATGCTTTGTGTTTTACTTTGCCTAAAATACGGCAAAGCATACATTTAATGTTTGCCTAGAGGTATGCTACACATAATTTAATAAAATAAGTCTTAAAAGCGATACGAAACGAACGAAAAGTGTGAATAATAAAAAATATACAAAAACATAAAACAGTTCAATGGACTTTAAACTTATCATAAATTAAAACAAAAACTTTTGCATATTTTTTAATTTTAATTTGAATTTTACTTTATTTTTTAGTTTTAATTTTTAGTACTTTTTTTTAGAGTAAGAAGTATTTGATTTTTTGTTGCTTGTATATATGTAGCAAGTATAAAATTTTTATATATTGTAATATATTTTTTTTATTACCTATTAACGAGCGGCAATTAGAACTGCATTTAGTCATGCATTAAATATTTTAAACTCTACAATTTTTTTGTTAGACTTAATTACATGCCCTACAAACGTTCCGCCTTTTTAACCCTTTTGCATTAAATTAAAAAGTTTCAAATTTTGCTGTTAATGAACGTGCTTTGTTCTTTCGGCTACTTTGAGTTTCATTGGGAGCTATGCTGAAATAAACCAATAATGCGCCTAAAACACGACAAAGTTTTTTGCATATTATGTGTTCGTCTCAAAGTATGCAACATATTTTTGTTGACGGCAAATTCATTAGCACAGGAAACAGAAAAAAAACAAAACAAAAAGATTTGTTTTTGTTTTCCAAGTAAAAACGTGGCTTCATTAATATACAAAATAGAATTTTTTTTTTATATTTTATATTTTATATTTTATATTTTATATTTTATATTTTATATTTTATATTTTATATTTTATATTTTATATTTTATATTTTATATTTTATATTTTATATTTTATATTTTATATTTTATATTTTATATGTAATATAAATACAATTTTCTGTGTGTGCAGAGGTATTTTCTATGGAGTGGGATCCAGCAACGTTTTTAATTTGATTTACACCACTAATGCGATTTGCGTGCAAAAAAAATGTAACAAAATTTCAATTATTATGCAAATACGCGCTGAGATTTACATGAATAACACTGCATATGAAGCTTTTTTATGAAGCTCTTTTAATAATCAGTCAGCTACTGTAGTACCTTTGTGCTGCCGACAGCATGTATACATTAATGGGGCACAAAATAAATGGTAAATGTACCCATACAAAAGATGAGATAAAATCATAATGTGTAAAGAAAAGATAAAGGAATAAACGTGTCATTGTATAAAGCATCCAAGCCAATTATTTTGAGAGTAAATAAGCTCCAATAAGCTAAACATAAATTGTATTGTATAAAACATACAAGTTTTTATATTAAAATTAAAAATATATATATATATCAAACACAGAAAGTATTCTGAAAATAAGCATGTAAAATAGATTCTTTTAAAGTTAATTTCCTTTATTTGAAAACATCTCGAATACTTTTGTGCTACGCCATAAAACGTTGGATATATCTATTCCAAAAACTGAACCAACGAACTCCTCAGAATCAGGGCAATAATCGGGATCTTTACACGCAAAGTAAAAAAACGTTGCTCACTATCGAAAAACATTACTATCATTTGTTATTTGGCTTTTATACAAAAATGTGTCTGAAAAAGAAACTGTGAATTATATTACGAGCATTCGTTTGAGTATTACAGTTTAAATGTTACAGTTTGCATTCAACAGTTTGAGAATTTTGCTCCCATACTCTTACAGTTTGATTGTCAATTTTTAGAAGAACAATACTGAGATCTACATTTCAAGTGCAAGAGAAAGATAAGAAGCACGCGAGCAATACGTACACTGCTAGAAATGCATGACTCCTTATTTAAAGATTTTAATGTACATATTTAAAAGGTTTCCATGGTAATAATGAAATTTAAAAGAATTGATGATAAAACAAAACATTGAAGAAAAAAAACAATGAAAAAATAGTATTTGTTTTTCTTTGAAAAACAAATAATTTCTTTCTTACGTATAGCACAAAAATAAATATGAAAAATGTTGCAAATATTTCAAATTTGTTACCAAAATCATAAAAATAATGAATTATTAGAGTATTTAATTTTACTTATAATATACGACACTGCGCTGGCATCTGGGTTTTAAGATTTATTATTTAGCCAATATATGAATGTTGCTTTCACAAAAAATATGAGATACCTGCTGTGAAAAAAAAAAACAATACAAAAAACAGCTAAACTTTCGTTCATTGATAAAATATCAAGGGTATTATTTACGCTATGAATCAGACATTTAATCAAAATGTTTGTCGTTCAGCCAGACTGTATACTTTTCACAAGGAGAAATAAGTTAGAAAAATAAATACAGTATTTATCATGAGAAACACATGAATTTAAAGTGAGTAAAATTAATAAAAATGTGAACATTAAATACGAACTTTCTTTAAATTATGTTTTTTTTTATTTTCATACAATAAGAAAATTAAGATGTTCATCACAAATATTAAAGGCATCAAACATCTTGTAATTATTTGCATATAATTCATAATTAAAAAATACTTAGACTATTGTAGCATGTTAAGTAGTAATTATGGAATGTTTGAATATTTGCTACAAGCCATAAATTTAAACTGGTAGTTGATGCAATACTATCAAAAATATTCAGTTTTGTTAGTGTACAAACCATTCTGCGATAATTTTTAAATTAAAATTTTTAAAAACTAAAAATGTTGTACATTTTTATAAACAAATAAATACCGACAACAATATTACTGACATCGAACGCCGAGCGGCTGTTTTGTGGTTGTTTGAATGTTCGTCCTCTAGGTCGTTACTCGTTGTGCTCACTCGATGCACTCACTGCAGTCGTTGCTTGTTCAGTGACAGTAGTATCAAAAAAAAAAAAGAAAATGTCTTGACACTACCAATGAAACAAACACTGAAGTGAAGTCGCTGGAGAGACATCATTATATAATATTGTCGACTGTCATTGTAAAATGAACTAAATAACGTAGAGTGCAGTAGTGCATTTTTTTGCAGAGGTTACATCAAATACATTTGTGCATTTTCTATGGTAGGCTTGAAACAAAAACGAATACTTGTTTCGAATATGATTTCAATTTTCCATTTCGTTTACGGTTACGGTTACGATTTCGGTTTTAATTTTTTATAACGAAACGGTTTCGTGCCAAGTTGCGATTTCGTACGTTTTTTTGTTAAATCGATTTGTGGCTTACACAAAAGAATGAAGAAAAACAAATTTCATACCAAAAACAGTCGTTTTGGGAAATATATTTTTCTAAAAAAACAACGTGTAAATATTTTTGTACAAAAAGAAGTTTTTATTAGATTTTATTTAACGTGTCTTGTACTTAAGTGCTTCTTAATAAAATAAAAAAATCGGCCATGTTCCGGCTTTCGATCGAATTCCGAGCGAATTTCGTATAAAATTTGTAAACAAACGGTTTTGAATTTGATGTCACAATACAAAAATCTATTTTTCAAACGAATTCAAATCGTTGAAGTCCAAGCAAACGGATTGAATTCATTAAAAAAACAAATTTTTCTTCTGAGACATCGAATTCAAAACTGTTTGTTTACTAATTTTATATGAAATTCGATTGGAATTCGATCGAAATCCGGAACATGGCCGAATGTGTTTGTTTTAATCGGTTTATATTTCATTTTCGGTTACGATTTCGGTTTTAAAAATGAAACTGTTTCTGTTACGGTTTCAATTCTTGGGTATAACATATGTTGGAAATTAAATTATTTTTTTGAGAGTTTTTATATTTTTTATTTAAGAAAGAACTTTAAAAATTATAGTTATTTTCTACAATTCTTTTTTGCAACTGAACATTTCAGACAGATAAATTATGTATTTGAAAACAAAATTTTTGAATTAAAAAACAAGATCAACTTATGAAAATATTCGTAGCAACATATATAAGTAAATCATAAGTAAATCATATTCATTATTTCTCAAGTATTTTTTAGATATTCATGATTATTTAAACAGCCTATTCACTAAGAAACAAAAAAAAGTATTAGAGGTTAAAAAGTATTAGAGCCTTAAACAACATAGCAGTTGCAGCTTATTCAGTTCAAATATTTTACACTTTTTGTGATATTTAGAAAATACAAAAAGTTTTGCTCTAAAAGCATTAATATCTATGGAATATTTGAATATTTGCAGCAATGCTACCATTTCCTCTAGTAGTTGCAGTGCATTTACCACAAATATGACATTGTTCGTGATGTTTATGGGAAACAACTCATAAATAATTCAAAATATATGATGTTTATAAAATACATCCTCATAAACATTCTGTAATCTTAGTGTATATTTGTAAATGAATGATTCTATGAAATTAATTCCCAAAACAATGCGCACAATTTCCCACTATATTCAAGCGTTCAAAAGTAGGTCAGAACAAAGGCGTAAAACCAACACACACAAAAATGTAACATGATTTGAAGAGAGCAGAACTTTAATTTAAATTTTTATGGTTACATGCTGAATATAAAATATTTATAAAAACTTATATAGATAGGGAAGCTAGGGACACGTTTTGATTTTCCTTCAAAAAAGTACATTTGTTAAATGTGCGCTTCTCGACTATCTTTTGTAATTCATATTTAATTTCATGTGAAATCAAAATGTGGATTTTGTTTGGTTTGTGACAACAATTTAAGTTGGCTAAACCAATTAAATTATTCATATAACACAATATTTTCACTAAAATTACAACAAACATTATTTAAATTATGTTTCCCATTTTACCCCAGAAAATGTTTCCCTGTCCATATATCGCAATTTGAACATACATGGAAAAAATTTCAGTAGTATATAATACTACATTTATGTCTTTCTTTTGAAAAAAATATAGTTTTACTACATTTTGAACGTTTTTAAATACATTTGTATTTATTAAACAAAAAAACCAATACATAAGGACTGCGTCGAATAAAATTGTCCGTTACATATCTTCCCATAAGGTGCTATTGCAAGATTCAAATTAAAAAAAATTTATCATAGAAGCTCTGAATTATATGGCATAAAATAATTTGTGTCAGTTATAGTCAATACAAAATTTATTTAACGCGAAAATGGCAAACGAAGTGGAAGTGCGAGAAAATATAATTAAAATTTTTCAAAAACAACCTAGTTGGTCTTTTAAAAAAATTGCCAAGGAGGTAGGGGCTAACCCTAAGACCACTTTAAGGAAGACCTGAGTATTGATCGGAAAAAAGTTCTGGTAAAAAAAAGGCCCACTTGATCGTGAAAAGTCGAAGAAGGTTGTGAATATTTTAAAGAAAGATCCAAGCATATCTGGAAGGAAATTGGCGAGAAAGGCGGATTGCTCAGAATCTTTCGTGCGCAGGACTAAGAAAGAAGCTGTGCTGAAGTCGTACAAGGTCCAAAAAGTTCCGGATAGAAATGCCGTCAAGAATAAGACCGCAAAACAACGAGCAAAAAAGATGAACCAAGATTTTTTTAAAAAATTCGATTGCTGCATAATGGACGACGAAACTTATGTTTTAGCGGACTTTTCTCAGCAACCTGGGCAGGAATTTTATACAGCCGATTCTCGAGAAAATTTCGCTGAAAAATTCAAATCAAAAAAAAATTCCCAAAGAAATTCCTTGTTTGGCAGGCAGTTGTTTGCAGTTGTGAAAAAAGGAGCAGCTCATTCGTGACATCGGGTACAATTAATAGCGAAATATAAGTGAAGGAATGCTTGCAAAAGAGATTGCTTCCATTTTTACGTCCACATTTTTTTGGCCTGACCTCGCTTCATGTCACTACAGCTAAACGGCCTTAGAGTGGATCCAACAAAATGCAGTGATTTTGGTGTCTAGAGAAGCCAATCCACCAAACTGTCCAGAACTCAGGCCGATTGAGAGATACTGGGCTTTAGTAAAAAGGGAGATGAAGACAACAAAGAAAGTGGCCAAAGACCTTCAAGACTTTAAAAGAAAGTGGTCTTCAGCAGCTGTGAGGGTGTCGGACACTACCATTACAACATTAATGGAAGGGGTTCCGGAAAAATTAAAACTTTTTATTAAAAATATATTAATTTCTGGTTTTTTATATTTTTTTTTAAATCTAAAAATAATTTGCAAAATAAAATATTTTATTCTATAAAAATTCGATTACTAGATTTCTAGATTTTTTCATTTTTGTAGCGGACAATTTTATTCGACGCAGTCCTTAGTATTAGAAATTCGATTTCTACATAGTACAGAAACTGTACGTTGTCTTCGTTTTCTGCACTTTTTAATTATATGAAGTTCATTCGTCCTTATCACTGTTGCAGTCGTGCGTCGTGTAGGACGACTGCAACAGTGATAAGGTAGAAATATAATCTACAAATTCACCTAGTCTACGAGGACTGCGGAGATAGCATATATAAACATAAAAATGCATCCGAACGAATTAATGTAGTAAAATTAAAAGCATATGTAGTAATGTCTCTCTATATATCTTAGGACGTATACAACAAGACAAAATCTAATTATTTTTATTTCAATACAAATCTTTTAAAATGTTGTAAGAAATATATTTAAATTATGTAGTTATTTTCCATACTAAAACAACTACATCAATGTAGTAAAAACAAATACATTTGCGTTTGGACGTAAATCTATGACATATTGTCGTTGTAGAACAAAAAGTCACCAAATACATATTCAAAATGCCAAATACTAATTTAGAAAAATCTTTATATATCTGTCAATTTTTAATCGATGAGCTCAATTTTTTTACCACATGATAAGAAAATATAAATCTATCAATTGATATTTCAACTTTAAAAATGCATCAAATACTTTTTATAATATTAATCAACAAACTCAAAATTTAAGTTTTCATAAAAATGTATTTGGCGACTTTTCGTTCTACAACTACGATATGTATATGTTTTAAAAACATTTTTATATATTTTTAATACAGTATTTTTCCGGTGTAACTTAGCACCATTTAAGCAATGTTAAATTATTTGCCCAAACCGTTTGTATATCAAAAGATATAGTAAATGCAATCATTTTCAACAAAAACTCTTAATTAAAAACGAAACAAATTCTCACTTTTAGAAAACAAACAACAGCACTCTAAAAAAAAACTCTTTCACTTACACTTGTTCTCAAATGAAATAAAAGATATTAATTAAATTGCATAAATTTGATGAAAAAGTTGATGACATATTAAGAAGCACTTGACAAATGTTTTTATTTCTCTAAGTAAAAAAAACAATGGTCGAAAAATTAAAATTTCCCATAATACCCCATGTCACATTTTACCATAGGTTCACCTATATTTTTTTTTCGAATTTGTACCACAGTATTATTTATTAAATTAATTTTTTGCACAATGTGTGATTCAAGTATGGAGTCCCATATATTTTTAAAATCATTAAATCTTTTAAAATAAATAAATTATAAATTTTATTTAGAAAAATGCCATTGATAAACGATTCGAGCAAAGGAAACAACTTAAAAATGTATACCAAAATATCAATCAATTACCTTTGATTTAACACCAAACACTTTGCCATTCAACCCCTAAGGATAAAATTGGAACGGCGTCCGCCTTGAGACATACTATCGATATTTTCAATTAAATGAGCACAGCATGCAAGGCATAACACGCATACATAGCAGTGATTTAATTTCCTGTCACTCATACACACACATCTACCTGTGTAGACGAATTTAGTTGGCGCAAATGGCAGACAGACACAGACGCTCCACTGGTAGAGCTTTAAATTTTCGAAGATAACAAAAGCGGTTAATGTGCAAACAAACAAAAAAATATATATAACATAAACACACCAAACCTGTCTGACAGCATAATAAATTCAAAGGTGAAAATATTGTGTGAAAATAATTATGTAGGTATGTTTTATATGTGAGATTACTGAGAGACACGTGATGATAAATTCAATGACGTGCAGGTATTAGGTATAAAAATGTTTAGTATATACTACAAACAAAAATTTAACAATAAGCAAATTTTTATTAAAAAAATTGCGATAAAATAAAGCTAAAAATCCTACTTAATGACAATGAAATTTATATATTTAAGCTGCTCTCTGTTAGAAGATTCTTGCATCTTTATCAAATGTATATAGTTCAAATGTGTTAAATAACAAAATGTGTTAAATAACAAAATGTGTTAAATAACAAAATGTGTTAAATAACAAAAGCACTTGAACATAATAATAATAATCATAATTTGTATTTGACACTTCTAAATTCAATAATGGCTGAGTAATGAGTTAAAAAAACTCTTTAAAACATTATGCAAACAAAATTATAATTGCATTATAAACATTATTATATTAACAGAGAAACATATTTTTGTTTTCGTTGAAATAAATTTATTTTAGAATTAATTTTAGATACTCTATAGAATACATTTTAAATTTTCTTTTTATACCATTATGCAAACAAAATTATAATTACACCATAAACATTATTATATTGAAAGATACACATATTTTTGTTTTCGTTGAAATATATTAATCATTTTTGATGTTCTTCCTAACATATATATATATCGTCGTCGTTCAGTGAAAAGTCACTAAGTCACATATAAAAAGTAACAGTGCACCAGAGTATCCAAATAACGGTATCTGATTTAATTTTGAATTGAAGATGAAAGAACAATATAATATCTACCATTTAATTCAAAAATCGTTTCAATCCGACCATTTTTGTGTACTCAGCATTCTTTTATTCAGATTACGACGATTGTCGTTCTGTGAAAAATCACTAAACCCTATACAAATTCGAGTGATTTTTTACGGCACATTTTTAGTAATATTGTATTATTTTTTAATAACGAATTCCCACGTAGATCTTCTTCTATATTTTAAATCTAAAATGTATGTGATCGAACCCTTTTTATGGGATAATTATGGACTTGAGTACTTTTCATTGAACTGAATTTTTAAATATTAGTAGTTAGTGATTTTTCGTGTTAAATAAAGGGTTTTTCAATAAGAGCGCTACAAAAGTTTTTGATTTTGGATATCAATGAAATTCTTTATTCCTGTAAAAGTACGTTCGATGCCATTATGTATGGAACTCGATTTCTTTTGCATGGCCACCACGGGCACGCTTGCAGAAGTGCAGACGCTGAACCCAATTTTCGACGGTTTTCAAGCATAAATCGGTCGATACTGCTGCAATTTTACGTTCGATATTCGTACGAAGCTCATCAATCGTCGCTGGCTTGTTGGCATAGACTTGACGCAGCCCCACATGAAATAGTCTAACGGAGTCAAATCGCACGACCGAGGCGGCTAATCGACTGGACCATTTAGTGAGATAACACGTTCTCCAAACTTGGTTTCCAATAAATTGATTGTGGCATTCGCTGTGTGGCTTGTGGCGCCGTCCCGTCCTCCAAGTCCATATCATCCAATTGGGGCCAAAAATATTCGGTTATTCACAGTAACGTGCCGGTCTTGATCATCACGGAAGAAGTACGGCCCAATGACAACGCCGGCCCATAAACCGCACCAAACCATAATTTTTTCGGGATGCAAAAATGACTCATGGAGTACGTGTGGATTGCTGTCTGACCAATAACGCATATTTTGTTTATTGACGAAGTTATTTAGCCAGAAATAAGCCTCATCGCTGAAGATGCTTTTTCGATAAAAATCCGAATCATTTTCAAGTTGTTGCTCAGCCCAATTCACGAACATACGACGCTTTTGGGTGTCAAGCGGCTTCAGTTCTTGCGTCAATTTGATTTTGTAAGGATGTAGACCAAGATCTTTTCGCAAAATTCGCCACAAGGACGTCACAGGGATGCCCAACGCTTGAGAACGACGTGTGAGAGACACATTTGGGCTTTCTTCAACTGAAGACTCAGCGGTAGCAATATTCTCGACACTACGGGAACTTCTTTATCTCACTGGGACGGGAACATTTTGTATTGTGCCTGTGGATTCAAATTTTTCCACTAGACGCTCGGTAGTACATTTTAATAATTTCGACTCGTTGTTGGCTCTTATATCTTTTCATCATGAAATGGCAAACCTTACTGAAGAGAAATGTCAAAGGAACGGCAAGAAATATGGTGTCGTTAGCTGTCTCTGTCGCTCTACTTTTGTAGCGTCTCTGTTGAAAAACCCTTATCTTATGTTTAGTAAGATGTTGGACTCTGTGGACTTTTGCAACATAAAGATGATTTCGTTTTTATTATAATGGCAGACTTATCTCGATATTTTCGAAAAATGAACTTAACGACTTATTACTGAATGATGACAATATGTTTGGATGTGATAAAACATTTAATTTATGTCTAAACATATTGTTGTTTCTATTTCATTTTAATGTAAAATTGTAAAAAAAAAAATTTGATTCTAATAAATTTTTTGCACAATATTCATATTTGTTTTTCAATTTTTGTTTTAATATATTAAAATCATTAATTTTTATTTATTATACGACTTTTATTTTTATTTAATAACATTATTTCCATCTGTTCCTTCTTAAGTGGATGACTGTTATTTTGATGACTATGTTAGGGCGAGATTATTAAAACTTAGTGAACAGCGGAATAATGTGAACCACAATCTTGTATTCAGTGTGATTGACATGGAAGCATCATTGTGATTTAATTGTATTTCAGTTATGGCAAACAAAAATCTAAAATTTAGTAGATATTAGGAAATATACGTAGTGATGTACAGCTAAACTGAAAAAGTCCTAATGTTAAGAAACATATCTACTTAGTTGTCAAAAAAGAAACTAAGTTGAATTATTCTTTTTATTTAGAATTAGGTATCCGAAAAGTTACTAAGTAGAATTATTCTTGATAATGCAGCATTAATGTCGTAGGTATCAAAAATGTTGTTGCTGTTTTCTTCACAAAATTTAAGGAACACGTTTTGTTTTTTCGATCTTGCTTTGTCTGTAACATTCGCTTGCTTGTCTGGCTCTTCTTTGTTGTTATATTCGTGAAAAGAAATACATGCATACAATGTGTATCACGTCATTTTTTGATACCTAAGAAAAAAACATCTGAATATGCAGAAAAATTGTACTTAGTAACTTTTTTGATAGCTAAGAACATAATGTCCGAATATCTAGAAAATTGGTCTTAGTTACTTTCAACAGACAGATAGGCACACTAACAAACAGATGGCGAAAAAGCATACGAGCGAATATTACAGACAAAGAAAGATCGATGAAAACAACAACAGATACATGAACACGTGTCCCTTTGCGAAGAATGCAACAACAATTTTGCGTGTTCTTTTTGGTTTTATATATAAATTAACTTCTCATAATCCAGTAGAATAAAGTTTGTTTACTTTTTTGATAACTAAGTAATTTGCTTTCTTAATATTCAGATAATAATTTCTAGAATTTTTGTAGTGATTTATTAATATTAGTCAAATTCTACTATTTTTCATTCGTGTACGTAAATTCGGAAGAAAATCTATTTTTCATGCAAAAATTGTGCTCAACCAAAAATTAGTTGTGGGAGTTTTAACTTAGAATTTGAAATGTGAAAAAAACGTGTATATAAAATGTAAAAGTTTCAATGCTTTTTGAGAGATGCAATTTAATTTCATCACAGATTTTAATTCACCAACTAAATTTTAGTGTAAATGGAAACTTTTCTGACAATTGAACACCGCATTTTTTCACAGTTCCGAAATCCACACCCGCTGTATATAAACATAAAATAATGCTCTACGTAATGTATTACATGATGCATATCCCGATTAAAGCTGAATACAGCTCGAAATTCCTAATTTGAACATGACATTTATTCGAAAAACAAAAACAAAAAACAGTTTGCAGTAGGTGATGATGTGTGGCCCAAGGGATTTGTTACGAAAGCATTCGCAGATCAAGCGAGAGACAGCTGACATTTAGGTGCTTAGGTGTCAAGCCTTCAAGGTGCTGAGGCAGCAAGTGACATGTTGGGTTCAAGGCTTAGAATATAGGCATGCATATAAAATACTACTCAAAGTTTTACAAAGAAAATAGAACTGAATTAAATAAGTTTATTAAAACATGCTATAAAATATTATACGAAAGAAGCACATATTTGAGAGAAATTTAAATGAAAATGTAGTGCGGAACTAAACACGTTTAACGTAAATATACCTAATTCCATCACCCTAATGAAAGTTAAAATTTGGACGAAAAAAAGCGTAAATGGAAATAAATCATTGTTTTGTAATTTAAATATGCAGTCATAATTAGTTTTTTCTTATTATATAAAAATATTTATATAAGTTACATTCAAAGGATAAGTGTTATTATTATTATTATTGGGATAACATATTAAAAATATGTTTTCGTGTCTACACACAGAAAAATCATCATTTAACATGAGATTATAAGAGGCAAAAATTAATAATTTCTGAAAATTAGTTTATGGAATAGCAATAATCGGTTGGCACTTAAAATATTATCATATGCAGAGCTCAATCAGTTATATACTGGCTCAAATAGTTATATACTGCTCAAATAGTTATATACTGGTTGATTTGGCTATAAGAATTGACATAACTGTTGCGAGAAACGAATAAGTTGGTTGGGTTGGTTGATTGAGCTGTGGCTACCTCTGCACGGATAGAAAAGATTTGTTTGAATATGTTTGAATGTAATTATAACGTAATTCGAAATCACCATATACATATTAGGAATAAAATCTAATTACAATATAATTGAATTGTATAATTGTTTTGTTCAGATTGAAATATTTGTATACGATATTTAAACATAAATTGCTTTAATCGCGGATTTACATGAATTTACTATATTAATGTTTCTGTAGAAATATATATTTTTCATCAGATTTTAATATATGTATATTTGATATTTCCGCTATTTAACACACCAAACGTCAATAAGAGGTTCTTTCAATTATATGAATTTGGTTATTTGTGATTGCAACAGGGTGACAACGAATTTAAAAATAATAGCATTATTTTGATTATATGTATGTTTGGCATTACGTTATCACAATTAAATAACAACGCTGCCTACTTTTAGCACTCAGTAACACTCATATTTAAACTTTTCATATAGTTCAAAAGTTATTTTTGGTGAAAGAATTTGTTTAAGTACCACCAATTACTGTTAATACCAGATAGTGGCTGTTTGTGAAATATCCAATTAACCCGTTCTTAACTGAACTACAAATAGGAACAATAAATGTAAATAAAATTATTAAGTATAAAAAAAAGATGTGTAATAAAAAAGAAGTTTAAGAAGTTTAATAATTATACAATATAAATAAAAAAAAACATGTAAAGATGTTATAAGCACGAAATTTACTTTTTACATTTAAATTAAATGTAAACATAAATATGTTTACATTCAACATATCGTCGTTGTAGAACGAAAAGTCACCAAATAAAGGGATTTTCAACAGGGGCGCTACAAATTTCGAATTAGTTGATTAATATTATAAAAAGTAATTGAAGCATTTTTAAAGTTGAAAAATCCACTAATAGATTTACATTTTCCTAACATGTTGTAAAAAAATTGAGATCATTGATAAAAAATTGACAAATTTATAAAGATTTTTGTAAATGAATTTTTGGCATTTTGAAAATGTATTTGGTGACTTTTCCATCTACAACGACGATATATATGTTCGCAAAAACGCTGAAAATTATTCATTCTGAACATAAATATGTTTGAACGAAAACAAAAATATGTTTGGCTGTTATTATTATAATGTTTGGCAATGAAAAAATACTTTTGTTTGTATAAAGCTCAAAAGACATATGTAATGCCTGCAAAATTATGTTTCGTAGAACACTTTTTTGAAGCGTGTATGTATTCTGAATGCAGAATTTTAATTGTCTCATAAATATTTGGCATATAATAATATTAAATTTAAATGATAGTTAATGCTTAATGTACAAAATGTATGTCAAATTACACTACTCAACAAAACAAGACAAAATTTTGCCATGGACTTCCCATACATCAATTCTGTATATTTTGCGGTTGCTGATTTTGTCTGCATACTCAATTTTTGTTCTATTACGTAATGTTTCTGAGAAAAATGCCATCGATATTATAGACCCTTTTAGAAATAAAAAAAAATACGGGCCCTTACACAAATAGTTTTCTAAAAAACTGTAAATTTATATAAAAATACTATTATTTCTATAGGTTTTTAAGATATTTGAATCTAAACACGAACAATATTGATTTTTTTTTACTGTTTTTGGACGATTTTTTTAGTATTTGGGATCTAGTGATAAATAAAAAAATCATTTATGATTATGTAGTATATAGTTCGTGCTAATGATGAAAATAACTAACTTTTTTTATATCGATTCTTATTTTTAAAATATGCCCTAACAACTCAGTGACCGTTAAAACTGTTTAAATTTAAATTCTTGTATATTTTACATACAAATTATTGAAAAAAAGACGTTTACCTGCATTTTTCTCAAAAACACTTGTTGTATAGAGAATTCTTAAGAGAACTTATGTTTTAAAATTGGGTATATTATCTTCAATGGTTATGGAGATAAAAATCAGAACGGCTTAAAATACTATCGCATTTACCTCAAATGGCATGTTCATGTCAAAAATCTTGTTGGCTAGTGTTATTGAAATAACAAAAATTTAAATTTATGTAATTCGTATTAATTTCTTTAATTAAAAGTAATAAAAGCCTGCTTTAACAAATTCCCAAAAAAATGTCATATATCGTACTAAATGCAGATAATGTTAATAAACTTAATACAACTAAAAAACTAAAATAAATAAATTAAAATACAAAAATAATAATCAAAATCAATCAGTCTAACAATCATGTTAAAGCAAATCATGTCAGTCTGTTTTAGTCGCGGCCCAGTTTATGCAGTTTGACAAAAACCGCATTTAAATTGAATGGTTATAAATTGGCTGAAACAGACAGATAACTACCGGCCGACAAACGATCTGTCATTCAATTTGTTTGTATGCTTTGAAATGAGCTGCAAACTGGCCATGAACATAACTCAAAATGTATATTGTAGAAACACCCAGAAAAAATCCCATGAAATATCACAAAAGTTGGTCAATAGTTATTAATTTAATAGTACACAAATATATTAATATAAACCCAAAAATAATTAAATACTACATATTACTAAAACAAAATACTATTATGTAGTATTATATGGTAATTATCGATCAAAATAATAATTTATGCTATTGACTAATTTTAATTTAAAACATGTTGTGATATTTTTTCTAAGTGTAAAGTTGTACAAAGTGCGTATAATGTGCACGAGTAACCGAAAATCTGATACGCGCATAAAATCCGCATAAATTAATTCAATAAATGCATTTGAATAAAATTCACTTGCATCACAACATCCAGCAGTCAGTGACAAAAATCAGGAATAAAAGAGTGAAATTAATTACAAAAAAATATATTAAAAAATTCTATAAATTCTATAAATTCTATAAATTCTATAAATTCTATAAATTCTATACATTCTATAAATTCTATAAATTCTATAAATTCTATAAATTCTATAAATTCTATAAATTTTATAAATTCTAAAAATTCTATTAATTCTATAAATTCTATAAATTCAATAAATTCTATAAATTCTATAAATTCTATAAATTCTATAAATTCTATAAATTCTATAAATTTTATAAATTCTATAAATTCTATAAATTCTATAAATTCTATAAATTCTATAAATTCTATAAATTCTATAAATTCTATAAATTCTATAAATTCTATAAATTCTATAAATTCTATAAATTCTATAAATTCTATAAATTCTATAAATTCTATAAATTCTATAAATTCTATAAATTCTATAAATTCTATAAATTCTATAAATTCTATAAATTCTATAAATTCTATAAATTCTATAAATTCTATAAATTCTATAAATTCTATAAATTCTATAAATTCTATAAATTCTATAAATTCTATAAATTCTATAAATTCTATAAATTCTATAAATTCTATAAATTCTGTAAATTCTATAAATTCTATAAATTCTATAAATTCTATAAATTCTATAAATTCTATAAATTCTATAAATTCTATAAATTCTATAAATTCTATAAATTCTATAAATTCTATAAATTCTATAAATTCTATAAATTCTATAAATTCTATAAATTCTATAAATTCTATAAATTCTATAAATTCTATAAATTCTATAAATTCTATAAATTCTATAAATTCTATAAATTCTATAAATTCTATAAATTCTATAAATTCTATAAATTCTATAAATTCTATAAATTCTATAAATTCTATAAATTCTATAAATTCTATAAATTCTATAAATTCTATAAATTCTATAAATTCTATAAATTCTATAAATTCTATAAATTCTATAAATTCTATAAATTCTATAAATTCTATAAATTCTATAAATTCTATAAATTCTATAAATTCTATAAATTCTGTAAATTCTATAAATTCTATAAATTCTATAAATTCTATAAATTCTATAAATTCTATAAATTCTATAAATTCTGTAAATTCTATAAATTCTATAAATTCTATAAATTCTATAAATTCTATAAATTCTATAAATTCTATAAATTCTATAAATTCTATAAATTCTATAAATTCTATAAATTCTATAAATTCTATAAATTCTATAAATTCTATAAATTCTATAAATTCTGTAAATTCTATAAATTCTATAAATTCTATAAATTCTATAAAGTCTATAAATTCTATAAATTCTATAAATTCTATAAATTCTATAAATTCTATAAATTCTATAAATTCTATAAATTCTATAAATTCTATAAATTCTATAAATTCTATAAATTCTATAAATTCTATAAATTCTATAAATTCTATAAATTCTATAAATTCTATAAATTCTATAAATTCTATAAATTCTATAAATTCTATAAATTCTATAAATTCTATAAATTCTATAAATTCTATAAATTCTATAAATTCTATAAATTCTATAAATTCTATAAATTCTATAAATTCTATAAATTCTATAAATTCTATAAATTCTATAAATTCTATAAATTCTATAAATTCTATAAATTCTATAAATTCTATAAATTCTATAAATTTTATAAATTCTATAAATTCTATAAATTCTATAAATTCTATAAATTCTATAAATTCTATAAATTCTATAAATTCTATAAATTCTATAAATTCTATAAATTCTATAAATTCTATAAATTCTATAAATTCTATAAATTCTATAAATTCTATAAATTCTATAAATTCTATAAATTCTATAAATTCTATAAATTCTATAAATTCTATAAATTCTATAAATTTTATAAATTCTATAAATTCTATAAATTCTATAAATTCTATAAATTCTATAAATTCTATAAATTCTATAAATTCTATAAATTCTATAAATTCTATAAATTCTATAAATTCTATAAATTCTATAAATTCTATAAATTCTATAAATTCTATAAATTCTATAAATTCTATAAATTCTATAAATTCTATAAATTTTATAAATTCTATAAATTCTATAAATTCTATAAATTCTATAAATTCTATAAATTCTATAAATTCTATAAATTCTATAAATTCTATAAATTCTATAAATTCTATAAATTCTATAAATTCTATAAATTCTATAAATTCTATAAATTCTATAAATTCTATAAATTCTATAAATTCTATAAATTCTATAAATTCTATAAATTCTATAAATTCTATAAATTCTATAAATTCTATAAATTCTATAAATTCTATAAATTCTATAAATTCTATAAATTCTATAAATTCTATAAATTCTATAAATTCTATAAATTCTATAAATTCTATAAATTCTATAAATTCTATAAATTCTATAAATTCTATAAATTCTATAAATTCTATAAATTCTATAAATTCTATAAATTGTATAAATTCTATAAATTCTATAAATTCCATAACTTCTATAAATTCTATAAATTCTATAAATTCTATAAATTCTATAAATTCTATAAATTCTATAAATTCTATAAATTTTATAAATATGTATGGATTTAATTCAATATATCTGTAATAATTTAAATTCATAGACATTAAAATACAAATTTTTCGTTTAATTAACTGAATTATTTGTTTTGAACTTTTCCAGTAACAGGTTAATTACAAACTACGCATGACACTGACACCTAAAATATTTCAATTCATTAACTATTCGTTGGAATTTACTGTCATAGAATTTTTTATTCAACCTTGACATTTTATGAATTCGTTTTTGTGCTATGCAAATGTGATGCAAATAATGCAGAGGACTCACAGCGAAATATTAGTGTAAACACTATATATGTATAACCCCTATTACAATGTTAGAATTAAATATTAAAACCTAAATGATGAACCGTTTCGATTTTGGTTTTTGTATTACTGTTGCTTTTGTACACGTACGGATTTCGGTTGCGGTTTCTGAATGTTTTCCCGTAGATCAAGTCTCAATTGAACAAGCTTCGCTCAAAACTTCCCCAAATAAAGATGGCCATTTTTTGTTTCCCTGAAACATCAAATAAAATAATAAAAAAAAATGTTGGTTGCGTTAACCAAGCGAATATTGGCAAAACTGTTTTCAGTTTTGGGTCCTAGTTCTCCTGCCAAGGTTTGGTCAGATATATTCCGTCAGTTCTGAATTTCAAACTTGAACCACACTCAGAAAACAGAAAATAAATATTACGACTATTGATTCTAAAGGACGCGAAACAATAGTTTTTCCTATTAATTAAATAGTTTTTATAGTATTTTGTATAATTATTTAGCTAATAAGGTGGTCAACATTAGTTCAATAGGACTTGTTATTGATGAAATAGTAATTTGACTATTATTTTAATTTTTATTTTATAGTGCAATACTATTGACTATTAATATTTTTAATAGTCAATAATATTAATATTTATTATAGTAGTGTGATAAAACCATTAAAAAAACCATAAAAACTATACCTTTATACCATTGATACAATAAATTAGAAATAATAATAGAAAACTATAATTTTAATAGTACCTTCTTATAGTTACATCATTTTAAAATAATGTGATTTAACAATTGATTTTATATGATCAATCGCAATGAATTAATATGAAATTACTATAAATTTAATAATATATTACCATAAAAATATTATAGTTAAATCGTTTTTAAAGAATATGACGTCCTGATACTTTTAAATGATGAATACTATTGATTTTATGTTGCAATATATTTAAATCAATAGTCTGAATGATCCAATCAATATTTTTATTATATTGATATAATAGTATAAATCAGTTTATTTGAATATGATAAAATATTCTTTCAAGGGTACATACCGGTATTAATAGGACATCACATTGATTTTTAATAGTAACAACTATTGAAATCAATAGTGAGATGCCACTATAAAATAAATAGTTCCCTCACTACAATATTAATAGAAAAAATCGCATTGACTAATTTTAATAGTAAAATCTCGTTGAATCAATAGAAATTCCTATGAATTTAATAGTTTTTTTCTGAGGACTATTTTGGACTATCGTTTTTTTTTCTACATGGGTTTATGTGAAACATAATTTAATGAATTATTTTCTCTTTACACTTACAAACAAATTTAAACAGTTCATAGCATAGGTTTAATGACACTGTCTCGTTAACATTTCACTAAAGTTCATATATTGAATTTCTTGTCACGTTATGCTCTCAGGTGTTTTACGTGATTTACAAGTCCGCAACATAGTATCGAAACTTTCCAATCCCACTTCACGGGATGTCAACACCGAAAGAGACAGACGCAAAAGAAATTATTTTATTTAGTTCACTTTATTAAGAGCCTTGTTCAGCAAGCACATTTTTGTGACCTTTATAAACCAAGAGATTAGCATTCGACGCCTAATTTTAGGGAATTTTTTGCCATTAACTAGTTAATCAGTTATTAATTAGTTCACTTTTTATTACAACATAGAGCTATTCTAAATGCTTTCATTTTTTATAAAAATATTTTTTAAAAATTGTATAATAAGAAGATTTAGAAGGTAAATGCTGTAAAATATAAAGAAAATGTTACTCTAACATTTTCTTTATATTTTACAGCATTCACATTCGTATCAAACACATATCCGGACAATATAAAAACATAAAAACATACTGAGATAAAAATGTTATGACGGTTTTTCTATCCTTTGGTATTTTTATTTAACAAAACCCTTTTGCAAACAAACGATATCCGTTGACAATTTACACGAACAATTGTCAACAATCTGGGCAAATTTTATTGAGGGTAGCAAAATATTATTTATTCACTAGGAATATATGAAATATTTATTATATAAATTGTGCGTAGAATAGCTCAATTGTCCAAGAGAACTATAACAATTTGCGCAGAAAATAAGTGGGTTCAATAGAGCTATAAATATATTTGATGCATATATTACTTTTAAAATATACTTTTTATAAATGTTTGTACCTATTGAATTTTTTCATGTTCAGGTTTACAGTTTGTACAAGTTTCTTTTCCTAATATAAATTTGTATATCTAAAATTTTAACTGTTTAAAATATAGATAGGACTCCTTAATTTTTTATATAACAAGTTGTGAAAATATGCATTAAAATTTTTTTTAGTATTGACTCTCAAAAAATGTATAAAACTATTTTAATTAGAAGTATTCAATTTTTTTTTTTTAAATAAAAAATATCAGAAATTTTTATTTAAAAGTATTGATTTTTTAGTAATTTAAATTAATATCTGCTTATTGAACCCAGATAGCAAACGTGCGTCGCACAAAAAATCATGTCGTGCGGGCTCACATCGTGCGGGCTCACATCGTGCGTGCTGTATGCAAGAAAAATTAACACACAATGTGCGGGCGCACGACATGAGTGAGTAATGAGAGCTGTGTGCGAGAACACAAATATCACAATACTCGCATCAGTGCGGACTCACGATGTGATTGCGTAGTGAACTCATAGTGCGAACATTAAAAAATAAAAAAAACTAATAAAATCAGGCGCACAATGTGATTGCAAAGTGATCTCATAGTGCGAGCACACAAAAATCACAAACTCGCATTTGTGCGAGTGCTGTATTAAAATTTGAAAAGATTTTTTCAAAATTTCATTGATTTTTTTAAACAAAACAAAATTGTTTGTAAATATTTCATGTTTGTCAAAGTGAGTACTATCGGCAAATTTACTCGACCGCAATCGCTTCACTAGAATGACATGGATGCTAACATTATGGTCATGCATAATCTTTATAATATTGTAAGGATTAAATAAATATTTTTGCTCCATATATAGGAATTTCCACATGCGACAACAACCACCATCACAGCAAATTTCAATGATAATATTTTGAAAAACGCAGACGTTTGAGGATGCACCTGAGTCACTACAACTACTCGTGTTGTGCAGCAGTGGATTAACACAGCCACTACCCGAAGGCGCTGTATAAAAAATGACGCGTAATTTTATGCAATAAATAATTAATTAAAAAATAAATTAATCCTAAACTCTTTATACAAAAATGAAAAAAATCTATAAATCTAGTAATCGAATTTTTATACAATAAAATATTTTATTTTTCATATTATTTTTAGATTTAAAAAAAAATATAAAAAACCAGAAATTAATATTTTTTAATAATAAGTTTTAATTTTTCCGGAACCCCTTCCATTAATGTTGTAATGGTAGTGTCCGACACCCTCACAGCTGCTGAAGACCACTTTCTTTTAAAGTCTTGAAGGTCTTTGGTCACTTTTTTTGTTGTCTTCATCTCCCTTTTTACTACAGCCCAGTATCTCTCAATCGGCCTGAGTTCTGGACAGTTTGGTGGATTGGCTTCTCTAGGCACCAAAATCACTGCATTTTGTTGGATCCACTCTAAGGCCGTTTTGCTGTAGTGATATGAAGCGAGGTCAGGCCAAAAAAATGTGGACACTTCATGTTGGCGTAAAAATGGAAGCAATCTCTTTTGCAAGCATTCCTTCACATATATTTCGCTATTAATAGTACCCGATGTCACGAATGAGCTGCTCCTTTTTCCACAACTGCAAATTGCCTGCCAAACAAGGAATTTCTTTGGGAATTTTGTCATTTTTTTTTATTTGAATTTTTCAGCGACATTTCCTCGAGAATCGACTGCATAAAATTCCTGCCCAGGTAGCTGAGAAAAGTCCGCTAAAACATAAGTTTCGTCGTCCATTATGCAGCAATCGAATTTTTTAAAAAAATCTTGGTTCAGCTTTTTAGCTCGTTGTTTTGCGGTTTCATTCTTGACGGCATTTCTATCCGGAACTTTTTGGACCTTGTACGTCTTCAGCCCAGCTTCTTTCTTAGTCCTGCGCACGAAAGATTCTGAGCAATCCGCCTTTCTCGCCAATTTCCTTCCGGATATGCTTGGATCTTTCTTTAAAATATTCACAACCTTCTTCGACTTTTCACGATCATGTGGGCCTTTTTTTTACCAGAACCTTTCTTCCGATCAATACTCAGGTCTTCCTTAAAGCGGTTGATAACGCGAGAAATGGTCTAAGGGTTAGCCCCTACCTCCTTGGCAATTTTTTTAAAAGACCAACTAGGTTGTTTTTGAAAAATTTTAATTATATTTTCTCGCACTTCCACTTCGTTTGCCATTTTCGCGTTAAATAAATTTTGTATTGACTATAACTGAAACAAATTATTTCTGCCATTTAATTCAGAGCTACTATGATCATTTTTTTAAAATTTGAATCTTGCAATAGCACATTATGGGAAGATATGTAACGGACAATTTTATTCGACGCAGTCTTTAGATTTTGGAGGACAAAGGCTACACCAACGCGCCTTTAATAGAGTACAGAAGGACGCCACTTTCGAGCCCGACTGCAGGACCAGCGAAAATCCTGAAGCTGCGAGCAAGAAAAGACCTCCTTTCCCGATGGTGACGATGGCAATCACCATCATAACTATTTTAATTAATTTGTTGCCAAGCAATTTGTTTTTTTTTTTAATGTTAACGTCATCAAATTTATTTACATATGAAAAAATAAAGTAATAATATTAAATGTAAAAAATAATGTCAAAAAAAAAATGTTTTTTTTTTCATATATTGTATTAGTCGCACATGTGCGAGCTATATGAAGCTATAATGAGTCTCTCATTTTTTTTCATCATTTGTTATATGAGGTTTATATGCGCCTCAAACTATTTTTCTCGCACTTGTGCGTTCTATATGAAGCTCAAATGCGACTCACACAATTGAATTTTTAAATTTATATTTTTTTAGCATTTGTGAAGGCTATATGAGTTCATAAGCGACTCACACAATTTTTCTCGCATTTGTGCGGCCTATATGAGGCTCATATGAGACTCACACAATTGAATTTTTAATTTTGTACGCACACGTGCGACTATATTGATACTCAATTGCGACTCACAAATTTCCCGCACATGTGCGTGCGTTTTGAGCCTCCTATGCTGACGCACATTTGGACCATTGTGAGTGCACACATGCGACTTTTTTCTAAGGTGTGCGCTCACAGTGCGTGCACAATGCGAGCATTTTGCTATCTGGGTAATATCGAAAATTTGGACAGGCGGTTTCCAATGAGTTTATAGAAACGTTTGCAATTCCTATGTTATGAATAGAAATACTTAAAAATGTGTTTACATTAATTGGAATTGAATACAAACGACAATAAAAAAAACATCTTAAAACAATTTAATTTAAATTTATAATAATTTTATTAAAATCTAAAACAATTGTTATTAAATTTTATTTTTTTTATTTTAGTAAAAAAAATAAAAAAAATATTTTACATAATTTTATTAATTTTTTTATGTTTATTTTATTATTTGGATTGTATGTTATTCTGTTCTTGTTTGGACTGGTATGTGTACTCGCTAAAACCAATAACCCATTTTACTAACGGCCAACATCTACCAACATTACATTAAGCCTGTTTTATAAAATTTGATCCCTCAAAAAGGGGCTATGAATAATATGGCAGGTAACATCGAACACAAAATTTCAGTTAAACGCTTAAATGCTGCCCCTAGATGTATGTTGTATGCAATTCACATTGCATTTTACACCGACATGTTGCATACCTTTAGGGGTTGTCACGAAATCTCGATTTTAACACCAATGTGATTAAATTGAAAACAATTTCGTTTTCCTTAAAGCATTATGTATAATTTCTGTTTTAGACATTTGTTCTTAAGTACATATATATTTTTCTCATTGTGCCTTATCGCGTCATTGTCATAAATATACAAAGAAATACAAAAATGTATAATATTCAAATGATAATGGATATGTTGTTTCTAGAAATATCGACAATATCGTGTTATTTTTTTAAAATTCCGATTACATTGAAAGTGATAAGAAATATGTTAGTATTAAACCAATAAATGCAATTGTAAAATATTATTAATTTAAAATTAAATAAAAACTATGGTTTGTGACTTTTCGTTCAGTAAGAATATAAAATACAAAACACTTAAAATAAATAAATAAAATTCAAAATATTGGTATTTCCTTTCTTTAGTAGTTGTATTTTGTAAAAGACTTAATTTTACTTATAGTCTAAAATATATTTTTTTGTATAGAATGCAATTATTGTTCTATCTTTAAAGACTCATATCTCTTAAACTAATGATGGCTGTAGCTTATTCTAAGGATTTTAGCTCGTATCATATGTCCATTAATGTTTTCTATGCAAGTCAAAATACGCTTTTGTTTTATTTAAAACGAAATTTCACAAATGCCAACATGTAACTTGTCTTGCATGACTGTCATGCCATTAGGCCAGCAGGAGTCATATGGTTTAACATTGATGAGAAACATGAATGCAATTAGAGTTATTTCATATATTTCAAAATTTAATTTTTCAATACATATTTGATGTATGCATGCGTTGTAATCTTTTAGATTAAAAGAGACAGATGCAACATCTCGTTAAAAACGAATTAAGTCTTACAGAATTTTAAGCCGATTTAAATGAATTTTTTATAATAAATGAGTTTTATGAAGAGTTTCGGAGTAACATATTGTTTGTTAAAAGAAATCGTAATTTTTAAAAATTCGTATTAATTCAAATTGCTTTGGGTTTTACATACAGTGATGGCACAAATAATAGGAACGATCATGTTTTTTAGTATTTTTTTTTATATTTTTATTGAATTAAAAGTTTAAAAAAAAAAAACATTTAAAGTTTTTGTAAGGGAGCCTGGGGTAAAGTGGGACACGTTTTGATTTTATTCCAAAATGTACATTTGAATAAATTATTTTGAAGAGTCTATTCTATAGACCGGTTCGTGATCTAATTTTTTGCATCAATCTTTAATTGATTTTTGAGCGATTTTTCAAAACACCTCAATTTAGCCATCTTGAAGAATCCTGGGTTAAAGTGGGAAACTTTAAAATTTTTAACAAAATGCGAAATTAGTATTTCTTTTCATGTTTTACATTTTTATCAATAAAGTCAAACATTTAAAGGATAAATAAATAATTATATAATTAGGTAATAAAAAAGATTGGTAATGCCAGAAATAAATAATAAGTAAAAAAGTGTTAATTAATAAACATCTCAGTAATTATATTAGGAAGAACAAATTATGCATTTACTCATTGTCAGACTATTCTGAGTGATAATGGACACAGGTGTGGTCGTCAAGTTTGAAAAGATCCACTATACAGACCATTAACATATATGACTGAATTGTTAAAATTTAAATTATTCGGAATTTCATTCAATAAAATTGTACAAAATTCTTTTACTTCTGATGAAGTTAAAGAATCTTTACCGATATATTCTTTTTGCTACTTTTATAGGTTCGCTTCTTGGCTTTTTTTGCAATTCAGATTTTATCTGAGGCTATGTCAAAATGCCGCTTTTCATTGGTTTGTGGCCACGATTGAATTTCTCTTGAATAAGCCAATTAAATAATGTAAATAAAGCTTAAATTATGTGTTTCCCACTTTACCCTAATATCGCAATTTGACCATAACTTAGCACTAATAAAGCAATGTTAAATAGTAAAACCCGTTTGTTTTTCAAAGACATACAATATGCGATATTTTAAATAACTTCTTAATAAAAAACGATAAAATTATCACTTTTTATAGTGTAACGAGCCGGTTTCCGGGTTCAGAGCTGGGATAGCTTAGCGGGCTCCAGTGGTCCGTACGTTACAAAATTTATAGTTGACAGGGAACCCCTCTAGACCCCTTTTCAAATAAATACGCCGTACACCGAAATTTAATAATATATACAGTAGCTCTTTATTCAAATAATTTCTTATAATATAATTAGGGTTATATGCTGCCTCTGCAGCTTAATTCATGCGTTTCGGAAATGGCCGCATGTGGCCGTTTTTCTTCTGGGTTTCAATTATGCGGTGGCCGCATGTGGCTGCTTGGAGTAATTAAGTAGGACGTCTGGTTTTAGGCTGCGTCCGCAGCTCAATTCATGCGTTTTGGCTATGGCCGCATGTGGCACTTTCTGATGGCCGCATGTGGCCGTTTTGGTAATTGAGTAGTATGTTTCAACCAAACTTACTCCTTGCTGGGGTTGTATTTCCGGTATGCTGTTAGTCCTGTGTGGTGTTGTACTTCTGGTATCGCTCTGGTCCTGCGTGGTGTTATACTTCTGGTTTCGCTCTAACTGTTCGGTACCCATGACCAGGGCGGGAAACTGGGTCAGTCGTTAGTGATTGTTCATGTGGTCCCGTAGAATCCGGGGCCCCATGCTAGTCCACAGTATATCCTGTAGAATCCGAGGATACACTGCTACTAGTCACTGTCGTCCGGGTCGAAGATCGTATCGAAGAGAGACCGATTTTCACTTGTGCTTCGCCTTTTATAGGCGAGCACTTGGTGAAGCGTTGGTGCATTGTAGCACGTCGTTGGTGCTTTGTTGCCCAACTATTTTGTAGCTTTGGCACGTTGGTGTGCCAAAGTTCGCTCACCACTGCGCATGTGTTAGCGATCTCCATGTCGCTTCGCTCACTAGCGCTTGTATAGTGGTGAGGCACACAGTGGTGATTTCTCTCGTTCTCTCACCACCGTGTGTGTGTAAACGACATACGTTGTAGCTTTGTTGGTGAGCTTTTGCTCCTCTGCGCCTCGTTGTTTCGGACGGCGTTGCTAGCGCCGTCGATTGGTGTCGTTGTCGCCGATATTTCGCACCGATATTGTGCGGTTACATTTGCTGCCAAATGTGATCGTCACACCCCCCGCTTACTCCGGGGTGCGAAAAGATGGCCGCGACAGTCGGGTGATGGTGACGTCCCCGGTGCGGCTGATGCGGATCCGATAAGTATACCCGTCCACGGTACGTCTACAGGAAATCTCCTTGCCAGGCTTCTGTTGACGTATAGTCCTCGCCAGTTCCACCAGTTCTGCTGGCATTGCCGTGATGTCGTTAGTATCCACGATCCGTGGTACCTCGACCGCCTGCTTCTCATCGTCCCGTTGTGGCCCGCGTTCTGTACCCTCGCCGGTACTGTCGCTGCTGCTACTGCTACTGCTGCTAGCCTTGCTAGCAAGCCCGTATGCCTTTCGTGCGGCTACTGTGCGCCACGGTGTGGTGGTCGTCGGATGCCCACCTGAGCTCACCACCGTCTCTGCGTCGCCGTGACGCTGCGCCGGTACAGCCATCTGCTGTGGGGCGCTTGCTGTCGTCTCCGCTTGTTGTGGGGCGCTGCCTGTCGCGCCAGCCTTCTCCTGCTGCTGTACCTTGGTTGCCTCGGCGTCTGGTTGCGTCTCTACGCCAACCATGGGTGCGGCGTCCAATACCTCCTCTGTCTGTATGCCTACAGCCGTCCGCTGTGCATTCCGCCAGACCTCCTCCCACTTCGGAGCGCCGGTCACCGCCTCTGCGGTCTCTTGATGGGTTCTCTCTCCCATATGTGCGTCCTGCCGACGCCGTACCTCCACAGCCGTCCGCTGTGAGGTGTCTCTCACCCAGTCTGCAACCCGCTGCATCGTTACATCCTGCTCCCAGGTGGATGCCGCTCGCTGTTGCGTTGCTGCCGTCGTTACCGGAGCGATCTCCCTCGCTGCCGCTGTAGTGTGTGCAACGCCCTGATGCGTCGCTCGATGCCTGCTGAGCGCAGCCCTTTGCCGCGCTGCTGTCGCTTGCTTTGTCGCTGTTGTCGCTGGTGTCGTTGCAGCGTGCACACCACCCCGTGATGTCACCTGCAATACGGTGGGCGCAGCCATCTGCCGCGCTGCTGTCGTCGTGATTGTCGCTGGAGCGATCTCCCTCGCTGTCAACGTTGTGTGTACACCACCCTGCGGTGCCACATGTAACAGTGTAGGCGCAGCCATCTGCCGCGCTGCTGTCGTCGTCATTGTCGCTGGAGCGATCTCCCTCGCTGTCAACGTTGGGTGCACACCACCCTGCGGTGCTACGTGCAACAGTGTAGGCGCAGCTATCTGCCGCGCTGCTGTCGTCGTGATTGTCGCTGGAGCGATCTCCCTCGCTGTCAACGTTGTGTGTACACCACCCTGCGGTGCCACATGTAACAGTGTAGGCGCAGCCATCTGCCGCGCTGCTGTCGTCGTCATTGTCGCTGGAGCGATCTCCCTCGCTGTCAACGTTGGGTGCACACCACCCTGCGGTGCTACGTGCAACAGTGTAGGCGCAGCCATCTGCCGCGCTGCTGTCGTCGTCGTTGTCGCAGGAGCGATCTCCCTCGCTGCTGTCGCCGTCCTCGTTGTCAACGTTGCTGGAGCCAACCGTTGAAACGCCCGTGGTGCTGGCCGCTTTGCCAGATCAGGCCATACTGGGACCGCCGTCCCTTCCTTAGTTGCCAAAAGGCGGATCTGTCGCGCTATGATCCCGCGCTGTGCGTCGCCGTCTTTGCCACTGAACCATTTACTCCGGTCCATCGGCGGATACAGGTACCGCTGTGGGTCTCGTCGTAGGCACTCCACGTTCCGGAGCAAATATGCACCGCAGTCACACATATTTGGTTGTTGTGGGACGCTGACCTCATGGTACGGCGTGTTGAGCTCGGTGAACTCGTGACCTACCTTGGCATCCTTGCGCGAAACTGCTGTCAGGAACTCACGCAGCCTCACTGACACGTGGCGACGGGTCTGTGTTGCCAGCGAATCCATCACCAGGATACACGGACCCGGTGTGCGCGGTTCGATGCCTTGCGCGGCTCGCCACGCTGGATTATCCGGTGTCGCGCCATTCATGCATAAAACTGCCAGGTACCAATGGTTCTGCTCGTTCACAGGCACCACTATTATGTCATGCGCGAACGGGTCCACCCGCTTGGTCCAGGTTCGCACACATCTATCCACTCCGTTGGACAGACTGGCATGGAAGAACGTGTCGTACACATGCATGCGCCGTCCTGGTACCGCGTCTTCTACGTTCTGCTGCAACCACTGCACCCAGAAGTTGATAATGGTGTCGTTGAGGAACCGGCCATATGCTAGGCGGCGGTAGTCCCCAACGGTTACAGGCACTCCTCGTATACCCGGCGGGTATTTACACAACTGGTGTGCATCACCTTGGTGGCTGGGTGCCGTGTCGCTTGGTACCACCAGCGTCGTCTCGTCCGTCTGCTGCTCAGCCCGGAACCGTTTGCTTGCCTGTGCTTCGGCGTCTAATGTGGATGGTGTCGCTTGCAGGTTGCTCCCCTCTGCAAGGAAATGCTGCGTTGCTATCGATGATGTGCGCAATATTGCGCGCAGCTCTTGGCGACTATCTTCGGTCAAGCCACCGTCGTCTAATGGTGCGCCATCTTCCTGGCGCAGCATCGCCAATAGTTGCAGCCGATATTCGCCCGCGTCCTGCTCTACATGCATCGTCTTGCGTTGACTCATCTTATTACTTGAAAAAAACTTTAAATTATTATTACTCAAAAGACTTTATTTATTTGCGCTCCACACGTGTTGGTCGTTTGACTGTCGCGAAATTAATGTCGAACGTATTTGTGTGTTGGCTTCTTCGTGCCCCACACTTCGCGAATTGTTACGTCAAATTCCGCGAAACGCCGACGTTTGAATTCGTAACGTCCGCCGATCATGCACGAACGTTACGCACACCACCATTTTCGCGTGTGTGTGTCCGCGTCGCGTCTCTCTCGCCGAGAGCGCCTGCGCGTCGCCTTTGATTATTTTCGCGGTGAGTTTTGCCACTCTCGACCGTGGTGTATCTCTCTGTCACGGTTTGTGCGATTTGAGGTGTATTTAAGTTTTTGCGCGACGTCGCCTTCGTCACATTTTTAATGGTTTCTAAAATGTTTGCGATCTTTTCCGCGCGACTCTCCATCTCCCATGGATTTAAATTGCGCTGCACCGAGCGTTGTTGCCTCATGCGACTCTGACTCGAATTATGCTCCCCTGAGCGTTGATTTTCTACGCGACATTTTAATTTATTATGCTCCTTTGAGCGTTGATTTTCCACGCGACAATTTAAATTATTATGCTCCCTTGAGCGTTGATTTTCCATGCGACAATTTAAGTTATTATGCTCCCTTGAGCGTTGATTTTCCACGCGACAATTTAATTGATTATGCTCCCTTGAGCGTTGATTTTCCACGCGACATTTTAATTTATTATGCCCTTTTGAGCGTTGATTTTCCACGCGACAATTTAATTTGTTATGCTCCCTTGAGCGTTGATTTTCCACGCGACATTTTAATTTATTATGCCCTTTTGAGCGTTGATTTTCCACGCGACAATTTAATTGATTCGTATAGCGGACTGGAATCGTCACCCCCGGTGGCGTCGGAACCCGAAACGGATTCAAAATTTTCATGCGACCCTGTCTTAAGTTAGGCTCCATTGAGCGTTGATCTTGCGCACGACATGGATGTGATTTCCCCTGAAATTCCATGTAACTTTTACGCGCGGTTCCCCTGCGGGGTTGCTCACTTGGATGGTAGCGTACGGGAATTGTCACCCCTGGTGTCGTCGGGACCCGAAACGGATTCAACATTTTCACGAAATTTCTACTGCTATAATTGTCACAAGTTCTGAGACCGCCTTGTGGTCGCTTTGAATACTGTCGCCTGTGTGTCGCGGTTACTGCCGCTGTCACTTGTGACACCTTGTGTGATTCCACTTCGCCGTTCTGGTGATTGCCTTCGTTTCTTTGATAGTTGTTATGCGACCGCCTTAAATATTGGCGCCTACGTGATTTCGAATCTCTCCTCATTACATCTGGTGTCTGCGTGGCCATGCATGTTCCTACCGTGCCTTCGTAAAGTGTCTTCAACGCATTAGTTTTCTGCTCGCTGGGTATGTCGGGTCGCACCACTGTGCATATTGCCGGCTGTTGTTCTGATAACTGCGTCACATCTCCTAAGCTGACGCTCTGTCCACCGCAACTCAAGGTGGCTCCTGCCCGCTGCAGAAAGTCCATCCCGAGGATGATGTGGTCCACCACTGTGGGTAGCACCAGTAGTGTTAAAGGGCACTCTCTATCTCCGAGTCTGCCTATCGCCACTATCTCCTCGCTAACGTGCCTGGTGGCACCATCCGCCATGCTCACCCTGACATCGGTGCTCCTACTATTAAATGGTGTGCGTATCATTTTTGCGCAAGCCTCGCTCACGAAACTCCTTGTTGCGCCTGTGTCAACTGTTGCGATCGCCAACTCGTTGTCGATGGCGATTGTAGCCACTATTCGGGTCGCTTCCTCCTTAAGCGCCACTGCTGGATACGGGGAGCTGTCTTTGGGACCGCCAGCCCTCGCTACTGGCCGGTCCCCTGGTAGTTTCCCGAACGTCGTCGGCAGCAGTCAATGGTGCGTACGCCTCTGCGTCCGCAATCCCAACAAAATACTACCTCACCATTACGGCATTCTGCCTGATAATGTCCGTCGCGTCCGCAACGCCTGCATGCGGTCTTCGTGTTGATGTTCGTCTTGGCTGCATCATCCAGTCGCCGATTATGCTCCTCTCGTGGCCGTGTTGTGTGTTGTGCCGGTGCGTGCCCCATCTTCTGAATAAGATCATATTCATCTGCCAAATCCACCAATTCCTCCACGGTGGAAAAGTCACGGCGCCGAATGTATAGCTGGTACTCCTGGCGGCTATTCCTAAAAATTTTATCCAGCTCCGTCTGCTGATCATAGTGGGCATGCCTCATCATGTCCTTGATCCCGATGACATAGTCTCGAAATGTCTCCCGCGGTCGCTGCATTCGTTTGCTGATTCCAGCGTCGAGGTCCTCAAAGAAACGCGGTGGCAGGAAGAACCTCAAAAATCCTTTTTTGAATTCACTCCATACTCGCCACGGCGAGTAGTTGTTCCTGTACCATATAAGCGCTCTTCCTTGAAGCAGATCCGCCAATCCGTATGGAACCCAATCGCAGTCAACCCCGTAGACTTGCGTCAGCTCCTCTATCCGCTCGATGAACACCAGCGGATCGCTACTGCCATTAAAGTGCACTGGCCACTTCCTCATTCGCTCCATCGCGATCTCGTATTTCACTGTTGCTCCTATGTGAGCTGCTGGCCCTTGCTGATGGACTGGCGCCGCGCCTGTCGCCGATGCCCAAGTCCGTCCGTCCGATGGCTGTGGTCCCATGACCCTGTCATATGCCATATGCGCCTGTCGCGCCATATGCGCCTGTGGTGACTGCTGTGCCTGCTGCACCTGTGGTTGTTCCTGAAGTTCCTGTTGTTGCGCCAATTGCGCCTGTTGTGCCTGTTGAATTCGTTCCTCCCTGTGTATCAACTGCTGCGCCACTTGCGCCTGTTGTTGCTCTTGTTCCATCAATTGCTGCGCCAATTGTGCCTGTTGAGCCTGTTGCTGAGCCTGTTGCTGAGCCTGTTGCTCCATTTGCTGTCGTAGCTGCTGCGCCATTTGCGTGATTTGTACCTGTTGTTTCAACTGTTGCGCCAGTTGAGTAATTTTCGCCTGGTGCGCCATTGGTGCCTGTGTCCCCGTCGTTGAAAATGTGTATGGTGACGTCGTCCCTACCGACATTACCGGCCTAGTGACGAACGTGGGCAGTGTCCACGTCTGCTCGCTCGTTGTAAAAATTATTTTAAACTCACCCGCAGGTAGTGTTGTTTCGCTCGTTGTCTGTCCAGTGAGTGGTACCCTCAATGATTCCTGTTCTACAGCTCCTGTCGTCGGCAATGGTGAGACACTCTTGCTGTGTCGCAGCTCCAGTTTCTCCAGCCTCTCCGTCTCATTACTGCCATAGTTTCCCTCGTTGATGAAGGCGACGAAGCTCTTCCGCACCTCCTCTACGGTGCCAGCGCCGTTGAATCCAAATTCTGCGGCGTACGTAGTTAGGTCCTCCTTCCGGAGACCATACACCCAGGTCACCTTGACCATGGCTGTTCTATTCACTTTTTTTTGTCCACTTATTCACTGTTCACTCATTGTTTTTCCCCTTTTGGTTTTTCATTATTTTTTTTTTCAATTGTTTTCACTTGGGGTTTTCTCACTTTTATTCAGGCTTTTTTTTTTCTGTTTCTTTTATCGTTTCACTGCCTGTTCTCTTTTTTTCCACACTTTTCATTCTTTTATTTTTTCCAAAGTTTCTTTCTCACTTTTTTTTTCACTGTCTATGTTCACTGTTCACTTTGTTCACTACTGCGACGATCGTTGCTCTGCTTATTTTCGCTGCTTTGCTTATTTTTCGACGCTCTGCTCATTTTTCGCTGCTTTGGTTATTTTCGACGCTCTGCTTATTTTTCGCTGCTTTGGTTATTTTCGACGCTCTGCTTATTTTTCGCTGCTTTGGTTATTTTCGACGCTCTGCTTATTTTTGACGCGACGTAGTGTTTTATTTGTGTGCAACTCTTTACTTTTGCGTTGTACTGAGGGGTCCCTGCTCGGGCGCCATGTAACGAGCCGGTTTCCGGGTTCAGAGCTGGGATAGCTTAGCGGGCTCCAGTGGTCCGTACGTTACAAAATTTATAGTTGACAGGGAACCCCTCTAGACCCCTTTTCAAATAAATACGCCGTACACCGAAATTTAATAATATATACAGTAGCTCTTTATTCAAATAATTTCTTATAATATAATTAGGGTTATATGCTGCCTCTGCAGCTTAATTCATGCGTTTCGGAAATGGCCGCATGTGGCCGTTTTTCTTCTGGGTTTCAATTATGCGGTGGCCGCATGTGGCTGCTTGGAGTAATTAAGTAGGACGTCTGGTTTTAGGCTGCGTCCGCAGCTCAATTCATGCGTTTTGGCTATGGCCGCATGTGGCACTTTCTGATGGCCGCATGTGGCCGTTTTGGTAATTGAGTAGTATGTTTCAACCAAACTTACTCCTTGCTGGGGTTGTATTTCCGGTATGCTGTTAGTCCTGTGTGGTGTTGTACTTCTGGTATCGCTCTGGTCCTGCGTGGTGTTATACTTCTGGTTTCGCTCTAACTGTTCGGTACCCATGACCAGGGCGGGAAACTGGGTCAGTCGTTAGTGATTGTTCATGTGGTCCCGTAGAATCCGGGGCCCCATGCTAGTCCACAGTATATCCTGTAGAATCCGAGGATACACTGCTACTAGTCACTGTCGTCCGGGTCGAAGATCGTATCGAAGAGAGACCGATTTTCACTTGTGCTTCGCCTTTTATAGGCGAGCACTTGGTGAAGCGTTGGTGCATTGTAGCACGTCGTTGGTGCTTTGTTGCCCAACTATTTTGTAGCTTTGGCACGTTGGTGTGCCAAAGTTCGCTCACCACTGCGCATGTGTTAGCGATCTCCATGTCGCTTCGCTCACTAGCGCTTGTATAGTGGTGAGGCACACAGTGGTGATTTCTCTCGTTCTCTCACCACCGTGTGTGTGTAAACGACATACGTTGTAGCTTTGTTGGTGAGCTTTTGCTCCTCTGCGCCTCGTTGTTTCGGACGGCGTTGCTAGCGCCGTCGATTGGTGTCGTTGTCGCCGATATTTCGCACCGATATTGTGCGGTTACATTTGCTGCCAAATGTGATCGTCACAATAGCAAACACTCTAAAAAAACTTACAACTATTTTTTCTACTTGTTCTCAAAATTTAATAAAAAGGTATTCATTTGATTATAACCAAGAATGAAAAAGTTGATGTCATATTTAGAAGCACTTGACATTTTTTTTATTTTTCTAAAATTTTAATTTCCCACATCACCCAAGTCCCACTTTACCCCAGGTTCCCATACTATATTTAAATTATTGTACATAGTGGGTGTAAAGTAGGGCTTTCAATCCGTGGATCCCAGAGAAAATGAGTACCGAAAATGCCAAAATTAAATCCCGGCTTGGCAATAAATATAATGTGCAGAAAATATTTTATTTCAAAGTTTTCAACAGTAGGCGTATTTTCATTTTTTAAGAGATCTACGCAGACAAAAAGTTTATACTATATATGAATTTGTTCATCAATGTTATGAATTTGCCATTAAGACACAACCAATCTCTAAATTCATCCCATTAATAAATCGTTTATAAAACTGTAATGAAAAAGTTTATAATATTGATGAACGCATTCATAAAATTTTTGAAAAAATTCATAAACTTTCAAAATTTGTACATTGGATTTATGAATTTATTCACATCATATTCTTCAATTAGATCGTAAGTTTATTTATTTGTGTATGTTATATTTAAGTTATTTTTTATTCTAGCATTCAAATGTAAATTTCTTCGAATTTGTATCCCAGAAGTCGATTTTTAATAAAACAATCGAAATAATCCAATAACATTCTTTGAAACGAATTCAATTCGCTTTCTATGATCGAATATTTGAATATATTAATTCATGTCTAATTTAATGATTTATTTTCTTTCTATAGATTTTTATGAAATCAGTATACAATGAGTAATTTAATATTTTTCACAATAATAATGGAACTTCTTTGTATACTCATTACTTGCATAATGAACGAACCACAAATTAAAATATGCTTCAATAATTCGTTCAGATTTTGCTATATGCGCTAACATTCAAATATCAAATAACGTTATGTTGAAGGTATTTTTTAATGTGGTTTCTTAGTAGTATTGATTTTTAGTGAATGTATTTTTTTTATTGCTTAGTAACTCAATAAATTGCTTAGTTACAAAAATTTTCCATAAAAAATAAATTTCATATGTTTCTGTGTGACACAGACAAAATTAAACTGATGAAAAGGTGTAGGAAATGCAATTTTTATTTAATGTCTTGCCTTGGAAAAATCATTTTTAAATCTGTATATTTGTCGTTCTCTTCTTATATTTTATATTAGCTATTTTATACTGCATACATAGCACAAACTACCTTTTGTAAAAAATGCATCTTCCATCCACTTCAACGAAATACATACATCGTAACTTCGTTGGCCCGACACGGCACTTCTTTTAATAACAGCTGGTCATCGCACAACGCTTGGATATTCGAATTTGCTTAGATAGACAGAAAAATAAATTGAAAAAAACAAGCTGGTTCTGTTTTATGTTATTATAAGAACATGACGTAGTTTTGAAATGACAACAAAATTAAAAACAGTACCATTTGGTACAATATTTTTTTTATATTTTTTTTTTCTATAAAAACGACGCACAATGGGGATGGAGTAACTAAAGTTGGCGAAAACCTCAAAATGACCTCAGACACTAATTTTTTTATTCATTATATGGTAAACAATTTACAGCCAGATATTGTATCTGGATGTGACTGAGTTCTCTCACATGTGAGTCCTCTCACATGTGAGTCCTCTCACATCGTCTGCAAAGTTGTATTTCATATCTTCACACATTCCCCCCGTCAAGCCCTTACGTTGATTTTGATGAATCTTACGTTTACGATTCTCGAAAACATGTCGTGTTACCAACAAACAAATTTCAGATAAAAAACATAAAAATTTATTTAAAACTTATGAATTTTTTAATCTAGCAATACTTATTCCATCAACAATACGAGACTTGATTCGAGAATCGAATATCGATTCGGTAAACAAAAAACATCTGTTCTGAAAAAGTTGGCAAAATTGTGTTTGTGTGTATTTCCTCATTTTTGCTATTTTTTTCTAATTTGCTTTGTAAATGAATTATTTGGATGAAAAGAAATGTGTAGTGTATTAAAAAATTATTTAAGATTGTTCTGCATCCTTTTTAGGTGCAATTAGTGCCTTGTTTCGTGAAAATGTTAGTGAACGGAGCCAAAAAAGCTGCCGTCTAATTTGACACAACATTCGTGCGGTTTAGTTTTATGAAATACAAATTATTTCTTTGCGTCGGCGCAAACCGTGTGACATCAGACGTTTTGCGCTTAACAAAATTCAAAAAACCAGTCACACGGACGAGTGTGACTACTTTCGTCAATTATCGAGATACAATATCTGGCTGTTAATTTTTTGAACCCGGGCTGCGGCACGGGTTTTTCTTTTTGATTTTGTGTTTTCAACCCATTTTTTAAGCATAGCTTTTCATATTTGTTTTTCTCGTTTTAGTTTTATTATTTTCCCTTTTTTTGCATTTGTTTGTGTTTGTTTTTTATTTTGTATTAATTTTTGCATTTTTGTGATTTTGTTTGTGTGTATTTTCTTTTGTTTTTGTTTTACTTTTGTTTTTTTATTAGTTTGCTGTTGTTTTCGTGTTTTTGTTTTTGCTTTTGTTTGTGTTTTTGCTTTTGTATTTGTTTTGATTTTGTAATATTTTTTTTCGTATTTGAGTTTTTATTGTTTCACCTTTTTAAATAGAAAGAAAAAGTTCATCAATATGATGAATTTATTCATAAATATTATGAATTTTTCTCCCAACTACCAGATACATCATATTGATACCGCCGTATTCATTGATGAATATATAGGATATATACGCCTAGCCTGAAACACTTTCAACCCAAAAGTCGTGGGAGAACTTAAATGTTATAAGAATATGTTTCGGACATCCCCCTGAGTATTTTAAGACTAAAATAAAAAAAAAATCGTAGGCAGGTTTTTTAAAATATCGCGGTTTCAATTTTTTTATGCAGTTTTTTGAAAATATTTTTTTGAAAATAATTTTTTTTTTTTTTTTTGCTCAAACTATTAACTTTAGCCACTAAAATAACCCATAAAAATTTCACATAATTTGTCCTTCGTTATGGGTAGCGTTTCGTAGCCGCGGTAGCTCATTGGTTAGTGCGTTGGACTGAGAGCAGAAAGGTCCCCGGTTCAAGCCTGGACTGGGGCTAGCAACATCTTTTCATAGAAACATTTTTCTATACCGCGCTTCCTCTCGTCAGTAAATGGCAAACCTACGAGAGTAAAACTATTTCCTATGAAAAGCTCTCACCCGCCGTTCGGATTCGGCAATAAACTGTAGGTCCCACCACTTTGAGTACAAATATAACACGCACAGCTCAAAATAGTGAGAGAGCTCGGCCGAAGTTCTGTACAGGACTGTAGCGCCAAACTATTATTATTATTATGGGTCATAATTAGTGGTAACAAGTGCAAAAACATATGTGGTGGTCTATACACGGATTAACGTACATAAAAGTATGTATCAAACAAACCAAAAACCAATTCGCTATCTTTAATAGTTGAGAAGATATTCCAAATCAAAGTCAAATTTTCTTGATAATATGTTCAAAAAAACGTTCAACTTTTAGTAAACCATGAATAATTGAATTTTAACTAATCAATTTGCAAATTTGAGCTGCATTTTCTAAAAGTAGACTTTATTACGGTTTTCAGTTTATGGTTTATGTGTTAATTGTTTATACAAATATTTTGATTTCAGGGTAAACTGTACAATCTATGTATAATATGTAAAAAAAAAACATATTTCTGTCTTTATCTTTCAAACTAATTATGATATTTTCCCATGTAAGCACATTTTCTTTAGATATCAATGTAAGCTTTTCATAAACAAAAGAATTTTAAAAATCGGATAACTTTTGGATTTTCTACAAATTTTGAAAGATTTTTCATGAAAAAATGTTCAACTTTACTGACTTTTATCACCATAGCCATGAAAGATACAATATACAATTTTAAAACTTAAGTTCTCTCAAGTTCTCTCTGTACAACAATTTTTAAATTTTGAAAATCGGTTGAGTGGTTCCGAAAATACTGAATTTCACCCGATTTAAGAGCGTTTGGACACACTGTGTGTCGTTAGTCATTAATAATGGTTCTTCAATACAATGAAACATGGTTTGAAGAATTGAATTCATCAATATGATGCACATTTTTTCTCTGCAGCAATAAATCTATAAATCTTATGGCATTAAGGGAACCGTACTATCGTTTATGATTTGATTAAAATAAACTCTTGAAGAGGAAAAAATTAGAAAATAAGGATAATTTATGAAATCATTGGAAAAGCACATTTAGTAAAAAACAAATTTGTTTTTTAAATCATTGGTAATACTAGAAGGAACTTTTATTTTGACAATCGTGTGCTTTTTTTGTGTCTTTTCTACTTTTTGAATTATATGCATTTAAAAAACTTAAGGTGTATTATTTTAATATAGTTGAAATTCAGAACTAAATTAATTTAGCTCAAATTACCAAAAAGTCACCGAAAAAGTAATTCTATCGAAATTATTAATTAATTTTCATTTAAATAACAGTTGAGTGAACAATATACACGTGTTAATTTATTTAATTATATTTGATTTTAAATTTTGAGAAATTTAATTTAATAACATAACGTTTAACATTACAAATTTACTAGAATCCTTAAAAAACCGGCATGTTTAAGCGTTCGTTGGAAATTAAATTTAATTAACATTTTATTTTTTGCTAATATAGTTTTCAATGCAATGAATTCAGTTTTCAAACGAATGCAGCCATAATATTGCATAAACTTTTATTTAGTTTTAGTTTATTGCAGTTGCTAAATAATTTGCCATATTCGTGAACTATGCATACCATCGAACATCATAGTGAAGAACGAAATATTCAATACAATGAATTTAAATTGATGAATTAATGAATATAACAATACGTACGAAGAAAATGTTGATTGAAATTTGTTTTAATGAACATCATTTTTCAATATGAAGTACATATATGTTGTATTTTATGTTTTTGTTCATTAATATGATGAAACGTATTCTTCACATACAATACAACATATTGAAGAACACTTTTTTGACAGTTACCAAGCGTAAATCATATTTAAGATAGCATACATAATATTAATGGCGTTAGTCACTAATATTATGAACGGTTTTTCAATACAATGAATCATGGTTTGAAGAACGGAATTCAATAATATGATGTACATTTTTTCTGTGTACATCATCTAATTCCAAAAGCATGAAAACTATAATCAGTTTTCCGCGTACAATCTTTATATGACTTTGGTACTTTTTTTCTAATACAAAAAATTACATTTTATGTAAAGCATTAATGAATTCTACATAATGAAACATTTTTCTATAAAACTGCATCATTAAATTTTTGAAATTGATACTTCGAAGTATAGCTTTTTTGTCGTCAAAATACCACTGTTCAAAGCTTCTTTTAGAGGATATGAAGTAGAGATGGGCATGTGAGCGTGTTTCAGCGTGATTCACGTGAATCACGCGTAATCACGCGTGATTGTGATTGAATCCTAATTTTTCTCACGTGATTGTGAGTGAGTGTGAGTAGTCCAAAAAATACCGTGAGTACATTTTTTTCGTGAGTGAGTGTGCGTGAGTGAGTCGAATGTTTCATAAAATAAAAAATCACACTTTTAATATTTTTGAATTTTCTATATTTTTGCTGAACTACAAAACAAGTGGGGCCACCCCTTGAACTCAGATGGCTTTGGGAAAGCGGCTACCCACTATTCAGAAATATAATAAATCAAACCGACCGTCATATGCCCCTTCTTCAATTCAGAATAAGTTGCAAGATTTCAGTCAACAATTGATCTAACCCCTGCAAACAAGCCGTACTTAGTATGGGCTAGTCAATTTTTGTGGGGTCATGTCAATAGTTTTTGCTTGATTTCATACGACCGTTCATGGAAATAGACATAGAACGCATTTTTATTTGTCGATATACCCATTTTTGAAAAAAGTTGAATTTTCAATTTCAACTATACATGATAACTCTGTATTGACTTCCTTTTGTTTATTAAGTTTAGTTTGTTCCAGAGGTTCGTAAAGGGTCCAGTTTTTATTCGAGTTATAAATGTAGTAACCAAAAAAATCGCTTCAAAAATAGTTGTTCACAAAGTCAATTCATCCCTGGTTAATTCTACCCCGGACTATTCTTTTATTGATAATTTTTTTCCAGAGATCATTTTCCAGGGACAATTCTCTAAGATTTTACACGAATTCTTTACCGGAGAATTATTTTTCGAGGCAATTTTTTGGTTTTTATATGAATATCACATCGAAGGTCTTTCACATTTCCATCTCCGTTAAAAATTAAGATATAATTTATCAAACTCCCTAAAATCATTATGCGTTTTAAAAATGTAGGTTGTATTAGAGGTGCCACGTTCGGTCAACCAATCTCACAAATGAAATATGTATTTATTTGCATTCTGAAAAAAAACACGTGATTCAGCGTGATTCACGTGAATCACGCGTGATCACGCTTGATTGTGATTGAATCTTAATTTTACTCACGTGATTGTGAGTGAGTGTGAGTAGAGCAAAAAAGACCGTGAGTGAGTGTGCGTGATTAAAAAAATTCTTTCGTGAGCGTGAATGAGTGTGAGTTAAAACTCACTCACGTGCCCATCTCTAATATGAAGGATTAAAATAACTTTAAATTGGAGATGCGATTTCTATGGATTGCATGAATCGATTCAAATAATTTAAACGATTTCTTAAATCTAGACATATCACCATAATATATGCCAACTTTGATCCCTCTATGACGCTCCATTTAGAGGATATGAACGATTAAAAAACTTGAAATTGGAAATTCGGATTGCATGGACCGATTTAAATAAGTTTTTTTTTTTAACTGTTTTAGCGTGCTTAAACTATTTGAATGGATTCCCGTTTGAATTCTGAAAAAGACTTTTTTTTTGTATCTTCTACAGGGAATGCATATCGTAGAAGGTGTCCTCGAAGGTCTATTAAATACACACCAAAAAATAATTGCTTGGCGTGCAGTTGTTTCAATGAATATTCATTTGCATCTACCAAATTTAGTCAGCCTCAACTGATTCATTTGTGGTGCGTAACCAACTATTAGTTGAAGCAACTGCAACATTGATTGGAGAAACAAACTTTTAATCCATTATCAATTTTTTTATTTTCATTGCTACGGCAACTGAATTCAAAATGAGACCTAACCAATATTTATTTGACTTAACAGATAATTATATAACATTAAGTTGTAGCAACCAATATTTATTTGATTCAACTGCGAAAACAGTTGCCTTGTATAAAAGCGATGCCAAAGCAGGACAACACCCGTCGCGCAAGCTATAGATTTTTCACTCGTTTTGTTTTGGGCTGCGGACAGCGCGTGCCACGTGTACAACAAATTTTGGAATTGTTTTAAGGCTTTATCGTTGCTACTGTTCGGTTCTTTCATGCTCAATTATACTTTCTTCAAGAAGAGACATACTATTCTACAGAGTTCTTGCGATTTTGTGTCTATATATTGTATTTCTATATGCAGCCCTAGCACTCCAACGTGTTGCAAACACGAAGTCAGCAGCACAACGAATCTTCGGCAATGTTCGAACTTAGGAACGCTGTTGTGACGCTGACTTCGTCTTTGCAACATGTTGGAGCGCTAGGGCGACCACAACTAAACAAATTGGTTGTGGCAATTGTATTCATTAGATGTGTGAACTGATACGCGATGTTGCAACAACTGAATCAGTCGAATGTTGACAGAACTAAGTAAATCGGTTGGCAAAAAAAGACGGTTGCCCCAACTGATTCGTTCTTTGGGAGTATATTACCACCGAGACCTTTCCAACGTTATATGAAACTTGATGATCGGACATCGACTAAATTATGAAAAAATAAAACTATTTATTTTTCTTCTGACACTTTCACGGGAAATACTTTCATTTTGGAGTTCAAACTTTTTTTTCAACCCTTCGATCCTAAATATAAAAGCAAACAGTTTTACTAACTACTTTTTTTAATTGAACCTATGAACTTTTTTTTTCCAGTGATATAATAAATATTAAAATTTGTATTGTTCTTTCAGATGTATTATGACGTCCTTTACTTAACTTGTCAGTTTGTTTTACGTTCATAATACAATATTTATTTGGCGGTTTGTAGACTAACTAATAAATGTCTGAAAAATGCTACTTATATTCATGTCAACAACAGCAGTTATTAAAATAGGAGGTTCTGCAAAATTATGTCAAACAGAAAATAATTATTTTCTTCCGTAAAACTACAAAAGTGCAAAACAAAATATAAAATTATAAAATTAATTTTTGCTGTTGTCCTGGTTCACTCTATAGATATTTTCTTCAAAATAACTTATTAATTTTCTGTCGATGACTTGGAAAATCACACAGTCTGCACAAATGAAAAACATCTTGATTACGTGTTTGATTTGCTGCGTAAATAATACCCTATACATTTTATTATTGCTAATGAGTCAATGATTTTTGCACTTTTGTGATTCGTATCAGGTGCCGGTTGATTATATCTGAGCATTATATATATTTTTGCGCAGAGAATCAATAACATGATTTTGTGCAATGTAGCAAATTACGTAGTTGGCATTTTGTGTTTTCTTTTTTCGTAAATATTACTAGTTTTTATGACACAGACTTTAGTATGAAATTCTTCACTCAAAAATTGACATGAGATGAAATCATATCATAATCATTGACTTTTTGGGTAATTTTTCAAAAAAGCGCTTCAACAATATTTCTAATATATCTCATATACAAAACCAATTTGATACTTATTGTACTTGAAGTCAATTTCTAAACATTTTTATGAAAATCGATTTTTAAGTTCCATTTTAGGCAATTCTTAGAAAAATATAACAGAAATGTCCTACCATTTCGCTTACAACAAAAATATATTGTTGTACACAATACACACGAATTCTGTTTATTTTATTTTCGAGAAAAAATCTATGAGCTTCGTTGCTCTATTGTTGAATTTGTTTGCTGTTGCTAATGCAAAAATCAATGAAAAGCAGAACACGTATGTTTGTTGTTGAGTTCGATTAACCGCAACACAAGTGATCGTAAATAACAATAACATACGGATGCTAACTTCGGACCAAAGAATCGACAGTTCGCCGCACAATCGAATTTTTAGCGTCAACATTTTGCATGTTAGAAATAAAATATAAAACCCAAATTAAATATTTTAACTTCAAAGTTCATTAATATAAGTATTTTCATATGAAGAAATATTTCATTTAACGCAAAATGATAAGAAAATGTTCTCTGATAAAAGAATTATCAAATGCTAACACTTCGTTTTCTATTTTTCATCAAACAAGAATCGGATTATCTATCAAGTGGTGAAAAAACTCTCCGCTTCAAAGAATGATAAACGACCCACCTTTGAAATATACCACCTTTTAATCATGTTTTATATACAATATATTATTTTTTTAGACAAGTTATAAATAATCAACATGGTTACATAACTTCTTAAATTTAAGTACTAACTTTATTCGACAGAAAAAAGTTAACCCTTGTACTGTTTGTGCGGATTAACTGGGGGATTACACAGAAGTCAAAGAAAAAGTAACAAAACAAGAAAATGACGAAGTCCTGCAAGAGGAAGTAAGTAAAATAAATATTATTTAGTGTCTGCTACATCATTAAGAAAATTAAAAAATAATTCCTTCATAAAAATATTGTACATCGTACTCGTACAAGAAAGATGAAATTTTCAAATAATATTTAAACAATTACCGAAATATATCAAAACCATAAAAGCACAATACATTTATTGTAAACAAAGTTAGTGCTCAGTATAAAAAATATCAACAAAAAAATTATCAAAAACTGTTGAAATTATAAAACTTTAAAATCATCAGAGAAATCGTACATCTTTTTTCATAGCATTACAATGGTTATAAAGAAATATAAAGAGCATAGTTAGAAAAGAAAAATTATATTCTATCTATTTTAATACACAAACATGTATTTAAAAATTTAAGCTTAAAAACATTTTTAATAATTTTTTTTTTGTAATATTGTCAGGTAAAAATTATTTTTATAAAAAAAATTGAGAACTTTTGAATTTATCCACGATCTTAGTATAATTTCCCGATGGACTGCAAGATTCTAATCACGACCTCATACTCAGTTTTTGCAGATTGCCTCTAGTTTTTGAGTTATTATGTAAAACAAATATATAGCAATTTTCGTGTTTTTCTACATATTTTGGTCTTTAACTTTGTACAGATTTAAGTTTTTGAACACATTTCATTTGTATTCTATTGAGAATATTTCAGCTAATAGTTTTAAATAAACCACATGAAATTGGAATTGATCTGACCAAAGTTATGACCAGTCAAACAAAAAAAATATCAATGTTAAGGTGTACCTATTATTTATTGCATACTATCTATGCCGCGGTAGCTCAGTGGTTAGTGCGTTGGACTGCGAGCCGAAAGGTCCCCGGTTCAAGCCTGGACTGGGGCTAACAAACATCTTTTCATAGAAACATTTTTCTATACCGCTCTACCTCTCGTCAGTAAATGGCAAACCTACGAGAGTAAAACCATTGCCTATGAAAAAGCTCTCACCCGCCGTTCGGATTCGGCAATAAACTGTAGGTCCCACCACTTTGAGTGCAAATATAACACGCACTGCTCAAAATGGTGAGAGAGCTCGGCCGAAGTTCTATACAGGACTGTAGCGCCAAACTATTATTATTATTATCTATGATTTCCATATTTTATATAAATGTATATATCTTATATCAGACATGATCTATAATACTATGCTTTCTCTTATTTTGTTTTTGCAAATCACTCTTTAAAGACAAATACACGAGAATTGCTATATATTTGTTTTCGTAATATCTCAAAAACTTGGGGCAATCTGAAAAAAACTGAGTATGAGGTAGTGATTAAAATCTTGAGCTCCATCGGAAAATCATACTTAGATCGCGGATATATTTTTTTATAGTGCTGTGAAATTATCCCGTCCGGAACGCCTGGAAAATTTCAGTAATTTATTATGGAAAAAACTATGAATTTGAAATTTAAATTTCCAGATGAACCTCAGTATTCACTTTCATTTTCTGTCGAGCACTATTCAACTTTATTTTGTTCTAGCGTATATATCTAGCGTATAGTTCTAGCGTATAGAAAAATGTTTATATACATTTCAATATTTTTATGTGAATATATCAATCAGTATTTCAACTTTGAAATGTATCAATTACTTTTTGTAATAATTACTAACAAAGTTGTAATTTAAGATTTTCATACAAATGTATTTGGTAACTTTTAATTCTACAACGACGATATTATTAGTTTCACAGATGTTTAGTTCGATTTAAATATTATTTGTACAAAAAAAAAATCAAGTAAATTAATTAATTATTCTTCAAGACACTCAAAGTTTCAAGTGTATGAATGTCCGTGCAAGTCGATAGGTCCCAGGTTCAAGCCTGTACTGGGGCTAACGACATTTCTATATCGCGCTACCTCTCGACAGTAAAAGGCAAACGAACGAGAGTAAAATATTGCCTAAGAAAAGCTCTCACCCGCCGTTCGGATTCAGCAGTAAACTGTAGGTCCCACCACTTTGAGTACAAATATAACACGCACAGCTCAAAATGGTGAGAGAGCTCGGCCTAGTTTTTATAGGACTGTAGCGCCAAACTACTATTATTAATTTTATTATTATGTCCCTCCGCAACCGTAGGAAATGCCATATAAATGCTTTCCTCTTTAAAATTTTCAAAGATGTTCCAGTATAATTTAAAAAAATTTATGATATTGATAACTAAATAACTTAAAAGGCAATAACAAAACTTCAAAAAACTTATGAAATAAACATAGATTTTTATTTTATAAGTGGCCGACATTACTTTACTACCAAAGTGAAACGTTATTTTTTTTTCTAAATACACGCTGCAAAAAAATGGCTCTCCCAAACATAATTTTGCAGGCATTAACATGTATGTTTGGAATTTTATGTAAACATAATATATAATTGCCTGATAAATCATTTGTAAACAGAATTGTCTTGCGATTAAACAATGTTGTAATTAGCTCTGATTTACATTATGATATCACGGAAACATTTTAATGTTTCCCCTTGAAATAGTATATGTTCTAATAAAAACATAATAATTACTACATCCAAACAAAATAAATATTTGAACCGAAACATAAATATGTTTAAAATATAACATGATTTAGAACGACCTGAATATAAATATGTTTCCAGAGAAACATATCAGTTGTTTCAGTTCAAATAATAGTATGTTTGCATAAAAACATACCTAAATATGCATAAATGATGCATAAATGCATACATAAATAATTAAATTAAAACTGCAAATACAAGTCTCAGTACAGCACATAGCGTTGGCAATTCGCGGAGCCTGTTGTAAAAAAACCATGCCGAATTATGATTGAAAATAGAAGCACTGATTTTTAAGTTGTAGTTTTTTTAATGAAATATACGTGTCGGCTTTTCACAATATTTTTAGAAAAACATTCAGGAACAATTAAATTATATACTGCACTATTAAATGATATTATTTGTAACTATTTGTACTTTTTGTACCACAATTTGTATATTTTTATACCCTACACTAAGAGTGAAAGGGTATATTCAGTTTGGTACGCCGTTTGTAACACCCAGAAGTTAGCATCTCCGGTATGGAAAAGTATATATATTCTTGATCAGCATGACCTCCTGAGTCGATTTAGCGATGTCCGTCTGTCCGTCCGTCTATCTGTCTGTTGAAATCCCTACTACTTTTAAAATTGAAGAGCTAGATAAATGAAACTTATAACTTAGATTACTAATATACCTACGCTGTATGTGCGAAAAAATTGATCGGTCCTTTTTGACCTATGATCCGACCACTTATGTTCAAATACCTCATATAAAATGTGCATATAAAGATCAATTTTTATGTATACGTGCTTAGGTAAATTTTTTTGGTCAAATATATATTGACATCATGCTCAAATACATGATAATAATGTTTTCCGGCGAAAATCGGAATTCGGTACACCTACCCATTTGTAAATATGGGTATCAAATGAATGGAAATTCTTCAGCGATTGAATGTTTGTAGTTATTTTCAGGATTCGTATACCCTGGTGACCTACATATCACTTTGAATGGTAACCACACATATGTGTAGGGTATTTATAGTCGGCTTAGACCGACTATAATTTTGATAATCCTAACTATCATAATTACACCTACATACACGAAGTGTAAACTTCGTATACAAGAAGAATATTACATCTTATTTAATTTTTTTTTGTTTCAAACATCAGTATGTTTTCAAAGGACCAATACATACTTCAAACGATGACAAAAGAGACGTAGATAGAAAATTCTGCACAACGAGTGCCAACTTCGTTTACAAGACGAATGTTAGAAGAATGCATTTAATTAAATTCAATTTCTTTTTTGATTGTTTTTAAACATCAATATGTTCAAACGATGGCAAAAGATGGCGTAGGTTGAAAATGCTGCGCAACGTTGCCAACTTCGTCTGTCGATAACTAATCGAATGAAGACGAGCGTTGCGAACATACGTTATAATTAGTTTTGAATAGCATTTTCTGTTTGTTTTAAAACATAGTTATAATTAAATAAACTGCCAAGAAATAGTATATTCAAATGCAATTAAAATATTATGATTGTATTGTAACATATTTATGATAAGTTTGACAGATTCTGCTGGGGAATATATAAAATGTTTACACAAAGTAATATGCTATTACAATCTGAACAATGATTTAATTACACTTCATTTGCACTTCGTAATGCATGTGTGGTGATTTCGTATTATTTTTTAATTACATTTAAACATATGTAAACAAATCTTTTTCTATCCGTGTAGATTATGGTTCAATGAACACAAAGCTCATCATTTTGTCGTTATTTCAAAGATTACGTTTATCGAATAAATTCAACTTTCGTCTCATTGTGAGTCTACATAATCCTAAATAAATCCTTTATTTTTAATACCATATTTTTTAGGTTCAAATCAAATGTCATATTTCGAATTTATAAAGTAAATTTGGGATCAAAGATAAGTAATTTGTGTGTAATTTTTTTAGTACATTAAGCGATTGACAGGTGTTAAAAGATTTTGCTGTGATTTTTACATTTCAATAAATTCTATTATAACTGTATCTGTTTTCATTTTAAGCTTTCTTTATATTTATATAAAAAAAGTAAATCACTAAAATGAGAAAAAGCAATTTGGATCTATTAAAAGCTGAATTTAAAAATATTCGATTACAAAAATTGCTTTAATAATAATTACAAATATTTAAAATGAAGTATGTTTCGAAAATGATATAATTTAAAAAGTAATAATATGAGTAAAATATAATAATGACTTAATTAATGTTTTTAGTGAATTTCAAAATTTCAATATAGTTTAACACTGTTATGGTTTTTTTTTATTCCATATTAGGTAACTAATTAAATATTTTTATTTTGTTTAATTAAATATATTAAAATTGTGAGCAATATGTTAACTTTTTATGAAATTAAAATTTAATAATTGCAATACTTGTAATTGTTGTAATTATTAATTTTCCCAATTAACATTTTGAAATCACCAAATACCCACATCGAGCACGTCTGCTTAAACTAACCAACTTAAAGCAATTGAAACATATTAAAACCCAAAAGAGTTTAAGACTTACAGAGCTTTACCAGAGATGCAAGTTGACATTAAAAGCTTTTCTTGGCACTTTACGTGAGAGGGAAAAATCATGAAACGTGTATTTCAGATACATACTCTCAGTTTTGTATTTATTGTGGGAAATTCTGTAGTTTTTGCTGAGTTGACAAATAATAAAGCACATGCTAACAAATAAATATGTTTACTACAAGTATTAAAAATACAAGTATGAGTTCCCGTGCACAATACTCTGAAAATATATGCGACAAGTTGAAAACTAAAAGTAGGAAAAATACATTCAAACAAATTCTAAAGACGATAATTGTGCCAAACATAATGTTATGTTTTTGCAATATAAGACTAATATTAGAGGCGCTCAGCGCCAAAACGGCCTACAAAATTTTCGAACTTCAGAAAACAGAAAAATGTAAATGATCATATTTTAAAACGCTTTAGTTCGTTGTGTTTTAGAAAAATTGGATATTGATATATATTTTTATACTAATAATAGTAACAAGAACACATATTTAAAAAAGAACCCTTAAAAATCATACTAAAAAAAAGTTAATGTGGCTTAGGCCACTTTGGCATTCATTAAAATTTAAAAAAAATTATTTCCAACTACCTGTTAGGCCAACTTTGTATGGAAATGAAAGAATTTTTATTTATTATGTATTATTTTATAATTTTATATACACTAAGAAAACAAAGATGGTTACCAGAAATATCACAGCCCTAAATATAAAGTTATTTACAAAATATTTAGATCGGCTTTGATACAAACATCTTTCAAACATCTGACAAATACGATAAATATTGCTGGCAACTATCTTTCAAATTTACGATTATTTATAGCAACCATCAATTAAACATCTTACAAATAGGAAAATAGTTGTGGAATATTTGGAAAAAGTACTCCATTAGAATTCGCAGAGTAATTTTTATTGAATTAAAATAATATGAATCAAATGTATTTTTATTTATTATAAAATTTAAAAAGTATCGCCATCGTGTTTACAAATCCTTCGAAGGTAAAATTGTACAACAACTTGAGACTTCTTCGCGGAATAGCCAAGTTTGCCTGTGCTGCTATCAACAAAGTAAACTCTGAAAAGAAATATTTTCCATTACGTCTTGATAATTTCAATCCCAGGAAATTTTATTTTCACTTTTACCTTTAAAATGTAATATTTATGTTGACACTTTTTTACACTATTGGATTAACTTAATTGTTGTGGACAAATCGAGCGTGAGGAAAAGTCCGCCATTTTCCTTTTATATAGGAAAATGGCGTATGTCAAAATAACTCAAGATTTTTGTTGCAAATGTCCAAGAAATCAGGATGTTTGCTATCAGTCAACTGTAAATATCTCAATTATCATTGCTGTTGTGGCAAACATCTCGTAACTATCTGCCTATATGTCATATTTAAAAAATATTAATAGTTTTGCTGCAACTTTATTAAAACTTATGGGATGTTTGAATATTTGCTACAAGGCGTAAATTTAAACAGATAGTTGCAGAAAGACTTCCATATATAATTTTTTAATTCTTGCAGATCTTAATATTTATTTTCACAATATGTCTTCCGTTTGGATATAGTGAATCCAAGTCAATTTAGATGAATTTCTTTTTGAAATGTCCAATTGTTTGAACATTATTGGAATACTTACGTTTTATAATATATGAATTTTCATTTTCAAATCGAAGCCATTGAAAATTTATCCATTCTAATTTTGTTTTCTTTTTTCGTTAAATTTTTTCTATTGGTAACATATTTTTCCACTGATGCATTTTTTTTTAATCTTTATCTGCTATATTAATTTTTAAGTTTGAATAGTTGACTATATATTGTATATTGTGCTCATTGTTATATTTCTATTTTGTCCATTGCATTAGTCACTGTACATTATAACTTTCTGAATCTTAAATAGTTTGTTTAAATGATGGATAATACAAGATTCTATTTCTTGTGTTTCTCTTGAAGCCATCATGAATACTATACAATACATCAACAATTGTCTTTTGTAAGTGGCTATTCCTGTAGATAATACCGGTGTTGAAAACGTTTTCAATAGATCAAAAGTAAAAACAGCATATTCATCGTTACTCCTTTTGGAACTGCATTTCAGATCTAGCAGATTCAGCCATATATTTATGTACATCTCTTTCAGTTGTAAGGAGTCGCTCTTATAAGTATATTACTACTTAAGAAATTGACAGAACATCAGCAAACTTTTCGTTCAAATTTGATATGTACTATGCAGGTCAGTAGCTCAGAGGTTATTGCGCTGCACTTCGAGCCGAAAGGTTCCGTAACGCAGGTTTAAATCTGTGCTACTAAATCTTTTCTTAGAAAAAAAAATTATATAGGTACCGCGCTAGCTCTCGGTAGAAAATCACTATTATTATGCTTGCAGATGCATATTATTGTAAAAGCTAACATTAATTAGTAGCCGCGGTAGCTCAGTGGTTAGTGCGTTGGACTGCGAGCCGAAAGGTCCCCGGTTCAAGCCTGGACTGGGGCTAACAACATCTTTTCATAGAAACATTTTTCTATGCGCTACCTCTCGGCAGTAAATGGCAAACCTACGAAAAATTAAATTAAAATTGAATTTTTAGTGATAAATTTAATTTTTAGTGAAAAATTTAATTTTTAGTGAAAAATTGAATTTTTAGTGAAAAATTGAATTTTTAGTGAAAAATTGAATTTTTAGTGAAAAATTGAATTTTTAGTGAAAAATTGAATTTTTAGTGAAAAATTGAATTTTGAGTGAAAAATTGGCTTTTAGTGAAAAATTTAATTTTTAGTGAAAAATTGAATTTTTAGCAAAAAATTGAATTTTTAGTGAAAAATTGAATTTTTAGTGAAAAATTGAATTTTTAGTGAAAAATTGAATTTATAGTGAACAATTGAATTTTTAATGAAAAATTTAATTTTTATTGAAAATTGAATTTTTAGTGAAAAATTGAATTTTTAGTGAAAAATTGAATTTTTAGTAAAAAATTAAATTTTTAACGAAAAATTTAATTTTTAGTGAAAAATTGAATTTATAATGAACAATTGAATTTTTAATGAAAAATTGAATTTTTAGTGAACAATTGAATTTTTAGTGAAAAATTGAATTTTTAGCAAAAAATTTAATTTTTAGTGAGAAATTGAATTTTTAGTGAAAAATTGAATTTTTAGTGAAAAATTGAATTTTTAGTGAAAAATTGAATTTTTAGTGAAAAATTGAATTTTTAGTGAAAAATTGAATTTTTAGTGAAAAATTGAATTTTTAGTGAACAATTTGTAGTGAAAAATTGAATATTTAGTGAGAAATTGAATGTTTAGTTAAAAATTGAATTTTTAATGAAAAATTGAATTTTTAATGAAAAATTGAATTTTTAGTGAAAAATTGAATTTTTAGTGAAAAATTGAATTTTTAGTGAGAAATTGAATTTTTAGTGAAAAATTGAATTTTTAGTGAAAAATTGAATTTTTAGTGAAAAATTGAATTTTTAGTGAAAAATTGAATTTTTAGTGAAAAATTGAATTTTTAGTGAAAAATTGAATTTTAAGAGAAAAATTGAATTTTTAGTGAAAAATTGAATTTTCAGTGAAAAATTGAATTTTTAGGCAAAATTGAATTTTTAGTGAAAAATTTGTAGTGAAAAATTGAATTTTTAGTGAAAAATTTGTAGTGAAAAATTGAATTTTTAGTGATAAATTAAATTTTTAGTGAAAAATTGAATTTTTAGTGAAAAATTGAATTTTTAATGAAAAATTGAATTTTTAATGAAAAATTGAATTTTTAATGAAAAATTGAATTTTTAATGAAAAATTGAATTTTTAATGAAAAATTGAATTTTTAGTGAGTAATTGAATTTTTAGTGAAAAATTGAATTTTTAGTGCAAAATTGAATTTTTAGTGAATTTTGTAAAAAAATACAAACTTGAATCTTACAATCCCTAGCCTCTGAATGGGGGTAGACAAAAAGACAGACAAACTGTAGTACAGAAGGCCGTCCACTTTGTCGAAATAATTTGCATATTTTATAGGCGTCATATAATGACAAATGTACTGAAATTACATAGCGAAAAGTTTTAAAGTACAAAACATATCCTTCATAATTCCAAAGAGTGTCACGTGTTGGAATTTTCACTTCTTCTGTTATATTGAGATAAACTTAAATTACATGTTTAAATGAGTGACTGTCCCATGACAATTGAGAGGAGAAAAAAAACGCTGAGTAAATCAAAATATTATATAGTAAATATACAGGGTGTTTGGTTTAACGATGTCAATACTTCAGGGAGGCATTCACTGACTCAAAAAATAAAAAACAAAGAAAATATAAAATAAAAAATGTCAAATTTTGCACCCACTTTAAGATACAGGGTGTTTAAGAAATAATTATTACTGTCAGTAACCTTGTTAAGAAAATTTGTTATAAAATAATCAATAAAATTAAATTACCTTTCCAATGGTATATCACATCATCGAACCCCATGATTTCTTCCTTTTTTGAATTATACGTAAACTTGAAATTTACATAAATTAAAATTCCAATTTTACCTTTGTCATTGATTTTCTCAAAATTACATTACTGATCACCCCATTTTTAAATTTTATAATGATACATCAGGTCATTCCCAGTACTTGCCAACCAAGTACAGTGAATTCAAGCAGGTCAGTTACACTGCAGAAATATTCAAATTTGTGATTAAAAAAAATAAATGAAAAATTCGAGAAATAATTTTAAACATTTATTAAAATTATAATCATTATCATATTACTTCACACATTTTTTTTTTCTGATCATATTTCCAAACATAATAATTTTTTATTTTATTTCAACAACCAAATCACAAGACCAGCCTCAGTTTAATTATTTCTGCAGCATTTCCTACCAAGATAAAATCTCTGTGATGAATAAGAATATACTGGGAATGAACAGGTCTATTATTATAAATTATAAAAAATCGAGTGATCCGCAACGAAATTTTGCGAAAATCAATGACAAATTAAAAATTTGTATTTTTATTTTCGGAATTTTTAATTTTACGTAAATTTTAGAAAAGGAAGAAATCATGGGATTCATAAATGTTATATATCATTGGAAAGGTAATTCAATTGTCTAAAACATGACTTAAAAATTGATATTCATTTATCAACATATTATATTTATAGTAAATTTTACTGACATAATATATGCATTTCTTAAATACCCTGTGTCCTAAACATGGTGCAAAATTAAAATCGATATAAATGATTTCGGTTTTATACTGGCTTTTAAAGGGCCTTTAAAATGTATGAAAAATTAACAACATTTTAATTTAAACAAAAATATTCATTAATTTATTTATTTTTAATATTTTATTTAAATTATAATTGAAATTTTTATTGGTTTTTAGTTTTTGTATGAGCAAAACAATTCGGTTTTTGTTCAAGATATTGGAAATATGGACAACAAGTAACCTTACATTAAGAACCTAAATCGAAACTGCTATTCGTATAGGTTTCAATCCATGATAAATATAAGTTTTTTCGCTACCATGTTCTATAACGTTTACTGCACAAAGAAAACAAAGTTGTTTACCACAAATGCTACATCCCTAAACATCAGTTTACACGCAAATTATTTAATTATTGTAAAACAAAGAACGACTCATATATTTTTGTCAAAATAAGCCACTAGTTTTGCTGTACATATATCGCAAGTCAACATGTTTGCTGTGAGTTTATTGTTTATTGTAAACATAACAATTTTATATTTTACTTGTGGCAAACATCTAGGAAATTTTTGTATATTGTTGCATATAATAATGGTTTTGAGTTCAGTATCGGTTTCATAACTTCTGTACTGATATATTTTTAAAAATACATCTTTAGTTAGTAGTTGTAAAATTGAAGTAAAAATACATTTATTTAGAGATTTAATTTCTGCATTTAAATCTACCCACTGTTCTGATTTAAGAAAAAAAAAATATCAAATTCACTGATTAATTAAATTGATATTAAATTGAAATCCATGCTAACATTTGATGTTCAATTAGGTAATGACAAAGAATGAACGTAAAACTTTACATATATTGTAATACATTTAACATGACAGACAATCCAACAAATCCAATATTTGGTAACTACTTACTTCAATTATTTAATTACTATAATATGAGACTTTATGCCTTTAATTAAATGTATTTCTGTGAAATTTTAAATATGCTAAACGAATAAAGATTAAACGATAAAGATGCTAAAACGATAAAGATTTCTCATAAAATGATAGTAAAATTCATAATAATACGATTTCTTTATTATATACATTTGCTGGAATTGCAATAAAATTGAATGCTTTGTACAATATGCAATAATGACAAACAATCCTTGAATTATTATGAAATTCAAATTCACATGAAGTACCCAGCATACACCCAGATAAAAATAATATATAAATAATAGTTTTATACTATTCAAAATAGTCAATAGGATAAATTATTTTTTTAATAGGAATATACCATTAAATACTAGAAAATACCATGACATTGTCATTGAGTTTATATGAAAATATTTATTTTTTGTATACTATTAAATCAATAATTGTCCTATTGACCAATTTTAATGGGATTTGAGAGAATTTTTTTCTGTGTGTAGTACCTAAAAAGTAATTAAAATTTAAATAATTATTCAATCAGCCCATACCTAATTAAATAGTTGTCACTACTTTGTGTGGTGGATGTTAATTCAAACTGTCAAAAGAACTATTAGAATTTTATGTGACTGAGTTACTGAGTTTATATTCAATTATATAGAATTGATGTATGTGATGTCCATGTCAAATTTTTTCTCGTTTTGTAGAGTAGTGTTTTTAAAGCACGTTTCTTTAAATTTGGTGTATTCGATATATAAAAAAATGCACCCAGTTGACTTATTGCTGTCACCAACTACAGACATTTTGTAATAAAATGTATAAAAAAAAACCATGCAAAACATACAATTTTTTAAGCTTCAGCTTAACAAATTTTGTTGCATATATTTTAAAGTGTTTGCAATTTTTCACACATAATGCAAGCAAATTTTCGGATATTTTACATGAATAAAAAAATTTTGAAACTTTGTAAATTCAAGACATTTAAATCGTTTTAAATATTTTTTGTCACTTTTTATATAATAATAAAAATACAGAATTTTAATCAACTAGTTTGTCAAAAATATGTAAATGCAGTTTTTCTTTCAATTGTCAAGACTAATAACAATATAGCAACAAATGGTCGGTGATACTGCATGTTTTTTTATACAATTTTTGTACAATTTTGTATATTTTATTTACAATTAAATCATAAATGATAAATCATATATAAAAAAATTCTCAAAAAAAATCAAAATTTTTCGAGTTTAGATCCAAGTATCTTAAAAATATATTAGTATAGTACATTAGTATAAAGCGTAGGTAGCTCGTCTGGTTAGTGCGTTGGACTACGAGCGAAAAGTCGTTGGTGCGTTCGACTACGAGCCGAGAGGTCCCCGGTTCGATCCCCAGCGACTGCCAACATCATTTTCATAGAAACATTTTTCTATGCGATGCTACCTCTCGTCAGTAAATGGCAAACCTACGAGAGTAAAATATTGCCTATGAAAATCTCTCAGCCGCCGTTCGGCTTCGGCACTAAACTGTAGGTCCCACCAATTTGAGAACAAATATAACACGCACAGCTCAAACAGTGAGAGAGCTCGGCCGAAGTTCTATATAGGACTGTAGCGCCAAGCTATAACTATTATTAGTATATTCAAAATAGTCTTAACAATTAAACGAAAAATTGTAGTGGCTGATACCAGCTAAAAAATACGATTTCAATTTACTCAAAAACAAATACACCCAAAAAAAAAATTGTATATAAATAATAGTTTTTAATTATTAAAAATAGTTAATAGGATAAATTATTATTTTAATCGGAAAATACTATTAAATACTAGAAAATACCATGACATTGTCATTGAGTTTATATGAAAATATTTATTTTTTGTATACTATTAAATCAATAATTGTCCTATTGACCAATTTTAATGGGATTTGAGGGAATTTTTTTCTGGGTGTAGGAAAAAAACTGAGTATGCAGTCAAAATCAGCACTTATAAAGAATAGTATTCCGTACACGCAACGGTGTTTTTATTTTTATACCCTACACTATGAGTGAAAGGTTATATTCAGTTTGGTACGCCGTTTGTTGAAATCACGATTACAGAAAAAGTAGAAGAGATAGAACAATGAAACTTTAGATTTAGATTACTATATATATATCTAAGCTGTCTGAAAAAGAAAACGCCGCTTACGAAAACTATTATATATTTTTTCCCTTACGAAAATAAATACGTTATTTTTTGAGGTTCAGAATAAAAGTATGTTATTGTTTTTGATGAGAAAAATAATACGTTTTATGGTTTTGCCAGGAACTCTATGTTCTATGTTTTTGATATTTCTGAGAATATGCATATGTTTATCCGTGTATCTACGAATATAAAAATGATTCAAATTTTGCGAAGAAGATTGGAATCTTTGGTTGAACATGAATAATGCATTTATGATTGGGGCCTTCATATAAAACCTGTACATATTATAGCATTTAATAAATATATGTAATCGTTTTATAAAGACCACAGACCATTGGAAACTTATATCAGTCCTGAAATTAAACCTAAATTTTCTGTAACAGTCTAGATTTCTTAGGAGACAAAAACAAAATGAATTCGAAAATCCTAAAAATGGACATGTCCTACGGTCCTAATAATAATTACAATAATACTAGTTTAGCGATACAGTTCTGAAGAACTTAGGCTGAAAAGTTTCACCATTTAAACATGTTACATTTTTACTCAAAGAGCGGAACCTACAGTTTTACGCCGAATCATAACTTTTCAGGGGTGATGTTTTTACTCTCGAAGGTCATCTACCAAGAGGTAGCGCGGTGAAGAAAAATATTTTATATTTATTTTTTTGATGTTGCCTTCGCTGGTGTTTGAACCAACGACGTTTCGGCTTGTATTCCAACACACTAATCTTCTGAGTCACCTACATAGTATATGGTAATGCATATTTTATATCATTATAGCGTAATTATTTTGAATTTTGTCAAAAATATTTTGCAAATTACATATATCAAAACATAAAAGCAACGCAATATGATTTTGAAAAAAAAATCTTTTTCAATAAAAAGCTCCAAATTTCGTCTACAAATTTGAAACATAATAATTTTCCACAGAAAACTGTTTGTTGTACTAATTTTCTGTGAAATTTTGAGAACATTATAATATTCGTTATTTAAGTAAAAATGAAATCGTATTCGTTTAAAAGTGATATATACTTTTTTTCGTAAGACAATTTTAATATAATAGTTTTCGTAAGGGGCGTCGTTATGTTCAAATACCTCATATAAAATGAATATCTACAGATCAATATTACTGTATACGTGCTTTGGTAAACTTTTTTTGGTCAAATATATATTGACTCATGCTCAAATACATGAAAATAATGTTTTCCGGCGAAACGACTTGTGGTTACAAAAAAAAAAATCGAAATTCGGTACACCTACCCATTTTTAAATATGGGTATCAAATGAATGGAAATTCTTCAGCGATTGAAATATTGTAGTTATTTTCAGGATTCGTATAACCTTGTGACCTATATACCACTTTGACTTTGTAGGGTATTTATAGTCGGCTTAGACCGACTATAATTTTGATAATCCTAACTATCATAAAACACCTACTTTAAAATTTGCCATGTGAACTAACCTTCCCAACTGGTTTTTGTTTTTTTCAACCCATTTTTCTAACTAATGCTGTTCTTTTTGTTTTTCCTGTTTTTTTTTTATTATTTTTTAATTTTTTTTTGTTTTTCTCATTTTTTTTCTATTTTTACTTGTCTTTTGATTTTTCCTTTTTTGCATTTTTTTATTTGGTTGCTTTTTTTTTTCTTTTGATTTTGTTTTTGAAATTGACTTTTTGTTTTTGCTTTAAAATTTTGCGGATTTGTGTTTTGTTTCTGTGTTTTATATTTTGTTTTATGCTTTTTTGGTTTTTGTATTTTTGATATTTTTTATTTTGTTGCTCTGCTTTTCTTTTGATTTTGTTTTTAAAACTAACTTTTAGTTTTTACTTTAATTTTTTGTGTTTTAAATTCTGTTTTGTGCGTTTTTTTTTGTATTTTTTTGCGTTTTTGGTTTTGTGTTTTTGCTTTGTGTTTTTGTTTTTGCTTTTGCTTTTGCTTTGTGTTTTGGTTTTTTTGTTTTTTATTTTGTGTTTTTTCTTTTGTATTTTCCTTTATTTTTTTGTGTTTTAATTTTGGTTTTGTGTCATTGTTTTTGTTTTGAACCTATGCTTTTATTTTTGGAATTTTGCTTTTGTTTTGGTTTTGTGTTTTATTTTGTTTGTGCGTTTTTGATTATGTGTATTTGTTTTTTGTTTTGCTTCTTTTTTTTTGTGTTTTTTTGCTTTTGTTTTGTAACTTTGCTTTTGTTTTTGTGTTTTCCTTTAGCTTTTGTTGTTCTGTTTGTGTTTTTGATTTGCTTTGTTGTGTTTTGCTTTTTTGTTTTTTATTTTGTGTTTTTTCTTTTGTATTTTCCTTTATTTTTTTGTGTTTTAATTTTGGTTTTGTGTTATTGTTTTTGTTTTGAATCTATGCTTTTATTTTTGGAATCTTGCGTTTGTTTTGATTTTGTGTTTTATTTTGTTTGTGCGTTTTGATTATGTGTATTTGTTTTTTGTTTTGCTTCTTTTTTGTATGTTTTTGTTTTTGCTTTTGTTTTGTAACTTTGCTTTTGGTTTTGTGTTTTTGATTTTGTGTTTTCCTTTAGCTTTTGTTGTTCTGTTTGTGTTTTTGATTTGCTTTGTTGTGTTTTGCTTTTTTTACATTTAATTTTTATTAGTTTGCTCTTGTATTTATGTATTTGCTCTTGTAATATTTTTTTTGTATGTTCGTAGCTGGTGTAAGTGCCGAGTTATATCATTTTGAAAGTTTAGATTGTGTGGGAGGTGCTCAGCGGTTTGGACGGTTCAGCGGTTTGGACGTGATGCTGGACAAACAGACAGTCTGACAGACGGTCCAAGAGTTTTATATAGATAGATAGATAGATAGATAGATAGATAGATAGATAGATAGATAGATAGATAGATAGATAGATAGATAGATATATGTCAATGTAAAAATACGTGTTGGGTAGTGTAATCAACAATATATTTTTTTCTATAGTTATAATAACAAATAAGAAAAGTTATAATAATTTTATAATTTCATTTTTATGAGAGATTTACGAAAGATTTGGTATTACATTTCGTCAAAATTAACACAAGCTGTATTAACGGCAAGTCAGAATTAACTTCTGTCCCATAGTGGAGTTTGTTTTTTATTTATTGCTAAGGTCAAAGCTCGACTACGCTATGTTATATAAAATAGTTTTTAAATGTTCCATAGTATGAGCATGAGCGTCTATATAGTATTTATACACAGCATAATGTAGTTGTGTCATATCTATGTGCCTAATATAAGCATCGCGGCAGTACAACTAGCGGCGACTTTTCGGCACTGATAATGACGTCATTATCGTCTCTCCACAACGCGTTCTCTAAAAATAACATGCGTACTATGTTCGGTTTAGCCAAAGAGAGTTGCCAACAGAGCAGAATTTATTTTTAGAAAGTACTTGAATTAATATTTGCATGAGAAGTAAGAAATGGTCGTTGTTAGAGTAAAATTAACTAAAAATTTGTTTTTTTTTATATTATTTATATTAATTGATTAGTATTATAAAAAAATAAATTGCTTTTAATGCCATTCACAAGAAAAATATGTTAATAACAATTATTTGCATTATTTGCATCATTTAAAAATTGTCGGAAATATAACAATTTCAACAAATAAATTGTACTAAATTTTAAAATATTTCTTGTGAGTTTTACACAGTTTTGGACGAATTTCATGTTCTTCGGTATTATCTACATATCGTCGTTGTAGAACTAAAAGTCACCAAATACATTTTTATGAAATTCTTAAATTTCAACCTTGTTTGTAATTATTACAAAAAGTAATTGATACATTTTTAAAGTTGAAATACCAATTGATAGATTAACATTTTATTATCATTTGGTAAAAATATTGAGCTCATCGGTCAAAAACTGAATGATATATAAAGATTTTTGTAAATGAACAAATGGCATTTTGGTGATTTTTAGTTTTACAGCGACGGTATAGATTGTGTAGAAATTGCTTTTTTAATCTTTTTAATGAAATTTATTTTAATAATAACCCTAAAATCCATTTGATAATTTTTAAATTCGATATAATAAAGATAATTTTAGTTATAAAACTCAAAATATTTGGAAATTTAATTGCGTGTTCTTTATAATTTTGGTCAAAAAATAAAATTTTCTGAACAAATAAAATTTGTTTATCGAAAATAAAGCCATTTATTACATCTCAATATCTATAACGACACAAACAACGATATCATTTTAGATAGATTCGTTTTTATCGAAAACCCTATCGTATTTGCTATAAACTATATCGTTTGCTGGGAACTTATCTAAATTTCAGAATAAAAACTTTATCATATTTGGTCATATTTTGGTCTATTAGTTTTTAGTACCGTTTTCAACTACGCTTTTATGTTTTGTAATGAAACAAATATGGTATGCTGTTTCCATGTGTAGGTTTCGATTTCGTTTTGAAATTATTGCTACTTTTTTCTCCATTATTCAATGTCATGAACAAAAAAAAAACAGAGTATTTTGCTTACACAAGAACTAAGGGCATGTGTGAGTTTGACTAAATTTTAAACTAAACTAAATTTTGTCGCTAATGCAGTGTTTACTTTTCAGTTTAGCACATTTTCGAGCAATCTAAATTCAACTAAATTGAATGAAAACAAACGGACAGATAGATGATAATCGATTGATTTCGGGGTTTACAAATCACCGATTAACGAATTGTGATCGTCTAAAAACTCATTCAATTTGTTTTAGTCAATTTAGTCAAATTCGTGTATTTCCTAAAAACCAATTACCTACAAAATTTGAATTATAATTATAGGGCCTGTGCGAATAGACACTAATTGACTCAATTGTGGCTAATATCGATAAAGCAGTGTGATTTTTGTGTATGCTTATTGTGTACTGTTTTATCGACATTAGTAAATTTACTAAATACTTATTAGCCTTTTTCGCACAGGCCCATAATTAGAAAACAAATAAATTAATAAATATTTTTGTAGAAATTTAAATATTTTCTCTTTGTTTTTACTTTTTCTACTTTTTTTCATAACGGTATAGAACCAATACCTTTTGTATCGGTCATGAATATAGTGTCAATTCTTCGTTTTAATTTTAAACATGTCTCAGCCAGTTTTTTGAGTTTACATATCGTCGTTGTAGAACGAAAAGAGCCCAAATAAAATTTCAAAATGCCAAATATTCATTTACAAAAATCTTTATATATCTGTCAATTTTTGTACCACATAATAAGAAAATGTAGATCTATCAATTGATGTTTCAACATTAAAAATGCATCAATTACTTTTTATTATATTAATCAACAAACTCGAAATTTAAGTTTTTCATAAGAATGTATTTAGTAACTTTTCGTTCTACAACGACGATATTTAAACTTTGTTTAAATATTAGACTTAGAAAATGCTAAATTACAATTTGTCGGTAATGCAGTGTTTTTATTTAATTTAGTAAATTTTCGATCATATTTAAAGTAATTTTAGATTTTGTAAATAGATTTATATTATTTTTAATTTTAATCAAATTTTTTGAATACATAAAAAAATCGGTTTTTTTATTTTGCATTTTATTTTAGTGTTGGCAACTCTACGCTATGCGAATCTTCAGATATGCTTTCAGTTTATTATATGATTTTGTGTTAGTTTGTATTTCGTTCTAACAGTTGGTTGTGAGTTGACGTGTTTTTTTCTTTTTTTTTTTGTGAAATAAAATTATAAATTATAGAAAACTTTCTATAATTTATAACTAATATCTAGTTATTAAATAAGTTAATTACAAAAAAACACCGAATAACAATGCCCTCTACATGTACTTTTGAATTTGATCGGCCGAATCCGATTTACTACTCCGGAGAAACTATTAATGGACGTGCGATCTTACAAACCAGCTCGGAGAAAAGTGTAAGAAGTGTGTGACAAAAATACAAATTATTATAATATTTTTTAAATAATTTATCTGTCGCCTTTTTAGAAATTCGCATAGAACTCGAGGGCGAGGCGAAAGTGCGCTGGACGGAGCAAAAATCACGCACAGTAAACGGTAAAACACAATCATACACTGAACACTATCATGGCGAAGAGACCTACGTACATAATCAGCTCCGAGTTATGGGCGAGGGAAACTTGCCGCCCGGCGCGCATGTTTATAACTTTTGCATGACACTGCCGGAGAGTTGTCCGTCGTCGTGCGATGAAACCTATGGTCGCATCTACTATAAGATGAAATTGACATTGGACAGACCGTTGCGCTTTGATAACGTCTTTAAGCAGCCGATAACCGTTTTGCGGCAATTGAATCTCAACTTGAGTCCGGAGTTAGCGGTAAGTCTGCGGTCATACAGCTCAGTTTAGTACTGATGAGTTCATCCGATTTAGTTGCCAGTCAACGACGAGGACATCAAAACCTTTTGCTGTTGGCCCTGTACTTCCGGTAAAGTTATCTCCGAGCTCACCATACCCTATGGTGGCTATGCGCCAGGCCAGAAGATCAATTATAGCCTAGTGGTGGACAACAGATCGCAGGGTTACGACATTGACGGTGTCAAGCTGAAGTTAGTTCAGGTCTACAATTTTACTGCGCATTATCCGCACCATAAGACGCGTGAGCATACAAACACTTTGACGCGTGAAGAGCACCCAGAGGAATGCCTACGGCTGTCAAAGCGCGAGTTAAAAGGCACGTTGGAAATACCGCCGATACCACCGACGTGCGCCTCCGGCATTATCTCCGTCACGTACCGCCTGGAGTGTTGCATTAGGACCGGCTCCTGCCACTCGGACTCCGACATCTGGATGGATGTGACTATCGGCACAGTGCCCTTGGCGCAGAGTGCGACCAATGCCAGTCACGTGAGAGCAGTGGAGCCAACAGCACCAACAGAAATCGATGGTGCAGCTGGCTCTGCACAGGATAAACCACCGACATATGATGTTTGCAGTGAGTTGAACAAAAATAACACACTGAAATCTGAAATTAAACTTTATTTTTCTTACAGTGCCTCCCACTTATGAGGCTGCCACAACCAGTGGTGAAAAGTTCGTTGATAACGATGAGAACGAGTATGATCGTCATGAAGACTGGGTACCTAAATACCCGACGTATATGAATTTCGCCGAACCATCCGCACCGACAGTTTTCAGTGTGGCAACAGCGCCACCCTTTGGCGAACCAACGTTGCAGAGTGCTGAAGTGGCCGTTGTCGAGTCGCAGCCACTTTTAAATGCAACAAATGGCAATAGTAGATGTCCCTACCCAGTATCTGGTGCTTTTGGTGGAATGCCGGCTTTGCCAACAAATAATAACAATTAAAATTCAAAATTCAAAACAGATTAAACAGCGATAAAGCTGTTATTAGATTATTTTACTTTGTCAAAATGTTTAAAAGATAACGACATAACTGCAGGAATTATATATTAATTAAGCTTAATAAAACACAATAACCCAATGCTATTACTTAAATTTGTGAGTGCAATTATAAAATGTTTGCCGTAGACGATTATTTCTATCAGTGTGGATATTATTATCAGAGATCAGAAATAACTACCAAATGGGAAATGTTATGACCTAGTTCGAACGGTAGCCAATGTTTTCTTCAATACATGCTCTACAAATTTCGAATTAGATCCTTTGTAATGTAGCAGTAATTTACAATCATGACTAGTTCCGTGTTCCACTTACGAAGTAATCTATTAACTAAACTACCATTCCTTACCCACTGATTACTTAATAATGTTGAAATGGAACAGATACTTGTGACACGTCTTTGTATTAAATATTATTATATTTTGGTTGCATACTATTATAATATAATGTTATTTATGCGTAATAGTTACCAAATACCCATTATTATTTTACAATAAGTACTTTAAAAATGAAATCACCGCTCATTAATACTGTGTACAAAGTAATGGACAAATGGAACCACTGCATACATAGTAATGCACATTTGGAATCACTACTGTGTACAAAGTAATGCAAAAATGGTACCACCTCACTATTACTGCGTACAAAGTAAAGTACATATGGAATAACCTCTCATTACCACTGCGAACAAAGTAATGTACAAATGGAACTACTGCTCATTACCACTGCGAACAAAGTAATGTACAAATGGAACTACCCCTCATTACCACTACGCACAAAGTAATGCAAAAATGGTACCACCCCCTCACTATTACTGCGTACAAAGTAATGTACATATGGAACAACCTCTCATTGCCACTGCGAACAAAGTAATGTACAAATGGAAGTACCCCTCATTACCACTGCGCACAAAGTAATTCAGAAATGGAACCGCCCTTCATTACTATTTCCTACAAAGTAATATGTAAAGCGACCAATCTTCATTGCGTGAAAAGCAATGCCCTTGGGACTGTTTGGTTACGATATAATGATGTATGGTTGATCCCATATTACGATACTTTTAAATAATAATCTATATACACATGAGGTAACATTTGATTCCTTTTTACTCCTTCATAATATTACTTCGTAATCTACAGTGAATGCATACTTGCCCTATGTCATGTCTGTGTAAAAGTAAACAGAATTCAGTATTGAGATTTCGACGCATTACGATTCGATAATAATTAGGCAGTAATCGACTACGTAATGCTGTTATTTCCTATTGGGTATTAACATTTATTTACACTTGGTTTGTCACTGAAACATATTATTTATATGCTCTACAAATTTCGAATTTGTTCATTTGTAATGGAACAGTAATTTACAAACATGACTAGTTTCATGTTCCACCTATGAAGTCATCTATAAACTATACTATCCTTCCTTACCAACTGATTACTAAGTAATGTAGAAGTGGAATTGGAACAGATACTTGTTAATTTTTGGTATTTATCTTATATCAAATGACTTTTAAATTATAACCAGTAAGGAAACTTAGGTCACATGAGCAATTTTGAGGTTGGGAAATTGTGATAGTTGGTGTGACGTAGTTAATAAGAATTATGAAAGTTATAGTCGGTTTTATCCGACTATAAATACCCTACGCATGTGTGATAATGTGCGCGGTTACCATTTAAAGTGGTGCATAGGTCACCAGGATATACGAATCCTCAAAATTACTACCAACTTGCAATCGCTGAAGAATTTACTTTCATTTGATACACATTTGTACCGAATTACGATTTTTTTATGGTAATCACAAGTCAGTTCACGGGAAAATATTATTTTTATATATTTGAACATAAAGTCAGTATTTATTTGACCAACAAAGTTTTTTAAAGCCCGTATAAAGTAAAATTCGTATGTGAATGTAAATTTTATGATGTATTTGAACAGAAGTAGTTGGTTCATAGGTCATATTATACCGACCATGCCACTTTTCTTGCTGATACAGCGTAAATATATAAGTAATCTACATTAGAAGTTTCATTGATCTAACTCTTCTAGATTTTTTGTAATCGAGTTTCATTGATGTAACTCTTCTAGATTTTTGTGATTTCAACAGACATACGGACATTGCTAAATCGACTCAGGAGGTCATGCTGATCAAGAATATATATATATATATATATATATTTTTCCATATGCTACCTGCTGGGTATTACAAAGGACGTACTAAACTGAATATACCCTTTCACTCTTAGTGTTGGGTATAAAAAAAGAACCATGAATTGAATATTGTGTACAAAAATGATTACCACCAATTTTTATTTTTTTTATACTAAAATGAATTAAAAAAAAAAATATGTTTACAAGTAAATAAAATATTTTTACATTCAACGTCTAAAATTTTTCAATATGTTTGAACAAAATACAAAAATTTGTTTTGCTTTCATTATTATAATGTTTAGCAATGCAATGATGCTGTTGTTTGCATGAAGCTCCAAAGATATATGTTATGCCTGCAAAATTACGTTTTGAAAAGCCCTTTTTTTGCAGCGTGCAGTTAATGAATTTTGAATTATTTTTATTATTATTAATAATAATTATTATTACTACCATAGTTTTCCAAAATTTACCTTAATATGCAACTCAGTTCTGATTATGATTTTTATTTTCCTCACATAGGAAATAAATTTATTTTTGTAACAAGTACCTATTATTGCGAAATATAAATGCAAAATAATGTAAAAGTTTTTAATGAATTAATTTAAGTGATTATTTCTTCACTGCAGCACTTCAATTAATAGCTTTAGCAAAATTCATCACAAACTTCTTAGAATTTCCATGCTGAATCTTTAAAATAGTATTATAAGACTCGTGTTGCCTTATTAAAACTAATTTATTAAGTAATATGCACTGATAACACAGTGCAACAAATATATTGAACTTTCTTTTTCCATCTTGCAATTGGATAACTATACAACAAATGAAGAAAAATAATATAAATATATATATAGAAAATATTTCAATGTTTCGTTCGTGTATTTTACGAAAAAAATCGTGAAACTTATCTACGAAATATTTCGTAAAATACACTTTCGTAAATTTATGATAAAATTACGTATATTATTTTTGTATTTTACGAAACAATTCGTAAGTAATTCATAAATAATACCAAAGATTATTATTTTTATTCGTAATTTTTTTTATTAACTATTTTTGTAACTGTTTACGAATAGATTCGTATATTTTATGAAACTATTTGTTTTACAATAGCATTCGCAAATTTTGTACTTTTATACATGTACTTTTACGAACACATATGGGCATTTCCTGAGGTGTTTTGTGCATATAGTATTTAAATAGGACTAAACATCTGCAAAAAATTATAGAATTCAATACGGTAGATCAAAAGGTATAAATGAAATAGTGGGCGTTTCGGACGGGACAAAAAAGGAAGTGCATGTCGAGGTTCATATGGAAATGCCAAAAATGCAGCAAATTTTGCGTACAAATAATTTTTTTGAAGTATTTTCAAAAATAGTTGAAATCATGTGCTTTCTTTGTATATTTACACTTTGTTCCTAAAATGTATAGTTTTTTCATAAAAATCACAGAAAATTCAGGACGGGACAAAAAATTCCGTATTGAAATTATAAGTACTATTTTTATTATAAAAATACTTTTTTCGTACAGTACATTTTTTTTGAATTAGCTCTGAACATAGCTGAGATAATTTACTTTATTTTTATATATGTAACCATTGTTCCTAAAGTTTACAGTTATTTCGTAATAAATCGCAGAATAATTCCGGACGTTCCGTATGGAAATTTGCACTACGATATTTTGTTAAAAATAATTTAGTTTACGACAATATTAATAAACGTTATTATGAAATGAAAAGTGATGTACTTCAAATTCAAATTTCTAGATTTTTTTAAGTTTTTAAATTTTTGTTTTTTACTTTTTATTGAAAAAATGTTTTTTTTCGATATTTTTATGCAGTAATTTTACACTTTTGGTACACAAAGTTCCGGGCGAGACAGATTTCAATTAGCTGTAAAAAATTGAATCGAGCAATGAAATGCTGTAATTTAATCAAAACATTTGCTATTCTTCGTTAAATCAGCAATTCCGTTTGCTAATATGACTATTTGTACGTCAATGCAGCAAATTAATTTGTCGTCGCAATTACAGCACATCATTCATATTAGCAAACGCAATTGCTTATATAACAAAGAATACAAATGTTTTCATTAAATTAGTGAATTTTATTACTGGATTGATTAAAGAATGAAATTGCTATCGGTTGCTAAATTTACGTCGATTTTTTTTCAGCTATAAGCAAAAATAAATTTCATCTTAAAGACTTTTAAAGATTTTGATTTATGAGCGTTCAAAGTCAAAAATGTAGACACAAAATTCAGCTATAACGCCTCCAGCGGCTAAGGTCGGAACGTCCCGAGAGTAAGAGTGGTTATTCCTTCGGCTTCGTTCATACGGAACGTTCAAATTTTATTTAAATTGAATTTTCTTATATCTTCCATAGCACTCAAAATAAAAATAGTAGTATGACAATCGTTTGCTTTTTTTTTAACTGCTTACAATCTTAAAGTCCCTCGGAATATTATACCAAAATCTCCGATATAGTTTGATTGTTGTACTGTGTAATCACTGTTATAAAATCTGCAACAATTTCCCATCGTTTTCAAGTTCAAGTATTTTAGTAAAACTATAATTTGCTGTATTACAGCGAATTGGTGCACCGACGAAACACTCATAAACAAATATTAAAGCGGTATTACTTAGAAAAACTTTTTTTAAATCTACAGTACTTGTTATGCACTTCGGTGTCTTCTTCGTCCTGCTAGAGGTACAAATACCAACGACGAACCGACTATAAAACAATGATAACTGCTGGATATTAAATTATTCGGGCCATAGATGGCCACTGTGTTTGACGGCATTCTACTAAAAGTAAAAATAAGAATTATGAATAAAAAACGTAAATCAGTGAAAATGTGTGTGCATATGAAGCAGAAAAGAAAGACATCGCTAGACTTTATAGTGTTGACTAAATTTATAAAAAGTTTAAAAGAATGCTTCATCTATGTTTTTAGAAAAATTATAAAATTAATATATAAGTGAAGTTCCGGTTATAGGTAAGTTCATTATTTTATTTTATTTTGAGAATATGTCATGCCAAAGGGACGAATGTGCATTTTAAAAAATGTTGGGAAATCAAATTTTAAAGTTTGAAGTGCTTTAAAAATTAGCAAAATTTATATTTTTTTCAATTTTTTCTGTTATTTTGGTTTATTTGTCAATTATTATAACGCATATAAAAGATCTTTAGATTTGGACAACCTACTGAATTATAAATACGGATTTATTGTGGCTATTTCCTGATCAATTTTTTGTTTGTTTTATATGCAATAATTTTTTATTAGCGCAAGATAAACCAGTAATGTAAAGGCATATATATTTGGTTTTAAATTTGTTTTTAAAGCACCTATCGATTGGCATATTTAATTAAATAAAAAAAAAACGAAGAAATTGGAAAAATTGAAAATTTTGCCATGCCAAAAGGGAGAATCTTTTCGTATTTTTGCTATAACTCTTTAATGGTACTAGATAAAATAGTGAAGTAAAGGCAATTATTGTTTGCTTTCAAAGCACGTATAGATCTGCATTATTAATTACAAATATTTTGACAACAAAAATTTCGTGCAAATAACAAATGGCAAATTAATGTTTGGCAAAATATTTTTAATTAATGATGCAGAACGATAGGTGCTTTGAATACAAACAATAAATGCCTTTACACCACTATTTTATCTTATTACAATAAAAAGTTATGGCGTAAAAACGAAAATATTCGCCCTTTTGGCATGACAAGATTTTCAATTTTTCAAATTCGCCCTTTTGGTTTAGTCTTTTGTGGCTAGAAATATCCAAGAAAATGACACGCGATTTTGGCACAGCATACTTGAGGATAAACTACATTCAAAAATGTAAAAAAACGCAAATGTCAAAAATTGCACATTCACCCCTTTGGCATGATAGTGACGATATTCGCTGTTTGTACTTAAAATACAAATTGAAATTATGACAATAAATACATTGAAAGTTGTTTATTTTTTATATACACTTTTAGACATATGGGCATTTCCTGGGGTTCCGGACGGGACATTCGTACGCTTAAATCTTTAATATTTCGAAGCAAAATTAATGAATTTACAATTGATGTAGTATTTAAAAAGGACTAAACATCTTCAAAAAATTAGAGAATTCTATACGGTAGAACAAAAAATATAAATTAAATAGTGGGCGTTCCGGACGGGACAAAAAAGGAAGTGCATGTCGAGATTCATATGGAAATGCCAAAAAGGCAGCAAATTTTGCGTACAAATAATTGAAGTATTTTCAAAAATAGTTGAAATCATGTGCTTTCTTTTTATATTTACACTTTGTTCCTAAAATTTATAGTCTTTTCATAATAAATCACAGAAAAATCCCGGACGGTAGAAAAATTCCGAATTGAAATTTTCAGTACGATTTTTATTCTAAAAATACTTTTTGCGTACAATATATATTTTTTTTTTGAAATATTTGGAATATAGCTGAGACAATTTACTTTATTTTATTTAATATACACTTTGTTCCTAAAATTTACAGTTATTTTGTAATAAATCGCAGACTAATTCCGGACGTTTCGTATGGAAATTTGCACTACGATTTTTTGTTAAAATTAATTTTGTATATGACAATATTAATATTGATTATTACGAAATGAAAAGTGATGTACTATTCAAATGTTCAGATGTTTTCTTAATTTTTTTTTTTTACTATTTTTGAAAAAAAAAATTTGATATTTTTTATATTGTAGTTTTACACTTTTAGTATTCAAAAGTTCCGGACGGGACAGACATCCATTAGCCGATGTTTACATTTTTGAAATTGTCTGTCTGTCTATCAGATTGTCTGTCTATCTGTCAGTCAGTAAGTCTGTCTGTTCCCGCATCACGTCTAAACCGCTGAACCGATCTGACTGAAATTCTTCCAGAGCATACTATGGAGTCCGGAGGGTGACATAGGGAAAAAGGTGCGTGGCATCTTCCATAAAACCTAAACTTTCAAAACGATATAACTTGGCACATGCACCAGCTACGCACATGAAACAAATAAGTCAAATACAAAAAAATATTACAAAAGCAAATACATAAAATCAAAAGTAAAAACACAAATACAACAGTAAAAGTATAAAACAAAATTAAAAATACAAAACCAACAATAAAATAATATAAAAAAAGTGAAATAAAAACAAAAGCAAATGAATATGCACAAAATCAAAAACGTAAATCAAAAACACAGAAACAAAAATACACAGTAACAAAAAATGCAAACACGAAAGCAAAAACACAAAAACAAAACACAAAAACAAAAATTCAATACTAAAAGCAAAGACTCAAAACAAAAAAAAAACACAAAATCAAAAACAAACACACAAAATCAAAAGCAAAAACACATAAAAAAAATCATAATCAAAAACGCCAAGCAAAAACAAAAAAAAAAACACAAAAACGTAATAAAAAATATTAAATACATAAACCAAATACGCACAAAACCAAATTTAGAACAAAAAAGCAAAACACAAATTTATCAAAAACAAAAAGGCAATTTAAAAAACAAAAGCAACAACAGAAACAGAAAGAAATAAATAAACAAAAACAACAGTAAAATAATAAAAAAAAAACAAAAATACAAAATCACAAAAACAAAAGCATCAAAAACACATAAACAAAAACACATAGAACAAAACAAGCAGACAAAAAAGCAAAACCAAAGCAAAACTTAAAAGCAAAAATAAAAACCAAAACACAAAATCAAAAACAAAATAAAAGAGAACAAATCAAAAACACAAAAGCAAAAACATAAAAATAAAAACATAAAAATAAAAAAATAAAAGCAAAAATATTAAAAATAAAAAACAAAATTACAACCACAAAAACAAAATTGCAAAACAGGAATTATCCAAATCAGAAGAATAAAAAAAAAACCGAAAAACAAAATTGAACAGCTTAAATAATGGTTAAATAAAACAAAAAAAAAATAAAAAAACACTCGTGCAGCCCGGGTACGAAATACAGTTTATTATAAATACGTTTTTATTATTTCTAATAAAAACGTATTTATTTATTTATTTATTTATTTATTTTTACAAAGCAAAAATACAAAAACAAAAGCACAGCATCAAAAACGCAAAAACACATAAACAAAAATACATAGAAACAAAAAACGCAGACAAGAATGCAAAAACAAAAGCAAAAATAAAAATAAAAGCCAAAACACAAAATCAAAAACAAAATAAAAAAAAAACAAAATCAAAAACACAAAAACATAAAAATAAAAAGATAAAAATAAAAGCAAAAATATTAAAAATAAAAATAAACAAAATCAAAACCACAAAAATAAAAAAACGCATAAATTATCAAAAATGCAAAAAAAAAAACACAAAACAAAATTTACAACACAAAAGCAAAAACACATATCCCCAAATTTTATAGAATTAACAAAATGCTAATCTATAAAACAAAATCAAAAACAGAAACAAACAAATAAAAAAATGCAAAACAGGTATTATCCAAATCAGAAGATTAGCAAAAACAAAAAAACGTGAAAAACAAAATTGAACAGCTTAAAAAAATGGCTAAAAAACAAAAAAAAAAAAATAAAAAAACACTCGTGCAACCCGGGTATACCAGTTGATTATAAATACGTTTTTATTCTTTATAATACATTTTTTTTTTTATTTTATTTTTTTTGTTTTAATATGTTTTAATAGTTTCTTTCCAATATAGTTTAGTTTAACTCCAAAATATACGATTTTTTTTTATATATTTTTTTGTATTGTAGCTCCTTTAAAATTACACATGTTATACTTTACTTTAGACAGCGTCGTCTTTATTTTTGCGCCATCAATAAATTCTGAACCAAATGTGAATAAATTCAAAATTTTACTGCGTACATTTTACGTTCTAACTTTCGCAATAAAATAAAAAAAAGGAAATTTCACAATACAGTAATAAGTAGAAGGTTTTCATATATGCATATGAGAAAATAAAGCAAAACTCAACATGAAAAAGCTACAAATTGATTACAAACTACCATTTGAATGCGAAATAATAATGCAGAAAAATGAAGGAAATCACGAATAATATAAAATAATGATGCATATTCATAGGGAATACTCTTCAATTGATATGGAAATCACTGAATGCAAAATAATCAATGTCAAAGTGTTTTTCTATGAATAACTTTAATTTTCATAAATGGAAACAAACATCTTTATTAAAGTCTCTGCAGGTAAAAGTGCAATTAAATGCAATTTTCTTAATTAAAAAAATGGCAACTTTTTTGCAAATATTCCATTTAATAAAAGTTACTTTAACACTTTTGAATACTGTTGGCAGAAGTACGCCTTGCGTTTTTGCCTGCTTGTCTAAGTTTATAAAATACTTTGGCAACAAAAATTTATTTTACAAGTGGTTGCGAGTACTTTTAAGTTCGCAAAAGAGCTAAAAGTTAAAGCCAAGTATTGCATAAACTTCCTTTAGTATAAAACATGATTATTTTATATGATCCTAAGTGCATATGGGCATTTCCTGGGGTTGCGGACGGGACATTCGTACTTTTAAAATTTAAATATCTCAAAGAAAAATTAATGAATTTTAAAATTAATGAATGTGCACGTAGTATTTAAACAGAGCTAAACATCTGAAAAATATTAAGAAACTTTATACGGTAGCTAAAAAGTTATAAATTAAATAGTGCTCGATGCGGTTTTTTGGCCAAAAAATAATTTATATCTGACAATATTAATAATCGTTATTGCGAAATGAAAAGTGAAGTACGATTCGAATTTTTATATCGTCACTGTCATGCCAAAGGGGCGAATGTGCATTTTTGAAAATATTGGGAAACAAATTTTAAACTTTGAAGTGCTTTAAAAATTAGAAAAATTTATATTTTTTTAAATTTTTTCTGTTATTTTAGTTTATTTGTCAATAATTATAACGTATGTAAAATATCTTCAGATTTTGGACAACCTACTGCATTATAAATACGGATTTTGTGAGACTATATCCTGATCAAAACGCAAATATTTTTGATTTTATGCTATAACTTTTTATTAGCGCAAGATAAAATAGTAATGCAAAGGCATTATTTATTTGATTTAAAAGCACCTATCTATTTGAATCATTAATTAATAATATTTTGCCAAACATTAATTTGTCATTTGTTATTTTCAGGAAAAAATGTTTGGCAAAATATTTTTAAACAATGATGCCAATCGATAGGTGCATTAAAAAAAAACAATAAATAATCTTACACCACTATTTTATCTTGCACCAATAACAAATTAAAACTAAAGAACGAAGGCGAAAGGGCGAATCTTTACGTTTTTATGCTACAACTCTTTAATGGTACTAGATAAAATAGTAATGTAATTGCAATTATTGTTTGTTTTCAAAACACCTATCGATCTGCATTATTAATTATAAATATTTTGCCAAAAAAAATTTCCCTCATATAACAAATGGCAAATTAATGTTTGGCAAAATATTTTTAATTAATGATGCAGATCGAAAGGTGCTTTGAAAACAAACAATAAATGGCTTACACCACTATTTTATCTTATACCAATAAAAAGTTATGGCGAACAAACGAAAAGATTCGCCCTTTCGTTTTTCAATTTTTCAAATTCGCCCTTTTGGTTTTATCTTTTGTGGCTAGAAATATCCAAGAAAATGACACGCGATTTTGGCACAGCATACTTGAGGATAAACTACATTAAAAAATGTAAAAAAACGCAAATGTCAAAAATTGCACATTCAAACCTTTTGCATTTGAATATTTTTTAAAATTTAAAAAAAATATTTTTTTTTTTTTTTTGGAATTTTTATACTTTGGTGGTGCACTTTTGGTACTCAAAGTTCTGAACGAGACAGATTAAAATTAGCTGTTAAAAATTTTCTAGATTTACTACGAAATCAAAGTTTACATTTTTGAAAATTCTGCTCAAGAAAATATTTAAAAAATATTGACGTTTTGTTTGGAAATGCCCAGATGAGAATTGACCAAAAAATACCTAATTTAATGAGTTGAATACGTTTTAAAGCATACCATAAAATAAACATCAACTCTTAATGATTTTCTTAAATATTGCATTTTCAGTTACTAAATAATTTCACCTATGAATTTTGTTATTTGCTGATTTAGCTATTATTTATTTTTTTATATCGACCATTAACTCATTAAGCTGCATAACTTTGGTCGCCTTTATTGATGTCGACGATGTCAATGAGCTTTTATTACTGCCTGTCAGTGACACTGAGTGACAGTGATATTCTTGATAGCCAAATAATATCACATAAATATTATAACTTTCAGCACGTACATCAATATTTATGATTATAAATGTTTGTGCACCGTGCAGCACCAGAACTCCATGGGAATGAAAACTCTAATTTGTCACTCATACGTCACATAGTATCATAAATATGGATGTATTAAAAAAAAAGGAATTTTCGAACGGTTTTGGTGTTTAGTGACTTATAATGTATTTTTAAATAAATTTCACAATAATTTTAAATATGAGCAAATACAGAAAAATTAATAAAAATGATTAGTTTTTTTTATATTTAACATTTTTATTGAATATTGTTAATAATACTTGAAAAAATAAATCCCAATCATTTTTGAGTTCTTAAGTTGTTCTGTTTACTAAATGTGGCCAAAGTTAGAAAAACCTCAAAAATACCGATGATATGCGCACGTTTTGTGTCCCTCTAATCATCACTATTGCTACGGCTTGAAGATATCGTTACAATATTAATACAATCGCTTCCTAATACCCAAATACAAAAAAAAAATAATATATGTTGTATAAGTGTGCCATATCCCAAACGAAATTTGGACATAGGTAATGGTATGATACAACTTTTTGAACGAAAACGAAAATTTCGCCTTCTTCTCAACGTGTGAGCCGCGGCTTGTATCTAATATATCTTTTTGTATCTAATTTTTAATAGAAAAAGTAAATATAAAAATTTTAAAGTATGCTTTGTGAATGTGCCCCTAACACCAAGAAGAAAAATGACACGTTGGAAACTTTCGAAAGAAAACGTTATTGGTCCGAAGAAAGCACTTTTTTTCTAAAGCACATCTACAATTCCATCTGAATTTGGCTGGACATAGGTGTGATCGGAAATTTATGCTATGTGTTAATTTAAAAATATAATGCCGCTTCAGTATTATTTATCAATTATTTTTTATTGAGAAAACAAAAAATTTCAACATATGGTAGAACCTTGTTTTCTGACATATTATCTGTATCAAGCGCGACTTTCAAGAAATCACTAATTTGAAATTTTTTATGAACTGATAATACAAGAACAAAGATTTTAAGATATGTCGCATGAAGTTTAAAAATACAGGAGCACTTAAAATGTGAACTTTAGGCTTAATTGTACAAAAAATCAATATTTCTTCAAAATAACTTTTAAGATATCATTTAAATTTGGTTGGATTAAACTGTTTTTTATACATTATGTTATATTTGATCATCAACAAATAATTTTTAAACATAATTAATAATATAACAAAATCTATTCCACGTTATGTGCGCTGAAAATCCAAAAAATTACAATTTTGCACCTATTATCGAATGTGTGAGAAGCGGTTTTGAGGAATTGTTGGTTTTATTTTTTAATTGAAACATTTTGTAATAGCAATGATTTTAAGGTATATCACTTGAATGTGGCCCTAGTATCAAAAATACAGGAGCACTTTAAAATTCAAAATTCGCCTTAAATGTTCAAAAAATTCAGCAGTTCTTAAAATGCATTAAAATGGTATTAATTTGATTATAACTATGGATGAAAAATTTGATACCATATTAAGAAGCACTTGACATTTGTTTGTATTTTTCTAAGTGCAAAAACATATCCAAAAATTACAATTTCCCACATTATCCCATGTCCAACTTTACCCCAGACTCACCTCTTATTTTTTATAAAATAAACGTTCAAGTAAAAGCGAAAGTTGCAACCTTTCTGCTGCTGTTGGTGCTGCACATCGACAACAGCTGTTGACCACTACAAAATTCGAAACATTTATGCGTCAAACTTTTCCCATCAATGATGCCAAGTTGCAGTGTTTTAAAGCGCCTCCATCATAAATTTATGAGTTTTGGCAACAGAGTTGAAGTCGACAATGTTGTCGCTAGAGTTGCTGTTGTTTTCCTACTGGTTGTCATTGTTTTTGTAAATATAAATGATGACATTGCTTTGTAATCAACATTTTTTTTCTTTGCTCAATTTAATGAACTTTTAATAAATTTATGAATTTGTTTGCAAAGGTCAAAACAAAAGTTCGTTAATAGTAATATATGCATATATGAAAAACGTAAAATTTAAAATTTATAATATGTTATTTGCATTTTAACGCTGATTTTGATGTCTATTCGGTCATCCGTTCGTTTGTTGTACTCACAATTACAGAAAAACTAAAAGTGGCAAATAAATGAAATTCAGAATTTGAATTACTAGTTCACCTACACTCAGAAGAAAATGGGTCATATTAACAACAAAAAAAACTATTTACTTTTTAGCAAGCTTACATTTTTTTTTGATCAAATGTTTTACTTTATTTCCGAATTTTTATAATAAATGGTCAATTTAACGTTTTTCTTAATACCTACCAATTTAAAATTTTATATTTTCAAGTATTAGCAAATAGTTTTTAGCATTGGAATTGAAGCAAATGCGAAACATTTTGACAATTCGGTGCATTTGCTTCAAGTTTTGAGCAAAGTCAATTTTTATTAATATGACCCAATATGTCATTAAGTACTTGATTTTTAATGGTTTATGTATTAATAGTTTTTTCATATTAATTCAAAAGTTTTCATGAATAATTTGATAGTATTCGAAAAATTCCGTATAATTAATTTAAATATTTCAATATTATTAATTTTAATAGTATATATACTATTGTTTTAATGGTATGTAATAGAGATAGGTGCGAGATAAGTGACACGCACGAGCACGAGCCCGACGAGTAAATTTACAGGCACGCACGAGAAGCATGATTAAACACGGGATTTTAAAAGACACGAAGAAACACGGAAAAACACGACAAAACACGAAAAAAGCACGGGAAAACATGAAAAAGCAAGTGAAACGTGAAAAATAATACCGGAACCGTTTAGATTTTTGGAACCAGAAGCGTTATTAAAAATGTGTTGAACCGGAACGGAAATCGGAACATATTTTTTTGTGGTTGGAATCCGTACCGCTATTTTAAAAATATCGGAACCAGAACAGATATTATAGTCCCTGTCAGGAAACGCAAAGAACCGGAATCGGAACCGTGCTTAAAAATGTATGGAACCAGAATCGAAACCCATTTAATTTGTTGGTTGAAATAGGAACCGGAATCGGAACCGGAATCACAGTTTTAAAAATCTTGGAACCCGAACTCGAACCGGAACCGATATCCCAAAGGGTTTTAGTCCCTGTAATAAAAAATTACAAAAAATAGGTTTGGTACTGTTTTATGCTCTTAAATCCATAAGTAAAACTAAAACAACAGATTTTTAAGAAAGGGTTAAAATTCCACGAAATTTTTATTTTCTGAAGCTGGAAGTAAGGGTTTTTTTAAATTGGGGTAGAAACTATACAAAAAAATCTTTAATGGGCGCGTGCCTGATTTTGAAGGCACGAATACGCACGGGCACGGCAGCAACTGGCACGCACGGAGATTTCTATGCACGGGCGTGATACGAAAAAAGCACGGCACGCGCCCATCTCTAGTATATAACATGTTCGTTTTGTACGTCAATCTGCGTGTTTTTCAACATGGTCGCTTTTATTTTTTTGTAATAACCCACAGAATTAAAAGCGTCATTGCCAAGGACTCAATGTATTTATTGTAATTTCATTATAATTAACCTTTTTTTTATTTATTACAGAAAATAAATAATATATCAATTTAATATTATGACAAATGAAGTATTAGAGCAAATTACAGAGCACAGCAAAAAAACATATCCACAATCTAAGTATGTTTTTTCCGTTGGACGTCGATATTCTAATCACTATCTCATACTCAGTTATATTACCTCAAGTTTTTTTAGTTATAAAACGAATATATGGTAGTTCTCGTTATTTTCTACATATTTTGGTCTTTAACTTTTTACAGATTTTAGTTTTCGATAACATTTCCTTTGTATTTCATACAGAATACTTTAGTTAATATTTGGAAATAAAGCACATGAAATTAGGATTGATCCGACCGAAGTTATGCCCAGTCAAACACAAAAAATATTATTTTTAAGGTGTACCTATTATTTATTGCATAACATGTATGATTTTCATAATAAAATAAAAGTATATAAAAAGTTTAACTTTTTTTTCGACAATTGTAAAAGTATGAACATTTAGTAGTTGATCTTTATTTGAGTCTATTGTAAGATACTGAGAAAAATACACAGGTTTATAGTTTTGTCTAAATTCCTATGGATAACTTAAGGACGAAAAGTTATATTGATTAAAAGGAGCATCATAAAAGAAAATTTAAATCATAAATCGAATATGAGAATTATTATTTAATCTAAAGACATAGGAATGTAGTTTCTAGCCACAAAAGTCAAAACCAAAAAGGCGAATTCGAAAAATTTTTAAAATCTTGTCATGCCAAAAGGGCGAATCTTTTCGTTTTTTTGCCATAACTTTTGATTGATATAAGATAAAATAGTGGTACAAAGGCATTTTTATTTGTTATCAAAGCACCTATCGATTTACATCATTAATTAAAAATATTATTATAACATATAATTATAAACATTAATTTGCCATATGTTATTTGCAGGAAACAAATTTGGCAAACTATTTATAATTAATGATGAAGATCGATAGGTGCTTTGAAAACAAAAAATAATTGCCTCCACATCACTATTTTATCTTGTACCATTAAAGAGTTATAACAAAAAAACGAAAAGATTCGCCCTTTTGCCATGACAACATTTTCAATTTTTCCAATTTCTCCGTTTTTTTTTTGCTATAATTTTTTATTGGTACACGATAAAATAGTGATTTAAAACTATTAATTATTTATTTTTAGAGCGATCTGCATCATTATTTTCCTGCAAATAACAAATGGCAAATTAATATTTGACAACATTTTTAATCAATTATGCCAATAGATAGGTCCTTGAAGCAAACAATTAATGACTTTACATTACTATTTTATCTTGCGATAATAAAAAGTTATAGCATAAAAAACAAAAATATCTGAGTTTTGGTCAGGATACAGCCTCACTAAATCCATATTTATAATGCATTAAGTTGTCCAAATCCAAATATATTTTATATACGTTATAATAATTGATGAACAAACCAAAATAACAGAAATAATTGAAAAAAAATATAAATTTTGCTAAGTTTTAAAGCACTTCAGACTTTAAAATTTGATTTCCTAATATTTTTAAAAATGCACAGTCGTCCCTTTGGTATGACTGTGACGATATCTTATGCAATAAATTATAGATACACACCCAGAAAAAAATACTGTATAAATAATAGTTTTTTACTATTAAAAATAGTCAATAGGATAAATTATTATTTCAATCGGAAAATTCAATTAAATACTAGGAAATACCATGACATTGCCATTGAGTTTATATGAAAAGATTTATTTTTTGTATACTATTAAATCAATAATTGTCTTATTGACCAATTATAATGGGATTTGTGGGATTTTTTTTCTGGGTGCACCATAAAATAAATATTTTTTTGTGTTTCACCGAATTTCATGTGGTTTATATCAAAATATTAGCTGAAGTATTCTCAATATGTTTTGATGAACGAAATTCATCAATATGATGTACGATTGTTTATTAAAATGATGAAATGGAGTCTTCGCATAATTATCTGTAATTGGAGACAAATTTTCGTTAGAAATTTGATTTTTAAATAATTTTGAAAATGAAAAACATTTAAACAATACGATTTTACTTCAATGAATGTATTCATCAGGATGATGAACTGTGCTGGTTGTTGGTCAAATTTTTTTTGTGTGTATTTTCTTGTGTTGCCGTGTTGTATATGTGCAATCTTGTATTTAATTTAATTTTTTGAAAAGTCAGTATTTCATTTAATTTTTTGCGTATTATTATCATAACTATCCAATTTTTTTTGCTTTTAAAACATTCTTCAACTTAGATTACTACTCACGGAAACATCTGTTGTTGGAAAAGTTATTTTTTTCTTGTAAACTTTACCACAAAATTCATTAATTTGGAGCGCGAAAACAAAAACCACTAACATTTATTCTAATAATACGAAGGTGCCCCATCTGGTTACTTTGGGACGGCAAGAAACAGGTGCTCGCTCGTTTATCACTGATACACATCGCGGTTTTAGGGTTTATTTTCTTGTTTAAATGAACATTTTTCATTTGGCAATTTTTGTATATTTCTTTTTTTTTTTTTTGTTTTGTTTTACTTCTGACGGAAGTTGAGGGGCATTAGATTCTTAGAAATGATATGTTTAAATTGTGTTCTGCAAAGTATTCACAAAAGACAAAAGTTTTTACGTGTGTAATTTCCGCGCGGCAGTAATTTTCAGTTTAAACTACAAATTGGATCATTTTATTTAAATATTTTCTTCTTAATGCTGGAATTTTTCTTTTTAAATTTCTTTTTAAATTAAACATAAAACAAAATGCACTACAATTAAATGGAGATTTAAAAGGACATTTAATAGGAATAGGCGAGGTGCGTAGTTTAGCAAATGCTGTTGATGGTATTTGAAATAAAATTGTTTTAATACGTATTTTAAATAGATAAATTTCCAATTATTTTTTAGAGAAATTTTCAAATTATAAAAGTAGCCATAAATTAAACTTTAATATTAAAGTTTAAACCAAATTTCGATTCTCATAAACTACTTTCGATTTTAATATATGGCGTTTCAACTTGTTCCTTCTGAGTACTGTATGTTCCAATTTTAAATATATCAATGTTTTGTAATTTTAAGAGTCTATAAAATATAATTGTTAAATATTAATAAATACACTTAAACTGTATAAATTTGTTCCAGCTAAATGTTTCGTGGCAATATTTTACTATTGATGTTCTTTGGAAGATATTCATTTGAACACAAACATAAAATTGTGAAATCATTTAGAGTGAAAATTGAATTTTATTGGCATATTCGAACAATAGGAAATAAATTTAGATAATCTTCGCCGAATGTGCATCAATACTAATTAAATGGGAAATGTAGATAATTTCATTTAAAATTGAACATATATTTATTTATAAATACAAATTATACACAAGAAAACTAAATAAATTGTGATTATTATTTCATAAAATTGAATTGAATCACGTTATCAAAATATATTTTTTCTTTGGCCAAAATTTTTAACGCTTTTAGAGTATAACACAAACAAATTCATTAAAACAAGCATACATTTATTTTATCCACGAGAAGAAGCATTAAATTGTTTTACCCAAGAAAATAACTTCATTCCCATTTTCTCCACAAACAGAAGCATAACTTTATATTTCCCACGTACAGAAACACATTTATATTGTATCTACGAACAAAGGCACATTTTTAATTTCACCACGAATAAAAGCATATATGTATTTTCGATACAGGTATCCCAATAGACAATTTTGTGGGTAAGAAGTCACAAAATGTTGATGATGGAGGTGATATTGTATTACAACTTAATTTGTTGATTTTTCATTGATGACATGGTTTCCAGGTGTGTCACTGGACATTATTTGCTGAAACTGTTCCAAGAAACTATTCCCATAGGCATATATGTATAAACATGCAGGTACGATTTGGCTATAACCCATTTGCGTCATTGAACTTTTTTGAAAAATGTGTTCTATTCGTATTTGGCCAGAACCAATGCCATTGGACTTTTTGGACTTTTTTTTGGAAAAAGTTCCGCCTTTGGGAAAATTTTCCAAGTGGGTGCTGGACAAATTCCCAAGGAACAAATTTTTCCAAAAAATTTTCCAATGACGCAAGTGGGTTCTGGCCAAATTATAAAGGAACACATTTTTCAAATTAAGTTAGCTCTTGTGCACAAACAGTCTACTGGGATAACTTTCTTGAATAAATATATATGCTTTTATTCTTGGGGAAATGATAGATGAGCTTTTTTTCATAGCTAAATGTAAAAATGTTTCTTTTCGTGGTGAAAATATAGTTATACTTCATTTCGTGGCTATAAAACATATATGCATCATTTCTTGGGTATAATAGAGATGTAGTTGTTTTCGTGGGGAAACTGAACTTATGGTTCTTTTCGTAGTTTCCAAAAAAGGTGCTGTTTTTCGTAAGCAAATTGAAACGTGTGGTTTTTCGTAAGAGGCGTCGATATATGATCATCATATTGAAGAACGCTGTTCATTAAACCAAATTTCTATCAACATTTTTACAACACATTTTTTTCGAATTATTTTATAATTTTTTTTTTTTTTTGAAAAATATTATGAACAAATTCATCAATATGACAATTCAAATTCATTGTATGGAATATTTTGTTCATATGTATCCTATTAATATAATAAATGCGGTATGGTCTGGAAGGAATGATAGGCTATATATAGGCGGGATTGGACAAAGAGGCGTGGCACCACCCATACAACCTAAAGTTTCAATACGATATAACTCGGCACTTTCACCAGCTACGAACATGAAACCAAAAACTCAAATCCAAAAAAAAAAATTAAAAACAAAAAAGAAAAAGCACAAAACAAAAGCAAAAATACAAAAACAAAACCAATCACATAAAACCACAATCCAAACTAAGTGAAAAACAAAAAAAGGAAAGAAAAAGAAAAACAGACTCGCCACACTAAAACTAACCTAACTAAAACTCACCACACTATAATTCACCACACTAAAACTCACTACACTAAAATTCACCACACTAAAACACACCACACTTACACTCACCACACCATAACTCACGACACTAAAACTCACCACACTAGAACTCACGACACTAAAACTCACCACACAAAAACTCACCACACTAAAACTCACCACACTAAAACTCACCACACAAAAATTCAACACATTAAAATTCACCACACTAAAACCCACCACACTAAAATTTCACCACACTATAACTCACCACACTAAAATTTCACCACATTAAAACTCACTACACTCAAATGTCGCCACACTAAAACTCATCGCACTAAAATTCACCACACTAAAACTCACCATACTTAAACTCACCACACCAAAACTCACCATACTAAAACTCACCACACTAAAACTCACCACACCAAAACTCACCACACTAAAACTCACCACACAAAAATTCAACACACTGAAATTCACCACACTTAAACTCACCACACTAAAATTTCACCACACTAAAACTCACTACACTTAAATTTCACCACATTAAAATTCACCACACTAAAACTCACCACATTAAAACTCACTGCACTCATATTTCGCCACACTAAAACTCACCACACTTAAACTCACCGCACTAAAATTCACCACACTAAAACCCACCACACTATAATTAACCACACTAAAACTCACCTCACTAAAGTTCACTACACTAAAACTCACCACAATAAAATTCATCACATTAAAATTCATCGCACTAAAACTCACCACAATAAAATTCACCCTAAAATTCACCACATTAAAACTCGCAACACTAAAACACGCCACACTAAAACACGCCACATTAAAATTCACCACACTAAAACCCACCACACTATAATTCACTAAAACTCACCACACCGAAACTCACCACATTAAAACCCACCACACTACAACTTCTACTGGGAAAAACTCTACGGGGAAAAATTCTCGGGAAAGAATTATACCGGGAACAATTATTCGGGAGAATTATTATTTGGTTACCACATCTATAAAACCAATAAACAACTTCAACAGCTAAGCACGGGCCCCTCATATAAATAATAAAATGTTTTTTATATTAATAAAATCGCTCCAAATCTTTGAATTCAGAAAATCTTGGCACGAGTCGTGCACGGGTCCAGCTAGTATATAATAAATGCATTCATTAATATGTCATTTAATGAACGGTGGTATCAATATGATGAATCTGGAAGTTGGTGAAAAAATTCATAATATTTATGATTAAATTCATCATATTGAAGAATTTTTTTTTTTCTGTTCAAACTAACAATCAAAATTCTACCTTTTTGTTCTATATGCTTTATTTTTTGAAATATTTCCTGTGAATTTAATTTTGGTGCTCTATTATATTTCAATAGAATTTAAATAAAAATTCTCTTGCCTATAATTTGAAAAATATGCACCCCGGAAAAAAATTCTTCGTTCGAGTTCTCTTAAACTAATGAACCAATTAAAAAAATTTCTTAGTTATGTTTATTTGATATTCCATTATCTTTCATTCCATATAACATTTGATCATATGTGTTATTTAGAACGCGAGATATTTGCAAATATATGTGACCACCTTTATGAAAGCTCGGTCCAAAAGTTATTGGCCCATATTTTGTAAACCTATCCAAAGAAACATTATTAAACCATATTTTCGGAATATGGGCGTCATTTTACATAATACAAAAATAACCTTGAATGCTGCGCAGAATGGCTGTTGTGTAGTGTTATTGATTTAATAGTATATAAAAAATAAATTTTCTCATATAAACTCAATGGCGATGTCATGGTATTTTCTAGTATTTAATGGTATTTTCCGATTAAAATAATAATTTATCCTATATACTATTTTTAATAGTAAAAAAAACTATTATTTATATATTATTTATATAGTATATATGCTAAAAAGATCATCCAAAAATAGTCTAAAAAAATCCAAAATTTTCGAGTTTAAATTCAAATATTTTAGAAACCTATCGGAATAATAGTATTTTTCGGTATATTGAAATTAGTCTTGGCAATTGGAAGTAAAACTGCGTTAATAGTTTTTTGAAAAACTTATTGTATAAGGTATGTTTTGTTGAGTAATGTAATGAATTCATAAGAGAGATGTTTTATAGTGATGAATACTGTGAATTATTCGTCAATACAATGAAACATGATTTAAACGTAAAACATCAATATGAAGAAGATTTTTGTATTTCTGTATGCTTCATATCCAGTTTAGGCTCAACATTTAACGTTTTCTACCACGTAAGTTGTTTTTGGAAATCATGAAAACAATAGAACAAAATACGTTAGAATGATGCAACATGTACACTAACAAAATTTCATCAAAAACCAGGATTCATCATGTCGATGATTTCATTCATTGAATTAAAATCGTATTTTTTAATGTTTTTCATTTTCAATATTTTTTTTTTTTAATCAAATTTCGAATTAAAATTTGTCACCATTTACACGATTTTAATTTAATGAAAGAAATATTGGTACATTTAAATAGTTTAAACCATGTATTGAAACCCAATTCGTATCAGTCAAACTTGTGATTCGGGCCTAACTTTTTGTGTCTAAATAATTTCAACAATTTAAAAAATTGGATAAGTCTGAATATTACACAAACTTTAGCCATTAAATTCAAACTTTCCTTTTCAGGTTCAGAGATTCAGCAATCAAATAAACTACTCATCAGTGCAAAATTAAAGTTGTAAATTTAACTACATTTCGGTATTTATTTAAAAAAAAAAAGTTATTCTACATGATTTCTATTTTATTTACATTTGTATTTAATTGAATTGATTTTACTACACAATGTATTAAAAATTCGTTTTTTTACATATTTCAGAAATAGTATTGAAATGTATTTATTTTCTTTATATATTTTTTAATTATTTGAGGTTATTTGAGGAAACCAGACAAACCCAAGAAACTGAACGAAATGCGTATATAAGACATATTTTTTATGCACTCATTTTTCAATGACACACATCGAGTGTATAGCTGGCATTTCTGACATCGGCAATGCAAAGTCAGGGACATTTCTAAAATGGCCACTGTGGAATTAATGTCAATAGCGTACAGAGTAAACAAAGATTATTGAAAAATAAACAGAAAAGGGAATTTGAGAAAAAAAAAACCTCCTCGTTAAATAAAGTGCATCAAAGTAGCAGATATTTTATTAAACAGGCTAATGGAAGTACTTCCGGGTGCTTTGCCTCACCTCTTAAACAGATGGCAAAGATGTTTAAATTTGTAAAGCATTCTTAAGAAGCACGTTTTCACCTTTTTAGTAATAACAAAAAATAGTAAAATAATTAAATAATAGATAAATTTTACGCCACATGGCACCAAAATTCACTTTCAGAGAAATTATAAATAAAATTGGTGCTTCCAACAAAAAACAAAAAAACGATCCAGTCATACAACAGCAATTTTAGTATTTTCACATGTTTTCGATTTAAATGCTCGTAACTTGTACTGATTGATTGCAGACATTTCTGTAGATTTATGAACACGATTTATTGTTAATTCAAAAAACATCGCAGACTTGGCGGATGTTTGGAAAAAGCAAAATTTTAATTCATAAAATTTGCGAAAAAATTATATAAATTTAGTTTATGCAGAACAATGGAAATTTACATAAATAAATAAATAAATAAATAAATAAATAAATAAATAAATAAATAAATAATTAAATAAATATATCAATAAATAAATATCTAAATAATATACACAAAAAAATCCCCTTTTGGCATGAGGTTGGAAGAATGAAAAAGTTAGTTGTACCAACTAACTCTATTTGGTTAAATCGAATGGTTTACAAATTTGCTGACGGATCTGCCATATTAGCCTATACACATATTAGTCTATACACACTCCTAATGGTTCTAAATCTATACTAAATTGTTCTAAAACAGTTCGGAATTGGTTGCAGTACAAATTACAACTCATTTTGACAATAACAACCGACTATGCGGTTGACTCTACCGAATAAGTTGGTTGGCGCAACAAATCTCTATTCTGTGTGTATAATACCAATTATTTTATTAAAATTATTAAATTAAAAATAAATTTACAAAAAAATTAATCTATATATATAAAACTCTTGGTCCGTCCGTCTGTCAGTCTGTCGGTCTGTCTGTCGGTCTGTCTGTTTGTCTGTCTATATGTTCCAGCGTCACGTCTAAACCACTGAACCGATTTAACTGAAATTTTGTAACAGGATACTATGGAGTCCGGAGTGTGTCATATGCTATATATGGGCGCGATTGGACAAAGGGGCGTGGTACCTCCCACATACAACCTAAACATTCCAAACGACATAACTCAGCACATACACAAGCTAAAAAGATGAAACAAAAAATTCAAATACAAAAAAGAATATACAAAAGCAACTCACCACACTAAAACTCACCACACTAAAACTCACCACACTAAAACTCACCACATTAAAATTCACCACACTAAAACTCACCACACTAAAACTTACCACACTAAAACTCACCACACCAAAATTCACCTCACCTAAACTCACCACATTAAAACTCACCACACTAAAATTTCTACAGTGAAAAACTCTACTGGAAAGAATTCTACGGGAAAGAATTCTACCGGGAACAATTCTACCGGGAAGATTTCTACCGGGAAGAATTCTACGGGAAAGCGTTCTATGGGGAAGAATTTTACATGGAAGATTTCTACTGGGAAGAAATCTAGGGCGAAATATTCTACGGCGAAGCGCAGTCTGAGAAAGTATTGTCTTTGAGAATAGTTTTTTTTGGCGGAGAATTATTATTTGGTTATTACATTTAGAAAACCCATAAAAACTTCCACAACGAAGCACGGGCCCCTGTGTCACTGACCCCGAAGCACGGGTCCTCGCTCCATATCTTTGAATTCACAAAATCTTGGCACGAGTGGTGCACGGGTCCAGCTAGTTTTAGATAAATTGTTTTCATCACATAACAAGTGTTGTACATAAATAAAATAGAATTTATATTTGAAGAATGTAGAAATCTAACAAATCAAATATTTTTATATTTTTCAATAGAAAATCTAATTAAATTTGTATATTTGGATGTTTTTATATAGTGCTGCTGTTTTTAGCGTTTAGTGATGTAAATGATGGATGCTGATGTGAATATAGAAATTACTAATATGTGTAAAATTCGATTCAGATTGGTGGGTTTTTGTATTTCGCATTTAATCATTCACAACACTTACAATTATAAAATACTGTTGGAATTCATTAAAAACTGCTGGAGAAAATAATGCTGCATTTTAACATTTTCTATTAATATTAATTTATTTTAAACCATATTGTTATGTATTTTCATCTGAAATATCTATCAAATTTCGATTGATTTTCTATGAAAATCTCTAATTAAACGATTTGAAATTTCAGTTTTTACACACAGAAAAAACTACACAACAAAATGAGAAAAAAATTTGCGCAGTAAATGCTATTATTTTTATATTATAGGAAATGACCTGCAGAATTCAAATATATAAATTTAAAATTTTTCTATGAATGCCCAATTCTAAATAAATACTCCCATAAATATTTGGGAGAAATTATTTGGAAGAAAAAAGTTTAGTATGTAAATTAATACAAAGCATTTTTCCTCCCAACAATTTCTCCCAAATATTTATGGTAATATTTATTTAGAATTGGGCTGATTCTAAAGGTACACACTACATATGTACAGCCTTCCAACTGACAACAAAAACCTTCTGCACAACACACCTCACGAATCTTGTTTGTTGTACAAAAAAAATTCCCCGAAAAATCGAGCACAAACATTGAGCTGTGTTCTCATTCTTCATTGTTACGCTTTCATAAGAAGCAGTAAATAAAATACTAGCATAGCAACAGAAACAACACAACTTTGTCGATTTTTCTTTGGAGTTACGTGTCTTTTTTGTAGTTGTATACGATTTACCGTTAAACAAGTGATGGAAGAAATCAATAACAAAACACATGCATAGTCGGACGACGAACGACACTAGCGTAGTGTAGCTTGGTGTTGCCTCGATGTACCGCTACACATATGAATGAAAAATAACAAATTTTAAATAAATTTCTGGGAAATATTTTGTCTCAACAAATAACCTGTGAATATTTTTGTACAACAAAAAGTTTTTATTTTGGGAACCTCAGATTTAATTAAGGGCCAGTTTTTCAGTGCTCGTTTAAACGTAGTTTAAACTCCGTTTAATTAATCTTCTCTTTAAATTAAACGTCGTTTAATTCTGTTAGCAGTTTTTCAGTGATAGTTTAAAATGAACACAGACCAAGACAATACATATGGCACCACAGGCAAATGACAAATAATTCTCTCGAATTTGACTTCTGATAAATGTCATTCAAAATTAAATAAATAAAAAAATTGTTTCAGAAAAATAAAATTAATGTATTTATAAATTTAAACAAGAGATTGAGCAACTAAAGTGGACGTGAGCCTTTTATTTAATGCATAGTGTGCAAAAATACAAACATTAATAATAATTTGTGAAACAGCCGAGCGACAGAAAACAGTGAAAATAGTGTTGTGAAAAAATTCATGTCAAAAACTTTGAAAGTTTAAACGTAGTTTAAACCATCAGCATCGGTCGTTTAAACTAAGTTTAAACAACGTTTGAAGTTTACTGAAAAAATAGATTTTGATTTTAAACGAAGTTTAAACCACAAACAAAGTTCAACTAGCACTGAAAAACTGGCCCTAAAAGACATTTACATACAAAATAAAATAATTGGTTTCTGTCTGATTTTATTTTAAAATCGTTCTAAAACCGATATTAAACCGAAACCGTTTATATCGGTCTTGGATTTTCGTATAACGGTTTCGGTTTTCAAAAATAATCGGTTTTAAACGGATATCGGTTTTCGGTTTCAGTTATGGTTTCAATCCTTGCTTTAAAACTACTATTCCGAATGCGATGAAATTTAGTTTCAATATATTTTAGATAATTTTAAATTCAAAAATAAATCAAATTTGTCAATGTACTCAACCACATCACATACAAGAAGTGGGTTTACTTTAAAGAATCCCTATCTCGAAAAAAAACTCAATATAAAGTTATAAAATTTAAAATTAGTTATGAAATTATCAATACTTAAGCACATAAATGGGCGAAATCCGACCAAATTTGAATCCTTTGAATACTTTCCCATTACGACTAAGCTAAACGTGTTGGAGCATAAGTTTATACTACATTTTTTTTTATCAGTAGACCATATAGAAACACAAAAGAATCGGAATTCAATTAAACAAGTGGTAATTTTGACATACTGTGTTATTAATACCAATAGATAGCATGGACATTTTGTTTTTCGTATAACAAAAAACACCCCAACAAAATAAAATAAGACTAACATATAAAAAGCTTTATTTAAATATGCTATACAATAAAATACATTTTAAATTATTATCATGAAAAGTACAAAACCTTGTTCTTCTATAAATAACAAAATTTTTAGCATTGGTACTTATGCAAAGAAAACAAAAAATAAAACATAAATAATAACAAAAACGCAAAGTTAAGTCAGAGGAGTCGAATTTATATGAAATAACCTACAATATTCTGGATTTTGTTGTGTTTCCTAATGTAAATAATATTATGATTAGTACAAAAGTCATAAGATAAAAAAAATGGCATGTATTGTAAAAGAATTACATATTTTTAAGACTGACACCAAAAATAGGTACTCTTAAAATTTGTGTCTCTTCCTAAAAAAAAGCGTATATAGCCCTGTGGTTAGTTTATTGGATTGCAAGTACAATGAAGCGCACAGGTTCAAATCTGGGCTAGAACTAACATATATATTTACTTAGAAAACAGTTTTATATAGAGGTAGCGCCGCTCGACAGCCAATGGTAAAATATTGCCTTTGAAAAGCGCTCACCACGTCGTTCGTATGCGGCATTAAACTGTAGGTCTTTGAGTACAAAAATAACTCTCACAGCTCCAATCAAGAGAGAGCTCGGCCCAGGAGCTAAATTAAATTATGAATTACAAATAATGTTCAGGAATAATATGTATAAACTGTCGTAAAAATACGCATTACATTGAAAATATTCGTAAAAGTTACACTTTCCGACGATAGTCGCAAACCTTGATTAAATTTATGGTGCTTATTCAAAAATTGCTAAAGTTTTGTTAAATCGGCTCTTCTTATCGAGCTATAATCCAATCAGGTTCGTAAGTTCGGAACGTATACTGATCTCTCCGTATGGACCAACCACATTTTAGTCATAACATACACAGAAAAAATAATCGATAATATAGCAACCGATATGAATTGCATTCATTAAACAATCCAGCAATGAAATACACAAATTTAATGAAAACATTTGCTATTCTTCGTTAAATCAGCAATTTCATTTGCTAATATGAATATTTGTACGTCAATGCAGCAAATAAAATAGTGGAGACACCATATTATATAAAAGATTACCAAAATTATGTTCTTACGGCATATTTTAAAACGTAGACCAATTAGAAAAAAGTTATTAATTTTGATAGTTTGTGTGGTCTACGCTCAAGATAATCATAAATAATTATATTCTTTATTATTAGATCCTATATGCTAAAAAAATATTTTGATATGTTTTGAAAAAAAAAAAAAACTAAACAATTCGAGTTTAAGTTCAATTATTTAAAACATATTGGAATAGTATATAATAAAATTAGTCTTCACAATTGAAATACGTAGCGTTTGTGGTTTTTTGTAAAACTATTTTGCAACAGTACTATATTTTTTTTATTCTAAGTAGTGTTTAAGAACAACTTAAAATTACTGTTATATTTAATAGAACGCATTATAACATTAATGGTACAAACCAACTGTTTTTTTAGTTGTTTGAATATTATTCTACTAATGGTATGCATCCTATTGTCCTAATGGTATGCAATCAATAGTAAAATAATTGTTTTACTATTAAAATACCATTAATTTACCATGTTTTTTTCTGCGTACGTATCGGAACCTTCTTGCTGCAAAGTGTTAAACGAATCATGTGTGAATCAATACTGCGTAAACTTGAAAACGATTTCCACGTGTGTAACTTGCACGTGGCTCAACAACAACGCAAAATGTGATAACTAGCACAGATTTTATGAATGAAAATGTTTACAATATAACAAAATTTCCCAAAACAAAGTCTTAAATTTCCCCATATTGAAAGGAATGAGACTGTGTCTACGACAATTTTGAGAGAGCGAGAGCACATTGTATTAAAAGAGCCAACCAAATGCCGGGAGAACAAGTGAGCTTTTCGCAGCACGCATTCCGCGATGACAGCCGGAAAAATCAAACATTTTCATGCGCTCTGTTGATGTCGTCTGTTGGATGTGGATGCGAAAAATTGCGATGCTTGTACTGAAGTCGATGGACCAGTTGTGAAAATTCGCATCGTCAGTACGTTTGGATATTTTACGCGAAGCGCTTGGATCAGCGGATCGTTGTCTCGTTGAAGTGTGTCGTGCGTTCGCAATTTGTGTGTGAATAATGTGAGTTCAATTAACCAGTGCACACAAGTGAGTGCTCAAAGGTGTGCGCGCGTGTTCGGGTTGCACTGTCGCATATCGTTGCGACATTAAGTGGAAGCAATAAAAATGCATTGAAAAATGTGAACAAATAAAATGCATATAAAACAAAAGAGTTTTATGACATATTGTGCGTGCTTATTTTAGTTTTATGCAAATATAGAAACACTCTAAATTTAAAATATATATATAAAGTGTAATAGTAGAAATTATCAAAAGTTTTCAGTTCGTCTAAATCGATTTTCTGCGAAATAATTTAACATCATTTATAACATTAAAAATGTTTATTAGCGCAATATTGAAATAAAAAATAATTTAAAATCAGAATCAGAACGTTTTAGTAGAGATTATATTTTAATTTTGATTTTTTGCAGTTTCTGAATGGAATTTTTTAATATAAAATATAGAAATAATTAGTTTATGAAAAAAAAATCGCTTAATTAAAAGTTTTAAAACAGTTTAAAATAAATTGGAATTTTAATTCGGAAAATTTTATAGTTCGGAACCATGGTCATTTTAGTAACTCATTTTTTTATGCTTTTTATACGGTTTTGGATTTTTCTATTTGTAATAAATATTAAGAAATAAAAATTAAATAGCTATTAATTCAATGAAATTTTAAAAATGATTTTTAAATAATTTAAAAATGTACGCACGTAAACATTTGATAATAAAATAAAAAGGAAATCAATTTTTAATGTTTCAAACGTTTAAACTAAAGCTACAATTCGAAATCTAAAATTCAAGTGATAAATGTTGAAAAAGCCAGTGTCAAAAATACCATTAAAACAAAATTATTTCGAATAATAAACTGCGAATATTGTGCGAAATGATTGAACCCCAACGAATAATGGTGTGGAATTTTCGGTTTTCTTGCTCGTTTGATTTCATAAACTTGGTTTCGATTCTAGTTTATGTATTTATATTACTTCCTGTCAATATTGGGAATATCATAAACATGGAATTAACCAAAAACATCAATTATTATATTTATAGAAAAAAAGTAAATTAGAACATATTACAACTTATTTGCATAATATTTATGAATCCATTTTAAATCCCGAGTAATACAAAGTACGTTTTTAGACATTGAATTTTTGTCGTTAAGGTTACGGCCACGGTTTCGAAATTAAAAATTTGACCGTTTTAATAGAAAATCAGTATCGGAATCGATCATTGTTTTAAGAATTGGTAGACATTATAACTACTATTTATTACGATCAAAAACTATAGTTAGCAAAGTAACTAAATTTAAAAAATATAAATTATAAATCGAAACGAATTTCAACATTTTGAAAACAAAATATTTAAATTGGAAATTCTTAAACAAATAAATTATATTTCCAACCTGGAAGCCTAAAAGGAGGGATAAACTTTGAGCACTAATATAATTTAAAGAGTTCAAGCAAAGAAAAAAAAGTTCTGTTAAATTAAACAAAAGAACTTTGTTTGTACACCCAGAAAAAAATTCCCTCAAATCCCATTAAAATTGGTCAATAGGACAATTATTGATTTAATAGTATACAAAAAATAAATCTTTTCATATAAACTGAATGGCAATGTAATGGTATTTTCTAGTATTTAATGGTTTTTTCCGATTAAAATAATAATTCATCCTATTGACTATTTTTAATAGTAAAAAACTATTATTTATATAGTATTTTTTTTTTGGGTGTAGATTTGTTCTGCGGGTAAATAAAATTGTTTGTACTTTCGTTTGATTTTATAATAAAAAAAAGTAAAAAATAAATATATTTAATATTTATTTATATGTTTATAATTTATTTTTATATTAATTATTATATATTTTTTTTATTTTTTTTAAATTTAATTATTTTTTTTAATCATTATTTGTTAATTTCCATTTTTGTCATCGTTCATCTTCTGCATGGCATCCTATTATGTTTCTGACAAATCAATAATCCGTTTCTACAAACAGCACTAAGCTACCATTATTACTATTATTTAATATTAGACTTTTATAGAAAAATGTGTCCAAAAAAGAAGCTGAAGATTATATTACGAGCATTTGTTTGAGTGTTACAGTTTTAAATAATTGAGAATTTTTCACTTACAGAATCTTACAGTTTGAAAATACCTGAAAATTGCTCCCGGAAATATGCAACATTTTAAGTCAATTCAATTCTTTTAAAAGTTTTCCCTTTCTCACAAAAAGAGTTTTACATTTAGTATAAATGATTTTAAAATATTTTGCCACACATTGAGGGCAAATGAATTTTCGTTCAGAATAAATAATTTCGTTATTGTAGCAACAATATTTTTTTGTTATTTTATATTCATTTTTCAGGTGAAGAAAAATATGTACTTCGCAAAAAATGATTGTTTGCAAAGTATTTGTGGCAAACATTCGAATGTTTGCAATGATTGCTTGTACGGAATACTTATAGTTCACCAGAAATAATAACTCTGGTCTGCAAACACTTCAAATTTAAAGTATTGGTAACCGACGGTAATTTATTTGTGGTTAACATTTTAATTATTTTCATTAAACACTTCATAAGTGTTATTTTAATTAATACTCCTAATCATGTTCAGAACTTCTGGGAAATCCTGTATTTATTTCTTATAAATACTATATTTTAGTTAGCATTTGGATTAAACACTTCTCATTTGGCACAAATAATAATTATTTCAAGTGTTCAGTGATGCTTGGATTATTCTTTAATATTTTGTATTGAATAAATTTCGCTTAGTTATCTTTCATTTTAATGATGTTTAAGAGCAAGTAACTTCATTTTTGTTTTATTTAAGTTTATTGCAAAAAGAAAATGCAACATATTTATATACAAAATCTGTTATTTAAATATATAATCTCGAATGAAATCTTCATGTACCTAGTAGAATTTTGTGCCATAATAATTTTATAGCTGGACCCGTTCACAGCTTCGCCCGTGCAAAGTTTTTGTAATTATAAAACTATATCGTTCATAAAGTGTGGATACATTTACGCCCCTTTTTAGTGCATGTCTACGTCGCCTTTTCCCGCCCATATTGATCATAGTGCCATGACTCTATTTCCAATCTCGATCACATTCCACGTGACTATTAACATTTTTAAAAATGATCCTTTGTTTCGACTTGTACAACTCTGCTCTTATTAAGTCAGGAGTTTTAGCATTTTTAAAATTTTTGTTATATGGGAGGTGTCTCGTCCCATTGTCCAATTCCGTCCAAATTCTACGCAGGGCTCTCCACTCCTAAAAAATCGATTCTTTTTTTTTTGGATTTCATCCACTTAAAAATTCCAAGATTTTTGGATTTATTTTATTTTTGAACATTTTTCGAATTATAACTAAGGAAATATATTTGTGGTTTTCAGGGTACAATTTATGTTTTAAAAATTTAAGAATTTGATATAAATCACCAAATCGAAAATAATTATTTGAACCACTGCTGGATGAAATCTCTGGTGAAGATGGTAATGAAATGATTCATATATTATATTAGCCAACATACATATTACCCAACTTAGGCCTTTATGTAGATCCAAATAATTTAATGATGTAGTCGCCGAAACCATGGATTTAAATCAAGTCAATTCTATGACAATTTTTGAAGCAGTAGATATTGATTGAATCTAATAGGATCTGAAGAAAACGGCTTCCAGATCCAAGACGGTGATTTTTTTTTACAAAGTATCCGGATTTTTTTCCAGCCCTGATTCTATGTGACAATTACAATGTTTAATATAATCTTTTGTTTCGATTTTTTAAACTCTGCACTTAGTAGGTAAAGAGTAATAGCAAATTTTAAGGTTTTTTTTTAGTATGGGAGGTGCCACGACCCATTGTCCAATCCCGTCCATATTCGACGTGATGATCGGAGTTTTAAATATGAACATTTGATTTGATTTTTATAACTCTACCTTTAGTATGTCACGATGTTCCACGCCCCTTTTGTATAAAGATACCACGCACCTTTATACAATCCCGGCCACATTCTACGTGACGATTTTACTTTTTAATATGAACCTTTGTTCCAATTTACATAACTCTGGTCAGGAGTTATAGCATATATATATAGTTATACAGATATTTTGAATTAAAAGTTTAGTTTTGCCACGCCCATGTTTGTACCTTAGGAGGAAAGTTTCCAAAAATCCCTTCGTAGTGCGCTCTCACGTCGGGAAATCAACAACCATTTCAAATTTCAAGTTCCTAGGGTCAAATATAGATTTTTTCGATTTTCCGGCTTTTACTTTGGGTTTTTCCGACTTTTTCCTAAACCACTCTTGCATTGACACGAACAAAATACAAAAAGAATCAGGCAAATCCAACAGTTCGTTCTCCCGTGATGCTTTGGCACACACAGGACATTTCATTTTTATATATATAGAAGATAGAAGATAGATAGATTAAGATCTCTTTAAGAATTTAATAATATTGCTTTGAATAAATTGTTGAATTTTGTATATCAAGGTTTAAATTTAAAAAAATGTCCTATATTGTTTTAAAATGATATTTATATATACATAGTATAAGTATATTTATAAATTGTTGAAATTAAAATATTGTATAATATTTAATATAGTCTGTAAGGAATTGTTATCCAAAGACTAAAATTAAATGAAATGAAATTGCATTAGACACAGACAAATTTTGATTGCAAATAACAATATTTTGCTTAATACTCATTGAAGACCATGTAGTTTCAAGTTGTTAATCAGAAAATTGTATCAATATTGGTTTTTACTCATTTAAAGATTAATTATTATAAATTTAAACACTTAGACTAAATGAGTAGTTGCAAAATATGTTTCAGGCAAACATGTATCTGTGTGGAAACATTAGATGTCTTTATGATATAATCAATTTTAAAATCTTGTTTGTCTCAAATAAGAAGTCAAATTTTATAGTTTGGTACAAATATTAAACGTATCATTTTTATTTGTTTTTGCAAATAATTTTGTCAAACATTTCAAGTATATGTTTTCATTATTGTTTGCACCAAACAAGTTAATTCTTTGTGAGTGTGAAATTGAATATATTCGGTTGCTCTAATTAGGACTATTTTGTTTATTCCAAAGCTTTGTAATAAATGTGACATTTTTTGATTAGTTCCATTCAATAGTTTAGTAAATTTATAAAAATTCAATTGATTTGGTTAATCATTCTAATGGCATATTAGGTTTTTAAATTCATCAAATTATAGGGTTTTTGAATAAAAAATATTTGATTCATTTAAGCGCTACAACGATGATAATAGAACTTATAAAATAGGACTTATAAAAAGACTTATATTGTTTATTGTTTTAAATAACTTTGAATAATGTTTAAATTTCAACTTATTATAAATAATCAATTCAATGTTGAATTACCCTATGAATATTTACTAAAAATGAGGTACTTTATTAGCACCCACATTTTATTGAGTAAAAATTTAAGTTGAATTCGTTTTCATTGAGAAAAATAATTTTCTAAATAAAAATAAACAAATACAAATATATATGTTGTTTTTGCAATTTTATTTTGGTTTGGATTTTGTTTTGTTTTCATTAGTATTTTTTTATTTAATAAATAAAACTTAAATAAATAAAACGAAATTTAATTAGATAAATTGCACAAATATCGTTAATTTCGGGTACCAGGTGAGGGAAGGGCAGGCCTCTTATTCATGTACGAATAATTTTGAGTAGAACAGAAATACCTTAAGTTTCGGTTTAGTGTCGAAATAAAAAATGCATGAAAAAGGTTAACCGAAAATTTTCGCATGTGCTCAAAGTGCAAAAAGCAGCAACATGAAAATTCCAAAAAAATATGTTTCTCGTTCAACTTAGTAAACTGAAAGGACTGACAGCCACCACCGTCTCAAGGTGATAAAATTTACATTTTACAGTGCATCCTTGACTAGTAAAAATGTTAAAAAAAGTGTATAGTAAAAAGTTTTGCCGAATTTAAATAATTGAAAAAAAAAATACTTTAAATGAAAAAAAAATAAAATATATTGATTTCTAGAAATGTGTACAAGCAGTAAAAATATCAAATAAATAGCTAAATTTATAATTAAATAAAAACCAGAAAAAAAATCAAACAAAATAAGTGAAAATCAAAAATGCAAAATGAAATAAAATCAAAAAGAAACAAAATTTTAAAATTATATAACTCACAATAAAAAATATTAAAATATTTAAAAATAATTTATATTTATATGGACAATTAAAGCCATATATTAAATAAGTTAACATATTAGAAACAACAAAGAAATATAATAAATACCTAAAATAAACACATTGAAAAGTCAATTTAATTTTTGTTTAAAATTGTGAAACGCCAAGTTCAAGTCCATAATACAAGTTATATGCTACGATAATTTCAAATGCAGATGCCAAACAGTCGCCAAAGAGTTTAATACACAAAAGTAAGTAAAATAATAGAAGAACCTTAGGTAAAGTGGGTGGGACATGGGGTTATGTGGGAAATTGCAATTTGTGAACATGTTTTTGTAGATAAAATAAGAAAAACATTTGTCAAGTGCTTCTTAGTATGGCATCAATTTTTCCATCCAAGATTAAAATCAAATTAATACCTCTCTATTGCATTTCTAGAACAAGTGAAAAATAATGTTTTTGAACGTAAAAGAGCTGGCTTTTATCGTTTTTAATTAAGACTTTTTGTTGAAAATATTTGCATATTCTATATCGTCGTTGTAGAACAAAAGTGCACCAAATATATTTTTATAAAAAACTTAATTTTCGAGTTTGTTGATAAATATTATAAAAAGTATTTGATGCATTTTCAAAATTAAAAAGTCAACTAATAGATTTACATTTTTTTTATCATGTATCAAATAAAAAAAATTGAGATCCTCGATGAAAAATTGCCAGATTTATAAAGATTTTTGTAAATGAATATTTGGCATTTTGAAAATCTATATGGTGACTTTTTGTTCTACAACGACGATATTTTTTGATATACAAACGGATTTTGCAAACGATTTTTAACAATGCTTAAATGGTGCTCAGTTATATTTAAATTGCGATATTGTGGCAAAGTGGGAAACATTTTTTAGGGTAAAGTGGGAAGCATAATTTAAGCATTGTTTGTTGTAATTTTAGTAAAAATATTTTGTTATTTGAATTATTTAATTGGTTTAGCCAGAAAAAAAAACAAAATAGTGCCAACCAACATTTTGACTTCACCTGAATTCCAGAAGAAAGTCGAGAAGGTGAAATTGGTGAAATTTTGTAATTTTTAGTATTCTCTATATTTAATTATAAAAAATGGTTTTAAAATTCATGTAAAGAAAATTCAATTTAGAACAAATATTACTAAATATTCTTTAATATTATAATTCCATGCATTACATTGCATCTTCTATATCTTATTACTTCATTTGGGATTTGCCTTACTATCCCAGCAGGAAATGGCATCATTGATGACAAAGTCATTGATGATGAATCGAGGACATTGAAAAATTTGTCATTGATGAATATGTCTACAACAATTTCATAAAGGACATTGCATTAAAAATGTCATGCACCATTTGTCATATATACATATGTGAATGACATTGTGAAAATCCGTCATTGATGAAATGTTATTTATGAAAATTAACATTCACGTGACATGCCCCTAAATGCAAATGCAATGTGAAATGCATACAACATGCTACATCATGCATGAATCGAAAGACATTAGATTGAAAATGTCATCAATGCTTTGCAGGTCGAAAATGCTATCGGTCATCGATGTTTCTGACCTGACATGGGGAATCATTGAGGAATCATTGGTGGCATTTCCTGCTGGGATGTCATTTGACATTTTTCTCCTTGTCTCTCTATAAAAGTTGTATATAAAAATATATTTTCTAAATTTGTGAATATACCATATACCAGCTAATTAGACTTTGAATGTTTTTAATGTTATACCATTTTTGGATTTCTTATATTCAGTCAAATTTTGGTACAGATCAAAACGATCCTATCCCGAGTTAAAACCACAAATGTTCTTAGCATAAGTGAAAAATTTTAAAAATTTGCAATTCTTAGTATTTATGAAATTTTGAAGTTTATGAATTTTGTAATTTTATCAAGTTTTCTCCTGGCACCAATACGAGTAGCGATAGATGGTGTTTTTTAAGAACAACATTCCATCAATTATGGAGTTCTGTCATAGCCCCGTTTTCAAGTATTTTAAAAGACCTTCTGTCATTGACCCAGAATCCAATTCACTCCTTTACTGATGACAGTTACATTTGTCATTCATATTCATTCAACAAACTATTTGAAGATTGAGAGTGAAAGACACACCAAGAATGACACCTTCAATAATAACTTTCGACAATTTCCGAATGGGGTCTTGGAAATAAAGTTAATTATAATGCAAGCAAGACTCATGACGGCTTGACGGCTTTTACACTCTATGATTCAGCGTATGAGGGAATACAGTTTGCATATATAGGCAGGGGCTTCAAAATTTTCTTTTGAATAACTGGACCGAATGCAATGTATGGAAATATTTCATCCTCTATTGATTCTCTTGAGCACTGAGAGACACTACGGAGTGTAAACATGATTTCAACAGTTCGTATGTTCTCTCATTCTACTCGAACCAAGCCTCTCACTCGGCCCTCAACACAGACAATTCGTTCTGCGATAGCACAATACGTTTATGGAACAATCTGCCTGCATCTACAATTCTCGACATTTTTGATATTGACAAATTCAAAATGCCTTAGTGCATTTATTGGTAAACAATTTTTATTTTAATGAAAATTCTAATAGTTCTGAAGATGGCTCATATAAATTTTAAATTTTTTGCACAATAATTCAAATTTTGCACAATAATTAAACATTTGTTAAATTCTTATATGAAAAATTGATTTCTCTAAATAGCTAAAGACTAAAATATCGTGAAACTTAAATATTTTTTCAATTTTTATTGTGTAGTGTGCAAAAACTTAAATTAATTCTGATTAATAATTTTTTTTATATGAATTTTGAAATTTAATTATGCAGCAATATTTAGTTTGCATTTATTTTTGGAATTAAAATAATTTGAAACATTAAATATTCCATTTTACTGTTTTTAATGGTACCAGCAATGTTAGCATTGTCAAATGTCAGTATTGACATATTCCGTTTTTACTTTAATGTTGCCGCATTGCAATAAAATGCACTTCAACGGCAATATCCAAACTGTATCATATGCCGACTAATAAGGCGGACAGATTAACATCTCGAAATGGCTGTAAGATCGAGCATCTTAAGCGCCGCCGCACAGTGTGCCCAAACGCTCTTAAATCGGGTGAAATTCAGTATTGTCGGAACCACTCAACCGATTTTAAAAATTTAAAAAGTGTTGTACAGAGAGAACTTAAGTTTTGAAATTGGAGTTTGTATCTTTAATAGTTATGGAGATAAAAATCAGTAAAGTTGAAAATTTGTTCATGAAAAATCTTTCAAAAATTGTAAAAAATCCAAAAGTTATCCGATTTTTAAAATTCATTTGTTTGTGGAAAGTTTACATTGAGATCTAAAAAACATATGCTTACATGAGAAAATATCTTGTTTATTTTTAAAGATATAGACTTGAACATGATTTTTGTTTTAATTTTTGAAGACTTTGGTTTACGTATTTTTACATAGATTGTACATTTTATCATGAAATCAAAATATGAGTAAGGGACTTTTATAAACAATTAATACATAAATCATAAACTGAAAACCGTTTTCAAATATCTCAAGTGGTTTATTAAATATATAATTGTAAAGTCGAACATTTTTTTTATTTCCCATTTTTTTCATTTTTTTTTTTTTGGAAAATTTTACTTTTACGGAAATCTCCGTAAGTATTTTTTTTCTTGAGTAACTTGTACTTTTGTTATATTTTTTTGATAGATAACATTATTTAGAATCTTATAAATGATAAAACTTATCCAAAATATATTTATCCAATCTGGCAACACTGGTCAAAGTTCAAGTTTTTTTTTTACTTTGACCCCCTCCAAAAAAGTATGTGCAGGGCAGTATTTTTTCCCAAAATACTCATTTTTTGAAGAGACTTATGTCGAATTCCATGGCACTTCAGTTGTTGCCCTATTCTAGCAGTTGTTGCACTGATAAATTTTGATAGGGCAATAACTGCTAGATTAGTTGGGCAAAAAATAAGTAAGGGTCAAAAATACGTAGAAATAACTCGCCCTTAAAACTGCTTTGAAAACTTTTTTTAAAAATCGGATAACTTTTGGATTTTTTATAATTTTTGAAAGATTTTTCATGAAAAAATGTTCAGCTTTACTGATTTTTATCTCCTTAACTATTAAAGATGCAAACTCCAATTTCAAAACTTAAGTTCTCTCAAGTTCTCTCTGTATAACACTTTTTAAATTTTTAAAATCGGTTGAGTGGTTCCGACAATACTGAATTTCACCCGATATAAGAGCGTTTGGGCACACTGTTCGGCGGATGCGTAATATACAATATTATTAATTTTTAGCTGGGCTCATAATGCGTTTTAGATATATGGACATTTCCAGAAAATTTTGTCAGGTCAGTAACTTTGAAAAAAGTGAAGTTTAAAGTCTTGAATAAAAATCAAAAAAAAAAATATTTATCACAAAAAAGAAAAATTATATAAACCTTAAGAAAAACCTCTGGATATTCGAATAGTACATCACTTTTTATTTTGTATTAATGATTATTAATATTTCCAGATATAAAATTATTTTTAGCAAAAAATTGTAGTGAAAATTTGCATACACAACGTCCGAAAAAATTCTGTGATTTATTACGAAAAAACTATAAACTTTAGAAACAAAGTGTACTTATACAAAAATAAAGTAAATCATCCCAGCTATCTTTATAAACTATTTAAAAAAATAATTTTTACGCAAAAAGTATTTTTAGAAAAAGTACAAAAAAAATGTGTCCAGTCCGGAATTTTCTGTGATTTATTATAAAAAAAAAACTATAAAACTTGAAAACAATGTGTAAATACAGAAATAAAGCAAAGCACATAATTTCAGCTATTTTCTAAAATAATTCAATAAAATATTCATAAGAACCTCAACATGCACCTCCGTTTTTGTCCCGTCCGGAACGACAACTATTTTATTTATATTTTTAGATCTTCCATGTAGAATTCTCTAATTTTTTACATATGTTTAGGCCTATTTAAATACTATTAATCAAGTAAATTCATTAATTTTCCTACGAAATATTAAAGTTTTAAGCGAACGAATATCCCATCCGGAAGTCCAGGAAATGCTCATATGTGCCAAATATTAAAAGCAAATAATAGTTAAAAAATTAATTTTATAATTTTCTGTAAAAAAAGCAAAAAATTTGAGAAATTTTGAGTAGCATATTAAATTAGTACCATATTTTGCGAACGGGCAAAAAAATAAAAATAAGCAGCAAAAATTCCATCTTTGTTTGTGATAGTTTTATAATTTGAAAACGATGCTGATTGTTCAAACGATTTTTCCGAATGAAAATATTTTATGCAAAAACAGAAAATATTGAAAACATAAAACACTATTTACAAAATTATTTAAAATTAAGAAAGTAGAAAATGATAAAGCACACAATTGACGGCATAAATTGCATTGACTAGTGTGATATGTTTTCAAAGGACACATGTGGAGAATAGTTTTTTTATTTATTTATTTTACAATGGTTTTCGTTAATTCTTTGAACTAAAAAATGTTGGCGAAAACAAATATGCAGTTGATTAAATATTAATTAAAAGAAAAATAAAGGATTTCTATTTGAGAATAATAAAATATTTTTGTGTAAAAGGCATTGTTTAATTTTTTTAAAAAACTTTTTATAAATTCCATCGAATAACACTCAACAGTATTTTTACTATGGATTGCCCAAAATCTATAGATTTCCCAATTCTATTTAACTCGCAGGTGATGAGTTTTCCATGTACTGTTTTTAATAAAATTGCATTCGCATTGCAAGCTACTTCACCCAATACTTAGAATAAAAATAGGTAGCTCAGTGGTTAGTGCGTTGGACTGCGAGCCGAAAGGTCGCCGGTTCAAGCCTGGACTGGGGCTAACAACATCTTTTCATAGAAACATTTTTCTATACCGCGCTACCTCTCGGCAGTAAATGGCAAACCTCCGAGAGTAAAAAAATTGCCTAAGAAAAGCTCTCACTCGCCGTTCGGATTCGGGAATAACCTGTAGGTCCCACCACTTTGGGTACAAATATAACACGTAGTAGTGCCAAACTATTATTATTATAGTTAAAAAAAAAAAAAACAGAAACTCAATGTTTCTTTAAATTGTCAAGAATATTTTTAGTATAGGTACTACTGCCAATATACATAAACGTTTTAAGAGATATTAGGATATAAACTCGGAAATTTAAATTTATTTAGAACTTTCTTGTTTTTTTTTAGCATTTAAAATTTAGAACCTAATGATATACATCAAAATGATTTATGGTTATCCAGAGCAGGGGGTTGTGTGCTCTATCAACCCAGTTTCCGACAAAAACTATTAAAATTTAAAATGCTTGTATATTTTACATACAAATTATTAAAAAAAAACAGCCGTTTTTAACCGAATTCTGAGTATGCAATCAGATTGGAAGTATTAGTATTTTTGTTGAAAATTGATTGTATAAACCAAAATTAAGTTCTCAGGGAATATTTTAAAAAGTGGATCAATTTGAAAAATGTTAGTAATTTTGTTAATTAGTTTGAAATATGCTCTAGATAACCAATCTAGGGATGTCCATCTGAAAAAACATCGATGTTTTGCTCGATATAATACATCGACTCGTTACATCGATGTTTTCCGATGTATCGAACAAAAACATCGATGTTTTCGATGCATCGAATGAAAAATTATTAGGTACAAAAATTAAATTTTGATGAAGATTTTATAAGTTTTTATGCGTTTTTATATGTCAAAATATGTCAAATAACCAAAATAAAATATAATATAATAATAATAGTTTATTACTACAGTCCTATAAGAACTTATGCCGAGCTCTCTCACCATTTTGAGTTGTGCGTGTTATATTTGTACTCAAAGTGGTGGGACCTACAGTTTATTGCCGAATCCGAACGGCGGATGAGAGCTTTTCTTAGGCAATGTTTTACTCTCGTAGGTTTGCCATTTACTGCCGAGAGGTAGCGCGGTATAGAAAAATGTTTCTATGAAAAGATGTTGTTAGCCCCCAGTCCAGGCTTGAACCGGGGACCTTACGGCTAAAATAAAATATATTAGGTTAAAATAGATAAATGTTTGACTTGAAACATTTTCTTATTATACAAACTAATTATGGCGTTGGAAATCAAAAATTTCTAAGACCATGCTCTAGAAAAACACGAAAATCATGTATGAAGCAAATGGCAATTTAAAGTGTTTAATTTCAAAAAGAATTCCATAAATAATCAAATTTAATTAAATTTAGCTAGTTTCGATTTGCAAATATGAATTTAAAAGTGGTTCGATATATCAAAAAAAAAACATTGATGTTTCGAATAGATTCTGAGACTTATATTGCATCGGAAAACATCGATGTATCGAAGCAATATATCGAGTGTTTTTAAAACATCGATGTATTTTGGACATCCCTAAATCAATCATCATTTTTTTGCCTAAATGGTATAAAAAAATATTATAAAAAACTTAATTTTCCAAATTTATATTCAATTATCTTAAAAACATATATTTGTACCACAATTTGTATATTTTTAAATTTACAAATGACATCGTATTACCGATCTGAACACGTTTTCTCAACAAACATCAAAAGACACGTATGCAGAAAATGGCGGTCATCGAATGTAAACATCGTATACAAGAAAAATATTGCAAGAATACTTTTGTTTACATTTAATTTCATATTTTTTTTGTTTCTTTTCAAACATCAGTATGTTTTCAAAGGACCAATACATACTTCAAACGATGACAAAAGAGACGTAGATAGAAAATTCTGTTCAACGAGTGCCAACTTCGTATACAAGAAGAATGTTAGAAGAATTCATTTTATTTAAATACAATTTCATTTTTGTTTGTTTTTAAACATCAATATGTTCAAACGATGGCAAAATATGGCGTAGGTAGAAAATGCTGCACAACGTTGCCTACTTCGTCTGTCGATAACTAATCGAATGAAGACGAGCGTTGCGAATATACGATATAACATTTTCTGTTTGTTTTGAAACATAGTTATAACCAAGTAAACTGCCCAGAAATAGTATAAACAAATGAAATAAAAATTTTATGTTTGTATTGTAACATACTTATGATAAGTTTGACAGATTCTGCTGGGGAATATATAAAATGTTTACACATAGTAATATGCTATTACCATCTGAACAATAATTTAATTACACTTCATTCGTAATACATGTATGGTGATTTCGTATTATTTTTTAATTACTATTAAACATATTCAAACAATCCGTGTATGATTTAAAATGAAATGTGGGTATTGGATCCTAAAAGTCCACATTAAAAACGTTTTATATTAAAAAAAATATTTCTTATATAATTTTTTTTGTATTCTAAGTATTTGGTGAGAAAGACTCGAAAATAATGTTGCAATTTTCTCAAAAACTTGATTACGTAATAAAAAAAAAAACTGAGTATGCATTCAAACCAGCGAATTATATAGAATTGATGTATAGGATGTTTATGGCAAAAATCGTGTTGGGTAGTGTAATTATTTAAAATGTACACAACACACATTTTAATATTTTTCAAAGTTTTTAATACGGTAAAAATGTTTTGGGACGTTCTGGCCTCCATGTATGATATTTTTTGTAGATATTCAACATCATAACAACTCAAGTATGCTTTGTTTTGTCTAGTTTCAAGTTTTTAATTTTTTTTTTTTTTTGAGGAACTTGAATACCATGCAAAAGTTGTAAAAGTGATGGCAAAACCTTAGCACAAAGTAAGAGGGACATGTTAACCATATGTGTGTCGCAACAACAGTTGTCAACAGCAAACCAACAATGTGCTCTGTACAAAGACCTCTTTAGTCTTATTTTTATTGTTTTTTTGTTTTTGATATATTCATCATACACTTTGCAAATAGAATGGGAAATTTTAAATGTACTTGTGAATTAAATGTTTTTGGGGAAACAGGCATGTGTTCATTATTATCTCTAGAGTGGTGGTTTATAATTTTGAGATTATTTAAAGCAATTAATTCATTAAATTTTCAATGAAATATCTTGAAAAGTTATATTGTCACAAGTTATATTGTTCATATTGTCACAGTTATTAACATGTAGGATACAAATAAAGAATCATTTCCGGATTATTCTACTAGCTCAATTTTCACTAGGGATATAGTGATATTCTAAAGGTATTTGGTTGAATTAGATCGATGTGTTTTTGAAAAAAATTAAGTCAGGCTACACTTCTTAGCAGAAAAGTGGTATAATGCTCTTGGGAAATAAATTATTCTAATATAGAAAACATTATTTTTATGGATTTTCGTATTTTTCATAATAAAAAATATATATTATTTATGTACTTTAAGATATATTCTCTCCAGATATTGGTTAACGTTAATCAATAGAAATCGATTAGTTAAATACATTGCAATAGCTTGGATCGTTTAGCTACAATTTGTATGCGACCCGTCTAGTATATGTTACCCAAGCAACCACGGCTCGACAATTGCTACAAACTTTTGTGGCATATGTGTGCCTTTAAAGTTACCTCTGACACCAGTGTTGCAAACTAATAATATGTAGTCCCAAAGAGGTGACTTTTAACATGTATGGAACATACGCAATGATATGTCGCAATGCTGTGATATAAAAGTCATTCATTCTGATAATGAAACATATACAAACTTTGTTGCAATTAGGTGACAAAAAGTGTCAAATTCTTAAATGTACCGTCAACTGGGGTGACTTTGAACCGAAAAACAGTATATGTTGATTTTGTAATGCTTTTAATTCGCTATTTTGTAATGGAATTAATATTTCATTATTTTATAAAATATTGTAAGTATGTCCTCTTTAAGCATCCGCAATAAAACTTTCATGGTGTAATAACAGTAATTATAAAAAAATAAAAATAAAAATGGTCCAAAGTCACCTCGCGCGTGAGGTGACTTTGGCCAAGCATGTTTATCACCAATTTTATCTATGTTTTTATGGAACTATAAGATGGCTATGATACTATATCATCATAAATGTTTTACTGAAAATCCTGATCACTTGAAACCCATATATTTCGAATAATAAGCATGGTTATAAGGATTAATATGAAAAAGATAAAAAGCATTTTGTATTTTTCATTAGAACAAGTTTATTAAATGGAATTAATCAAGTGAATTAGTGAACTGATATGTAATATCAATTACAATAATAAATTCTGACTATTTTACACTTTTTTTTTAGTAAAGGGCTTATGTGGATCTATTTTTTTAATATTTCTAAATAAATAATGGTCACTTCCAGTTTGTACCCGTCTTAGTCTTGCAATTAACTCAACTCCGTTGTTTTTTATTTATATTGTCATGTCAATATCTGACATTAAATAAAAAAAACTAACTAAAATTCAAACAGGTTTATTTTCAAAATGGGAAAATATAGCATATATTTGGAAAAGAATGGAACATATAAACCCACAATTTCACATGAGTTATTTTAACATTGGGTATACACGTTCGAATTATTTGATGTGAGTTTTAACCGGGTGAAAGTCACCTCCATGGGCGACTTTAACTCGGGCCAAAGTCACCCCAAAAACATTAATTTTAAGAACGATTAAATAAAAAAAATAATTAAAAGTAATGGACTAATATGACAATATATATTTGGTTTATTAGATAGAAAATATATTAATTTCTAACATAAACGATGTAATTGATATCATACGTATATTTCACATACTACATTGATTTTGTTTGTAAATAAAATTAATGCTTTTTATCTAAATTTACAAAAATATGTAATATGTTGGAATATGAGTGTTTAAAGTTAAGGAAATAGCATAATGTAGATAGAAAATACATCAAAGAAAATTATTGTAAAAGAATTGAAATATGTAAGTCACTTGGATGCTGAGAAAATTTTATTGCAAACATTATTTTTTGTTTGGCCAAAGTCACCTCCGGAAGTCTAAAGTCACCCCAGTTGACGGTATTATGTTCCATATATGTGACAATTATAGAATGAAGAACCTAATTGGAACATGTTTATATATAATGTAGCTGATTAACTTTAAAATTTAATAAATGTATATTATTATACACGACATATATATAACATCCATTACATATGTTTATGGAAAGTTGTGCTGCAAAAATATACATCCACAAAAGCATAATTTAAAAAAATAAAAAAATCATAATTTTAATAAATTTTCATAAATTGCATTTTTTTTTTTGGATGCGCGTAAAAATAAAAGGGGGTAAGATATAAGGTTTAACTCACAAACTTGAATTGTTTGTTAAATTCGAGTTGTAATTTTTTCAAAACTCTGTTCGTAAAGACTTCTATTATTATGCCGTGCATATTTTTTATTTTTTATTACAGGACAAACATTCACGTTAATGGCACTGCGTTGGATCTCTATTATTTTTATTTTTAATCTACACGTAAATTTCAGATCAAGTTACAGTTCAAGTTCCAAATAGGTGAACCGAAACCATGGCCCCGGGGCCATTTGGATGTCAATTGGGTGGCAAATAAGTATATTAAGGGTAACATGATTTAGAACAAACACTTTCTTTAATGGCAACTGTGTGGCTACCACTTATTTTGCCACAAAGTGGTTACTTGGGTAGTTGAACAAAATTATATTTTTTATACCCTACACCAAGAGTGAAAGGGTATATTCAGTTTGGTACGCCGTTTGTAACACCCATAAGGAAGCAACTCCGGTATGGAAAAGTATATATATTCTTGATCAGCATGACCTCCTGAGTCGATTTAGCGATGTACGTCTTTCTGTCTGTCTGTTGAAATCACGATTACAGAAACAATAAAAGCGCTAGAGCAATGAAACTTTAGATTTAGATCACTTATATATCTAAGCTATCTGAACAAGAAAATTGGCATGATCGGTATATTGTGACTTTAGAACCGACCACTTATGTTCAAGTACCTCATATAAAATGTATATCTACAGATCAATTTTACTGTATACGTGCTTAGGTAAACTTTTTTTGGTCAAATATATATTGACTCATGCTGAAATACATGAAAATAATGATTTCCGGTGAAACGACTTGTGGTTAAAAAAAAAAAAATTGAAATTCGGTACATCTACCCATTTGTAAATATGGGTATCAAATGAATGGAAATTCTTCAGCGATTGAAAGATTGTAGTTATTTTCAGGATTCGTACACCCTGGTGACCTATATACCACTTTTAATGGTAACAACACATATGTGTAGGGTATTTATAGTCGGCTTAGACTGACTATAATTTTGATAATCCTAACTATCATAATAACACCTACTTTAAAATTTCCCATGTGATCTAACCTTCCCAACTGGGTTTTAGTTTACACTTTACTACACCTGTTATGAGTGGATGCTATTATAAAAAAAATGTTTCTTTAATTTAAGTACATTTTTTGAATTATGGACATTTTGATTTAAATTATTTAAGACAAAATTTCTTAACCCTTTCAGTAATTGGATATCATATGGGCATTTTCAGAAAAACGTCAACCACGACCGAAAAATTCAAAATGCTCAAATCTTTGAAATAACGGTGGATTTTGAATCTTAAATATGGGCATTTCCTGGGGTTCCGGACGGGACATTCGTACGCTTAAAACTTTAATATCTGGAAAATTAATAAATTTACTTATTTTTTGCATATAGTATTTAAATACGACTAAACATCTACAAAAAAATTAAAGAATTCTATACAGTAGATCAAAAGACATAAATAAAATAGTGGGCGTTTCGGACCTGACAAGAACTGAAGTAATTATCGAGGTTCATGTCCAAAAAGTCAGTGAATTTTGCGTACAAATTATTTTTTTGAAATATTTTAAAAAATAGTTGAAATCATGTGCTTTCTTTATATATTTACACTTTGTTCCTTAAGTTTATAGTTATTTCATAATAAATCACAGAAAAATTCCGGACGGGACAAAAAAATTTCGTATTGAAATTATCCGTACGATTTTTATTCTAAAAATATTTTTTTCGTATATATATTTTTTTAATTATCTCTGAACATAGAGACAATTTACTTTATTTTTGTATAATATATGCACTTTGTTCCTAAAGCTTAGAGTTATTTCATAATAAATCGCAGAATAATTCAGGACTTTCCGTATAGAATTTGCACTACAATTTTTTGCTAAAAATAATTGTGTATATGACAATATCAATAATCATTATTACGAAATGAAAAGTGATGTACTCAAATATCACCACTTCAAATATCCAGATTTTTTTAAGTTTTTAATTTTTTTTTTTTTTTTCCTTTTTTGAATTTTTTTTTTTGTTTCGATATTTTTTATACTGTATTTTTAAACTTTTGGTACTAAAAGTACCGAACGGGACAGATTTCAATTAGCTGTCCCCATTTTTCTAGGATTATTAGGAAATCGATGTTTACTTTTTGGAAATGCCGATGAAATTCTGCTTTGGAAACAGTGTATTCAACTCTTTAATAAAAAAAATCCAGTGTGCTATGGTAATAAATGTATCTTTTTGGTTCCGGACTGGACATCGCAAACTCTTATACATCGCAAACTCTTATAATAATCATTTAATAATGATTATTAATCCTCTCAGATATAAAGCTATTTTTAGCAAAAAATCGTAGTGCAAATTTTCATACGGAACGTCTGGAATTATTCTGTGATTTATTACGAAATAACTACAAACTTTAGGAACAAAGTGGTTATATACAAAAATAAAGTAAATTATTTCAGCAATCTTTCTGAATTATACAAAAAAAATGATCCCGTCCGGAATGTCCCGTGTGGAAAAATGATCCCGTCCGGAATGTCCCGTGTTTAAGATCTTGTAGTATTTTAAGGTTTAAAATAAAAAAAATTCATTAAAAGGGTTAAGTAGGAATAATATTCTGAGACTGTTTATCATAATCAAATTATCTTCACCAAGGTGTTTGTTCAGACATTGAAAATAAATAAGTACGAAAGGTAAACTTAATATAAAAATCAATTTTGAAATCGTTACTTGAAACCCGAATCTGTGCGTTATAAAACTTAAAAGCGAAACCGTTATTTATTTATGTTTCAATCCCAGATTCTAACAATTACTTTTGACAAACAGTAAGAATAAGTATCCGAGAAAGAATTGTATAAGAAAGAATTGTCCGTGAAAATATTTTCTAGGATGAGGAATAGTTCGGTGAAGAATGGTCACGGAAATAATTCTACAGGGAAGATTATTCCGATGAAGAATAGTCCGTGAGAGAATTCTACGGGGAAGATTAGTTCGGAATAGTCGAGGGAAGAATTGTACGGCAAAGAATAGTCCGGGAAAGAGTAGTCCAGGGAAGAATTGTCTTTCAGAAAAGTTGTTTTGGGAGAGAATTATATAATAAAAAGTTTATATAGGTAGGTATATAAAATGAAAAGTAATTTTTAAAATCTTAACAAATATCAATTCTACTCGTAAATTCATAATTTTAAATGCGACTTTAATTCACATCACCCAAATTACATTTTTATTGCCCCCCTTTATCTGAGCAACGTCCTCGGATGTTGTAGAGCAGCGTTCAAACGTAAAGTTCGAATAATCGCACTTAAATATTTCGAAAATGTTAAAATTTTAAGCAATAATATTTTTAGTGGATTCATATGATAATAAAAATGAACTCTTGTGTGTATCAATGGCAATGCGAAGTGCTTTTGGTTTGCGCACAGCAAAAATGCAGCAACACCAAACAAAATCGAGGCAATTTAATAATTCGTGTAAATCTGGAAAATAATAAACACCACAAATACAAAAAAAAAAACATATAAAAAATATTGATGCCAACAACTTGTCGAAACAATCAAATCAAATCAGTCTGGCAGTCAGTCAGTCAGTCAGTCAGTCAGTCAGTCATTTAGTCAGTCAGCAACATAAGTGATAAATCTACTGCAACAGCTGCTGCGTCTATTAAATTCATTTCATAATAATTCAAAATGCACTTAGTTTTATTGTGTTGTTTGATATGTACAAACATATTTAACATAAATACCAAAAAAATTAAAAAAAAAAAAACAAATCATTAAAAAACAAGATTTGCTAATTTTATGCAATTCTGCGAATGTTGGCCAGTGTTGCTGACCACATCACTAAAACAGTCAGAATAAAATTAAAATTTTATTTTATAACATATAACAAACATTTTGCATTCAATTTGCAAATATTATTTAACATAATATTGCCGCCAAACTGCACCGAAAAAAAATATATTCTAAATTGAAAACAATAATTAATTCTATAAATAAAAGTAATTGAATTTACTAATTATTTTATTGAGCATAGACAGCAACCCACTCTGATTTATCGACACAACAACCTAAACTGTTCTACCGACACTGCTATACCGATATTATTGACATTGGTTGACCGGAACACGTGTTTAGCTATACGGTTCGTTGCGACTTTTTCAGTATGTGACGCGTAAATAGTAACTTTTTATTTATATTAAATAATTGCTTTTCTGTATATATAGCTCAATGGTTAACGTGAACATGCTTTAAAAAGCGAATAAAAAACATTCGGGAGACAGCAATATACTTATACTAGTTCTAGTATTTAAATTAAATTCTTAATAGTGTCTAGGCTATGTCGGTAATGTAGTGTTCACTTTACAATTTATCAAATTTTCGAGCAGACTAAATTGAACGAAATTGGATGACAGCAAACAGACATATCGTCAATATCATGCCAAATGGGTGACATTTGCGTTTTCTACATTTTTGTATGTAGTTTATCCTCAAGTATTCTGTGCCAAAATCGCGACAAAACCAAAAGGGCGAATTTGAAAAATTGAAAATCTTGTTATGCCAATAGGGCGAATCTTTCCGTTTTTCGCCATAACTTTTTATTGGTATAAGATAAAATATTGGTGTCAAGGCATTTATTGTTTGTTTTCGATCCTACTTATCAATCTGCATCATTAATTAAAAATATTTTGCCAAACATTAATTTGCCATTTTTTATTTGCAGGAAAAACAAATTGGCAAAATATTTATAATTACTGATGCAAGTTGATAGGTGCTTTGAAAACAAACAATAATTGCCTTTACATCACTATTTTATCTTGTACCATTAAAGAGTTATAGCAAAAAAACGAAAAGATTCGCCCTTTTGGCATGACAAGATTTTCAATTTTTCCAATTTCTTCGTTTTTTTTGCTATAATTTTTTAATTGGTGCAAGATAAAATAGTGATGTAAAGGTATTAATTGTTTGTTTTTAAAGCACCTGTCGATTGGCGTCATCATTTAAAAATATTTTGCAAAACATTTTTTCTTGCAAATGGCAGATTAATGTTTGGCAAACTATTTTTAATTAATAATGCCAATAGATAGATACTTTAAAAGCAAACAATTCATGCCTTTACATTACTATTTTAACTTGCGCTAATAAAAAGTTATATCATAAAAAACAAAAATATTTGCGTTTTGATCAGGATATAGCCTCACAAAATCCGTATTTATAATTCAGTATGTTATCCAAATCTAAAGATATTTTATATACGTTATAATAATTGACAAATAAACGATAATAACAGAAAAAATTGAAAAAATATAACTTTTGCTAATTTTTAAAGCTCTTCAAGCTTTAACATTTGATTTCCCAACATTTTTAAAAATGCTGATATGCCCCTTTGGTATGACAGTAACGATGCGATTGAGTACGGACCTTAACTATTACCGATTATCGAAAGGAAAATCGCAAGAAAAGCCGTTCAATTTAGTTTAGGCAGCAATCGTTAATTTTCTTTAAAATTTTTCAGTTTTAATTTATTAATATGATTAAATATTTAAGCAATATTATTAAATTCGTATTAATATATTTGTTGGTTTTATTAATACATTTAATTTTTCTGTGCAACAGCAAATTTATTCAATAGTTTAAAATCATACATTTGTAAAAAAAATCATTTGAAATTCGCAGTAATATTTCTGTTTGACATGCTTGATTAAATTATGTACACAAATAAATAATTTTTGCATCTTAAATTTAAATTTGCATCTGTTAGATAGCAAACTTGACCTACAGCAATATAGACATGGTTATTAGAAGGACAGTTGTTAGATTTATGATTAATGGTTAGTCATATTTGCTGCACAAAAACCGGCAAGTTAACCTTTAGAAACCAAGAATTGAAGCTCAAACAAATAACAGTTTGGATTTAGGGTTTTTCATCGATTCGGATTCGGTTAAGTTTTCATATTTTAAATTTGAATTGATTACTATAAAGAATAATTGATATAATAAATACTAACTACTTTTGATTTCATAAGTTGCTCTGTCGATTTGCTATATGTGGTTGTAATCATCAAAGCAATGGCTAATACCGGGTACAAACAAAAATATATGTCGTACAAGAGTGCCATAAACGAAACGAAATAAGAACAGAGGGTGACCTATGATACCACTTATGGGATGAAAACAAAAATTTCGCCTTTGCTTGAATGTGTGAGGCATTGCTTGTCCTGAATGCTAAATTTTTATCTATTTTTTAATAAATAAGATAAAAACAAATATTTAAGGTTTGTGCGAATTCGACTAAATTGCAGACGAAACTCAATTTGTTGACTTTTTCAATTTAACTAATTTTCGAGAAGACTATATTGAACTGAATTAGATGACAGCAAACAGATATATGATAATCGATTGTTTACGGACTTTAAAAATTACCCGTTACCGAATGGACATCGACTAAAAAGCCGTGTGAAGAACAACGAAGATAAAAACAAAGCTTTTAATACATTCGTATCAGAGTCTAGAGACTATAAATACCCTACACATATGCGTTGTTACCATTGAAAGTGGTATATAGGTCACCAGGGTATACGAATTCTGAAAATAACTACAAACTTTCCATCGCTGAATAAATTGATACCCATATTTACAAATGGTTAGGTGTACTGAAATTCTTTTTTTTTTTTGAAAACACAAGTTGGTTAGAGGGAAACATTATGCTTATGTATTTGAGTATGAAGTCAATATATATTTGATCAAAAAAGTATACCTAAGCACGTATATTTTACTGTATCTGATCTGTAGATGTAAACTTTATATGAGGTATTTAAACATAAGTGGTCGGTTCTTAGGTCACAATAGACCGATCATGCCGATCATTAGGCTAATTTTCTTGTTCGGACAGCTTAGATATATACAGCTATGGCCAAAATAATAGAAACGCCTTTGTAATGTAGTTTCAGTGCGGTCTAAAAATAAAACTTAAGTATATAATCCCAATTTTTGATTTAGTTTAAGTAAATTGAATATAATTATACCAAAAATTAAAAAAATAAAAAAATCGTATAGTACTGCCAGTACCTACGTCTCGAATTACATTTCAAGTACTAAAAAATCCTGGACATAAATATAGAAACACTTGGTTAATTATAAATATATCTATATTTATACCAATATTATGTTATAATATATTAATATTTAGTTGCACAACCATTATTTTGAAGTACAGCATTAATTCGGTTTGGCATGCAGTCTACTAGTTTTTGACATTTTTCTATGGGAATAGCGTACCCATACATCCTGAACGATTTTCCACAGATCTTTTAAATTTACCGGTTTTTTTTTTGGAATTTCAACTTTTAGATCGTGCCAAAGATTCTCAATTGGATTAAGGTCCGGTGATTGAGAAGGCCATTGCAAAACATTGACATTTTTCCGTTCGAACCAGCTCTTTGTTAATTTTGCAGAGGGCTTCGGGTCGTTATCCTGCTGAAATCGCCAGCGCAAAGGCATATTTTCTTCGGCCCAAGGTAGCATAACATCTTCCAAAATTGTCACATACTTTTCTTTGTTCATTATGCCATCGATTTGAAAAACTGGGCCAACGCCATACCAAGAGAAAGAACCCCATATGATCAAACTGTCACCTCCATGTTTAACTGTGGGTTTGGTGAACTTTGGATTATAAGGCTGACCTTGGGGACGACGAACAAATTGCTTTCCATCCATTCCAAAAAAATTAATTTTTGTTTCATCACTCCATAATACATTTCGACACTGAATTTTGGCCTCCACAGGGTCATGAGGAATTTGGTACATTTTGGCAAACATTTTCCGTTTTTCGATGTGTATTTTTTTTAAAAGTGGCACCTTTCTCTGGCAAATAGCTTGGCATCCACCAAGGCACGACGAATAGTTCTCGTCCTTACAGATAAACTTGCTTCGGCTTGGAGGTCTTTGGATGACATAAAAGGGTTGGCTTTAGATTTTCGAATTAGTAATTTTGTATCTGCATCAGTTATCTTTGAAGGTCTTCCTCTACGCTCTGCAACATTTTTATGGTATAACGCTGTTAATATTTTTTTTGGTGAACATCCCATAGTTTTTGCAATTTTTCTAATTGATTCGCCATTTTTTCGTAAAGCTAAAATTGTTTGGAGTTCTGCATCTGAACAATGTTTTCCTCTGCCCATTATGAGTATTCTACAAAATTGTAACACATTTTTATAATAAAAGAAATGAATATGTATCGAAATAAATAACTTACCGTGATGTTGCAAAAATAAAATTACGAAATTTAATATATTATTTGAAAGTGTTTCTATTTTTTTGTCCAAATTTGTTCACGGATGATTTGGATATAATCGATATTTTACAAAAACAAAATAGAAATTAGAGATTCTGATTTATTGAGTAAACCGCAGAGATCGATATGATTATTTTGGCACCGCACACTTATTGTGGTGTAGTATTTGTTAAGTTGTAATTTTCAGTTTTTTCATGTGGTGAATGGTGTTTCTATTTTTTTGGCCATAGCTGTAAGTAATCTAAATCTAAAGTTTCATTGCTCTAGCTCTTCTACTTTTTGTGTAATCGTGATTTCAACAGACAGACAGAGGGACAGACAAACAGACAAACAGACAGACAAACAGACGGACATCGCTTAATCGACTCGGGAGGTCATGCTGATCAAGAATATATATACCTGTCCATACTGGAGATGCTTCATTCTGGGTGTTACAAACGGCGTACCAAACTGAATATACCCTTTCACTCTTAGTGTAGGGTATAAAAATAATAATTGCCACGGTACTTTAAATGGACGGCAAATGACAAAATAAAGAATCTTTTTTCAGAGGGGTTTCTTGAACTGAATATCGCCAAACCAGTTTTTCTTTTTTTGGAGGAAACCATGAGACATTTTAGTAAATTTTTTTTCGATCAAACATAGATCATTATTGCGCATAGTAAAAAAAAATAAAAAGACATTATTATTTTTTATTCTTGGTGCATTTTTCACAATATCCAAAAAACGAGTTGCGTCGGTCAGTTATTGATTTTTGTGGGGTACCAGAGGATCAAATTGCAAAAAAATAAATTTGTTTCGTCACTTTAGAATCATTTAAGAGGGCGTGACAATTTTTAATTTTATGTTTGGACCACGAATAATTACAGACGATAGCTATGAAGCTAGCGTCGATTTTGACTTCGAAATCGTTCGTTGGCGACATACAGCATACGCACAATTTAATTTCTTACGTTGTGTCGACACATTGTGAGACATTGTGCTATACAGCATACAAAAAACTTTCTCACACGAAAGTCATACAAATTCTGGACGATTTTCGTCGATCGACGACATACAGCAGAATTTGACTTCTTACGTTGTGTCGACACATTGTGCGACGTTGTTCTATACAGCATACAAAAAACTTTTTCACACGAAAGTCATACAAATTCTGGACGATTTTCGTCGATCGACGTCGATCGTTTTTCCTAAGGCTGTAAAATTAACAATTCATATATTAATTGTTAGTTGCAATTAATGTAGTAATTTTAATTATTAGTTTTTAGTTTTGAAATAAAGTTAATTCTGTCCATCCATGTTCTCCTATCATTTTCTTTGAATTCCCTTTAAATGAGACCAATTGAATTTTCGGTCTAAAGGGTTTTTCAAATGGGACGCTACAAAAGTAGAGCGACAGGGACAGCAAACGACGCCATATTTCTTGCCACTTTTTTGACATTTCTCTTCAGTAAGGTTTGCCATTTCATGATGAAAAGATATACGAATTCGAATTTCGGTAGTAAATTTTAATAATTTCAATTGTATGTGAAAACAACTACATAAATTTGCATAATTTTATATCAAATTTTACTACATTTGTATTAAAAATAACTACATTTTGTATTGGAGCTTACATCAGCATTTTATATTTAATTCAAAATAAAATAAAAGTAAATATAAAGGGTTTTTCAATAAGAGCCGCTACAAAAGTTATTTTAAATAAAACAAAAACGGTTTTGGATATCAATGAAATTCTTTATTCCTGTAAAAGTACGTTCGATGCCATTATGTATGGAACTCAATTTCTTTTGCATGGCCACCACGGGCACGCTTGCAGAAGTCCAGACGCTGAACCCAATTTTCGACGGTTTTCAAGCATAAATCGGCCGCAATTTCACGTTCATATTCGTACGAAGTTCATCAATCGTCGCTGGCTTGTTGGCATAGACCATAGACTTTACGTAGCCCCACGTAGCCCCACGTAGCCCCCCCAGGCGGCCAATCGACTGGACCATTTCGTGAGATAACACGTTCTCCAAACTTGGTTTCCAATAAATTGATTGTGACATTCGCTGTGTGGCTTGTGACGCCGTCCCTTGGAACCACATGTCCTCCCAGTCCATATCATCCAATTGGGGCCAAAAATATTCGGTTACTGTTACGGTTACGTTACTGTGAATGGGAATCGCTCAATGCCCATTCACAGTAACGTGCCGGTCTTGATCATCACGGAAGAAGTACGGCCCAATGACGCCGCTGGCCCATAAACCGCACCAAACCGTAATTTTTTCGGGATGCAATGATGACTCATGAAGTACGTGTGGATTGCTGTCTGACCAATAACGCATAATTTGTTTATTGACGAAGCCATTCAGCCAGAAATGAGCATCATCGCTGAGATGATTTTTCGATGAAAATCCGAATCATTTTCAAGTTGTTGCTCAACCCAATTCACAAACATACGACATTTCTGGTGGTCAAGCGGCTTCAGTTCTTGCGTCAATTTGGTTTTGTAAGGATGAAGGCCAAGATCTTTTCGCAAAATTTGCCACAAGGACGTCACAGAGATGCCCAACGCTTGAGAACGACGTGTGAGAGACACATTTGGGCTTTCTTCAACTGAAGCCTCAGCGGAGCACTACGGGCACTTCTTTGTCTCACTGGCACGGGAACATTTTGTACTGTGCCTGTGGATTCAAAATTTTCCACTAGACGCTCTATTGTTGATCTGCTAGGACGATTATGACGACCATAAATTGGACGTAGCGCTCTTAACGTTGAGGCCACTGACTCCGAATTTCGGTAGTAAATTTTAATAATTTCGACTCGTTGTTAGCTCGTATATCTTTCCATTATCAAATGGCAAACCTTACTGAAGAGAAATGTCAAAAGAGCGGCAAGAAATATGGCGTCGTTTGCTGTCCCTGTCGCTCTACTTTTGTAGCGTCCCTGTTGAAAAACCCTTAAAAAAACTTTTGTAGCGCTCTTATTGAAAAACCCTTTACTAACAACCATTAACCAAAGACTTTTAAAATAAATGTTTTCATTTAAAATAAAGCTTTTGAACAATAATATCTCTCAGTGAAAAACCAAATGAAAATAAATGTTAATAGTACTGGTCTCTGTTTTGTATACATAATATAAATAATCATGAACTTTGCTGCTGCTTATGATTGTTACTTATGTATGTCAAGCTAAATATTTATTCTGTGTGAGATATAACAAAGAAATCATAATACAAATGTTCTCCATTTGATTTTTCGTGTATTTACTGATACAGTTCGAGAGAAATACTAAAAAAAAATATAATTTTGATTATGTATTTGGTTTGGTTGGTAGTAAATAGTTTCCGTTTCCATTTAAATTAAGCGAAAATTAACTAAATTTAACAATTTTTTTAGCACAGTGTAGAGAAATCATTGATGACATTTTCCACTAGGTACTACTATAATTTACTCTACTTGAATAAAATTCATTTTCAGAAAAAGACGCTAAGAATTATATGTCGAGCATCGAACACAAACTTTCAATTTAACGCTTCAATGTTGCATACACCTAGGGGCATTTCACGGACGTTCGATTTTTAAATACAATGAGTTGATAAAGCTGCAATTTATATTAAAGCTGGTTTCGAATGCAAGAATTTGTCTAAATCGTTTTATTTCAATATATTTCTTTTATTTTTAATTTAATAATTTATCTTTTAAGTTTGAAATCAATATATTAACTGATAGTAAATGTATTTTCTTTAAATAAATAACTTTTTGCAACATAGTTTAATTAATATACTCAGTTGTAAAAAATTGTATTCCAGTCTACCATATCTTGGAAACATCCTAAACTTTGAAGCATTCTCGAAACTAACTTCTATAATTAGTTCGTTCTCGTAGCTTTATCTCTTCTAAAATTTTAATTTTTCACATACATTCAAATTTTATGACAAGATTATAAGACGAAGTCTGTCCCAAAACCCCCAACACCTTCAAGTTTTCTGAAAAAACTTCAATAAAAAAGTGCGTTGATTCTAATTTTTAAAAATTCTCGAACACTCAAATTTTTTGACAAGAACCCATAATCATGGCATGCTTTTTTTGGTTGCGCTGAATTTTGAAAATGATTTTGTAAATAATCTCTTGAAATACTTCATGGACAGAAAACATTACAAAATTTACAGGAATTGTTTTAGATATAACATGCATTGTTTTCATTAAAATATTCTGAAATATAATGAATCGTTTATAAATGTCATGTCCAAATTATTCACATGAATTTTGAAATGTGTTCTGTCCATTAATTAACTTTCATTTTGTGAAAATTCCCAAAATAATGTGGCATGGGAAATACTTCATGTGTGATGTGTTCGAAAAAAACTCAGATTTCATAAATTACAAACTTCATTTGTGCAACATTTCCCTTTATCGTAATCATTAATTAGGCTTCCGATTCAGTGATTACACCGTTCGACAGTATTTTGTACACATGACAAATGGACATATACGAGAAACTAAGAATTGCTGTGAACTCATTTTTTTTTAGAGCAATTCAATTCGTTTACGGTTTTTTATTTGCATTTTAAATGAATATTTTTCGATAAATATTTTGTAGCTGAGATCTTAGCTACAAAATGGATATGAAAACGGTTTTTTTTTTTTGAATTTTGTCGTACGGTATTATATGGGCATTTCCTGGGGTTCCGGATGGGACATTCGCTTAAAACTTAAATATCTCGAAGTAAAATTATTGAATTTACTTGAGTATTTTAATAGGACTAAATATGTGCAAAAAATTAGAGAATTCTATACGGTAAATCAAAAGATATAAATTAAATAGTGTTGATTCCGGACGGGACTACAATCGAGGTTCATATGGAAATTCGAAAAAGTCATCAAATTTTTCGTACAAATTATTTTTTTTAATTATTTTAAAAATTAGTTGAAATCATGTGCTTTCTTCGTATATTTACGCTTTCTTCCTAAATTTTCTAGTTTTTTCATAATAAATCACAGAAAAAATCCAGAAGGCACAAAAAGTATAGAAAATATCACTACATTTTTTTTTTTAATAATACTCTTGGTGTACAAGTTATTTTTGTGATTATTTAAGAAAATAGTTGAGGAATTTACTCTATTTATGTCTATGCTCACTTTTTTTCTAGAGATTATTGTTATTTTGTAATAAATCACAGAATAATTCCGGACGTTCCGTATGGAAATTTGCACTACAATTTGCTGCTAAAAATATTTTTATATCTGACAATATTAATAATCATTATTACGAAATGAAAAATAATGTTTGATTCGAATGTCCAGAATTTTTTAAAAGTTTTTTAATGTTTGTACTATTTTTAAGAAAACATTTTGTTGATATTTTTTATACTGCCATTTTACAATTTTTTGGTACTTAAAGTTCCGGACGGGAACTATCAAAAATTTCCTAGAATTACTAGGCAATCGATTTTCAGTATTTTGCTGGACATAAGTATTTATTTTAAAAACTAAGGAATCCACTATGGAGTATTTGGGTATGTTTTGGGAAATATCGGTCGACTGCCACGCCCACTTGCCATGTAACTGGAAATATTTATATATCAGAATTTGGTATTTTTTTTGTAAGGATTCATAACTTTTGTTTTTATTCTGCAATATTAAAACTTTATTTAATATTGTATTTTAATAAATTATTAAAAAAGAAATATGTGAAATATGTAATTGTGAATGTAATCAAACAGCGGATAAGAAAGAAAATTTCCACAGAAGTTGACACTTTTTTCCGAAATACTTACAATTAAAACTATTATTTTCAATTCGAATATTAAAATATTATTTTAATGTTTTTCAAGTAAATTTTAAATTTTTTTGAAGTGTATTTAACAAAAAAAAAATGGAGAAAATCACTAACCATAACAAAGTTATGCACCTGGAAAGTAAACAAATTATTATAATTCGACAATGTGCATTTTGGCGCATTGAGCAAACATTGACATTTGGAGTCCGATTACAATATGTTTGTTTACATTGTGTTAACATTTTATTAAGTTTTATTTTTATTGGGACAATTCACTATCAATCCTCATTTAAATATTTGTCAAAATAACAAAAAAAAATGGACTTTTGTCTAGCTAAATAGTGAAAATCTCACACTGTGCGATGTTTATATTTATGAAAATGCCGAGGAAGTTCTGATTTAGAAAAAGAATATTCAACACTTTAAAAAAATTGTATAATAAATGTATCTTTTTTTAAATTCCTTAAATTGGTATCTTGGAAAATATTTTCAAAAATAATATATCCTATTTCCTATACTATACATATAATAAATGGGTCTGGTACGATAAGTCGAAATTTAAAATATCGAAACTAAAAATACCACAGACAAAAATGTAGAACATAAAAATACCGAATCCTAAAAATGTCGAAAACAAAAATGTTAAAAAATAAAATGTCGAAAACTAAAAATGTCGAAATTTAAAATGCCGAAATCATTTTTAACCGAAAAAATGTCAAAATAAATGCATAGTAACAAAAATAGCGATTCTTGTGTAAGAAAAATATTTTAGTAAAAAACAAATTTAAATAAATATAATGAAATACGAAGATAAAGATTTAAAAAAAAACGACATATTCGTAACAAAGACACCAAAATTCTGAGTCCGGTCGTAGCGAAAATCCAAATCTTCGCTACGAATTCAAATTTTCAGCTACTTTAGGATCCGTGCGTAATGGAATTCAGGGTGAATATGTTCCATTCCGCATGGATCCTAGAGTAGCTAAAAATGTGTATTTGTACGGAGATTCATATTTCCGCTACGATGGGACGCAGGTGGAGTGAGATACCATAAGTTGCAAATATTAGTTTAAAACTATAATAACTATTATAAAAATATGAATTTAATTTGAAGGCGTCATTTTTAAATATTATGCCATCAATATACTATCTTGAAATGATGCATATGAACCACCATACAAAAAGTGATCTTTCTAACTTTAAACAATAACAGTATCTCTGGAAATAATGCATATCGCGAAATCCAAAATTCCATTGATATCACAGAAGGTGAGTTGCAACCCTTATCGATTTGGTGTGGCTTAAATAAGATTTGAAATTTGAATTTCAACATTTTGATATTTCGACATTTTAATTTTCGACATTTTTTGTTCCTATAAAAAAAAGGGTTCATATTTATTTAAATTTTTATTTTTTCGTCATTTCTAACTTTAAAATATTTTTTCGACATTTTTTGTTTCGGCCAAAAATGGTTTCGGCATTTTAAGACTTTTAAAATTTTGACATTTTTAGGTTTCGACATTTTATTTTTCGACATATCGTACGGATCCCATAATAAATCTCTTTGTCGGTTTGTTTGTTCCGCTTATCCGTCTAAACGGCTGATCCGATTTTCTTAAAATTTTTACCACAGATGCGGTATGGTCTGGAAGGAATGATAGGCTATATATGGGCGGCATTGGACAAAGAAGCGGGGCACCTACCATACAACCTACGATATAAATCGGCACTTTCACCAGCTACGAACATGTAACAAAAAAACTCAAATACAAAAAAAATAAAAGCAAAAACACAAAAGAAAAAGCACAAAACAAAAGCAAAAATACAAAAGCAATAACATAAAATTAAAATCCAAACTAAAGGAAAAACAAAAAAGGAAAGATAAAGAAAAACAAACTCACTACAGTAACACTCACTACACTAAAATTAACCACACTAAAACTCACTACACTAAAACTCACCACACTAAAATTCACCACACTAAAACTCTCTACACTGAAATTCACTACACTAAAACTCACCACAATAAAATTCACCACATAAAAATTCACCACACTAAAACTCACCACAATAAAATTCACCACACTGAAATTCACTACACTAAAACTCACCACAATAAAACTTACCACATAAAAATTCACCACACTAAAATTCACCACACTAAAACTCACCATACTAAAACTCACTACACTAAAACTCACCACAATAAAACTCACCACATAAAAATTCACCACACTAAAATTCACCACACTAAAACTCACCACAAAAAATTCACCACACTAAAACTATTTACACTGAAATTCACTGCACTAATACTTACCACAATAAAATTCACTACATAAAAATTCACCACAATAAAACTCACCACACTAAAACTCAGCACACTAAAAATTCACCACACTAAAACTCACCACACTAAATAATAATAATAATAGTTTGGTACCATTTTGAGCTGTGCGTGTTTTATTTTTATTCAAACTCACCACACCAAAATTCACCACACCTAAACTCACCACACTAAAACTTCTACTGGGAAAAACTCTACGGGGTAGAATTCTACGGGGAAGAATTCTACCGGGAAGAATTCTACCGGGAAGAATTCTACCGGGATGAATTCTACGGGAAGAATTCTACCGGGAAGAATTCTAAGGTAAAGCGTTCTATGGAGAAGAATTTAACGGCGAAGATTTCTACTGGGAAGAATTCTACGGCAAAATATTGTATTGGGAAATTCTACGGGGATGCGCAGTCTGAGAAAGAATTGTATTTCAGAAAAGTTGATTTGGCGGAGAATTATTATATGATAACTACATTTATAAAACCCATAAAAACTTCCACAGCAAAGCACGGGCCCCTGATATAAATAATAAAAATGTTTTTTATATTAATAAAATCGCTCCATATCTTTGAATTCACAAAATCTTGGCACGAGTCGTGCACAGGTCCAGCTAGTTACACTTATGCATAATTAAATTATCTTTCCTACATTAGATGAAGAAAATATCGCGCTACAATCAATAATTTGATATAATGCAATTCAAATTTGTTAAAAAAGCTGAAAATGTAGGTAATAAAATATGTTATTACTCAGATCCAATTTAACAAAACTGCTGTCATATTCGGAATCAGCGCTACATGTCAAAATATGAATTTTTAAACTAATTTCATGTCCGTCGAACCATTTTGAGCTAATTTGAGTTAGTTATTTATTGTATAAAATGTAGGAAAACGCAGATTTTATAAGCGATATCGGTATAAAAAAATGGATATAAAAGACTCCATAAATTCAAATAATCCTAATTCTCAGGTCACGAATAATTTGTATTGCTTTTAGTTTTTCGTACTATTTTAAAAACCATTCTAAACTAATGCCGTTTATACACGGATCGGATAACGTTTTATTTCTATAAGTATTTCGGAAACAGTTCCGGTTTATTGAAAGAATTATTTTTCAATGGATATTGGTTTCGTTTTGAAAAGGTTTTAATTGAAGCTAGATTAGTTAGGCACAACCTTAACTGATTTTCCACTCGAATTATAAATTATCTACCACTTAAATCAAATGACAAATCACCAAATTAAGACAAATGCTTGAAATCCATTTGACACATTATCAAATGTAATCAAAATAGTAAGGAGTATAATGCGGCACGACACTCAACAATGCATCCATGCAAATTCAAACTATTGTTCGACCACATAACCCAATATGGGCACAATATGCCGCACAATTGGAGTTATATATTTTCCAAACCATTAATACTGGCGTCAGTGCAGGCTACGTACGATATGTCATCAAATACTTCATGCCGAGCCCGCGGCTTGTAATTCTAATTGCTGCTGACACATGTTGCCACGACTAAGCATTTGCCTACTACATGTGTAGTATGTATTTGTTTTGCATTTTATTAGTCTGTTGAGTAAATATTAAAAGTATTATTCAAATGTTTTTCTAATTGCATAACGTGTGCAAATGTTTTGTTTTTGCTGCTATCGAAACATATTTTCATTTCGAATTTTAAAACACCACAAACGCAACAAGTGTAAAATATAAATTTTGTGTTTGCCTAAATGAAAAAAAAAATAATATAAAAATGCAAATGCAAATAACAGAAAATGTTAATTACAAGTTTTAATTGAATTTACTTAAGTGTATGGCATACTGTTCAAAATTTTTCTCTGAAGTAGATTTTTTTTTGCAATAACTTAACGTTGTTTATTGCAGGAAGTCTTAGACAGGAAATGAATAATCATAAAATTCGATTTACACCTTACATCACTTCTAATCTTTCGCAAAAGAAAATTTCATTTAGAAATTTTGTTTAAATGGTATATTTTCTATTCTTATTTTGAGGAATTTATACAAGATTTCATAAAAATTATATTTACGACATGAAATGGTAAACAATTGAAATAATCATTAAAAAATATTTAAAATTATTCATATAGCAGCTTTAAATATTTACCGAAGCAGTTTGGTAAAATACGTATATAGTAACCCGTTCCAGAAATTGTAATTGGGTCATGATTGGAACCTGATCATTGATTCTCTTTCTTGCCATAAACCGTTCAGTTACATAAACGCAGAGAAAAAATTTGTTTGCAGCAAAGATAATATATTTTCAATCGTAAATTTGATGACTTAAATTCGATTTTCCTTTTTATTAAAAATTTTTGAAATTATTTTGCTATTCATTTCATGACATATGGTTAGATATTGTTATTAACAACTTTATTGTAAAATCTATAAAATTCATGTAAGTAGCGAGTAACATAATATGTTTGCTGCAAAACATAATTTTTTTCTATGTGTACCGAACATAATCAGGGCATGATCATGTCTAACGTAAATTTCAACAAAGAAATATGCCGAATTTTAGAAAACCCAGTAAGGACACATGCGTGAAACCTAAGGGCCAGTTTGTCAGTGGCTTTTTGACTTCAAATTGGCCCTTAGTCGTTCGACACCAGCTATTGGATTCGCTACAGTTTTTGTGGAAATATAAATGTGGTACAATTGGTTGGCTCAAAATTTTTTAATTTTTCATTATAATGAATATAGACTGAAAATGGATTTTTATGATTTAAAATCAAGAAAAGTGTGCTATTTTATGAGAAAATTGATGTGGAGAATGGCAATTTCCGATTTATGGATCAGCCGAGAACTTAAAGTTCGATGTTTCATACTAAAATCAAGAATTTCAAAATTATATACAAATGACGTAAACTAAACAAGTTTGTTAGAAAATTTAATTATTATTTAAATAAACCATCAACGAGAAAACAGAAGTAGCGATTACACTACTCAACAAAATGAGAAAAAATTTCGCCTATGGACATCAATTCTATATAATTTGCGTTTTCTAATTTCGACTGCATACTCCGTTTTTTTCTACTACATAACGTTTTTAAGAAAATCCCTCTTGCACTTTCAATCGCTTTTCAGCCACTTTATATAATAAAACCAGTTGGGAAGGTTAGATCACATGGGAAATTTTAAAGTAGGTGTAATTATGATAGTTAGGATTATCAAAATTATAGTCGGTCTAAGCCGACTATAAATACCCTACACATATGTGTGGTTACCATTCAAAGTGATATATATGTCACCAGGGTATACGAATCCTGAAAATAACTACAAACATTCAATCGCTGAAGAATTTCCATTCATTTGATACCCATTTTTACAAATGGGTAGGTGTACCGAATTTCGATTTTTTGTTTGTGAACCACAAGTCGTTTTGCCGGAAACCATTATTTTCATGTATTTGAGCATGAGTCAATATATATTTGACCAACAAAAGTTTTCCTAAGCACGTATACAGTAAAATTGATCTGTAGATAAACATTTTATATGAGGTATTTGAACATAAGTGGTCGTATCATAGGTCACAATGGACCGATCTTCGCACATACAATTCTTATTTTTCAATTCTTTTGATGATTATTTCATTGATATAATTTGGGTATTCTTTCATTTTATTTAAGTTTTGTTTTGGGCGCTATATCATTAAATTTTGATATTGTTTCATTATTTTGTTTTTGAGAAATATTTAATTTGGGGAATAATAGGTTTATTCCATTGAAAGTTATTTCATTGGGGACTATTTTTTGCTCATATTTTTTTTCAATTGAAAATTGCTACTGAAAGTACTGAAAATTGTTGGCGAACTTTTGCTTTCATTCATAGTTTGTTATAATTAATTACTCTTAATAAAGAACATTACACAGAATATATTATACAATTCTCTCAACATTTACAACAACTACAATGTGAAATCTTTTGTTCTGCCACTCAACAAATGATGTTCCCAAATATTTCACTGTCAAAATATGCCATATCTACTTGGCCTATTTAGTCTAGCTATAAAATATGTTTATAGTATATGTTTGTACCTAAATGTAGTAAATAACAATAACACTAATTCTTCGGGTCGAACATGATGTTGAAAAGTACTCGAGTACTTACACACCGCACGTAAGTATTTCCGCAAATAAGTAGATATTTATTTTGGTTCTCCATAATGTACAAACATTTATTTCAATTACTTATTTGTTTTATTTCACATTTGCTATGGCACAATTATTTTTGTTTGCAAATAGTTTTTATTCTAATTTATAAATATTCGAATTTGTTTATAGTGCTCGTAGTGTATATTTTTAGTTTTATAACTTGTGATCTACAAAAAAAAAAAAATCTTTCTAAGTGAAATTAAGTAGGTAGATGATATCGTCACTATCATGCCAAAGGGGCGAATGTCCAATTTTTGACATTTGCGTTTTTTTACATTTTTGAATGTAGTTTATCCTCAAGTATTCTGTGCCAAAATCGCGTGTCATTTTGTTGGATATTTCTAGCGAAAGACATGCCAAAAGGGCGAATTTGAAAAATTGAAAATCTTGTCATGCCAAAAGGGCGAATCTTTTCATTTTTTTGCTATAACTCTTTAATGGTACAAGATAAAATAGTGATGTAAAGACATTTATTGTTTGTTTTTAAAGAACCTATTGACATGCATCATTATTTAAAAATATTTTGCAAAACGTTTTTTCCTGCAAATAACAAATGGCAAATTAATGTTTGACAAGGTATTTTTAATTAATGATGCAGATCGATAGGTGCTTTAAAAACAAATAATAAATGCCTTTATCTTGTACCATTAAAGAGTTATAGCAAAAAATGAAAAGATTCCCCCTTTTGCCATGACAAGATTTTCAATTTTTCCAATTTCTTCGTTTTTTTTACTATAATTTTTTATTGGTGCAAGATATAATAGTGGTGTTGAGGTATTAATTGTTTGTTTTTAAAGCACCTATCGAACTGCAGCATTATTTAAAAATATTTTTCCAAACATTTTTTCTGCAAACAACAAATGGCAAATTAATGTTTGACCAAATATTTTTAATTAATGATGCAGATCGATAGGTGCTTTAAAAACAAATATTTAATGCCTCCACATTACTATTTTATCTCGCGCTAATAAAAAGTGATATCATAAAAAACAAAAATAATTGCGTTTTGATCAGGGTATAGCCTCAAAAAATCCGTATTTATAATTCAGTAGGTTGTCCAAATCTAAAGATATTTTATATACGTTATAATAATTGACGAATAAACTAAAATAACAGAAAAAATTGAAGAAAATGTAAATTTTTCTAATTTTTAAAGCACTTCAAACATTAAAATTTGATTTCCCAACATTTTTAAAAATGCACATTCGCCCCTTTGGCATGACAGTGACGATATGTAATGAAAAAACATTTTTTTTATTTACCTTTGATGGAATAATGGTTCCAATTCCGGTTCTTTGCGGTCCCTGACAGGGACTAAAATCCTTTGAAATATCGGTTGCGGTTCTAGATTTATAAAATAGCGGTTCCAGTTCCGGTCCGATATCGGTTTCAACTAAAAAAATTATATGTGTTTCGATTCCGCGTACACACATTTTTTAGAATAAGGGTTCCTGTTCTAAAAATTGAAATTTTGCGGTTCCAATTCCGGTTTTTTTGCGCTCCCTGCCAGTGACTAAAACCCTTTTGAATCTCGGTTCCTGTTCTAGTTTCAAGATTTTAAAATAGCGGTTCCGATTTCGGTTTAAACTAAAAGAATTGGGTTCCGTTTCCAGGTCCAAAATTGAAATTGTTCCAATTGCGATGTCGGTACTTTGCGGTCCCTGACATTGACTAAAACCCTGTGGAATATCGTCCGGTTCTAGTTCCAAGATTTTTAAAATAGCGGTTCCGATTCGATTTCGGTTGCAATCAAAAAAATTATATGGGTTCCGATTCCGGGTCCACATCTTTCTTTTAAATAATTGTTCCGGTTTCAAAAATTGAAATAGTTCCGATTCCGGCTCTTTGAAGTCTCTGACAGGGACTTTAACCCTTTGGTCAATTGGTTCTAGTTCCAAGATTTTAAAATAGCAGTTCCAGTTCCGATTCCGGTTCCAAACAAAAGACTTATATGGGTTCCAATTCCGGATCCACACATTTTTTTAATAACGGTTTCAAAAATCGAAACAGTTTCACTACAGATTCCGTTTCTAGGCGATCCCTGTTTTTAAGAATAAACAAGTAATGTGTAGAGTATTGAATTAATGTTTGGTTTCACGTAAAGTTTTTCTCGCAGTTTTTCATTACAACAAAACCTTATTTACTTAAAAAACCTCATTTCAACCACACTTCAATGATTAAATTTTGCAATTAATAAATTAACTACTTGCAACTGAAATGCGGTTTAATACAATTTTGTACAGCTATATTATTTAAAAATACCTTAAATATTGATTTCAATTATATTTTATTTTTGCGGTTTTTCAGTATTCTTCAGCATATGAATTATCTGTCTTTTGAATCTTGTGCAAATGCCAAAAAACAATCAAGTTCGACCCGCTGATTGACAGCACAATTATTAACAGGTAGCTCAGACCCATTATGTATCTGAGAATATTGTAATCGAATACGCATGGCAACGACAAACGACATGCATCTGCTGAAAATCCTTAATAAATGACAGCAACTTAGTTTGCTGTGACAATATCAAAAAATATCTATCGAAAATCATCAACATTATTTTTAACACAAACATATTTACTTTGTGATTGCAGTAATTGTTATGTGTAACTGGAATTTGTGCTTTTGAAATGACTATGTGGTTGTGTATAAAATAATTGCTTTGATGATGTCAACGAGACGAAACGAAACTAAATTTATAATTTGCTTTTTTTATTTTCTTGGAATGCAGCCAGTTCATATTCAAAATGTTATATGTATCACCAAATATTATCAAAATTATTCATCTTTTAGTCGCTTTGTCTTTTCAAATGTATTTTCTAATGCAAAGCACATGCACCAAGCAAATATCTTCAAATTAGTAGTTCAAAGCTTTATAAATCTCATATTTTATGCTTTGCAATTACTAAAACATTAAATTATATTTTATTTAAATTAAAAAATGATGCTTATTTTGAAATAACATTTCACTTTGATAAAATTATTTATGCATTCTACACACAGAAAACTGATTTGTTGCGGCAACAAACTAAATTGCCCTACCGAATTATTCGGTTGCGGAAACTTGCTGATTAGAAGGTTGTACCAACCTCCTAGTCAGCAAGCATGAGGTTGTGCCAACCTCCTATTCAGCAAGCATGAGGTTGTTTAAACCTTCAAATCAGCAATCATGCCGGAACCTCCAATTGAAATTTTATTTTAGGAATATTTTTTTATATAGAAAACTTATTTATGTAAAGTTTTCTATATGGATTTTTGATTCGTAAATATGTCACGCATATAATTTCAAAAAATATATCTATAAATTCCTGTTCCCTGATAAATAAAAACAGTATGAGGACACATTTAATATTTTATTTCATCATAATTAAAGAAAATAAAAAACTATTTATATTTTTATTATATTTCACTAGCTAAACAGCAATTTGTATTGAATTCATTCATTATTTTATTAATATTCATATATTTATTTCGCATTTTTACTTAATTAATGAATTTCGTATTGTTTGCCACCTGTGAACATTTTTGACGTTTATTATTTGTGCATGTATCCATAATTTTTGGCAAGAAACTGGCAACCGAACTGCTGATAGACATGAGGTTGCCGTTTGTCATTTATTTCGTTGATAGAATAACGTATTCAGTTGCCGTAACAAAAGCACAAATGTCAAATTTTGCAGAATGAAAAATGCAATCATGAGGTTACGACAACCGAACGTGCAGTTGCGCGGACTAACATTTCGGATAGAGTAAGAAATGGTACGTTCATTTTAATGACATGAGGTTACAACAAATGTATTTCGGTTGCAACTCTGAAACGTTGGTTCAATTACTTAAAATAATTATTATTTGAGGCAATAAACAAGTGTTTGATCCAAACACTAATTAAAATTTACCATTCAAAACAAATAAATGCATTAGTTAACAGAAGTAATGAATGTGTTTAGGAGAAATAATTAATTGAACACATACAAAGTGTTTAATTTAAACAATTAATGTGTTTACGACAAATAAATTACTTTATGTTACAAATCCTAATACTTTGAAGTGTTTGCAGGAAACAGTCATTATTTATGGCGTATTATAGAAAATTATAAGTGTTTACTGGAAACAATAAGTTCTCACTACAAACATTTGATTGTTTAAGGAAAATAATTTTTAAACAATCCTTTTTGTGTGTATTTTATCTATTGTAGTTTTAATAACCATCATTTCTTTTCCAAGTTCTTTTATAATTTGGTATGTCTCAGTTTGGCTTGAGTTTGGCTCAGTTTGGTTTTTGCTTGACTCTTTTTGTTCAAGTACAAGCGGGTGGTCTTTTTTCACTTTGAGCAATAAAGAAAATTTAACTTACGTACCCAGAAATTTAGAGTAAATTTCAGATTTCATATTTGAGGATTTTGTTTTTGGGGCTTTGTTGCTTGAGCATTTCAAGCCACTCCACCTTATTCCGTCATTTAAGACCTTTTTGACTGAATTTGGCGAACTCTAAAATTTTGTGGAAAGTAAAAGGAAGCAAAGAATTATTGATCTAGTTTGATATAAATTATATACTTTTATTTAATTATGAAAATCATAAATGTTATGCAATAAACAATAGGTACACATTAAAACTTATATTTTTTGCGTTTAACTGGTTATAACTTTGGTTATATCTATCTGAAATTAATTAGGTTTATGTCATAATAATAGTTTAAGTATCCTCAATGAAATACAAAAGAAATCGAATGGAAAGCTCAAATCTGAAAAATGTTAAAATTAAAAATATGTTGAAAACACCAGAAATGTCATATATATGTTTTACATAATAACTCAAAAGCTGTAGGTAATCTGAGAAAACTGAGTATGAGGTATTGATTAGAACTTTGAAGTCCATCGGAAAATCATAATAAAATCGCAAATATATTTTTTTTATGTTGTGCTGTATTATTAATATTTGTATCAAACTACAAATTTTCAATTCTTATTTGCTACAAACACTTTTGATTTAACGAATGTTTACGACAAATACATGATTACAAATACTAATAATTTTAAGCACAGCACAGTTATTATTTCTTGTGAATTATAAGTATTTAGTACAAACAATAAGTTATCATTGTTTGTCACAAATACTTTACAAACAATTCTTATTTTGTGTGTATTTTGGTTGAAATAACAAAATATAAAATAATTATTGCTTTATAAAAAACAAAATATTCAAAACATATAGGCAATCATTAAAAATTTATAGAAATTTGTATAAATTGCAAAAATATTTAAAGCATAAACTAGTTTTATTTTTATGCAAATACATTTTATAGCCTGTGGTAATAATATATTTGATTTAATCACGGAAAACACTCTAAAAATAATTGAGTGAAAATATTAATGATAGCAGCGAAACTATGCATATTTATACCCTACACTAAGAGTGAAAGGGTATATTCAGTTTGGTACGCCGTGTGTAACACACAGAAGGAAGCATCTCCAGTATGGAAAAGTATATATATTCTTGATCAGCATGATCTCCTGAGTCGATTTAGCGATGTCCGTCTGTCCGTCTGTCTGTCCGTCTGTCCGTATGTCTGTCTGTCTATTGAAATCCCTACTACTTAAAAAATTGAAGAGTTAGATGAATGAAACTGATAACTTAGATTACTTATACCTACGCTGTATGTCCGAAAAAATTGGTTAGATCGGTTCATTGTGACCTGTGATCTGACCATTTATATTAAAATACCTCATATAAAATTTACATCTACTGCTCAGTTTTACTGTTTACGTGTTTAAGTAAACTTTTTTGGTCAAATATAAAATGTATATTGACTTCATGCTCAAATGCATGAAAATAATGTTTCCCGCGAAACGACTTGTGGTTCCCAAAAAAAAAATTCGAAATTCTGTACACCTACCCATTTGTAAATATGGGTATCAAATGAATGGAAATTCTTCAGCGATTAAAAGTTTGTAGTTATTTCCAGGATTCGTATACCCTGGTGACCTATATACCACTTTGAATGGTAACCACACATATGTGTAGGATATGTATAGTCGGCTTAGACCGACTATAATTTTGATAATCCTAACTATTATAATAACACATACTTTAAAATTTCCCATGTGATCTAACCTTCCCAACCCGTTTTATAGTAATAACATAAAAAAAAATATAAAATTTGTATTATTCAAATATTTGTTTTTTTTTTATTTATAGAAAAACCTTAGTCAACTAAAAAAAAATCTGCAAAACTCATTGTTGGCTACTTTTGCAGCCGCAGCTTGAGAATGAAATGGATCTGTTCCGATTACTTGGTCGGCGACCAACACACAACGATGACGACGATGATGAGATTGAATGGGCGAAAACAGCAATTACGACAGCAACAACAGCTGACAACATATTTGCAGCAACAAGAACTACTTCCACAACGGCAGCAACATTTGACACAAGCAGCGCAACAATCGACGAATTGTCCACAGCGAACGCCGAAATTGATGACGACGTTAACGACGCCGTCGATGATTTGTACGCCACATCCCGCCGTTATACATGTCGTTTGTCCCAACAGGCATGGACAACGCAAATGCATTGCGCGTCGGACAGCCTCAGCAGCAACAACCGTAGCAGCAGCAGCGTCGACGACAGCAACACACTCAGCGAAACATTCCGTTGCGTACTCGAATCATTCGATCAACGCACACAGGCACCACAATACACTTGCAATTCCAGCTACAACAGCAGCAGCAATATTTGTCTGAGCAGCAATGTGCTATTGCAGCAGCAACAACCTGAAAATGAATTTCATCTGAAACTCACACAACTTCGACAATTCCTTGCACCCCTGCAAAATGACAATGTTGCTGCTGATGATACCCACCACTACAGCAACAACACTTTGAATGCCTGCAACAACACGACATGTCGCACATTAGTTTGCAGTGATGTTGTCGAACGCACAACAGCATTTGACAGTTTATCTGACAGCACTGTTAATTCCTCCGTCCCCGCCACAGTATTAGAAGATTTCACCTGTTACATGCGTCTACAACTGCAACAATTGACAACAGCATTATCAAATGCAAGCAGCACTTCCGGCCGGTCATGGCACACGCACTACTTTGCCGACAACACTACCCACAACACAAACAGTCACAGCAATAGCAATAGCAGCAATTTGACCTCGTGGCTATCGACACACAGCACACAACATCTACTTAACGCCAGCAACATCACTCTCGGCAATTCAAATTTCAATGCACTACGTGCTGCCGATGATGCCTGGACCTGGCTGGATAGTACGACATTAAATGGCACTAGCTCCAATGACACTGCGCTCAATATGAGCGCCGATTATAGCTTGCGCCCCGCCGGCGGTTGGGGCACAGGCAACACGGCAAAAGGCTATGATTGGGTTTTTCTCTTTGTGATCATTTTCATTTTGGCCGGCAGTCTGGGCAATATTTTGGTTTGTCTTGCCGTCGCGCTCGACCGCAAATTGCAGAATGTCACCAACTATTTTCTGTTCTCGCTGGCGATAGCAGATCTGTTGGTCAGTCTCTTTGTGATGCCGATGGGTGCGATACCGGCATTTTTAGGTGAGTACAAATATACCAGATTATTATCGTAAAAATTAAATTTATTACGACGTAATTATAAAAATTTCAAAGACTACACTTTAATTTGATATATCTCACATATGCTGATGTTATGACCTCGACAACCATTCAATCATATTACAATCACAAACACATTTCTAATCAGAAAAGCAGTCATTGTAACCGCAAACGAAATCGGAATCCGTTAACACAAATCGAAATATGAAAATCTGAAATATAACCATATTCCCAAAAGATATAAAAGGTTTCGGTTTTATACCGGACATGTTTAAATGTCATTTAAATTTGGAATTCCCAAAATAATAACACAAACATTCACGTTTTGTTTTTTTTTTTTTTAAACGGTTACTTCCCAGAACGTTGGACTTTGGTTTGAACTTAGCATGTATTTTGTTATTGTTTCTTCGATCAAATTCAACAAAAACACACGCAACTCCAAGAACAAAATAAAAAAAGCTCTTTGATTCATTTTGCTTCGCTACGCTAGTGATGTTCGTCGTCTGACTATGCAAGTGTTTTGTTATTGTTTTCTTCGATCGCTTGTGTAGCGGTAAATCGAATAGAACAACAAAAAAATATGTACGAAACTCCAATACAAAAAATAGACACAGCTGTGCTTCTGTTTTTTTTTTTGCTTTCCCAATTGTGAAGCCCGCATATGCACTGAAATATAATAAAGGGTTTTTCAATAAGAGCGCTACAAAAATTTTTTAAATAAAATAAAAACGGTTTTGGATATCAATGAAATTCTTTATTCCTGTAAAATTACGTTCGATGCCATTATGTATGGAACTCAATTTCTTTTGCATGGCCACCACGAGGACGCTTGCAGAAGTCCAGACGCTGAACCCAATTTTCGACGGTTTTCAAGCATAAATCGGCCGATACTGCTGCAATTTCACGTTCGATATTCGTACGAAGTTCATCAATCGTCGCTGGCTTGTTGGCATAGACCATAGACTTGACGTAGCCCCACAGGTCTAACGGCGTCAAATCGCACGACAGAGGCGGCCAATCGACTGAACCATTTCGTGAGATAACACGTTCTCCAAACTTGGTTTCCAATAAATTTATTGTGGCATTCGCTGTGTGGCTTGTGGCGCCGTCTTGCTGAAACCACATGTCCTCCAAGTCCATATCATCCAATTGGGGCCAAAAATATTCTGTTATCATTGAACGGTAACGATTCCCATTCACAGTAACGTGCCGGTCTTGATCATCACGGAAGAAGTACGGCCCAATGACGCCGCCGGCACATAAACCGCACCAAACCGTAATTTTTTCGGAATGCAATGATGACTCATGGAGTACGTGTGGATTGCTGTCTGACCAATAACGCATATTTTGTTTATTGACGAACCCATTCAGCCAGAAATGAGCCTCATCGCTGAAGATGATTTTTCGATGAAAATCCGAATCATTTTCAAGTTGTTGCTCAGCCCAATTCACGAACATACGACGCTTCTGGTGGTCAAGCGGCTTCAGTTCTTGCGTCAATTTGATTTTGTAAGGATGTAGGCCAAGATCTTTTCGCAAAATTCGCCACAAGGACAACACAGAGATGCCCAACGCTTGAGAACGACGTGTGAGATACACATTTGGGCTTTCTTCAACTGAAGCCTCGGCGGTAGCAATATTCTCGACACTACGGGCACTTATTTGTCTCACTGGCTCGGGAACATTTTGTACTGTGCCTGTGGATTCAAATTTTTCCACTAGACGCTCAATTGTTGATCTGCTAGGACGATTATGACGACCATAAATTGGACGTAGCGTTCTTAACGTTGAGGCCACTGACTCCGAATTTCGGTAGTAAATTTTAATAATTTCTACTCGTTGTTGGCTCGTACATTTTTCCATCATGAAATGGCAAACCTTACTGAATAGAAATATCAAAAGAGCGGCAAGAAATATGACGTCGTTTGCTGTCCCTGTTGCTCTACTTTTGTAGCGTCCCATTTGAAAAACCCTGTACTTGCAGTCGATATATATTATGTGTTTGGTTCATCGATGTCAATACTTCCGGGGGCTGGCCATTCTTTAACTCAAAAAATAATAAAATATTAAATAAAAAATGTCTAATTTTTCACCCGTTTTAAAATACAGGGTGTTCAAGAAGCGCATTTTACTGACAAAACATAGCCAAGAAAATTGATCATAAAATATAATCTGTTCATAAATAACTATCAATTTTACACTCGTGCTTTAGACAAGTAAAGCACCTTTCCAATGGTATCCTCGAACCTCATGATTTTCTCCTTTTTTAAAATGTACGTAAAGTTGAAATTTACAAAAATACAAATTTTTACTTTGACATTGATATTATTAAAATTTCGTTATCGATCACCCCATTTTTATAATTTATAATAATAGAACAGTTAATTCCCAGTCTTTTCTTACTAATCACAGTGATTTGAACTTGGTAAGAAATGCTGCAGAAATAATTAATCAGTTGTAGGTCTTGTGATTTGGTGGTAGAAATAAAAGAAAAAATTATTATGTTTGAAAATATGATCAAAAATATGTTCTGTAAATTAATATGATAATGATTATAATTTTTGTAAATGTTCAAAACTATTTCTTGATTATTTCGATTTTTTTTTTAGTTTCAACCACCAAATCTTAAGACCCACGACTTTTTAATTATTTCTGCAGCATACCTTGCCAGTTTGAAATCTCTTTAATTCATTAAAAAGTACTGGGAATGAATATGATTGACCATCATTAAAAATTAGAAAAAAATCGGGTGATCAATAAAAAAAAATTGAGAAAATCAATGTCAAAATAAAACTTTGTATTTGTAAATTTCAACTCGAACATGTGATATGCCATTGGAAAAGTAATTTAATTTATCAACATATTAACTTTATGACCAATTTTCTTCACTAGGTTATGTCAATATTATGCACTTCTTAAAACACCCTGAATCTTAAAACGGGTGGGAAATTAGACATTTTTAATTTAATATTTTCATCACTTTTGAGTCATAGAATGCCCCCCTGTAGTATTGACATCGATGAACCAAACACCCTGTATAAAACATTGATATACTTAAATTGAGTTGTAAATTTAAAACACGGCTCTTATATTTTATTTTCATGTTTATTATTATTATAGTTGTATAAATATATTTTTAAAAAAGTTGTCATTGACTTTTTCAACCATTTAAATTCACGCAACACCAACTCAAAGTTGTCACTACTGCACAAATTGATATTCACACAAAACGATAAAAATAATAATTTCGCCAAAGCTGCAAATATATTCGTTCGAGTCACAACATTATGAAAATAATAACAATGGAGCACGTAGTGCATACCACACACATTTGGCCAACTCAGAACTACACGAACTTTGTAATTATTAAACCCTGCAGTAAACCTGTTTAGTTCAAAAGTGGTGCAATGCTTATTCCCACGGAAACATGGACTAGTCCAGTTTTATCTCTTTTAAATGATGCAATCAACATGTGCTAGGCGGTTACAAATGTCCTCTTTCGCATTACCATGGAACCAGTTCTGACCTCGTTCGTGAAGTACAATTTGTTCGTACTACCCTTAACAATACTGCTCTGCATTACTTTGGAACTGGAATTTATCTAGTTCACTGTGGAACTAGTTATTTTTAGAGACTGTTTTCAATTTTTCTGTACGGAAAGAGCACACACATCACACATCAGCAAATATACATGTAGACTCACATAATCACGCCGCCAGTCTAGCGAATTTGTACAGCGCAACTAACCGAAAACATGCTATTAACCATTTACCACCAGTAAACTATGCTGCGAAATTTGTAATAACATTCTTAATAACGATTCATATTTTAGTATGAAATGTCTGAAATAATTCAGCATTACTACCAGAGATCTAAAACGTGAATTCAGCAAATACCAGTAGAATTTTGTACTTGAACGAAATTTAAACAGATTTTTTAAATAAAAATAAAATATTTCGAAACATTTTTATTTACAATAATTAAAATTTTTATGAAATATTTAAAAAAAAATCTTATGGAACTTATACTGCATCTCTATTAGCCATTCCTCATCCGTTGAACAAAATTTTACAACTTCAAAATAAATCGGTGGATTTACTGTAGATTGCATTACAAAATGTCACTTAGCAAATCGATTAACTCCCACAGGACACCAAAAAATTGTAATATAAATAACGATTACTTCAAATCTATTTCTTCTTATTTATTTAATATGAAAGTCACATCTGTATAAATGCATTCTACAATTAGCGTATTCATAGTTTCATAGTTTCATGGAAGTTCCCTATAATCGCTCCTTAGACACCAAAACGAAGTAGGAACCATTTTATTACAAAATTACGAAGTATATTGGTTATTCTTTGAACCGTTTAGAACGTCATAGCGCCAAACGCAGAGGTGTAGTAAGTTTATACTACATTTTTGTTCCACTGAACCTGTAAATCAAAAAAAAAAAATTGGAGTTCACATTTAGTGTCGCACAGTGTAATATATAATTAAGATATATTGTGCCTTCTACAGCAAATATAGATTACCACTGAACCATATTAATATTTTTTTTTTTTTTTTACAAATTAACCAACGCTCAGGGGATGCCCTCTATTCATGCAAAGCACAGTGTTGATCGTAAGAAGGGATGATAGGTTAAATGGAGGGGGGAAAGATGGAGTAGTGTCGGTGAATGTTTGTTTTCAACTTGCCAATTTCAAAAATGTCGGGAAAAACGGACGCAGGGAGATTGTTCCACAAACGTGTCGTGCGACTGAAATGTCTGACTGAAATTTTGCACCTGAAGAGTGACATAAAAAAACATAAAAACAAAAACAAAAATCAAACAAAAAAACAAAATCAAAAGCACAAAACAAAACAAAAGCAAAAACAAAAACAACAATAAAATCTAAAAAAAAGCAAAAACAAAGAAAAATCAAAATTAAAAAAGGAAAAAGCAAAAATAGAAAAACAAAACAAACACAAGACAAAAGGAAAACACAAACGAAAAACAAAATCAAAAAACAAAAACACAAGAGAAAACCAAACACACAAAAACAAAAAGACAAAAACACAACAAAAAAACAAAACCACAAAAGAAAAACACAAAAAAAAAGAAAAACACAGAAACAAAATCAGGCACACAAAAACAAAAACGAAACATACGAAAGCAAAATCAAAAAACAAAAGCACAAACTCAAAAAAAAAAAAACCACAGACGAAAAACAATAGAACAAAAACACAAAACAAATACAAAAATTCAATCAAAAAGCAAAAAAAACAAGAACAAAAGCAAATACACAAAAAACAAAAGTTAAAACACAAAATCAAAGCAAATTAAAAAACAAAAATTTAAAAAAAAAACACTAAAAGCAACAAAAAAAAAAGTAAAAACAAAAGATGAAATAAATACAGTCAATCTTAAAAACAAAAGCTAAAACAAACAGAGAACAAAACAAAAGAACGCAAAAAAACGTAAAAAAACACAAAAGTCTAAAACTTAAATTTCAAATATTTATTTAATTCAGTATATTAGAGAAAATTTACCGTTTGCTTAAAAAACGGTTTATAAATTAAAAAAAAATTAAATAAAGCAGTTGCGCGGATCAAGTACAAAATACATGTTTTACATAAAATAATGCAATATAACTCAAAATACATTAATTGTTGCAAAATCCAACATGTATTATGGAAAAAATTCATTTGTAGAGTTGGAATATTTTCTTTTACGAGTTTGACCGTTTTATTAGACTCAAACACAAAGAATATTGCGTTTATTGTAAATTAATATAATAGTTTGGCGCTACAGTCCTGTATAGAACTTCGGCCGAGCTCTCTCACCATTTTGAGCTGTGCGTGTTATATTTGTACTCAAAGTGGTGGGACCTACAGTTTATTGCCGAATCCGAACGGCGGGTGAGAGCTTTTCATAGGCAATGGTTTTACTCTCGTAGGTTTGCCATTTACTGACGAGAGGTAGCGCGGTATAGAAAAATGTTTCTATGAAAAGATGTTGTTAGCCCCAGTCCAGGCTTGAACCGGGGACCTTTCGGCTCGCAGTCCAACGCACTAACCACTGAGCTACCGCGGCCAAATAATATGAAGTAACCTCTAAATTATGAAAAGGAAATAACCATCAAAACGAATGAAGTAATATACAAAACAAGATTTATTTAAATTAACCGCCAACAAATTTTACGTTGTGAATTATTTCATTGGACCTTATATAATTATGAAATAATGCCCAAAGGGAAAATGAAACATTCCCCAACATTTCATAAGAAATAACACCCAAAATAGTATGAAACATATTGGTGGTTATTTCATTTCATTTTTGGGGATTTTTTTTATTTTTAAAAACGTTTTAGAATAAAACATTTAAGAGTATATAAAAAAAATATTATATTGGTTAATTGATTTTTCTACTGGGTTTCTATACACAAAGCTCCACAATAAAAATGTTCATGTACGGACAAGGGTGAAATATGTCAACAAAGTGTATGAGTGACATTAAACAGGAGCCAAAACAACTCTTGCTGGCTTAAGCGACCCCTGGAGGTTGCGGGTGTTTAGGTTGGGCTGCAGGTTGTACATATTTGTAATGATTTTTAGTAGCTGTCAAAAACACAACGAAGTTTGACTCTGCCATTCATGTTTGTATGTGTGTGTGTGTCCTTTGAATGACGGCGTACGGGTGACTGAAATGATCGACACTACATAAGTGACTTAATTAGACGCCATATGCAAGCACGAAAGGACTCGCATTCGCACTCGTATCCAACCACGAACACATGCATGTGTCATAAAGTACTCTACAAAGGAGTGTGACTACTTATGTATGAAAATGACCTAACCTGTAATAGGTTCAACAATTAGTGTCAGCATATTTTATAGGACTTTTGACATATATAAATAAGTTTTTATTATTGTACGCCTCAGGACATAGCAGTCATCTGTGTCTCAAACACTCGACGTGTAATTTTATTAATCGTCTATTGAATTTGCAAAATTAATTTATTACCGTATATTTGATTTAAAATAAATGCCCATGGCACTGGGTAATTGAAGTGTCTTTCAAAGTCATTTTCAATGCATTCAATTGAAGGCTTAAAGGCATCTTCGTTTAATAGTGGTATTTTGATTTCATATTCTAAGTTTTTTAAATGCTTTCTAGAGTGAACAGATAATGGGACTTTTAAAAATATAATTCTAAAAATATTAGATACACAAATAATAAATCAAACGCGCTGTAACTTCTAAATTGAAAATTCATAAATATTACTTCGTTACTTTGTTTAAATTTTTGTTTTTTTTTTTTAAATCAAAATTATGTGTTTTGTCAAAAAATTCAAAATAAAATACCTCTATTAAATTACAAATCACCTCTACAATTCTAAAAACTCCTTGAAAATATTGACCGAAGTACATTTTACAGATACAGGGTTTTTCAAATGGGACGCTACAAAAGTAGAGCGACAGGGACAGCAAACGACGCCATATTTCTTGCCGCTCTTTTGATATTTCTCTTCAGTAAGATTTGCCATTTGATGATGGAAAGATATACGAGCCAACAATGAGTCGAAATTATTAAAATTTACTACCGAAATTCGGAGTCAGTGGCCTCAACTTTAAGAGCGCTACGTCCAATTTATGGTCGTCATAATAGTCCTAGCAGATCAAGAATTTTGCGTCTAGTGGATTTGCGTCTTTTGAATCCACAGGCACAGTACAAAATGTTCCCGTGCCAGTGAGACAAAGAAGTGCCCGTAGTGTCGAGAATATTGCTACCGCTGAGGTTTCAGTTAAAGAAAGCTAAAATGTGTCTCTCGCACGACGTTCTCAAGCGTTGGACATCTCTGTGACGTCCTTCTGGCGAATTTTGCGAAAAGATCTTGGCCTACATCCTTACAAAATCAAATTGACGCAAGAACTGAAGCCGCTTGACCACCAAAAGCGTCGTATGTTCGTGAATTGGGCTGAGCAACAACTTGATTGGGCCGTACTTCTTCCGTGATGATCAAGACCGGCACGTTACTGTGAATGGGAATCGCTACCGTTCAATGATAACCGAATATTTTTGGCCCCAATTGGATGATATGGACTTGGAGGACATGTGGTTCCAACAGGACGGCGCCACAAGCCACACAGCAAATGCCACAATCAATTTATTGGAAACCAAGTTTGGAGAATGTGTTATCTCACGAAATGGTCCAGTCGATTGGCCGCCTCGGTCGTGCGATTTGTCGCCGTTAGACTATTTCCTGTGGGGCTACGTCAAGTCTATGGTCTATGCCAACAAGCCAGCGACGATTGATGAACTTCGTACGAATATCGAACGTGAAATTGCAGCAGTATCGGCCGATTTATGCTTGAAAACCGTCGAAAATTGGGTTCAGCGTCTGGACTTCTGCAAGCGTCCTCGTGGTGGCCATGCAAAAGAAATTGAGTTCCATACATAATGGCATCGAACGTACTTTTACTAGAATAAAGAATTTGATTGATATCCAAAACCGTTTTTGTTTTATTTAAAAAAAACTTGTGTAGCGCTCTTATTGAAAAACCCTTTATCTATTTGAAATAGTCAAACGTAATTTTGAAAAAAGTTGAATGAGGTCACAAAAAGTCTTCAAGTTAAATGCACTTTTAAATTTTGTCATTGATAAAAAATTTTATATACTAAAAAATATGTTTCCATTATATCGCAAAACACCTCTCTAAATTTCACACAATATATTTATAAATACTAGAAATAATTTTGAAAAAAATTTGACTAAAATCAAAACAGCTGTTTTTTCAGAAATTCGAGTTCGAAAATTTTACAATAATTGTGTAATAAACCGAATTATAAAAAAATAATATAAACCAGAATTAAAACCTACTTTAAAGTCTTAGCATAGACACCAAAAATATCAATTTTTAACTTTATTGACCTTAATAACGGCTTTCTATTTAGAAATTTGTGTTTTTTTGAAGCTTCATAATGTTGTGCACTCTACAGTATTGAGCGCATTTTGCAATGGAAGTCTACTGTATAATAGTAAAGTCTCCTCCAGCGACTTCACATCACTGCAGTATTTGTTTCAGTGGTGTCAACACATTATTGTTTTCAAAACATTGAAAAAAAAAAACACATGACACCACTGCCGCTGAACATGCAACGAATAAAATGAGTGCAGCTAGTAAGCTTAAAGAGTGACCAACATTGAAAAGAACAAGAATTATGAAAAAGAAATATGAAATTTAAAATAAAAGAAATTGTTGAAAAAAATTGTCTACGGCAAAAACAACGCATTGATCGAAAAGCAATATATCCAACAAAAAAACATTTTTTTTTTAATTATATAATGAAAAAATTTTGTTTGATAAATAAAAGCATAATATAAAATATGACATGATTTTCTTATACCTTTTGTATTTTTTCAATATTTCAATATTAATGAAAATTACTTAGAGTAAGAATGATAAAAAAATGTAAAATACACTAAGTACTCGGGGTCATATGCAGTTCATTTCTGTATTTGAATTTTTAATTGCACAACATTATAGACCTCTTCACTACAGCTATGTTTTGTTTGTGTTTTGTTTTGACAGTTCTTGGTGCTTTGTTATTTTTGATTTCAAGTATTGATTCGGCGACAGTAAATGTTATGAAACAAAGTGAATGTCTTGATGTCGGTCTCAAATGCATTTGTGCAGATGTCTATTATATATAGCTGATTTTGTATTTTGAATAATATACCCAAACTCAAAACAGATCCTTTGAATATATGAGTTTTGTTTGAACCTTAAGCATTATAATTGTTTATTATTCAAACAGAAACATGGTTATTTTATGTCTTCTTATTAAAATAACCATGGACTAATCCCGGGATTAAAATTTTAGTTCCGAAATTTCGGGATTGTTGGTCGTACGTGTACAAAAGTCAAAATAAGCGTCCAAAACACCAAAGAATTAAATATTATTTAAATTAATTGATTAGTTTGGAAATATTTCGAAATTGATCATTTTCATAAATAAAAACATTAATTAATTAATTATATGAACTGCGCGATCGAATGAGTGTTATTAGTAAAATTTTCACATTCATTTTAAAAGAATTGATCTAGAAAAACTGGGAGATACGTGTATTTTATTTTTTTAGTGTACTTTATGAATATAAAGTATTTTTAATATTTTAATTTAATATTCATTTTCCACAGTCTAAAGCTTGAATCACACGATTGACTATACGCTCAACCGTTAACGCAATTTTCAAACAACTTGAATATCAATTGTGTCCAATTTTGGTCTGGTTTTGGTCATATTAAAACAAACAAAAAAAAACACCCAACATTTTTGGGGCTTATTTCATTTTTGTTTTGGGTGCTATTTATTTTTTTGGTATTTAGTATTTTGTATTTTTTCTACTAGGAGTTTATTTCGTTCAATGCTACTCAGGGCAACATTAGCCAATTATTGTAAAAATATTGTTATTCAATCAAATATTACATAGAAACAAACATATATATGTTTGTGTGGAGGTTTTAAAGTTTTTGTGTGGGTATTAGGAATTGTACAAATCTATTGAATGCCAATGCATCTCATGCCGCTTTATCCGGAACAGGATATTTTATGCTATTGGCAATGCGATTTATTTGGCCAAAGAAATAAGCGTAGTAAAAAAAATATATTTTGTGATAATTTGAAAACGAAACGAATCATACCAAAAAGTTTGTATACCTGCTGAAAAGAATTTTGGGGCTTTTAATCGATAAAATATGATTTCATTAGTAGGGTTCCATTAGAATGTTTTCGATTTGTTTATTTTACGAATATATTGAAATTAAAGACATTGGTTAAATAATATATGGGTTATTACACATCAAATTGACTGTGTTTTAAATTATTTCTTTGATTTTCATGAAATTTAGTTAGTATCTTTGAATAGATACAAAAATATGTGAGTTGATTTTTTTTCGAAATTCGAAAATTTCACACAATTATGATGCTTCAAAAAAATACAACTTCTTTTATTAGAGGTAATTTCGTTATCTAGGTTAATAATGTTGCAAAATGGATATTTTTGGTATCTATTATGCTAAACATTGAATGTAGATTTTGATTCTGGTTTTTATTTTTTTTTCTTATTTGGTTTATAATTATTAAATTATTGTAAAATGTTCGAACTCGAATTTCGGCTAAAACAGTTTTTTTGATTCGGCTCAGTGTTTTTCGATATAAGGAAGAAATATTTTTTTTTTGTATATAACATTTTTTAACAATGATAAAACTTTAAAATTGTTATTAACATAAAGACTTTTTTGAGCACTTTAAACTTTATTCAAAATTACGTTTGACCATTTCTAATAGATATCTGTAATCAATTTGTTAAATTTTATTTTAGTTATTGATCTTTACTTTTTCGTTTACGTCACTTTTGATTCAGTTTTTTCAAAGTTAGTTCTGTTTTTTAATGTTTTTTTTTTAATTGTAGAGGTGTTTTGTGATTTCATCGATGTATAATTTTGTAAATTCTTTCTCAAAACACATAATTGTAATTAATATTCAAATAAAAATATAAACAAAGAAACGAAGTAGTATTTATTAACTTTCACTTAAGAAGTTACAGTGTATTTGAATTTAATTAAAAAAAAAAAACAAAAAAAAAACATTATATAAACCTATATTTTTTTTATCTATTCAAAGTTATAAACTACATTGTGAGCGCACGCCTGATAAAAAAAGTAGCACGCGTGCACGCACTGAATAGCAATCGTGTGTCCGCAATTGCGACTCAGTACGCTCGCACTAGTGCGAGGTATTTGTGAGTCGCATTTGATCATCAATAAAGTTGCACGAGTGCGTACAAAATTTTAAAAATCAGTAGCAAGAGATGCATATGCTCCTCAATATAGTCCCACGAGTGCGAGCAAAATGTATGAGGCGCATGTGAGCCTCATATAGCTCGCACGAGTGCGATTAAAACGAAATAACAAAAATATACCAAGATTATTGTTTTTTTATTTTTTAGTTTTTTATTTTTAATAAATTTTTTTTGTTAATATCACGAATTTTAAATGTATGCACATTCATTTTATTAGTAATACAAATGTGCAGCGTTTCACTAAGGCTATAACACCAAGACATTGAATCGTGAAACAGCGGCAACTGCAGATGATTAAGTTGTCGATAAAGTTGATGACAATGATGAGCTCTGTGTGGTGAATTGATGATGCTGTTGTTGGTTAATAGTGTGACCCGTGCGATGGGTCGTTGCCGAATTGATAAAATGTTGATGTTTTGGTGAAATCGGTCCACCCTCAGCACTCACTAACATAATATTGTTGTTGTTGGTTTTGACCGGACATGGTGGTGATGGCGGCGTGTTTTTCCTCTAAATTGAAAAATTCATAAATTGTCTTTACTGTTAGAATTTCACACTCTCGCTCTAACCTGCATTTGTTGCACCATCAGTTCGCTCCCGTGCAGTTCAAGTTGCTACTGCAGATGTTGACACCAATGCAGGCAATGACATGGAGGCCCTCAAAATGCAAATATTTATGTTTCATTTAATGTTTCAAAATTATTCTGACCTTAAATGCACGGTCCACCATGACGGCAAAGTAAAATTAATGTCTATGAATTTTGTCGCCCCGACACCAGTTTCTTTAGTGACCAACAGTTGGATGACTATTTTTCCTCCAATATTTTGTATTCCTATAAAACATATTTTATCAAATTTAGCTGTTAAAAAATAACATTTAACTTACGTGAAGACAATTCTTAAAGTTACTATTTTCCGCGTCCACCCCTTCAGAGTGTTACACCCAAATCATGTATCTTTTTATTATCGTGTGACTACGATTCGTTTCCAGTCCCCTTCGTCTAGAATTTGTATAACGTATTTCAAACGTTTCGTTCGTTTCGCTCTTCGAATCGAACGTTTGACAAAATTTTTGTTTTTTTTTTACTTCGTCGTATGATTTATATGCTGGCAGCAAAAAAACTATCAAAATGAGCGTACTCAACGTTTCGTTTGATACATGAATCAAAAATATTAGTCACACGATATTCAACCGACATTCAAACGAATTGTAGCCGATATCGTTGTCACCGGGAAATGATCGACACGTTAGTCTCCAGTTTGCAGTAAATATCATATCACAAAAATTCAATGTTTACAAACAGTTTTATTGTTCACAAAATCAACGAAAATTTGATAAAATATACCTTTAAAATTTAACTATAAAGGGTTTTTCCCGCTCTTTTGACATTTCTCTTCAGTAAGGTTTGCCATTTCATGATGTAAAGATATACGAATTTGAAATTCGGTAGGAAATTTTAATAATTTCGACTCGTTGTTGGCTCGTATATCTTTCCATCATAAAATGGCAAACCTTACTGAAGAGAAATGTCAAAAGAGCGGCAAGAAATATGGCGTCGTTTGCTGTCCCTGTTGCTCTACTTTTGTAGCATCCCTGTTGAAAAACCGATTTTTTTTCGGGAACCACAGGTTCTCAGAAAAACGTTATTTTTTATATATTTTAGCATAAAGTCAATATATATCGGAACAAAAAGTTTACTTAAGCCGGTATAAAATAAATTTCACTTTTAGATTTAAGTTTTATATAAGGTATTTGAGCATAAACCGGAATACACAGGTCACAATGGACCGATGATGTCAATTTTCATGCTCAGATAGCGTAGGTATATATCTAAATTAGAAGTTTCATTGATCTAGCTATTCAATATTTTTAGCAGTAGTGATTTCAACAGGAGGTCATGCTATTCAAGAATATATATATACCTTTCCATACCAGATATGCTTCCTTCTGAGTGGAGTAACAAACTGAATATACCCTTGCACTCTTAGTTTAGGGTATACAAACGTTTGTACATATCGGTTATATATGTCCTAAAATGCAGATATTTAAGAATAAGAACCGAAACTAGAAACAACCACTACAGAAAAAGCAAAGTCAAACTACGACTATTTCGATTCACTTTACATTTCTTTTTTTCTAAAACTTTTCAACATTGCAATGTAAACTTTTGAATCAAAACAAAAAAATGTCTTTTAAGTGTTCGCAACAAATTTTTGAATTTAGCGTAATTTTATAAAACGAGCTTTTTATGTACTACAAACTTTTTCGCTTGGGCAAATTTTCGTTCAGGCGATGAAGCAGTTAAAAAAACATTTATGTCCTTTCTTTTGGCACAAAAATACAATTTGGCTCACATTATTGAAACATTAAATCCGGAAATGTGTTTTTTTTTTGGTTTTTGTTTTATTCTCTTAAAAACATTGTGTGCTAATGCTTTTCTTGTCTGCTTCTTGAACTACTTGACATTTAACTATTTATTTGCGGAAATTAAATCTATTTGATGACTTTTTCGATTTGTTATTTTAAAATGGTTTTTATGCGTTATCCGACCATCTACTGGATATGGTGAAATATTTGATGTTGGGAGTAATTAAAATGGCAAGGACATACAACCATTAATCCGTAGTCAGTCGTTATAATTAAATATAATTAAATAATGTATAAATCAGTAAAGGAAATTGTACTAAATCAAAAAGAGATATGTGTTAAAAACTGTTTTATGTCTAAACCTCAAAACATTTACATAACACACATGAATGAAGCGATAACTAAAATGAAATGGACGGTTTCGGTTTTTAAATGTATATTCCATATAAATGTATATTCCATTAATAGTACCTAATATTTTTTCAATAATTTAAAATACTGATCTAAAAGGTCATTCAAAAATCGAATTAAAATAAAATATTCATTTGAAAACCAATTTTCAAATGAAAATATCAGGCAAGAAATCGACAATTGGTTTTAAAGTTTCAACTATAAAGAAATACAAAAATCAAATTAATCAACTCTTCTGGTGTTCAATAATTAAATTTAAAATCGAAGTATATTTTTAAAATTACACAATATACATTTCTTCTTCTCTTCATTAGTGCCATGTCTTTATAATTTGATACGATTATCTGCGTTACGAATAGCGTAAAGTTCTTGAGACAAATGTATTTTTATGTTTTCTGCATTAATCACTGCATTTTACAAGCAAATGATTGCAAAAACCACTGATGCAAAATTACACTTTATACATCCCTGTCCTCACCGTATATCTCTCTATACTATACAATTTTATTCAATCTATTTTTTTATCCATATACGTAACGTTTTTGAGAAATATGCAATTTTATGTTTTCTGATTTTTACAAGCAATAGTTTTCAAAATACAGTGAAAAATCCAAATAGAAACCATGAAATTTGCAATTTTGTTGTTTGTTTTTCGACCTAAAATAGAGTTATGGCAAAAATATGGTTTTTGTGGGCTCAAGGTCTTGCCAGATACAAAGTGCTATGTACTGCTATGTACAATTTTCTTCAAAACGTTACGTATAGGGGCCATTCCACACCAAATCGACCAGCGGTTGGAACTCACCTTCTTCGATTTCAATGAAATTGATAAAGTATATTAAGACATGCACTAACCAATTTTTTTTTATTTTTTCCGACCACTACTTCCAGAGATACAGTGGCTCAAAGTTGGAAAAAAAGGGCCAAAAATCACTTTTGTATGGTTGTTCATATTTAAATATCTCTTGAACTAGAAATTCTAGAAATTTCATTGATGACTCGTTTTAAAGCTAATAGAACAAGTTTTCAGAAAAATTAAGTTGTAATTTCTATACGTGAACATGTGGCCCGGTGTCATTATCCTTGCACTTCAAAATGTATGTCCTTAAAAAGGACCCTTTTTAAAATTCTGAAAAAAATCTTAAGTTTTCGCCAATTTATTATAAATGTTCATACAAAATTTAAAGATGGTATTTTGATGGCATCATATTTTAAAAAATAAATTTCTAAATTTTTAATTATTTTTTGTATAGAAAAAAAAAATTTTTTTTTTTCTACAGTAAAAGTTGTAATAATTCCTGAATATATCTGTAACTTTTATTTCTAAAATGGCATCTGTTTTATCATATTGAATCTAGTTTTTGAGATACTGATTTTGGGATATAGTTTTTACGATTTTCGAAAAATGGTATATATCTCAAAAACTAGAGACAATTTGATGAAACTGATGTCATTTTTGAAATTAGAGTTACAAATACATTGAAAAATTATTGCAAATTTTACTTTTGAAAAAAAAAAATATTTTTTTCAATACAAAAAATATTAAAAAAATTTAGAAAACATTGTCAACGCAGTACGAAGTAGCACCTTAAAATTCTATGGAAATAATATGGAGGAGGAATAAAAATGGTAATATTGCAGCACAATGTATCGTTGATTTGAGAACATGTCCGATAAACATATTTTTAAATGTTTTAATACACAAAAAAACTCCTAAACGATAATTTTTATAATTTCGAAAAACATTTAACATCGTGTTAAACATATAAGTCACAAAACTGCATTTTAAAAATATCAAAAGTTGTTTTAACACCGAACTAATACAATGCGTCAGTCTTATAGTTATTACAAAAGTGTTCGAGGGAAATACTTGACCTGATTAAGTCGTTTTTTCTCTCATTCTGCACGGACATTCAACCAAGCCCACCCGTTTGTAGTCCTTTCATTTCTCAACAGTGACAGAGATAATTCGTTCTTCAGTCGCACGATACGTTCAAAACAAACATTCACCGATACTACTCCATCTTTCCTCCCTTTATAGCATATAATCCTTTCCTCGATCAACACTGCACAGAAAACAATGTCCGTCATTTTGATGAATTCCTTCTTCAAACCATGTTTTATTGTATTGAAAAACCATTCATAATATTAATGACTAACGACACCAATGTGATGAATGCGATCATAAATATGATGAGCGCTTGGTAACTGTCGAAAAAGTGTTCTTCAATATGATGAATTATATATGAAGAACACGTTTCATCATATTAAAGAACAACTACATAAAATACTACATATATGTACATCGAATTGAAGAATGCTTTTCATCAAACCAAATTTTAATCAAAATATTTATTTTTCGTTGATTTCTTGCCATACATCTCAGTTCTCAAGTAGTTCTTGTATGTTATTTCTCGAGAAAATGTTTTGTAATATATTTTTTCATAATTACAACTTTTTATTAATAAAAAATTATATTTATAAAAAATATATATAGAAAAAAATTATTTTTTTTTTAAAATTTTTTTTTTTTGAAAATTTAAAATAAAATCATTTTATTATTTTTTCGACAAACTTTTTTTTTCGAAAAACGTTTTTTTTTGTATTTTTTTTTTGTAATTTTTTTAAGCACATTTTTTTTGAATTATTTTTAAAAACATTTTTTTTTTGAAAAATTCGAAAAATTTAGAAAAAAAAAATGTAAATTATTCATAGATATTATGATTATATTCATCAATATGACGATTCGAATTTGTTGTATTGAATATTTTGTTCTTCACTATGATGTTTGATAGTATGAATAAGTTCATATATATAATGAATGCATTCATCAATATGTTATTTAATGAATGGTGGTATAAATATAATAAATCTGGTAGTTGGCGAAAAAATTCATAATATTAATGAATAAATACATCATATTGATGATTTTTTTCTGTGTCTGCAATTTCATTACGGTTGGTTAATATGAAAATAAAAGTCAAATTTGGGAGACAATCAGACAGCGAACAGGCAGACAGAAGTCTGTAGATAGGTCAATTTACTAGTTACACTGATTAGGATGACCAAATTGAATATATCCTTTCACTTGGGTAATAATAACCATAATAGTTTGGCGCTACAGACCTGATGAATTTATGCCGAGCTCTCTCTCTTACCATTTGAGCTGTGTGTGTTTTATTTGTACGGTTTAATATATTTGATATTTTAAACATTTTTGAAAATTATGACTTTGTGAATTAGTTTCTTTCACTTTAAGATTTAATCTTTAAAACATATTTCATCAATTTCCAATAAAAGAAAACGCATTTCTAAATATTCGCTACATCAAAAGATACAGAGTTTTGGCGTAGGTAGTATAGACTGAAAATAATTTCTAGGACATTTTACGAAATATTTTTTCGTAATTTTTATTTTCGTAGAATACACGAATAATTCGTAGAATACACGAAACATATGTAAATTCTATTTTTTCCCAATTTTTTTTGCGAACGATTCGTATATATAGAGTTTTTCAACAGGAACGTTACAAAAGTAGAGGGACAGGGACAGCAAACGACGCCAAATTTCTTGCCGCTCTTTTGGCATTTCTCTTCAGTAAGGTTTGCCATTTCATGATTTTATGTCCCTGTCGCTCTACTTTTGTAGTGTCCCTGTTGAAAAACACTTGAAAAAAACACTTGAAATATTCGTAAAATAAAAACAACAACAACAAATTACGAATAGTTTCGTAAAATGTTTCATATGTTTCATAAATGTACGAATGCTATCGTCAAAAGTACGAATACTTTCGTAAAATGTACGAATATATTCGTAAAAAGGTACACAATATTCAATAAATTACGAATCTTTCGTATTATGTACGAATGGCTTTCGTAGATAAAATCTACGAATACTTTCGTGAAATAAACAATTAATATTCCTAATTTTATCATAAATTTACGAAAGTTCTTTCGTGTATTTAACGAAATATTTCGTGGATAAATTTGCGAATTTTTTCGTAAAATACACGAACGATTTCGTGTATTTTAAGCAGATTTTATTTTAAGTGCAGAAAAAAAATATATATTTTTGATGTTGACAGTCGCTGGGATCGAACCCGAATCAGTTTTGGCTCGTAGTCCAAAGCACCAGCGAAATTTCACTCGTAGCCCAACGCTCTAACCAATCGAGCTACCGACGCTACCCTTCACTAGGGTATAAGGGTACATTTATTCCGCGAATTCTACTGGAGTATCTATATAGTACCAGAATTGAAGTTACATTAAAAAATATATATTCGAAAACCAACTGTTGAATTCAAGTTTTTTTTTTATTAAATTTCATTTGTACTGATTAGCTCCATTGGAAGTTATTATGATTCTGAGTGTAGCAACAATTTGCATAGTATTCACATAGCTATCGCCAAAGTGAAATTTTGCATTTTTATTCATGCCAGAATTTAGTGGAATTTTTACTGCAGGCACCTTGCTCGCTGTTTGTCACGGATGATTTATTGTAACGTATATTTGACGATATTTTTCGTGCTTCACCAGACACTATCATAGTACCGCTGCAAGCAACATTTCATCCGACACGTGTACTCTTTCCACAGGCTACTGGCCGCTGGGTCCCACGTGGTGCAACATTTATGTGACCTGCGATGTGCTCGCCTGCTCCTCAAGTATTCTGCACATGTGCTTCATCAGTCTAGGACGTTACCTGGGCATTCGCAACCCACTGGGTTCGCGACATCGTTCGACAAAACGACTGGCGGCCATTAAAATTGCCATTGTCTGGGCAATGGCCATGTTGGTATCCAGCTCTATTACTGTTTTGGGTAATTAATAAAATACAGAATATGCAGTATGCTTAAATAAACTATTTAATTGTAATTTGTTACATTTTGCAGGCATCTACAATCAACAGAATATTATGCCGGAGTCCACTGTTTGCGTGATTAACAATCGCGCCTTTTTCGTATTTGGCTCGTTAGTAGCCTTTTACATCCCAATGCTGATGATGGTTACAACATATGCATTGACGATACCGTTGCTGCGCAAAAAAGCCCGTTTTGCCGCCGAGCATCCGGAAAGCGAGTTGATCCGACGGTAAGTAGAAAGTCTGTCTATAGCTGTGCATGGCATGTTATTAACTTAGGGCGCTTTGACGCATTTGTCAATAGCAGCGATATTGCAGTCCTTTGCATGACCTTGCTTCTCATGTGCTGTATTCAAGGACAACGCGGAAGCTGCTATCAACAGCATTTAATTGCAACACAGACTGAATTGCTTTTTGCTTAATTTGATGCCAATAACTTTTCATATTATTACCTTCAAATCGAATATTATTAAATTCAAAAGGACGAGAGTCGAACTCAAGTGCGTTACTTTAGAATAACTTTATATATTCAGGCATGAATTCAGCCCAGTCATTAAAAAACAACTAAAGGGTTTTTCAACAGGGACGCTCCAAAAGTAGAGCGACAGGGACAGCAAACGACGCCATATTTCTTGCCGCTCTTTTGACATTTCTCTTCAGTAAGGTTTGCCATTTCATGATGGAAAGATATACGAATTCGAATTTCGGTAGTAAATTTTAATAATTTCGACTCGTTGTTGGCTCGTATATCTTTCCATCATGAAATGGCAAACCTTACTGAAGAGAAATGTCAAAAGAGGCCTGTCGCTCTACTTTTGTAGAGTCCCTGTTGAAAAATCCTTGAAAATAACTTTTGTAGCGCTCTTATTGAAAAACCCTTTACCAACTAATATAAAATGGTTTTAATCGGTAGATTCTAAACTTTAATCCGCCCATTTATGTTAAAATGCCTCAAATTTCACTAACATTTACAGGTGAAAATTCCTAGATTGGCCTTTCAATATATGGGCGGTTTTAAAGTTACACGGAAATCCACTACCCAAGGCTTCTTTTGTGAGGTTGATGAAAAAACAAAGCCAGACAAAATTTCAGCGCAATCGAAGAATTTTTGAGCTATCCCTGGCCTTTCAATTTTTAATTTTTTTTGTATTTTTGACTACATTAAATGTATTTATAAAAAGATGAATCAATTACCTTTTTAAAATGTCCAAAAACGCTAAAATCGCAGTAAAAACAACGAAAATATTGTTCTTACAATCGATGTGAACGATACGTTATACCATTTTGAATTGTCATCTCTCAATTAGGAATAATCAATATGTTTTGTCCGCAAGTTGATCTCGTTAGTTGTTATGATATTTTGGTTGCACATACTGCTTATATATAGGAATAAAAATACAAAATTTTAGTGCCCTAAGTTCAGTATATTTCGACTTATATGACAAAAACTCCGAAACGAACCGATCGATTTAAAAAAGTTTTTCTGAAAACCTAAACATATATTTTTGATGACTTTCTTGGATTTAATTTATGCACTAGGGTGAATACAATGGAATATTTTGTCAAAAATACAAAAATTTCAAAGCTTTGAAGGGCCTGGGATAGCTGAAAAATTCTTCGATTGAGCTTTAATTTTGTCTGTATTTGTTTTTTCAGTATCCCCACAAAATAAGCTCCGGATAGCGTGATGTAGTGCAACTTTTCAAATCAGGGCAACTTTTCAAATGAAAGTACTCAAATGAAAGGTAATTCTTTCTAGTTTGCATGTTTGCAATTATTTTCAGCATTCGTAAACCCTAGGGATCTCTGAACCCCTTTAAAACTCAACCACAAACATTATCACATATGTGTAGTGTAAATATGGTTGGTTTAGTCCGAATATAACTTTCATAAATCTTAAATTTCCTTACTTCAAAAATTCCCATGTGACCTAACCTTCCTTATTGGTTTGGTATTACAATGTGTACTTTCCTTTCCAAATTAATAGTTGGTAGCCTTACACAGATAAAATATTTTACGTATATATAACAATTGATATTAATAGAAAACCAAAACGTATTCCAATTAAAAATATGAATGTATTTACTAAATATTTAATTGTATTCACACATTTTTTATTTAAATTATTAATAGGAATAAATTTAATATCACGTGAACACAATTAAATAATTAATTGTATTTACAATTATTGTTTGTTGCTTTTGATTTATGTGTGCTATTTTCTTGTGTTTTTTTTCTTTGTGCTTTCGAAATTCGCAACTCCATGTGAAGTATTTTTTGGCCGTATCAATAGACGCGTAAATATAGCCGCTGATGAATTCGCAGAATGTTGGAAACAATGTAGCCAACATCGCATTCTGCAAATTCGTGAACCGATATCGACGCAGGAGATTCTAAATAAATGGCCTGAATCCAATTAAAAATGATTTCAATCTAAAACAATTTTTAATTGGTTTTACTAATTTATTAATTAATGATATGAATTAATTCTGAATTCTGGATGATAGGAATTAAGCCTGAATCCAATTAAAAATTATTTCAATCAAAAACAATATTTAATTGGTTTTACTAATTTATTAATTAATGGTATGAATTAATTCTTAATAAAACATTTAATATATATAACAACTTTAATTTCAATATAGCAAAAAAGTAGTTAAATTTTCTTCAATTAACGATTGCTCATTATTACGAATACTAAATTCAATACAATTTAAAGTTACTTCGGTTGATTTTCAATTAAAAATTAATTACATTGATTAACAATTTTGTTATATGTACACAGTTTTTTATTTCTGTATAGGCTTGAGTAAATATGCTGTTTTAGTGCTGAATTAAATAGTGATTAATTCAGACGTCAATAATTATTTGAATTCATCCCTGAATTCAAGACTCAATTTTCTGATCAAAATAATTTCAATACTTTAGAACTGATTGAAATAATGCTGAGAAGTATTACTTGACCGAGAAGTATTACTTAAACAAATAGAGGACTGATTTCAATCTTGAATTTCTCAGGGCCGAGCAATACTCTGCTGGGGTTATGTGGGATAATTACCAAATTTTTCAAAAACATCATTTGATTATTTATATAATGATTAGAATTATAATAGTTAACGATTAGAAATAAGTAAAGAAATGATGTACGATTGTGAGAATCATAATATGATTGGTAGAAATAACTCCATCATTCATGTAATCAAGTAGAAAAAACATAATGAGTAAAATATGATTAAGTTCATCAGGTTGCATTTTCAACATTATAACTTCAATCATATTAAACGATTGCCACAATCATAGAAACATTTTTCTCTTAAACATATTGCAAACAATTATGTTATTGTGTCCGTTGGTATGCGAAAAACAGCATGCGAAACAATTTTCAAATAGCTTTAAGCATTTTTAACTCTTTGCATTCTCCACAGTCTTGGGGGTCGCTACACCATACGACCACAGCACAACCAGCAGCAGTTGCAGATGCACAGTAATTTCGGTGGTAGCCACAGCAATACCAAATACAGCTGCATCAATGAAAAGCAACGAAGTCGCAGTGGTAACGATGACGATGGTGGTGGTGGCGGCACAAGCGACAGCAACCAGCCGCAGCGTCAACAGCAAACAACATCGATGGGTGTTGTTTTTGGCAACAACAAGCGCAATTCTTCATCATCGAATTTCTCAAATGGTGGTGGTAGCGGCGGCGGTAGCTGCAGCACATCAACGACAGCAACAACTACAGCATCTTTGGGTTGTCGCGCTAGCAACAGTTTTCGTCGCATCATGCGACACTCGGCGTCGATGCGCATCAAAGCGACGACGACGACGACGCACACAACAAATGGCCGACGCATGAGGCAGTCACAGTCGGCGCAGCACGGCATGTACTGGCGGGCGCAGAGCAATATGGCAAACTTCATGGACAGGTGAGTGTGGATGTTGAAATTGATGTTATTCTGCACCAAAATCTTTGAAAGGAGTTGTATTTCTTTAGTACTATTGCTAAACAGATAAAAACTTTTTTGACTTTTGAAAACTGTGATGATTTTTTATTTCGAGGTGGTCTCCATAATAATAGTTTGAAGAAATTCTGACAACTAACGACGCGAGATTTTCGATATCTTGTTCAGATACTGTATTCTATAATGCTAAATTTTCGTCGAATAACACCAAAATATATACATTTGACTAATTTGAAAGAATATTTATAACAAAATCGTACACAGAAAAAAATGTACATTATATTGATGAATTCCTTTCTTCAAACTATAATTCATTGTATTGAAGTACCATTCAATATATTAATGACTAACGACATCAATGTTATGAATGTTATGATCATAAATATGATGAACGCTTGGTAGCTGTAGAAAAAGTGTTCTTCCATATGATGAATTGTATGTGAGGAAAAATTATTAGTTCAACAATATTCATCATATTGAATATTTTGTTCATAAATATTATGAACAATCTACAAACATTTAAATTATTCATAGATATAATGATTATATTCATCAATATGACAATTCAAATTCATTGTATTGAATATTTAGTTCTTCACTATGATTTTCGATAGTATGAATAAGTTCATATATATAATGAATGCATTCATAAAAATGTCATAATATGATTGATTGATTGATTGAAGGAGGGGGGAAAAACCCCTCTGTGCATCGCACAGAGTACACCTAGGCCATAAAGTAGGCCCGTTGTGACCCCTCGGAACATGAGTCGTCTGTAATGTGTTGTAGCTGTTATGCTACTCAGTGGAGTTTAGAAATTCCGTGGATTTGACAAATTTTATTAGTACTTTCCAGTCCAAGCTTCCCAGTTGTTTTAATGATGAAATAAGCGGAGCTCCAAAGTGGATGAATCTAAGTCTGGCAAATGCCGGGAGTGACACAAGTAGTGTTCAAGCGTATCTGTCTCTTCCTCACAGGCCTTGCAGAAGTAAGAGTCGACTCTTCCCAATTTGAAAAGATGACCTCTTATCTCATTATGGCCCATGAGGATGCCTGTGTATTGTTTTAACTCCTTTTTATTAAGCGTTAGAATTTTGTTTGTTTTGGATTTGTTCGGGGGGCCCCATAGCCATTTAGTTGCTTGGCCCACGCTCGATTCTTCCCATGATTTTTTGTAAAGTCGCTAAGCCCATGAGCTCATCTCGTTTTTTAGAAATTGGAAAGGTCTGCCGGTTATGACTGAGATTGTGTCCATTTCTGATCCATTTCTCGCCAATTCGTCGGCTATTTCGTTCCCCTCAATGCTACAGTGTCCTGGGACCCAGATAACAGTGTTAACAAGTAAGAGATCAGCAAGGGCCTCTTTACATTGTAGAACCACTCTGGATTTTACCTTGTCGGTGGATAAAGCTCTAATGGCAGCTTGGCTGTCTGAGAAAATTTTAATACACTTGTCTACACAGTGAGTGCTTTGTATAAATTTAGCCCCTTCTGGTATAGCCACTACTTCCGACTGAAAGACGGTGTTGTGGTTATGCAGACGAAGGCTTTCTTTTGCAGAAAAGGCTTCACAGAAAAATCCCGCTCCAGTGTGACCGTTTAGTTTTGATCCGACAGTGTAGAGGTGGATCCCCGGATTGCTAGACAATACCTGACCGTTGTCCCATTCCTCCCTAGTCGGGAAAACGAACTTTGCGGCGGTATGATTGGTTTCCTCCGGGATGCGGTCGCAGTTCCAATTACCTGTAGAAACAGTATTAGGAATTGAGTTAATTATGGTTTGGTGATTGGTTAATGTCTCGGAATTAAGCCATCCTCCAAGGATGTTTAGTCGAGCCGCTGCGACCGCGGCCTCATATTTAACTTGACTTTGTATTGGGCTTATGTTTAGAATAGTCTCAATTGCTTTGGTCAAAGTGGTAGACATCGCACCTGAAATGCCGAACAACACGCCCGTTGCACTTTCTCGAGTGGTTTGATGTTACATTTTCGTCCCAAAGCTGTCCACCACACAAGTGACGCATATGTGAGTATTGGTCGTACAACGCTGGTGAAAATCCAGTGGGTCATCTTTGGTCGAAGTCCCCATGTAGTTCCAATACATCTTCTGCAGGTTGCCCAAACCCTAACGGCTTTTGTGGCTCTGCTAGCTATTTGTGCCTTCCAGTAAAGTTTAGAATCCAGGATTACTCCAAGGTACTTGACTTGACCTGTAAGTGCCAGTATCTCTCCGTTTACCTGTGGAAGAGGATAGCTAGGTAGCTTCCTTTTCTTAGTAAAGAGACAGATTTCAGTTTTTTGGGGGTTTATATTTAATCCCCTAGGTGATGACCATTCAGCCGAGATATCCAAGGCTTCTTGGATTCGTCTAGAAGGGAGAAGAGGATGTGTCCCCGAGGCAAGGATGCTATGTCGTCTGCATAGCAGACAGCATGTAAACCAGCCTCGGTTAGTCTTCTTAGGAGACTGTTTATGATGACGACCCAGAGTAGCGGTGAGAAAATGCAACCTGTGGGGTACCGCGAAACACCCTTCCCCTTAGAGTAATATTGCCCTGCTGACAACTGATGGATCTGTTGCACAACATATGACGTACCCAGTGTAAAATAGCCGGGTCTACGTCAAAGGAGGCAAGGGACGAGATCAGTGAGGCAGTGTGAACGTTATTAAAAGCACCCTCAACATCTATGAAGGCTGCTAGAGATAGATATCAATATGATGAATCTTATAGTTGATAGAAAAATTCATATATTTATGAATAAATTGATGAATTTTTTTTTCTGTTTACTCATACTAAAAAAAGAATACAAAATATTATATCAACAGAATTAAGTTTTGCGTCTACAATGTGCCAACATTCAACTTTGACATAAAATGTTTCTGAGAACTGTCGCCAGGATGGGACCAAAATTTATTCAGTACTGAATAATCAATATATTGTTGGTATCAATAAAGATTTCAATAACATATGCCAATTTAAACTCCATTAAGTTTTCATTTTGCATTCTTTAGACGCGATACCTGCCTGGTATACAATATGTTTGCCAGTATGTTAGGGCTATTATACTACTACTCTGGTATTTAAATATGTGTTATCGGTCGACCTGTAATCCAGCATAAGCCCACTTTTGTTTATTTACTGGACGCAGTAAACATCATTTATTTATCTTCCACTCTGTTATAATCCTAAAAGCAGTGCACATATTATAATATAATATAACCTTTCTAATTGCTACTCACTTGTTTATTTAAATAAAATTTTCAACTTTAAACTTCAAATTAGAATTTCAAACTAAACTACACTAAAATCGTGATGGAAAGCCAATTCAATTTAACCAAACACTTTATCACCTACATACTATTTTCGTATCCTTACTTTATTCTGCAAAATATTTTTCTGTTCATTTGGATTCAATGTTTCTGTGTGTTCAATGTTTATTGGTTGCAATGCAGCAACTGGTAGCTATATTGAGCTATTTTTTCCAATGAAATTCATCAATACAACATGAAACCTAAGCTAATAAAGAAATCAACTTATTGGTATTATTGATTATTAAATATTTTCACTGAAACATGCCGAATAAATTCTGAAATACCAAGCGATGCGTAGAAAACTAGAACTATTATGTCGCAAGAATTGCAAGCACAAGAACGGCATTCCGATGCAAGCACAAGAACGGCATTCCGATGCAAGAACAAGACCAACATTGCAATAAATACACTGATAGAAAAGATTTGTTTGAATATGTTTGAATATGTTTGAATATGTTTGAATATGTTTGAATATGTTTGAATGTAATTAAAAAGTAATACGAAATTACCATACATGTATTAGGAATGAAATGTAATTAAATTATAATCGAAATTGAATTTATTTTTGTTCACGTGTAAACATTATTATATTGTCCAGCGGAATCTGTCAAATTTATCATAAATATGTTACAATATCAACATAAAATTTTAATTGCATTTGAATAAACTGTTTCTTGGCAATTTACTTGGTTAAAACTATGTTTCGAAACACAGAAAATGCTAATCAAATCTAAATACAACGTATGTTCGCAACGCTCGTCTTAATTCGATAATTTATCGACTGACGAAGTTGGCAACGTTGTGCAGCATTTTTTACCTACGCCATCTTTTGCCATCGTTTGAACATATTGATGTTTCAAAAGAAACAATAAATAAATTGGATTTAAATAAGTGTATTCTTGCAACATTCTTCTTGTATACGAAGTTGGCACTTGTTGAGCCGAATTTTCTACCTACGTTTCCTTTGGCGTCGTTTGAACTATGTATAGGGTCATTTTAAACATACTGATGTTTGAAAACAAACAAAAAAATGAATTCAAATGTAAATAAAGGTATTCTTGCAGCTCTCTTCTTGTATATACAGTTGACACTCGGTGATCGGCATTTTCTTGTTCGTTGAGAAAACGTGTTCGCGTCGGTAATAATTTTATTATTTGTAAATTAAATAAATATACAAATTGTGTTACAAAAAGTATAAATAGTAACAGAGTATAATTTCTGAAACTAATGTCAAAAAAAACCACAAATAAAAATCTGTGTTTCGATTTTCAAACAGAATTTGGCATGTTTTTTTACAAAGCCTCCGTGAATTCATTGCCTACGCTATGTGCTGTACTGAGATCAATTGTAACTGTAAAAATATAAAGCGAGCCTGGATCGTCTGGTTTAGCGTCTGCTTGTGCATTCATTGATGCTGTCACTTGTACTTGCAGTTTTAAACCAATTATTTATTTATGAATTTAAAAATTTGTATATAAATTCAATTATTATAAATTCCCACTGTGCATGTTTAAAGATTTTTAATAAAAATTAATAAAAAAAAACATTTTCTTTTTATTTTATTTTCAGGATTTTTTACCAAAAATATTTAAATATGTTTCTATGCAAACATACTACTTTTTGAACTAAAACATCTGATATGTTTCACTGGAAACATAATTATATTCAGGTCGGTTAAAATCATGTTTTATTTTGAACATATTTATGTTTCGGTTCAAATATTTATTTTATTTGAATGTAGTAATTATTATGTTTCCATTAGAATATACTCCATTTTAAGGGGCAACATTAAAATATTTCCGGGATATTATAATGTAAGTCAGAGCTCATTACAACACTGTTCAAGTCTCAATACAACCCTGTTTACAAATGATTTATCAGTCAATTATATATTATCTTTACATAAAATTCCAAACATACATGTTAATGCCTGCAAAATTATGTTTGGGAGAGCCATTTTTTTGCAGCGTGTACGCAAGAACAAAAACGACTATGCACGAGCATTTACTCTTCATTAATAGTAGGCGGATTATTAAGTGATTAGTTTAATTTTTATTTTGTTAATTTACTGATTTAATTTTTTTTTAATCATTTCTAACAATTAAAACTCCTAAACAATTGTATTGGGAAAATAAATATTATTGAAATAAAATGTTTATTCATTTATAGTTTAGAATTGTTTCTGATTGGTTTGAAATCGAGTGGAATGCATATGTTTAATCGCATAAAATTCCTTGTTTAGCAAACATATAAGATTCAAGTTTCAAATAATCACACAGAAACAAAACAAAAAACTGAAGTTAGTGCCTGCTTCAATGCGACAAAAGAGTCCTTGAGGCTGTTGGATTTGTTTTACTTTACTGAAATTTGCTTTACTAAAATGTGGGTTGCGTTCATAGTAATTTATTTGCCACATATTATGCTATGCTAAAGAATTCTGAAGCTGCCAACACCAGGTAATGCTACACTAGGCAACAAAGCAAATATTAAGTAGGTTTATAACCATAATCTAAACCATTAAACAATATTCAGATATATACTGAAATTCAAAACCGAGATAAAGATATATACACTGAAGGAAAAATAATAATAAAATTAAATAAAAAAAAAAATAATAAATAATTTGTTGTTTGTTTTTCGACCTAAAATAGTTTATTGCAAAAATGTTGTTCTTGCCAGATACAAAGTGCTATGTACTGGGGATTGAAACAAACAACAATTGACAAAACGTTGTTGGCCGATCTTCTGCACAATTTCTGCATAGCAGAGCCTATAAGATCATTTTGTGCAATGAACTAAATGTGAATTATGTTCATGCAAAAAACAACCAAGCAAAATATGCAAAAATTGCACCAACTTTATGCTTGTCAATTGTTTAATCGATTAATCAATTAGTTTGATTAATTAATTTCTGTTTAATTGATTAATCAAGATTTTCGATTAATCAGAACATTGATTAATCAATTAATAAGGATTCTTATTAATCAAAATTGTGATTAATTGATTTTCAGCATTTTGATTTATCAGAATTTCTGATTAACTTCTGATTTATGATTAACTTCTGATTTCTGATTAACTTCTGATTTCTGATTAACTTCTGCGTCGCGAAATATATAAAAATACTTTTTTATATGGTTTTTGAACATTTAAAACACTTCATATTATTTTTTTATTATTTTAAAGATAAATGTTCACTTTATTTAAATTGACAAAATATTCAAATGTTGTAAACAAAATTGTTTTATTTCCAATCAATCAAATTTCTAATTAATCAGATTAATCCGGGTTTTGATTAATCATGGTTTCTGATTAATCGATTAATAAATTAATCAGGATTCTGATTAATCAATATATTGATTAATTTATTTAATCGCACAGCCGTGGAATTAACAGATTAAAATTTTTTTTTCGTGTTCAAAAATTTTGATATTACTCACGATGTATAAGAAGAAAGTTCTACGAGTATAGTTTGGAATATTTAAAGAATATATAAATGCTCCAGCATGTACACATATTATATCTATGGCAATATGAAATAAAAGCATAAGTCTATTTTTTGAACTTTTCAGGTTAGCATTTTAAAACTTTACAACTAATTCCGAAAATTATTTTCAAAAATATTTTTAAAATTATATATGCAAATTTATGATAAACTTTAATAAAATAAATGTCTGCAAAATGTTTTTGTTTTTGGATTTTTTTAAAAAGTTTTTTTTAATAAAAATAAATATTTAATAACAAGTAGATATGCTCTTTGGTTTTTTGCTTGTATCTAAGTAACTATAGGGTTTTTCAACAGGAACGCTACAAAAATAGAGCGACAGGGATAACAAACGACGCCATATTTCTTGCCGCTCTTTTGATATTTCTCTTCAGTAAGGTTTGCCATTTACGACGGAAAGATATACGAATTCGAATTTCGGTAGTAAATTTTAATAATTTCGACTCGTTGTTGGCTCGTATATCTTTCCATCATAAAATGGCAAACCTTACTGAAGAGAAATGTCAAAAGAGCGGCAAGAAATATGGCGTCGTTTGCTATCCCTGTCGCTCTACTTTTGTAGCGTCCCTGTTGAAAAATCCTTGAAAAAAGCTTTTGTAGCGCTCTTATTGAAAAACCCCTTATAAGAAGGATCAGTATCAAAATTTGACACAAAATGAATTCGTATCTCAGGATTACTATAGTATTAATAACTCAATTTGAACATATTTCGAGTTATGCTGTTATTTCATATTGTCACAGATATAATATTTTAGTGTTTTTTTTAAGTTGTTCACATTTTTCCATAATAAATACTTTAAATACACTTTATTTAATTAGAAATTAAATACTCGCGTAATATTGTTTTTTGTACAGAATATTACGTTTTTATTACAAAATTATTTAAATTTAAACGACTCTTTTTTCTGATCGTCCCGGGTTTAATACGATGGTTAAGAAAAATACGCAAAACAAAAAGACTTTTTTTTATTCAAATTCGAAGTCAAATATTGAGATTTTCTCGCTTTTCGTTTCATAGTTAAAACAAAAATTAAAACAGAAATCGATGGGATTCCGACCATGGCCTGAAGTATTTTAAGATTTCCTTTAATTTTTTTTTCATTCATTCTTAAAATTATGTGGACATTGTATTCCATTGGACTGATTTGTTCATTAAGGATTTGCTCACACTCTTTGCTTTCTTGCTTTTGAATATTCGAATAATCCCCAAGGAACAAATTCTAAAGAAATCAATCAAGAAATTAATTTCTTCATTGATAATGTGCAAGAGCAAAAACAAACTGGATCGAATGAAATTTCGAATACGATTTCGATCAAAAGTTGAAAAATGTAAAATGTTTTTATTTTCGTATTAACTTTTATTTTTATTCTTACACAATTATTTTCTATTTGGTTGCATCGTGTTATTTTTAGACACTATTAAAGCTAAAAGAAAAAACACCATGTACATATTTGATATGTAAACCACAGAAACGTTCATGTTGTCATTATGTCAATGGATGTAAGTGTGTGAATAACCAGAGTACAGTTATGTTTGTGTGCATTCAACAATAATGCAACATGTTTCACAGCCATATGTGCGTCACTCAGTGCAACTGTATTCAAGGACGTGCATTGTTGCACTACATTTCCAGTGCTCATTCGCATACAATAAAGTACAGTTTTAAAAAATACTATAAAAATGTAGATTTTTTTTTAACCACAAACATACACGCTGCAAAAAAATGACACTCCCAAACATAATTTTGAAGAAAACATACATTATGTTTGGAGATTTCAATTTATAATTGCCTGATATAAACATCCTTTATAAACATGATCCTTTATAAACAGGGTTGTAATAATGAGCGACGATTAACACTATGGTATCTCCTTAAAATGGTGTACACAGAAAAAAAAACCTTCAATATGAATTTATTCAGAATTTATTCATAAATATTATGAATTTTTCACCAACTACCAGATTCATCATATTGATACCACCGTTCATTAAATGACATATTAATGAATGCATTCATTATATATATGAACAAAATATTTAATACAATGAATTTGAATTGTCATATTGATGAATTTGTTCATAATATTTTTTCCAAAAAAAAAAAAAAAATTATAAAATAATTTGAAAAAAAAAGTGTTGAAAAATAGTATAAAAATTAATAAAAAATTATCAAAAAAAAAAAAATCGGACAAAAAAAAAGTTCGAAAAAAAAAATATTTTGGAAAAAAAATATTTTCGAAAAAAAAATTGTTCGAAAAATATTTTCAGAAAAAAAATTATGTTTGAAAAAAATTTTTGTTCGAAAAAAAAAACTTGTTCGAACATTTTTTTTTTTTCAAAAATATATTTCTATTCTATATATTTTCTATACAAAATTGTTCCAAAAAAAAATTATGTTCGAAAAAAAATTTCGTTTGTAAAAAAAAAAATTCGAATTTTTTTTTTTTTAAATTATTTTCTATAAATATAACTTTTTATTAATAAAAAGTTGTATTTATAATGAATATATAATAAAACATTTTACTAATTTATGCATGTCGAGCAAGCATTATATAGAAATAACATACAAGAACTACTTGAGAACTGAGAAGTACGGCAAAAAATGAACGAAAAAAATATATATTTTAATAGAAATTTGGTTTAATGAACAGCGTTCTTCAATTTGAAGAACATATTTGTTGTATTTTATATTTTGGTTCATTAATATGATGAAACGTATACTTCACAAACAGTTCTCATATTGAAGAATACTTTTTCGATAATTACCAAGCGTTATTCATATTTAGGATCGCATTCATAACATTAATGGCGTTAGTCATTAATATTATGAATGGTTCTTCAATACAATGAATTATGGTTTAAAGAACGGAATTCATCAATATGATGTATTTCTTTTTCTGTGTATGTTAAAATGTAAACATAATTATTATTGCATCCAAACAAAGAACTATTTAAACCAAAACATTAATATATTCAAAATCAAAACTTATTTACTCTTTTTCTACATATTGCTGCATATTTGAATTGTTGAAGCAATTTTTTTTTTTTGGCACAATTTCTGCAATATTCGTAGGCAAGCATTTCGCGAAGGCTGTTGTAAGAGGAATATGCTGTTTATTTTTTTTGTTCTGTTTTTTTGCTGAAACAATATTTTTATAAAACATTGTGGAACAATTGCGTATTAAATTATTTAATTTACTTTTGGTAGTTATGCATTTATTTTAAAATAATTTGTTAATTTACAAATGATAAAATTATTATCGATACGAACACTTTCTCCCAACGAACAACAAAGGACACGTAGGCAGAAAACATAATTATAATCAAGTAAATTACGTTAATTAATTGCAATTTAAATGTTATGTGTGTTTTGAAACAAACTTTAGGAAAAAATTCACAGATATTAATGTTTACACATCATAATACGTTATTACAATCTCAACAAAAATGAAAACAATACAAGTCAAAAGTTATTCCGTATGTAGGACCAACACAAAAATGGTTAAATCCCTTTCCAATATACAAAAAAAAGTATACACATTTTATAAAAATAAATTAAAATTTACATAATTTAATTTTAAGGACTTGCCTAAATAGACGAATTAATGAAGATGTATGAGGGTGGTCTAAGTCGACTATTTTAATATCGTTACTCGATAGGTTCAAGTTTAAACTTAGTTTAAACTTTTCCACATGTATAAAACATTCATAGTATCTAATCAAAAAATCCTAAAATCGTTAAAAGTTACATACAGAGAGACAATTAGTTGATATTTTATATATTAGTTGTCAGTTAAAATGATATTTTAAATATTTGTAATATGTTGACTATAGACGAAACTACTTCTAGTTTAAACTTAGTTAAGTTAGTTAGTTTATTTTGAATATCATACTGTGAAACTGACCCGTAGTCGACTCAGACAAATTACAGGTAGTACTAATATATTTTTTCTTATACACATTGGAGACCATGAAGTTTGAAGATGTTAGTCAGAAAATTATATTAATATTCATGAGAAATGTGGAGTGAGTGTGGCAACAATAATTTTATTTATGGCAAACACTTTCATATTATCAAGAGTGTTTGCAGCAAATAAAAAGATATATTTTGTTAAATTGATAGAAGTATTAAATTTGCCTAAAATCATTGTTTGCATTAAGATATTTGTTTTTGTCTGTACGTAACTACGGCGACTGTGTTTAACGAGTATTTCAATAATTGATACAATTGATGGTTAAAACAAAAATCATTCCTCACTAACAAATATTAATAGACATGTATATTGTTGGAATATTAGCAATTTATTGTGAGCACTTTGATTTATTAATAAATATACCAAAAATAAACAAAAATCTACTGCATATGATTGCAATATCATATATTGTCAATATCATATAAATTAAAATTTATTGTGCAACGAATTGGTTGTGAAATAACTATTACTGTTCAAGAACATGTTAAACTTTCTATCATTGATTTTTTTTTCAATGGAATTGTTCAAAATAAACTCGATTTTTTTACAATAACTATTCCATAATATGTGTTGTGTAATGGTTGCATGTAATAGGCATATTAAAATAATGGAGGTGTTCAAAACAAACATTTAATTTTTGTTGGTATACTCTATCACATTATTAACCATTTTCTCTTATAGTGATAAAAACGCAGATTTCAATAAAAATGTCAAAAATATCTGTATGAACGTAATATGTTCGAAATAAGTTAATTTTTCCAATTTCTTCGTTTTTTTGCTATAATTTTATATTGGTGCAAGATAAAATAATTGTGTAAAGGTATTAATTGTTTGTTTTTAAAACACCTATCGATTGGCATCATTATTTAAAAATATTTTGCCAAACATTTTTTCCTGCAAATAACAAATGGCAAATTTGTTTGGCAAAATATTATAATTAATGGTGCCAATAAATAGGTGCTTTAAAAACAAACAATTAGTACCTTTACACCACTATTTTATCTTGCACCAATAGAAAATTATAGCAAAAAAACGAAGAAATTGAAAAAATTAAAATCAAACAATTAATGATTTTACATTACTATTTTATCTTGCGCTAATAAAAAGTTATAGCATAAAAAACAAAAATATTTGAGTTTTGATCAGGATATAGCCTCAATAAATCCGTATTTATAATTCAGTGGGTTGTCCAAATCTAACGATTTTTTATATACGTTATAATCATTGTGTCTGTGAACTTAGCATATCAATTCCTAGAAGACCAACAAAAAAGGTGAGTTCTCTTCGCATGCAGGTGAGTTCTATAGTTCCTCATACTTTTTTTAATAGTTCTGCCCATTTGAGCCCAAAAAAATACACTTAAAAAACGATTTGTTAACTTCCGGTAGCATATCATTTTCCAGAAAATCAAAAAATTTTGAGAGTTCTCTTCGCATGCAGTCGAGTTCGAGTTCCGACCGTTTTAGTCATAAAAAATACACAATACAATTTTCCGCGAGAATTCAGCACAACATCGAAATATACATGGGCAGAGAAGCCTGAACAAAATTATGTATATGTTTTTTTTAATACAATTTTGTGGTTTTTTCACAGAGAAACCGATTACACGACAAGATTCAGCAACATTTAAGGGTTAAGATGTAAAAATATGGATAAGTTGGCAACTCTGGAAGTTCCTTTTTTGATCCGTTTTTCAAGGTGATATGTTATATTTTTGTGCGGTTTTCACGATAATTCACGAACGTGATTTTTCACAGAGAAACCGTATATTTGTATATTTGCATTTTGAAAAATATTATGATTTACGGTTTTTCAAATTATTTTGAGTGTATTTTTTATGACTAAAACGGTCGGAACTATTAAAAAAAATTATGAGGAACTATAGAACTCGACTGCATGCGAAGAGAACTCTCAAAATTTTTTGATTTTCTGGAGTTTTGAAAGTTTTTTTGATTTACGGTTTTTCAAATTATTTTGAGTGTATTTTTTATGGCTAAAACGGTCGGAACTATTTAAAAAAAGTATGAGGAACTATAGAACTCGACTGCACGTGAAGAGAACTCTCAAAATTTTTTGATTTTCTGGAGTTTTGAAATTTTTTTTGATTTACGGTTTTTCAAATTATTATGAGTGTATTTTTTATGGCTAAAATGGTCGGAACTTTTTAAAAAAAAGTATGAGGAACTATACAACTCGACTGCATGTGAAAATAACTCTAAAAATTTTGTTGTTTTTTTCTGTTTGGTACATTTTTTTGATGTATCATTTAATGATCAACAATATTTTTCAGTGTATTTTTTTGGCAAAAATGGGCGGAACTATTGAACAAAAGTATGAGGAACTATAGAACTCGACTGCATGCGAAGAGAACTCTCAAAATTTTTTGATTTTCTGGAAAATGATATGCTACCGGAAGTTAGCAGATCATTTTTTAAGTGTATTTTTTTGGGCTCAAATTGGCAGAACTATTAAAAAAAAGTATGAGGAACTATAGAAATCACCTGCATGCGAAGAGAACTCACCTTTTTTGTTGATCTTCTAGGAATTGATATGCTAAGTACACAGACACATAATCATTGACGAATGAACCTAAATAATAGAAAAAATTGAAAATATGTAAATTTTGCTAATTTTTAAAGCACTTCAAACTTTAAAATTTGATTTCCAAATATTTTAAAAAATGCACATTCGCCTCTTTGGCATGACAGTGACGATATGTTTTTGGGATCTGTGGTTATATGTTTTTGTGTACAGACACAAAATGAAAAAGAGGAATCATTCTGGTTTTTATTTGCAAACAAAAAAATCGTTCGTGTCAAATTTAAATACGGCAAGAACAAAACAAAACGCAAAAACCTAAATATTTAAATTATAAAACTTGCTACTGGAGAAGAACACAACGAAATATTTTAACAAGCAACTACATATTTCGTTTATTTAATATAAAGGTGGTTATTTTTTATTTTAAAACTTTTTTGGCAGTTCATTTTTATTTTTATTTATAATTCTGCTTTGAACAAAGTCAACAAAACTTTCCATAAAGTTTTCGTTGACCTTTTTAATATTATTACCTATTTTTTTTTTGTTTAGTGTTGCTATTTTGTTATTTAAATACGAGTGTACTTTAGTCAATTTGTGGTAAAAAAAAAGCCTCATTATTAAATTCTTGTAATACTGGTAAATTATATTCATTTTTGAATACTCCATATATTTATAAATACTGAGCCCTATAATTTAGTACTAATAACACAAAGAATTAATGAAAGAATTATTGTTTATTAAAAAAATGTATTTTTTGTGTAATGACTTTTTGGCACACGCAATTTGAACGTCCGTATGAAAAACTGAAAAATGATTGCTACACCATTTACAAATGTAATTCAGAAAAGATCAATTGAAATTCAGGAATTTCATTTGAAACTTAAAAGACATCAATTGAATTTCAGCAATTCTAGTTGAAACTCAAAAGACATCAATAGGAATTCAGCAATTCCATTTGAAATTTAAAAGACATTAATTGAAATTCAGAAATTTACATTGAAATTCAGAAAAAATCAATTGAAATTCAGAAATTCCATTTGAAATTAAAAAAGCATCAATTGATATTCAGAAACTTACATTTGAAATTCAGAAAATTTCATTTGTTATCAAAAATTTCCATTTGAAATTTTAAAAAACATCAATTGAATCCATTTGAAAATTTTCATATGAAATTCGGATGTTTCCATTTGAAATTCAGAAATTTTCATTTGAAATTCAGAAATTTCTATTTGAAATTCAGAATTGTTCATTTTACATGGAAAATTCTGAATTTCATGTGGAAAATTCTGTCTCTTGAATTTCAAATGGAAATTTCTGAATTTCAAATGGAATTTCTGAATTTCAATTAATGTCCTTTGATTTCAAATAGACATTTCTGAATTTCAATTGATGTCTTTTGAATTTCAAATGGAATTTCTGAATTTCAATTGATGTCTTTGGAATTTCAAATGGAAATTTCAGAATTTGAATTGATGTCTTTTGAATTTCAAATGGAATTTCTGAATTTCAATAGATGTCTTTTGAATTTCAAATGGAATTTCATAATTTCAATAGATGTTTTTTGAATTCCAAATGAAATTTCTGAATTCCAATTGATATTTGCTCAATTACATTTGTAAATGATGTAGAATCCATAATGCAGCGAGATCGCAGTATTCAAAATTATTCGAAAAAGCCTCGTGGCATCGTAAAACATGGTAGACTGGGTAATAACTTAAAATAATAACCAAAAAAAGTGAAGGACGAAATATTGTGCATGTGTTGACGGCATGACGTTTTACTTAGATTTATTTTCATTATTTTATTTTACAGTCATCCGAACAGACGCGCCGCAGTGCGCTCCAGCACCTCACAGCCACAATTGGGTTACACAACAAATGGCAACAGCAACAGCAACGGCGGTGGCGGTACCAGTTGTGCTGCTGGAAATGAGGGCCGTGGCAGTACACGTTCGTTGGCAGTGCGAAACAGTGGCGCTTTAGTGAGTTTTAATGCAGGAGTCTGTGTTTTGGGCGGCAACAACAATCAACATAATAACCATCAGCAGCAGCAGCAGTACAGTTGCGAACAGGCAACACAAACACCGGATTCCATTAGTCGTGAGACGCGTCGACAGAAATTAAAAGCATTTAAATTCTCCTTTAACAATGTGACGCCGCCGGCCTTGAATCTGCCGTAAGTTTGCGTCAACAGACATGGTTCAACTCAATTTTTATTGATTTTTGCTACACTAACTAATTAAATTCAATTAGCTCGAAAAATAACTCATACGCGCCAGGTCATCATATTGTGACATGGCTTTGCATATTGTCGATTCAATTTATTTTACATTATTTTAATACAATTTGTGTATAATTCACTTTGTGGTTTAATGCACTTCTCTCGTTTCGGTTCTCTTCTACCATTTTAGTTTTTTGAACAACCGCAGCAAGCGCAACAATCTGTCCGCCAATGCAGTCGCCACCGAACAGAAGGCCACCAAAGTGCTCGGCCTCGTCTTCTTCACATTTGTTCTCTGCTGGTCGCCATTTTTCATATTGAACATCATATTCGCCGCATGTCCGAAGTGTCATGTACCCGACCATGTCATCGACACATGCCTCTGGCTGGGCTATGTTTCGTCGACGATAAACCCGATCATCTATACGATATTCAATCGGACCTTTCGTGCGGCCTTCATACGGCTGCTGAAGTGTAACTGTGAGAGGTGAGTTTTAAAATGAATTCAATATAGAAAAAATCATTAATTGTTTTTAAAGTCATCGTAAAAGTATCGGACATGAACAGAACACCATAATAATATTAGGCATGATTGTGGCAAACAACTATAGTTGATTATCCTAACTAAAGACGATATTTTCTGCGGGCATCTTCGCTGGTGCTGATTTTGACTGTATACTCAGTTTTTACATAACGTCACTGCCATACCAATGGGGCGAATGTGCATTTTTAAAAATATTGGAAAATCAAATTTGAAAGAAGTGCTTTAAAAATTAGTAAAAATATTTTTTTTTAATTTTTTGTTATTTCAGTTTACAATTTGCAAAACATTAATTTTCCATTTGTTGTTAGCAAGAAAAATGTTCGTGAAATGATTTCAAAATATTGATGCCAATCGATAGGTACCTTAAAAACAAACAACGAATTCCTTTACATCACTATTTTATCTTGCACCGATAAAGAATTATAGGAAAAAACTAAAAAAATCGAAAATTGAAAAATATTGTCATGCCAAAAGGGCGAAAATTTTCGTTTTTTGCTATAAGTCTTTATATGTGCAAAATAAAATAGTGGTGTGAAGGCATTAATTGCTTGTTTATCAATTTGCATCATTATTTCAAAATAATTTGGCAAACATTTTTCTTGCTAATGATAAAAATTCAAATAAATCGTTTTTAATTAACGATGCCAATCGATAGGTGCATTAAAAACAAATTATTAATGCCTTTACATCAATATTTTATTTTGTAACAATAAAGTGTTATGGCAAAAAAATGAAAAGATTAGCTCTTTTGGTATGAGAAGATTTTTCAATATTTCGAATTCGCTTTATGGTTTTGTCTTTTGTGGCTAGAAATATCCAACCAAACCACACACGATTTTTGCACAATATACTTGAGGAAAAACTACATTCAAAAATATAAAACAAAAACGCAAATATAAAAAATTGCACATTCGTCCCTTTGGTATGATAGTGATGAAAATTTGAAGAAAATTAAAAAAGTATTTGAAGCACTTTTCATCCACAACTATAAAAATAAAAAAATATTGTACAATTTTAAAATCGTTGTCAAAAAAAAAACATTAATCGCACTTTTCTTTTAATTATGTACTTTTGTATTACTTATTAATGCTAATATTCCAAATGATTTTAAAATATTTGAAACTATACTGGGAAAATTTTGATCTTTCGGTTCTAATTTGCATTTCGGATATGATGATAAACAAGAAAATGATTTATGGCTATCTAGAATAGAGGGTAACAATTTTCGGGAAATAAAATTTCTCGGTAAACGGGAAATAAAATTTTTCGGTAAATACGAATTACGTTTCACGGAGAACCGGGAATCTCGTCAAATTACATTAAATCTGAAAATACACAACAAACTGTGTGAAAAATAATTTTAAAGTAAATTTAGGGTATTATTTCACTATAATTTATACAATCAAAATTATTTTTAGAACATGTTACGTAATATTCGTAACGAATCGTTCGTATTTTTCTTCTCTTAAATAATAAGAAATTACAAATGTTTTATGTATTTTACGAATTATCCATGATTTTACAATAAAAAAAATTAAGAACGATTCGTACATATTACGAATCAATATTCGTAAAATTAAAATAACAACAAAATTACAAATTTAAATTACGAAATGTTCGATATATTATTTTTTTATTACAATTTTTTTACGAAAGAATAGTATATATTTCGAATATTTTTTCGTAAAACTATGATTATTAAAATTTGCGAATAAATTACTAAACTTTCGTATATTTGTTTAATGTAAATATTTTTTTTAATATGTTATTTTATACGTAATACATTGAACGTTTCCCGGGAACAAAATTGGAAATTTCCCAAAAAACGTGAAATATTAAATGCCATAAATTCCCGAGAACTTTCGCCCGGGAATCCCGGAAAAGAACAATCTAAACTTATACTTTAGTTCCACAATAACTACTTATCAAAATTACTAACATTTTCTATATGCTCTACTTTATAAAATAGAGCATATAGAAAATTAAAAAAAAAACACACACAAAATGCAAAAGAGCGCCCAATTTACAGAAGACGCAAAATTTTAAAACTTCAATACAAGGATTTTTAAATTGTATTAATATTAAAATTTTGTTGACGGAAACTCTGCTAATTGAGCATATATAAAATATTAGAACCGATCGAAAAAAGTAAGTAATATTGATTGTTAGTTTGGATTATGCTCTGCATAACCATAAAAAGAATTTTTTCTTTCTCATTATAGAGTTGCAAAAAATCAATCAAAAATAACATACTTCAACATATTTCGAGTTTAGATTTAAATAAAGGGTCAGTAAGGTTTGCCATTTCATGATGAAAAGATATACGAATTCGAATTTCGGTAGTAAATTTTAATAATTTCGACTCGTTGTTGGCTCGTATATCTTTCTATCATGAAATGGCAAACCTTACTGAAGAGAAATGTCAAAAGAGCGATAAGAAATATGGCGTCGTTTGCTATCCCTGTCGCTCTACTTTTGTAGCGTCCCTGTTGAAAAACCCTTGAAAAAAACTTTTGTAGCGCTCTTATTGAAAAACCCTATATCTCAAATATCTGTATATTAAAATTAGTCTTTGACATTATGTTGATATTATAAGAAAAATTACGTACAAAACATTAAAAAATGGTTTCGCGATTTAAATTCAATACATTTAGCGTTGGTAGCGTATGTTTAGTGCGTTGGAAAAACCGCTGGTGTGTTGGACTTCGAGCTAACATCTTTTTCATAGAAAACATTTTTCTATGCGACGCTACCTCTCAAATGGTAGGGCAAATGGTGAGAGAGCTCGGCCTATGTTCTATACAGGACTGTAACGCCAAACTATTATTATTATTTACGCAAAGATAATTTTATCTGTTCTGAATTGTTTTCTGCTTGTTTCGTTCTTGTCTTCTTCATTTTTCTCTACTCCTTTTTGTTTTACGAATATCAAATGGTAAAATATACAAAAATATCGTAAAATTAAAAAATCGCAACAAAGTTAAAACTGACGAATGTTGAGTAAACCATACAATAAACCATATATTTTAAGATATTTTAATTGTCATATTGATAATTTTGAGTGTACTATTTTCAATTTATTCCAATTAAAAGGATGTATTATATGCTATATAAGTTTATGCCACAGAACTCATTCTATAGATAATTTTGTGAGCATTTTCTTTTAATACCCACTACAAACAGCTGTTTACTGCATCATACTAAAGTGTATTTCTTATTTGTACCACGTTTGTATGCTCTTTTATTTCAACAATTTTAGATCTGGACGCCCACCACGTTATCGATCGGTAAACGAGGGACGCAGTGCATTAAGTCTGTGCGCACCATCCGCCCTACCACTGGCCATATCATTCCAAAGCGGTCCACTTGTCACGCCATCCACAGCGAATGCAACGCCATTAAGCGATTTTCGCGGAAGCTATACGATAACAGACGATGAGTGTTAAATGCAGAGCTGCAAAATAATCCAGTAAACTACAGAAATAAGCCATCACATGCACCTATATTCGTGGACGTAATTTTCTACTTTATCACCATCACCTTACAGAAATTACACCTGTAGCACGGTGTAATAATATTTGACTACCCCCCAGAAAATGTCGCTATATATTCGTTATGTTTTATTGTCCACTATTTGAAAAAAAAAAAAAACACAGCCCTTTATTTAGAATCTCAATAAATAAATATATCTACAACTAGGGAATACAATCCGGGATTTATATTTTAATTTTATTTTTATATTAATTTGAGTTCCTTTTCTAAAATAAAATATTACTAATAAATAAAACATATATAGGGAAACCTGGGATAAAGTGGGACATAGGGTAATGTGGGAAATTACAATTTTTGGACATGTTTTTCTGCTTAGAAAAATAAAAACATTTCTCAAGTACTTCTTAATATGCAATCAACTTATTCAACCATGGTTATAATCAAATTAATATATTTTTATTGCATTTCAAGAATAAGTGAAAAAAAGGTTTTTGAAAGTATTTTGCTATCAAAAAGTGTGAATTTTGTCGTTTTTAATTAGGAAGGTATGTTTAAAATGATCAGATATTGTATATCTTTTGAAATAGAAATGAGTTTTTCAAATAATTTAACAGATTTACCACCATTTAGTTAAATTATAATCAAATTGTGATATTGTGGTAAAATGGGAAACACTCTCTGGAGTAAAGGGGGATACGTAATTTAAGCAATGTTTGTTATAAGTTTAGTGCAAATATTGTGTTATTTGAATTATTTAATTGATTTAGCTTAGAAAATATTTTAATCTTGGCCACAAACCAATTAAAAGCAAAATTTTGACTTCACCTGAGATAAGATCTGAATTGCAGAAGAAAGCCGAAAAGTGTACCTTTAATAAGAGCAAAAATAAAATGAATTTTGAACAATTTGCTTAAATGAAATTCCGAAGAATTTAAATTTTAACAGTTAAGTGAACTGTCAGCTCTGTAACTGGCTTGTAGATTTGAAATTTACTATACCTGTGTCCTTTATCACTCAAAATAATCTGACTTTATACATACATTTTTTTTTATTACTTTTTTTATTTTTTTATCTTTAATATATTTGACTTTGTTGGGAAAAAAAAAAAAAAACATGAAAAAGAAAGAATAAAATATAATTTTGGTAAACATTTCCAAAAGTTTCCCACTTTACCCCAAGATTTTTTCAATTGAGAAATTGAGCTCTTTTGAAGAATCGCTCAAAAATCCAATAAAATGCTATTTTGTTAATACAAAAAGTTATATCACGAATCAGTCGTTGGAATAGAACATTCAAAAGAACTTAAAAAAATTTTCAAATGTACTTTTTTTGGGAAGAAAATCAAAACGTATCTCACTGTACACCAGGCTCCCCTATATATTTACTTTAATTGCTTTTATTTCATACTAATCGTAGGTTCGAAATTATATTCCCTATGTTCAGCACACGACAAAGACATATCGTCACTGTCATACCAAAGTGGCGAATGTGCATTTTTAAAAATGTTGGGAAATCAAATTTTAAAGTTTGAAGTGCTTTAAAAATGAGTAAAATTTATTTTTTCTTCAATTTATTTTTTTTATTTTGGTTAATTAATCAATTATTATAACGTATATAAAATATCTTTGGATTTGGACAACTGACTGATTTATAAATATGGATTTTGTGAGGCCAAAACGCAAATATTCTTGTTATTTATGCTTTAACTCTTTATTGGTGCAAGATAAAATAGTAATGTAGAGGCAATAATTTATTTTTTTCAAGGCACCTATCGATTGGCAGCATTATTTAAAAATAATATTTTTAAATAATAATTTGCGATTTGTTATATGCAAGAAAAATTATTGGTCAAAATATCGATACGTGCTTTACAAACAAACAAAAAAAACTAAGAAATTTGAAAAATTGAAAAATCTTGTCATGCTAAAGGGCGTATCTTTTTACTTTTTTGCTATAACTGTTTATTGGTGCAAGATAAAATAGTGATGTAAAGGCATTTATTGTTTGTTTTCAAAGCAACTATCGATTGGCATCATTATTTAAAAATAATTTGTCAAACATTTTTCGTGCAAATGATAAAAATTCAAAAAAAATATTTTAAAATAATGATGATGATCGATAGGTGCTTTAAAAACAAATAATTAATACCTTTATACCACTATTTTGTCTTTTACTAATCAAAAGTTATCGCAAAAAAACGAAAAGATTCGCCCTTTTGGCATGACAACATTTTCAATTTTTCGAATTCGCCCTTTTGGTTTTGTCTTTTGTGGCTAAAAATATCCAACAAAACCACACACGATTTTGGCACAGTATACTTGACAAAAAAACTACATTAAAAAATGTAAAAAAAACCCACTATCATGCTCCTTTGGCATGATAGTGACGATACGACCTTAGGCATACCTTTATTTAACGCGAGCGGCTTGAAATCCCCAAACACAAAAAAACTACAATAGTTCGTGGTAAGTCGAATGTATCTTTGGTTTACTTAGAGTGTTTAATATTTATTTTTTACTCGTTTTGTTTTAATTTCCCCATTTGTGTTGAAAAATTAATTTAACTATACTTCCCAGCAAACCAAATGATAATTTAACGATATCGTTTATAGGCTCAAACTGTCGTTTTCGATAATATATAATGATATGAAAACGATAGGGTTTTCGATAAAAACGAACCTATCTAAAATGATATCATTGTTTTATCACTATAGAAGATATCGTAAATGCTTTTATTTTCGATAAACAAATTTTATTTGTTCTGAAAATTTAATTTGTTGACAAAAACTCGAAAGAACACGCAATAAATTTTCAAATACTTTAAGTTTTGTATCGAAAATGTATCATTATTATATCGAATTTAAAAATAATCGTCAAATGGTTTGTAGGGTTTATACAAAAAAAAAGCATTTTGGGATTTTGTGATTGGAGATTTTTTATTTGGGGCTTTTGTGTTTGGGGCATTCGTGTTTGGGTATTTTGTGTTTGGGAATTACAAGCCCAACCCCTTTTTTAAAAACGATGTTGGTATTACCAACAGCTTTTACCACACTACTATCAATGTGAATGTGCAGTATATATGTCTTTTCAATTCTAATTGTGAAAGTTTTAGCAAAACATCAAAAATATATGTTGTAATAATTATCAGTGTTTAAAAAAAATTACAAAAATTACAACAGCGCAGTAGGTATAACATTATTATTCTTTTGTAAAATTCAGCAAATAACATTCAAAATGTATTCAACGTAGTCATTTTTTGAGATATCGACAAATAAAAAGCTGGTTTTTATAATATTTTTTGGAAGTATATATTTGATCGTTATTTGTATCAAGTTAAAGTTAGTCAAATGCCAATAAATGTATTATTTGTAATATTTGTACAGTTAAATCGATGCGAATATGTGACAAAGAACAATTTCTACTAGATATTGGAAACTGACAATTGAAACATTCATCGGAGAATAATGTAAATTATTGATATTGGTCAAATAAAATGAATTTCATGTGTATTTTTATTTTCACCAATTAAATATAATTGTTGTTAATACAATTATGTGGGCTTTTTTGGTCTGATTGTTTTATTCTCCGAAGTTTCGCTGCTTTTTTTGTCAGATTCATTATGAGATTTTATTGAATAACTCATGTTTAAAATTTATGCATGTCCAGTTAAAGAATTTTTCATAAATTAATTATATAAAAAATAACACAGTTCATTTGATTTTCATATTTCAAATTATTCCCACGACTTGTGTACTTTGCAACTAAAATGTTTTGCAAAATCTATGAGATATATTTGATTTATTATCATTAATTGATAAACCACATTCGACGTTTCTACTACAAAATAAGCTCAAATCGATATCTCGAATTCGCCTATATTGAAAATATTTTTTAAAAACACAAAAGAAAAATGCACAGCAGTTTTTTAACTAATGTAAGAGGCATATAGAGACCTAAATGTTAAAAAAATATTAATTTCAATAAATACATGTTGTCATTAAATAAACATTTCATTCAATAAGTGTTTTAATGTTCAATACATTTGGAAAAAAAAATATTTGCAACAGCCAAATAACTTTTATAACTTTATACTAAAATCAATATATTTTTTTATTATATTAAAATGCATTTCCTTATTTTCTACAATATATAAATGTGTATTGAGTACATATCAATATACAATATCTTTAAGCTATTTTGCAGACTTTTAGTAAACTATATCAAAAATATTGAGACATTAGTAAAGTAAAAATTCATAAAAAGAGCTAAATAAAAATAAATATTCTTGTCAAACTTAAAAAAAAATCTATATGGAGATAAAAATAAACTGAAACTTAAAAAAAAACAATATACACTGCAACAATTTGTGTACATGTTATTTACTGCAAACATATTTTGTTTATGCCAAACATATGTTATTTACAATAAACATATATTTTATTTGTTTTAAATAATCTATAAAAGTTGTAAAATTTAAAAATGTTGTAAACATTTATATGTTTGTCTAGCCTTTTTGTATTAAATTTTATGTTAATACATTTAAAATTGAAAAATATGTTATATCTGTTATCGAAATTCAGTGAATTTAAAATTATTGTTTATTTTAAATTTTTTGGGAAAAAAAAAAAAAATAAAAGTTTTTAAAAGTTACCGAATGAATACTGCATAGATTTTAATTTTTAAATGTTAAAGTGTTCTTAAAATTATTATGTTGATTATTTTAAAGACGTGTTTTCAAAATAATGACCCGTAACTATAGTTGAAATAAACCTGGAGCTTAAATATAATGATGACTTTTTGAAAGTTTTAAATGAAAAAAATTATTAAAAAGCTGTACATAAAATAAAGCTGATGACTAAAAATCTCTATAGTTATATGGAAATATATTTTGTGAAATGTGTAGCAGCAATAAAAACCCTGCAAACTCTATGATGAAAATTAGATAAAAAGGTGATAATTTTTAGATATAAAATTCAGAATTTTTTGTATTCATTAGAATTTACGTAGAAAAAAATCTGTAGAAATAAAATTCGTTAAAATAAATACTTTTTTAATCTCGTTACGATATCTATTAGACATCTGCACAAATTTATTTGAAGTTCCCTACACTACTGCACTCTACAGTATTGAGCGCATTTTGAAATGGCAGTATACTGTGTCAAGTATTGTCAACCCATTTTTTTCTCGGACGTTTCGCTGGTTTTTTGTCAGCTTCTTAATCATGTCCAGTTAAAGAATTTGAAATGGCAGTATGCTGTATTATAGTGAAGGTTCCTTCTGAGACTTCACTTCACTGCAGTATTTGTTTCAATGGTGTCAAGTACTGTCAACCCATTTTTTTCTCGGACGTTTCGCTGGTTTTTTGTCAGCTTCTTAATCATGTTCAGTTACAGAATTTGAAATTGCAGTATACTGTATTATAGTGAAGTCTCCTCCTACGACTTCACTTCACTGCAGTAGTTGTTTCATTTGTGTCAGTACTGTCAACACATTTTTTTCTCGGACGTTTCGCTGCTTTTTTTTCAGCTTCTTAATCATGTCCAGTTAAAGAATTTGAAATGGCAGTATACAGTATTATAGTGAAGTTTCCTCCTGCGACTTCACTTCACTGCAGTATTTGTTTCAATAGTGTCAAATAGTGGTAACCAGTTTAGTTACAGATTTTGAAATGGCAGTATACTGTATTATAGTGAAGTCTCCTCCTGCGACTTCATTGCAGTATTTGTTTCATTGGTGTCAAATGCTGTCAACACATTTTTTTTTTTTTTTTTTTTTTTTCAAAACGTACAAAACAACAACAAATCTCTGTGATAGTAAAACATTGCCTCTGAAAAGCTCTCACCCGCCTTTCGGATTCGGCATTAAACTGTAGGTGCCACCACTTTGAGTTCAAATATAACAGCTCAAAATGGTGAGAGAGCTCGGTATAAGTTCATATAGGACTGTAGCGCCATACTATTATTATTATTAGTTTTAAAACTGGTATATTCTGTAAAAATATGAACTACTTAGTAGGATTTTAACTAGTAAATTTTCTAATGCAATTTCATTGCTGATTAGTATTACACAGAATACAGACCTCTTCACTACAACTACGCCTTCTTTTTGTTTTGTTTTGGCAGTACTTGTGCTTTGTTGTAGTGAGCAAAATATTTATTTGATTGTTTATGTATTGAAGTGGGCTTCAAATGCATTTGTGCAAATGTCTAATATATATATATATCAACCAAAATTGCAAAATCATTTTAGATATGTTGGAAAATATCGATTTTTAGTATGATATGATAGTTTGAGCCTGTTTTTGAAGCTGCATTACAGATGTAACTGTCAAATTTAAAGCGATTTTTATTTAATTTTATGTGCTTTTTATTCGCGACAGTGAAGCATTCGAATTATTTAACTTTTTTTTATATTCTTTTTATTCGCGACAGTGAAGCATTCTGAAATATTGAGTATAATGAATGAGTGGCATGAAATGTAAGGTAATGGGAGGTGGTAAATTGTATTTGGTTAAGGTTTGTAGTAGATCTGCATAGACCAATAAAAAATCTATTCATATTGGTCTCTTCGAAATGAAAACTACTTCACATTGCAATTTGTGACAATGAATATTAAAAGGGACATTTTTGACTGAACAGCATTTTAACTTAGTGCTGAATGTTAAAGGAAGAAAAAACTATATATAAAACTTTGAAATTGCTGCACAGCTAAATGTGTAGTTTGGTGAAGTGAAACTGCAAAGAAAACGAAAAAAAAAAACTTTTACAAAAGTTTTTTTTTATCAGAATTCTATAACGGGAAACGAAAAACGTTGTAAAAATTGAATGGCATGGAGTGTCTATGAGCATTCATTATAAATAGCATACTGTAGAAAAGATTTAGTTTGTAGTAGCAGTAAGTAGGAATTATATCTAAGATCATGTATATTATGTAACTTAAACTTTTACACCATGACTAATTAAATGTTACAGTGCTCTCTTTCGTATAAAAACTAATCCAATGCAGCAATGAATAATATATTAATTAACAAATCTATTTTTACATGTATTTTATAGTTGTACGTTGTATCTATGTAGTGAAAAATATTTGATATAAAAAAAAAACATATTTTTAATAATTAACTGTTAAATTTCTTGTTTTTTTTAATATTGATTATAAAAAGTTTTTCGAACTGCTTTCAGGATTTAATTTATATCCCTCACTAAAGATAAGAATTTCTTTATTCACCACTGTTTATTACTACTGTATATCATCATTGATTAAAATAAATATACCACACAATGATGAATATAATGCTCATCAAAGTACTCATCAAAATAATTTTCAACTTGAATTTTTGCCATCATTGAATATTCAAAATAAATGTCAACGTATATTTTTCTCATAAACAATTGATGAACAAAATTATTTGTTGATGCAGAATAAAATGAGACAAATTTATATTTTTTCAAACTAAACACTTGATATTAAAAAAAGGATATGAAGTACAATATCCATACATGTAACAACCACTTAACACATATATAAAACAGTTCGGAAATTCTTTTTATATAAAAAAAAAATGTAAAAATTCTGTAAATTTCATTGTTTGAGTAGCAACACAGCAAAAAAAAAAAAGTTCATCACATTTCAAAAATATTTGATTTACGAATGAATAAACATTGAAATATTTTTTTAGTTTTTTTGGTATAAATTGTAAAAAGTTCTTTATTACTGTGATGAACTTTTTATTAAAATGTAACTACTCTTGTTTATTTGTTTAAATTGAGTATATTTATTTCAACACTTACAAAATTAAACTGTTAAAAATACCATTTGTTTGTGGGAATATTTTATTTTATTAGTAGTAAATTAATGTTAAGTGTATTGAATTATTTGTCTATTTTAAATACTATTACAAATAAATGTTATACTATGAAAAAAAAAACAAACTAAATAAATCGTATGTTTGATTTAAATAAGAATACATTTCTTATTATTTATAATTAAATTAATTACACGCAAAAAAGAGCTCTAACAAACATAATTTTGCAGGCATTACATATATTTTTGGAGCTTTATAGAAACAAAAGTATTATTGCGTTGCGAAACATTATTTTAATAACAGCCAAATATATTTTTGTTTTTGTTCAAACATATTTATGTTCAGAATGAATAATTTTTGGCGGTGTTGCAAACATATATGTTTGAATGTGAAAAACATTTTATTTACATGTAAAATGGTGATGTCGAATTACGTTATAATTGCATTCATGCATATTCAAAGAAATCTTTTCTATTCGTGTAAATCTAATTAATAAAATTATTAATTAATTATAATTATCAAAAAACTTCGAGTAACTCAAGCAAAAATTCATAATAAGAGACTTATTAAACAACTCAAGTAGGAATTTAGACTTTAGGGTCGGTTAATGAATCGGAACTGTTATCGGAACCATTTTAATTTTTAAAACCGGAATCAGAATCGTTATGATTTAATGTGTGGAACCGCAACTAGTATAGGAACCGCTATTTTAAAAATCTTGAAACCAGAATTGAAACCGATTTTCCAATAGGTTTAAGTCTCTGGTAAAAATACAATGAACAGTTCCCGACTATTCCCCAGGCACAATTTTTACGCGGGATTAACTGAAGTGTTCATAAAAAAATGTAGTATGAACTTATGCGCGTCTGGGTTAAGAACTGAGGACTCCGCCAATATTCAACATATTTACAATATAGATAAAAAAAAAAATACAAAATTAATATTTATAATGTCCTTTTCAAATTATTTGAACAAAATAAAATAATAATGTCTTAAAAACATTTAAAATGTTTCCCAAAAAAATCTCTAAAAAATTATACTTCAATTACTCTAACCAACACGATTTTTGCAATGGACATCCCATACATCAATTCTATATAATTCACTGGTGCTGAGTTTGACTGTATACTCAGTTTGGTTCTATTTCGTAACATTTTTGAGATAATTGCAATAATACTTTTAATCCGTTCTCACCAACTACTACGAATAAAAAATATAGTTCTGTGGAAAAATAATTTAACAAAAAAAAATTAAACACAGTTTTTTTAAATTGCCCAGGTTAATTTTAATATACTAACACTCAGAAAAAATTCTATTAAAACAGTTATTGATTCAAAAAAATAATTTTTTTTATATAAACACATATGTAGTATTTAATGGGATTTACCTATTCAAATAATTATTTATCCTATTGACTAATTTTAAAAGCAAAAAAAAACTATTGATATTATAGTATTTTTGTCTTAGTAAATTAATGCTAATATTCCAATACCCTTTTAAAATGATTGGATCAAAACTCGGACAATTTTGATTTTTTAAGATTTTTTCCATTGAGGATTTAATGATAAACCAGAAATTGATAGTTAGTCCAGACTAACTATCAAAATTACTAACATTTTTATACCCTACACTAAGAGTAAAAGGGTATATTCAGTTTGGTACGCCGTTTGTAACACCCAGAAGGAAGCATCTCCGGTATGGTCAGCATGACCTCCTGAGTCGATTTAGCGATGTCCGTCTGTCTGTCTGTTGAAATTCCTACTACTTTTAAAATTGAAGAGCTAGAAAAATGAAACTTATAACTTAGATTACTAATATACCTACGCTGTATGTGCGAAAAGATCGGTCCATTGTGACCTATGATCCGACCACTTATGTTCAAATACCTCATATAAAATGTACATATAAAGATCAATTTTTATGTATACGTGCTTAGGTAAACTTTTTTGGTCAAATATATATTGACATCATGCTCAAATACATGATAATAATGTTTTCCGGCGAAAAGACTTGTGGTTCACAAAAAAAAATCGAAATTCGGTACACCTACCCATTTGTAAATATGGGTATCAAATGAATGGAAATTCTTCAGCGATTAAATGTTTGTAAGTATTTTCAGGATTCGAATACACTGGTGACCTATATATCACTTTAAATGGTAAAATTACGTTAAATTACGCTCTGCATAACCATAAATTATTTTCTTATTTATAATTAGATTCAGAATGCTAAAAAATTGTCCAAAAATAGTCTAAACAAATCCATACATTTCGAGTTTAGATTCAAATGTCTTAAAAATCTATCGGAATAATAATATTTGTCGGTATATTCTAATTGGTCTTGGCAAATAAAAGAAAATTTCGTTTACAGTTTTTTAGAAAACTGGTTGTGTAAGGGTTTGTATTACAGTAATTCTAAAAAATGAATGAAAGGGCATAATATTTCGAAAACAATTTTCCTGAAAACATAACGTAATATAAAAAAAACTAAGTATGCAGTCAAAATCAACAGTCACGAATTATATAGAATTGGTGTATGGGATATCTTCTCGTTTTGTTGAGTAGGTATTATCCTAAACACTCAGTAAATAATGAAAATGTTTAAGCAATATAATAAAAACATGAGATTTTTTGTGACAAAGACAATGCAATATATTTCAAATATTGCTGCCCTAAATACTAATCACTTTTTTTTTGATATAGCTTCCAACAAAGGAGACATTACTTGCATATGTAATATGAACTTATTCGCGTGTCGCATCGAATAAGCTGTTTGACTCGAATAAGGAGCACATTGCGTCTATAGCCGCCGGTACCAATTCATAATAATCGGCTGTCCACGACAAATGGTTTTACTGTTCAAAATAAAAGAAAAAACATTTTTAATACTGAACATTTTAAATTCACAATTTTTGACAAACAACATTTAAAAAAAAAACTACAGTTGAGTTCCAAAAATCTGCCTTAAGGCAGCTACTTTGAATATAAAAAAAAAAAAAACAAAAAACAAATTCAATTGTCTACCGACAATTGTCTTCCGATATTCTGCCGAAAACAAGCACAATACAAAATTTTTAGTAGTCTCAGGCCAGTTTAGAAATATGTTATCGAAATACGTTTGTGGCAGGGCATGGCAGTCCAGAAATATTTTTCGAAAAAATTTAAGCACACAAAGGCGTTGTTTGTTGACGGTCTGTTATAGACTTTCTAAAATCTTCCCTTCAAGTGTATGTTTTCCGGAAATTTGCCCTATAAATTAGTTGTCTGCTTGAAATCTTTAAATTTCGATGAAATACAAACTACATGCTTATCCTGCGCAAAACGCCTACCAAAATATTCGACAGATAAAATATCTGGTGAAATGGAAATTAATTAAAACTTTCTAAAACTTTATTAGTCTAACATCGTAACAACAAAATTGTCATAAAATGTTTTTTTAGAAATATTTTCGGCATATTAGCGGCAAACACACAGATAAATGGAATATTTTTGGAAGTGTATAGAAGGTTGTAACATTTTGTGGAATTTGAATGGCAGATTTACGGTGTATTTTGGGAATAGTAAGAAAATAGACAGCTTGTGCTACAAACTCTACTTTTGTATGTTGGAAACATATCGAAAATATGATTCTAAACTGTCTCTACTCTGTCCAAAATTTTGTCTAGTGATGTTTATATTTATTGGCAACTTTCAAATATTCCACTGTATATTTTTCAATTGATACTTTTTTATATTAAATTAATATGCCGAACACTTGAACAGTGGGAAACTGAAACTAGTTAACGTTAAAATATCACTTTTCCCCAACACATTTCTTTTGCCTAAATAAATCTACGTTATTTATCTGATGATATCCTTGTATAATAATTTAGTCACCAGCACGTTCTACACCTAAATCCTTATTAAAATTCACCCTATTTTTTAGGCGTCACGTGTATTGAGAACAACGTTCTAATTATACGTAAAATGTTAATTTTTTTAACCCAATATAGAATTCGAAGCTTAAGCTCCATAATGTTAGTGCATATGCTCTATTCGTAGCTGCTAATAAAAATATAATAAGGGTATTCATTTCACTTCGTATCTACTGCGTATATGCGTATGTCGTACAAATTATAAGCTTTATTGTGTAGAATTCTTACGAAATACGGATATAAGCAGGCGATACAGAGTGAAATGAATCCCTTAATTTTTGCTCATCTTTTTTTTAATCTCAGGTGAATAATTCAATAAATTATTGTCAGAATTTTCTAAATAATGGAATGACTTTTTGACTGTGGATTGTAAAAAAAAAAATGTGAATCCAAAAATAATAAGAAAATTCTAAGAGATGCCAAAAAAAAAAAAAAATCTGCCCTATTGACAACTAAGGCAAGTGGCAACCGCTTGAAACCCTTAATCAACTTAAATTTATGCACACTTAGGTAGCCAAACAATCCAATAGAAAATTGAATACTCTTCTCAAAATGTATTTATGCTCAATAAAGACAAATATTCATGTTTGAATATATGTCATATTCTGTACTAAGTCTCCGTGTTAAATTGAGTTCTAATCGAAACCAAATTAATCATGTGTGAACTAATTTTTGTTAACTATGATACAACTACATACAAGGTAGAAATTAGAGATGTGCACATAAGTGAGTTTTGACTCACACTCACTCACGCTCACGAAAGAATTTTTCTAATCACGCAGACTCACTTACGGTCTTTTTTGCTCTACTCACACTCACTTACAATCACGTGAGTAAAATTAAGATTCAATCACAATCAAGCGTGGACACGTAAATCACTCTAAATCACGTGTTTTTTTTTTGCTATTGCTTGTTGGTGAGATTGGTCGACCGAGAGTGGCACCTCCATTACAACCTACATCTTTAAAACGTAATAATGATGTTAGGGATTTTGTCAAAATATATCTCAATTTTTAACGGAGATGTAAATGTGAAAGACATTCGATGTGCTGTACAAGACTTCGTGAAAAATCTTTGAGAATTGTCTTTGGAAAAAATTATCTCTGGAAGTATAATTGAGGAGCTCATTTCTAAAACGTGCTATCCACTTAAAAATAAAATGATAAAAATAAAAAATGTTTTAAAAATTGTGAATATACTAAAGAGATAACGAAAATATTAGGAATGGAAAACACCTTCGATCCAATTTGATATTATCATTCAGTACCAGTAATACAAGTTTCACATAGCACGTTTTGGAAATGAGCCTCTCAATTCTGGTGAAGAAGTCGTGTAAAATCTTTGAGCATTGTCTCTCTCAAAAAATGATCTAGATAGAATTCATTGGATGAATTGACTTTGTGAAAACATATTTTTGAAGCGGTTTTTTTTTTGGTTACTACATTTATAACTCGAATAAAACCGGGACCCCACACGAATCCCTGAAACAAATTAAACTTAATAAACAAAAGGAATTCAATACAGAGTTATCATGTATAGTTGAAATTGAAAATTGAACTTTTTACAAAAATGTGTATATCGAAAAATAAAATGCGTTCTATATCCATTTCCATGAAAGGTCATATGAAACCAAGCAAAAACTATTGGCATGACCCCACAAAAATTGACTAGCCCATACTAAATACGGCCGGTTTGCAGGGGTTAGATCAATTGTTGACTGAAACCTTGCAACTTATTCTGAGTTGAAGAAGGGGTGGGTATATGACGGTCGGTTTTAGTTCTGAAAAGTGGGCACAGCCTTCTCAAAGCCTTCTGTGTTCCAGAGGTGGCCCTACTTGTTTTGTAGTTCAACAAAAATATAGAAAATTCGCAAAAAATTAAAAATGAGATTTTTTTTTATTTTATGAAATATTTGACTCACTCTCACTCACGAAAAAATTGTACTCACGCACACTCACTCACGGTATTTTTTCGTTTACTCACACTCACTCACAATTATGTGAACAAAAATAGGATTCAATCACAATCACGCGTGATTCACGTGAATCACGCTCACATGCCCATCTCTAGTCGAAATAAACCCGAGCTCCTCTCACATAATTGAAACGTTTGACAGACGCTAGGGACGCCTAAAAAGAACATTTATCAATTATTTTTATAATTTCAGAAAGGTAATCGAACTTGATTTTAGGTTTGAAACTTTGATAAATATTTTTAAAAAATGTATTATCTGAACCATTATTAATGTTCATTTGTAGGAAAATTTAAAAGAAACATCTCAAGTCTGCACATTTTCTGCTGGGAATACCCACCGAAAGCCTCAACATTAGTTGTTTTTATTCTATTCTAAAAGCAAAAATAAACATCATTTGTTTATGTTTTACTAATGCATACAATAACCTCATATTCAACCAAAATAGAAACTATAGAAACTTTCTCCGGAAGACAATAACTCTAATGCAACACCCAAAACCAACAACTTTGTATACCAGAAGATCATTCTCTAGGAGCCTTAAAAGGAATTTAAGGCTCATTTATTAAATTTTCCTTTAATTCTCAATTTTCTCACATTTTCTCGTATATTCAGCTGTGCTCTTAATATTTTTGTAGTCCGAATGCATACTATGAAAACACATTTTTGAATTCTGTACGAAAGTGTTTTATTTACTGCACATAGAGAAAAACTGATTATGACATGATTATTATTATTAAAATCAAATTTCAGAAATCATTGTATAATTCCAAAATTAGAGAATTTTGCAGTAGAGGATTGGAATGAAAAATCTTTCTATTTTAAATCGACACAACAAAATAAAATAAATCGAATATAATCTTTTCTTAATTATTTAGATCCATATGTCGAATATTCTTACATTAATCGGTCTTTCACATACGACCTGCTTTTTTTCGAACTTCCTGATACATACAATCGGTGTAGTCCCCTGAAACTGATATATTCGATATATTTAATCAGAAGTGTTTTTTTTTTATTTGGTCTTTTAGATAAATCAATGAATAGTGTATGTCTATGCAGAACTTTTCCATTAGTAAGGTTAGTACATTTAACAAGAAATGATATCTATGTCCCGAGTCATGACGTTATTTGATGAATTATATATTTATTTATTGGCCCATCGAGTAATGCTTGTTTAGATGATTATATATCATACATATATTTCTAAATTATTTTACAATTCAAACAATGAATTAAAAATGATTACTAAAAAATATTTGGGGATAGATAACACTGCCGTACACCCATTTTGGTGGTGCAGTATCTCGCAAACAATTTTTTTTCACGACTAAAAGCAACTTTTTATATAGTAGCACGATGTTTTCTGCGTCTAATATCGAAAAGATAATTTCATTATTTTCTTTAGTTGAAATTTTAAAAATAAAACAAGACCAAAATAATGGGAAATTAAAAAATTGGCTATATCTCATAAACTAGAGCAAATTTATCAAAACTTTCGAAATCAACGCCACAAATGTATTCAATAGCTGCAACTTTTACTGTACCATGTCAAAATTTGAATTTTGTCGGGCAATGTAATTATTTTTCAATAAAATAAGGCATTTTAAATATTTTCTCTATGAGCGGAAGAGTTTTAATTTTACCACTACGAAATTTGTGCAAATTGAATAATAACATTTTAGGAAATTCAAAAATATTTATCCGACATTTTCCCACTTTAAAATGAATGCTATATATTTTAAAATTCAATTTCATTCAAAATTCAAACATTGAACAATATCAATCAAAGTGAATTCGATCCACTCACTACTTTAAGCATTATTACTACACCTTTTTCATGAAAACTTTTTTTTTAACAAACGTATATTTCTCTGGGTGTGTAAATGGAATGAAGACAACACAGATATTGGCTCTTTTGGTCACAGTGCATGCACATCGAACAGATGAGCCGCCGCCGTCGTCGTCGTCATTCAGACAGTCCAAAGTCTGACTATGTTGCCTGTTAGGCATTTGTGTGGGGTTAAAAAGTTCACAGATGGCAATGAATTTGAACAAAGACCCAACCCATCTATTGCGGCTCGAAGTATTGTTGGAGACTGGATAAAAGCATGCTATAAGGTTATATTTTTATGTACGGTGGGCTCCACCCGAGTAAAAGGATAACATTGTTGTCACAAATATTCACTGGAATTGTAAGCAACCGAAAGGACATTTTAACAAATGGGTTTACGTCGAATTTGACAAATTGTGTTTTTGGGTTATTCATGTTGTTCATGTTAGGTTGGGTTGTAGGTATTCATTTGTTCGTATGTAATGTATTTATTAAAATTAAAAACACGTAACCAAAATTCACGAAATATTAGAATAATTTCGAATGTATTTCATTTTTATGTAATACCAGTTATTCATAGGGTAAAGTTTAACTTTATAATTAAAAACTTTTGGCTCATAACTTAAACAACTTAAAGTCGACTTTAAAATTAATATCAGTTTTTTGACATTTTAATCTATGTGAAAATTGTCAAAAAAGCCGAATTTAATTTTAAAGTCGACTTTAAGTTGTTTATGATTATACGCCTTGGAATTTATTTAAATAACTATTAAATTTTTTTAATTGTAGTTGGTGATTTTATTTACTTACCTACACTCAGAAGAAAATGTTCCATTAAGTTCTTAATGGTACGACCATTGATCTAATAGTTCATTTATTAATAGTTTTTTCTTTTCAAAAGAAAAGTTTTCTAATTAATTGGATAGTATTCGAAAAATTCAGTACCATACATTTAAATATTTCAATATTATTATTTTTATTAGTATATATACTATTGTTTTTATGGTATGTAACATGTTCGTTTTGCACGTCATTCTGCGTGTTTGTTCAAAATGGTCGCATGATTTTTTTTGCAATAATCGACATTATTAAACGCGACAATGGTAAGGATTCAATGAATTTAATATAAAAACATATTTAACCTTTTTTATTTATTAGAGAAAATAAATAATATATCGAACTTCTATTATGGCAACGTACTCAAAAATAAATGCAGACTCAAGTAACAATCAATTATTGGAAACTAAAGCCAACATCAAATGTGTTATAATCTTTTGCAACGAGAATTTTATTTCTATGAGTTTGATTTTTCAAAAGTTAATTTCAATTTCGACATTTATATAAAATAAATTATACAAAAAAATAACTAAAATCCATACAATAAAATAACTAAAATCCATACTTGGAAAATGTAATTCGACTATACCACAAAATTAATAATACGTATCATTAAATTTTTATAGGTTTTGCTTATTGTAATTAAAAGACTACATTATAAAATTTATAGTACACCAACATGTTGTATTAACAGTTTCAATATTACTGAACTAATGGGACGCATCCAATTGACCAAATTTAATGGTATAAAAACTATTGTTTTTCTATTGAAATAGTATTAACTTACCATGTTTTTTTCTGGGTGTAATATAAAAATTTGACTGAAAATTGTAACTAATACAGATGTGGTAGACCAAAACAGATTCCGGAGCAGTCATCTCGAATTACCCTAAAACCATTATAAAAACGAAAAGTTAAATAACACTACCCAACACGATTTTAGCCATAGACATTCCATACATCAATTCTATATAATTCGCTGGGGTTGAGTTTGACTTCATACTAGAGACCGATAGGTGACACGCCCGAGCACGAACTCAACAACGAGGATCACGATAAATCACGGGATATAAAAAGACACGAAGAAGCACGGAATAACGAAACGTGAGAAATAATACCGGAACCGTTTCGATTTTTGGAATCGGAACCGGAATCGAAACCGTTATTAAAAAAATGTGTGGAACCTGACCTGGATACGGAATCCATATAATTATTTTTTTGGTAGGAATCGGCACCGGAACCGCTATTTTAGAAATCTTTGAACCAGAACAGGAACCGATATTTTAGTCCTACACCCTGAAAAAAATACTATATAAATAATAGCTGTTTACTATTAAAAATAGTCAATAGAATAAATTATTATTTTAATCGTAAAATACCATTAAATACTAAAAAATACCATGATACCATTGAGTTCATATGAAAAGATTTATTTTTTGTATACTATTAAATCAATAATTGTCCTATTGACCAATTTTAATGGGATTTGAGGGATTTTTTTTCTGGGTGTAGTCATGGACCGCAAAGAACAGAAATCGCAATTAAAAAATGTATGGCACCGGAATCGGAACCCATATAATATTTTTATTTGAACCGAATTCGGAACCGAATCCGCTATTTTAAAAATCTTTGAACCAAAACCAAGATTTTTAAAGTTTTAATTCCAGTATTAAATAACTCAAAAATTAAGTTTGGTACTATGTTTTTTATAAATCTGTTTCTTATAAATCCATAAGTAAAACTAAAACAATTTTTAAGATAAGGTTAAAATACCACGAAATTTGTATTTTCTAAAGCTGGAAGTTTTTTTTTAATTGGAGTAGAAACTATAAAAAAACTTTAATGGACGCGTGCCTGATTTTGCACGCACGAACTCGGATTTTCAGTGGTGACACGAAAAAGGAACGGCACGCGTCCATCTCTACTTCATACTTCATATTACGTAACTTTTTTTGAGAAAATTGCAAACATATGTGCTCACTCACTACTTAGAATAAAAAAAATATAGTTCTGTGGAAAATTAGTTTAACAAAAAAAAAACTTAAACGCGAATTTCTTTTAATTGTATAGACTAATTTTAATATACTAATGCATGCTAGTATTCCAATAAGTTTTTAAAATAATTGTATCTAAACTCGGAAAATGTTGCTTTTTTAAAAATGTTTGTTTATCTTTAAAAAAAAAAATGAAATATGGTTATCTAGAGAATAGTCCATAGTCCATAGACCCCTTTTTTATTATATTCCCTATAACCAAATTTTGGTTAAATAATGAATTTTCAGTAAAAATACTAATGCCCCTAATCTGAAAATATCCCTACTTCATATCTAAAGTATGTTTATTCTTATTGCAAACTCGGTTTTTTTCTATTACGTAGCGTTTTTGAGAAAACTACGGCTAAATACGGCTATTTTTCAGTAATTTTATGTAAAATATACGACCAGTTTGAGACGGAAACTGCGTTGAAAGGTCAGATTTTAAAAATGAGAACCGGTACAAAAAATGTATTAATTTCGTTAGTTTGAACTGTGCTCAGCATAACCTAAATCATATAATTATTAATATTAGACTCAGTATGCTAAAAAAATCGTCCAAAAATAGTCTAAAAAATAAATATTCTTCAAATTTAGATTCAAATTACTTCGAAACCTATCGGAATAATAGTATTTATCGGTATATTGTAATTAGTCTTGACAATTGAAAGAAAAATTGCTTTTACAGTTCTTTGGAAAACTGGTTGTGTAAGGGACTGTATTTTTTAATTGTAAAAAGTGTCTGAAAGGAGCCTGAAAATTCAAGAGCCATTTTCTTAAAAAGGTTATGTAATAGAAAAAAACTGAGTATGCAGTCAAAATCTACAATCGCGAATTATATATATGATGTATGGGATGTACATGGAATGTCTCGTTTTGTTGAGTAGTGCTATGTATGTTCAAGGCTATCATATTGAGCATGAAAATTGATTGAAATCTGTCCTATAGTGCAAATGGTAATTACTGAAAAATTCAGCTATATATAACATAACATTGTAGTATTTTTTTTTTCTGTGCATTTATAAATACTTTTCGAAGTTGACGTTTTGTAATTGACGATGTTAAGCAAAACATTTGAATACATAGTATATCACTTAAAACTCGTTAAATAAATACTTAGCTAAACTTTGGCATTAAATTGTTCAAAAATGTTTATGCTGGCATCCTGCGGAGCAACAGCACGCAACATTAACCTCAGCACAAACAAGTTAAGTACAAATTATAATATGCATTCATTACAGAAGAAAGCGTACTCTGAATACCTTTTTTGGACCATCAACATTGAATCCAGACAAAAACTTTAATTGCCGACAGGCTGTTCCGATAAACGAAACGTCCAGTCCACTCAAGGAAGGCAAATGAGAATTATGCATGAAAAAACAACTAATTGACAATTTGCACAATCAGCAGAAATCTGTTAATGCGACAAGAGGCTTAACAGCCAACCGAGCCGAGAACACTTTAGACTCTGAGGGTCTTTTGTGCGATTACTATTATTATTACTTTTGTTGTTTTTGTTTTTGTAGGACAATTATGTATACATTATACATTATGTGTGGCAAAATGCAACACAACATTCAGACAAACACTAAAGGCCAAAAACAAAAAGGTGCCGCAAAGCATGACCCAAGCCCATGATATACAACTATTTAACAGATATTGTGGTACGAAGCCCGTTTAACGTTGGATGATCCAACACAATTTTTGACATTTGCCAACGCAGCAATTTCTTCATTTTCGACCAACTATTTTTTGCAAAAAGTAGCAACAACTTTAGAATATCCCATCCCGCACAATTACTACACAAATGTTTCATCCGCTCTTGTCCTAGTATCTCCATTGCCTCGGGCTTAAACGGAAATTAATTAGGAATGTTGCACAAAAAATAAAATTGGACGTCAGCATCACATCACGTTGACGATGCGACGGAGTAACGAGAAGCGTGAATAAAACGTTGATTGTGGCCAAATAAAATTATAAAATACCGGAATTAAATCACGTTCCTTCCGAGTGCTTCGCAAGTCCTCAGATGACAAAATAGAAAAATAACCTGATTTGTTAGCCAATCTTATTGTCGATGCCCGCAAGGTAGCGTCGACACTAAGTGTCACTGTGTCCGATTTTTTTGCAACAAGTGAGTATCAAATAGTTGATATTAGTAGTGACTGCGAAAAGCAAAAGGTTTCCAATTACACACAAAAAATGAGCTCGTTAAATCGAATGGAGTTTTTTTTTTGTTGGCATGTGCGATTAATCGATTAATCAAATTATGATTAATCAATTTCTGATTAATTGATTAACTTATTAATCAATATTTTCGATTTATCAAATTATTTGATTAATCAATTTCTGATTAATTGATAGACTGATTAATCAAATTATTTGATTAATCAATTTCTGATTAATTGATTAACTGATTAATCAAGATTTTCGATTAATCAAATTATTTGATTAATCAATTTCTGATTAATTGATTGACTGATTAATCAAATTATTTGATTAATCAATTTCTGATTAATTGATTAACTGATTAATCAAGATTTTCGATTGATCAAATTATTTGATTAATCAATTTCTGATTAATTGATTAACTGATTACAGGGAAATTATAGTGTTAGGGTTGCTGATTAATCAAAATGCCGATTAATCAATAATTCACAATTTTGATTAATCAAAATAATCAAAATTGTGAATTATTGATTAATCGGCATTTTGATTAATCAGCATTTCTTATTAATAAACTTCTACAAAAAATATTGTAAAATACTTTATTTACTGTGTGGTTCTTGCACTTTTAAATCACTTCCTCTTATTTTTTAATAATTTTAAAAATAAATTTTCACTTTATGTAAGTTGACAAATGTTTCAAATTGTTTCATTTTCCTTTAATCAAAATTCTGAATAATAAGATTAATTCGACGTCTCTTACTAAAATCCACACGTTTCCATTTTCTTACGATAAGCAGCACGTTTTTCGTAACAACGAAAAGAAGCACAAGTTCAGTTTTCTCACATTGTTATTATACCCAAAATAAGAAGCATATACGTTTTTTAGCTACGAAACGAAGCATTACTTTATTTTCTCCACAAAAAAGGAACACTTTTACATTTAGCTAAAAAAAAAGCACATATAACAATTCACCAAGAATAAAAGCATATATATTTCATGAAGAATGTTATCCCAGTAGACTGGTTTATGCACAAGAGCAAACTTAGTTTTTAAAAATATGTTCCTTTGGAATTTGGCCAGAACCCACTTGCGTTATTGGAATTTTTTTTGGAAAAATTGGTTAATTCGGGATTTGGATAGAAAAAAAAAATTACAATATGTTTTTTACATTCTGTTTAGATTTTATTACATTTTCTTATTATTCGAACAAATCACTCTGATTCCTCATTTAAATATTTGTCAAAATAAAATAAAAATTACATATATGAACTTTCATATAAGTCATATAAAAGAATGTGTTGTACTCTGATAAGATTGATGGATCTACAGAGGGAATTAACCAGAGTTTTACATTAGGGCGGATGGAAATTTTTTTCCAAAGTTGTAATAGGGCTTAAAAGTTACATTGTGCTGCTAAAGCTTACCACAAAAAAATTTTAGTCGAAAAAAATAATGTCCTGTGTTGTGCGCATTGCATATTAAGTTAAAAAAACACTTTAAATCCATATTTTTATTTTTTTAACATCTACATAAAGTTTTTTTTGGATCGTAATAGACTCAAAAAATTAGATTTTGTATCTATTAATGTCCTCCTAAAATTTCATCAATTTCGAATAAAATCTTTTGCTTGCGCAACGTCCTTGTAGTTGAAAAAGTACAAAAAAACCGGTAATTTTTCTGGTTAAACCGTTCTAAAAGCGGAATGGGTGGTTATTTTTACATGTAATTTTTTTTGTACATATTCTTAGGTGTGGTGAATCCAAATTTGTTATCGATCAATTTCTAACAAACATTTGCCCTATCAGATCAGATGACTTATTGAGAAAACTGTAGTATCACGTCAGGATTACTCAAGGATTCTAAAAAAAAATGTCAAATCTCTGTCACTACATATAGTATCGCACAATCATAAATATTTCATTAAAAAGACTCAGTATTATAAAATTTGAATTTAATAAATATGAACTGATTTTTAATATATCTCATGATAGCATTTCAAACGCGAATGAAACCTTTAAATGAATTGATATTGGAAAACCGTTTTCATATCCATACTCAGATATAAAAACGTTACGCAAATGTTACGCAAAGTTTATTTTTATTTTTTATTGATACGCAAATAAAAAATAATTGATCTAAAAAGAACATGAGTTGACTCAAATTCTTAAAATAATCAATAGTTCCAGGTATATGTCGTTTGCATTTGTGCAAAATACTGTCGGACGATGTTATTAGGGAATAGCTTTAACAAAAGTATATATTTTTTATAGTATATATTTTTATTGCAGCATAATCGAATTTTAAAATGTATATTTGTCCGAAGAACTAACAAATTAAGTGACTGCTCAATTTTATTAATCGCTTGAATTCATCACAGACAGAATCTATTGTGAAATATTTGCTGTTTAACAGCAGAAAACAATTGACATTATAAGTAGATTCACTTCGTTATGAAGCACATTTTAAAAAGCAATTAAGGGAAGATTTTGAAAAACTGCATTGTAAATAGATAATAATGCAACGTCTCATCGAAATGTCACATACATACTTCAATTGTCATTATCAAAAATCAATCAGAATAAAGATTATACTTTTGGGATCTTCTTCTTGTTCATATTTTTTTAAATGATACCTACTTCTTGACATTTAACTCCCCGTGTATGCATCTGTATCTAATCTAATACTAAGAGATGCAACAGATTATTAAAATTAGGTACTATCGTTGTATAACATAATTTTAAATAAAAATGTATTTACAGTTCTGAACTCAATAAAACTGATTTCAATAAAACAGACAGCTAAGGTATTTAAAAAAATGTATCAGATGTAGTATAAATTGGGCTCAAATGTCATGATTTGGGTTATTTTGCGACTCAAGATGGCTTTAAATCTTTTATTTTTATCACACTAATTTTTTATTATTTGTATTAGCAACACATCTCTTTGTATTTAAATAAACGAGAATTCTTGAAATCTTGATACAAATTTATAGTAGTTCGAAGAAGCGCCTTAAATCAGTGCTACACAGAAAAAAAAAAAATCTTCAATATGATGAATTTATTAATAAATATTATGAATTTTTTCACCAACTACCAGTTTCATCATATTGATACCACCGTTCATTAAATAACATATTAATGAATGCATTCATTATATATATGAACAAAATCTTCAATACAATGAATTTGAATTGTCATATTGATGAATTTGTTCATAATATATTTTCAAAAAAAAATTTTTTTTTTATAAAATAAATCAAAAAAAAGTGTTTTAAAAATTTTATTTAAAAAATAACAGAAAAAAAAATTATGAAAATTATCAGAAAAAAAATTTTAGGGAAGAAAAATAGTTCCGAAAAAACATTTTTTCAAAAAAAAAAATATTGTTCGAAAAAAAAATTTGTTCGAAAAAAAAATTAGTTCGAAAAAAAATTTGTTCGAAAAAAAAAATTTGTTCGAAAAAAAAAATTTTTCGAGAAAAAAAATTGTTCGAAAAAATTTTTTTTTTTCAAAAATATATTTTTTATAAATATAACTTTTTATTAATAAAAAGTAGTAATTATAATAAATATATTATAAAACATTTTACTAATTTATGCATGTCGAGCAAGCATTATATAAGAAATAACATACAAGAACTACGTGAGAACTAAGAAGTACGGCAAAAAATGAACGAAAAAAAATATGTTGGTAGAAATTTGGTTTAATGAACAGCGTTCTTCAATATGATGAACATATATGTTGTATTTTATGTTTTGGTTCATTAATATGATGAAACGTATTCTTCACATACAGTCATCATATTGAAGAACACTTTTTCGACAGTTACCAAGCGTTCTTCATATTTATGATAGCATTCATAACATTGATGGCGTTAGTCATTAATATTATGAATGGTTCTTCAATACAATGAATCATGGTTTGAAGAACGGAATTCATCAATATGATGTACATTTTTTTTTTCTGTGTAGGAACCTAAACTCTATTATGTGCAGTTTCGTTTTCTTAAAAAATAATAAAATGGTTCCGGTACCGGTGCCGGTTCTTCCCAGTATGCCGTTCATTTCGTTTCGTCATGAGATCAATGCGAGATGGTGGAGAAATCACACGAAATCATACAAATTCTCGTAACGATATCGAACGTCATATTTGACCTACATGTTATGAAGATATCGATGCGATCTGTCGGAATTTTCTCGGTACGAAATCGGAAACGATGTCAAAGAAAAAAATAATCAAAGTTTGAAATTGCTTCGATAAATCTTGTGCTGTTAAAATGTGGCTATCTTGTCAAAGCCCAGTTTGCCATTCGTTTCAATATTGATACAAGAACGAAACGATATGTCGGAGAATTCGTACGATATCAAATCAGAATTTCGTCTAATATCACTCACCAAAACGTACTACATTGTTTAGATCGATTAAAGAACGAGTTCGAATTTTTTTATTGAAGTTATTCGAGAAATCTTCCAGGAATTGAAGGCCTCCCAGACATGACAGAATGGGTTAAATTATTGTGCATTTTGTAATTAAATATTTGTCACAATTATATCTAATTGTAAACTTTAATCATAATATGATTGTAGTCATTAAATAATTATTTAATGAAAGACACAATCATATTAAAAATGTGAATAATTGAGACAATCAAGAATGATCTTAGCACTCCTACTACTACTCTATTGCTACAATCACAATCATGCCTCCTTTTTTCTCTGCGCGTTCGTAAATGACTCAGTTGTTGATTGAGTTTCTGGTATCTAGAGACGATGGTGTTATGGTGCTGTTTTTCAATTTTCAAGCACAATTAAATTCTTTTGTTTCTATTCAATTTAATACATTGATTTTACAACAAGTTTACCAAAGACACATGTTGTCGCCGAGAACTTGGTGACCTGATAGGAAATTTATGGTCTTATCGAATTCAAAACATTTCAATACTTGAAAAATGACAACTACACTAAAGAAAAAGTGACGTAATAAAATTAAATTAAATTAATTTAAATTTGATTTAAATACTTTTGTAATAAAAAACGTAATACTCCATACAAAAAATATAACGCGCGTATTTAATTTTTAATTAAATAAAAAGTATTTAATTTTATTAAACATTTCGAAAAAAGAAAAATAAAATAATAATTTTATCTCATATAAAGAAGATTAGGAACATATGAAATAAATATTATTGTGTTTAAATTAAAATGTTATAACTTTAATAAAAAGTAATAAAAAGTATTTACTTTAAATTTTATTACATACGTAATAAATTTAAATAAAAAGTATTTACATCAAATTTTATTACGTACGTAATAAATTTAAATAAAAAGTATTTACATCCAGTTTAAATAAAAAGTATTTAATTTAAATGCAAAAGACTACGGAAAACGGTGAAAAACGTGTCGAAAAGTATTTAAATTTATTGCTTTTTTATTTAATTTTATTACTTTTTTCCCTCAGTGTATAAAAATAAAATATACTAAAATGTTGCATTAAATAATAAAATCATTGCTGATTTTTTACTTTGCAAAATAATAATTTCGGAAATAATAATTATGCGTAGTTAACTACTCAATGGCTTCTTGTTCCATGCTATGACTTTCAGTATAATTTCCTGACTTTCTGTTCAACGCTATGACTTCCTGTTCGACGCTTTAACTTTCTGTTCAAAGCCATGCAAATTTTTTCAACGAGATTCATATTCATTAAAGTTACCACAATTTCTGTGCTTGAAGTTGTTAACGAATTGGATTTTTTTTATTTTATACTAGAACTAGCTGGACCCGTGCACGAGTCGTGCAAAATTTTGTGAATGCAAGGATATGGAGTGATTTAATTAATATAAAGAATATTTTTAGTATTTATTTTGGCAAATTTGATTTTTTTAATATTTCCTGGGTGTTTACTATATATATTTTAAATATTTAAGAAATTTGTGGCCGAGGTTTGAAATTAGTTTTGGTGAATTTTGATATGGTGAGTTTTAGTGTGGTAAGTTTTAGTGTAGTGAGTTTGGTGTAGTGAGTTTTGGTTAGATAAGTAACATAAAAATTAAAAGGTACAGAATTTTTGGTATGTATGGGAGGTGCCACTCCCCTTTGTCCAATCTAGTTAATTCATAGTTTAGAGTACTTTTGGGGCCATAATAATAATAATAATAGTTTGGCACTACAGTCCTATAAGAACTTAGGCTGAGCTCTCTCACCACTTTGAGCTGTGCGTATTATATATGTACTCAAAGTGGTGGGACCTACAGTTTATTGCCGAATCCGAACGACGGGTGAGAGCTTTTCATAGGCAATGGTTTTACTCTCGTAGGTTTACCATTTACTGACGAGAGGTAGCGCGGTATAGAAAAATGTTGTTAGCCCCAGTCCAGGCTTGAACCAGGGACCTTTCGGCTCGCAGTCCAACGCACTAACCACTGAGCTTCCGCGGCTACATATAATATATAGTATAGTAATGAAAAATTTCAGAAAAAACGTTCAGTGTTTTTGCATTGAATCTAACTTACACCATCATTAAAAATGAGCGTAAAAGTGGGTGTGATCGACGAAACCCATACAGTGATCTTCTTCTTGCTCTGTATGATATATATTCCAAATCTTAACGAAACCGGTCAGAGGATTCAATTTAGGTTTGGTGTGATGAATTTTGATTTGGTGAGTTTTGGTGTGGTGAGTTTGGTATGGTGAGATTAAGTAAAATGAGTAACTTCAAAATTTAAAGTTTAGTTGAAATCGATAACATAATGGTTTTTGGTTCTATGGGAGGTGCCACTCCTCTATGTCAAATCTTATTTATTTCTGACTTCGAATACTCCACGGATTTTCTATCATAGTAATGCAAATGTTCAGAAAAATTCATTCAGCGGTTTTGCTATGAACATACACGAAAAAATAAAAATGGATGTAAAAGTGGGCGTGGTCAACAAAAACTATATAGTGACCTTTTCCTAGGTATGTAGGATATATATTCCAAATCTTAACGAAACCTGTGCAGAGGATTCATATTTAGGTTTGGTGTGGTGAATTTTGAATTGGTATGTTTTGGCGTGGTGAGTTTGGTATGGTGAAATTAAGTAAGATGAGTAACATTCAAATTTAAAGGTTATTTGAAATCGATAACATTAGGGTTGAGATATACCGTATGGTTCACCCCATATCACTATAAATAATAATCTATATATACATGAGGTACAATTAGGTTCCTTTTTACTTTGTATGCAGTGTGTTATGGCTGGTGGCTCCTACATATCATTATTGCGTAAACTACAGTGAATGCATACTTGCCCTAGGACCTGTCTCCATAAAAGTAAACAGTATTGAGTATTGAGATTCCGACGCATTACGATTCTATAATAATTGGGCAGTAACCGGCTACGTAATGTTGCTAGTTGCTAGTTCCTATTGGGATATTTGTATGCAGAGGAATGAGATAATTTTATGTACTCTTGATCAGAGGACGATTTGGACATGTTCAACTGAATGCACATGTCTTTCAATTGAAATACAGATTACATTAAAGCAAGATGAGCTTGGTCAAAGAATCCTATAATTAATTAATGCTTCTGTCTGTATTTCGAAACGAAAGACTATTAGACGAAAATTACGTAATTTTATATAAAGTCAGATTTAAATGTCAAGCAACATGAAATCAAGATTTGTTGACTTCAAATGTTCGATTCGTCGTTCGTTACAAAATACAGAAAGTGGATACTTATCTGGAACTAGAAATTGACGTAAGCAGACAGACTTTTTACTTACTTTGCCGACTGTAGTAATTATTTGTTCAAACAACACCTTTTACTAAATGGTAATTAATCAGCCCAATCGCGGTTCCCGATGAACGGAAGCTCGTCGGATTGTTCTCCTTCCGACGGAAAATAAAATCTAATCAAGTTATCCGAGGAACGGGAAACATTTATAAAACAACGCAACCTCTCAATTTCGATATTAAATGCCAAATTTCGAAGTTAAAATTAAATTTGTTTTCAATTTTATTGATTGAACGTACTCTATTTGACATTTAAAAATGACTGCAAATACAAAACGAATGTATTTTTATTTTTTAAATAATTTTTTATGTGCTAACGACAGTAGGTACTCAACTCAAATAGTAAAATTTTCATAGCAATTTAAGCAAGTTTCCAACATCCAAGCAGTCGAAATAAATTATTTTTTAACTATTTGAACAGTTTAAACTACTTTATTTCTGCAATCAATTACTAAAAATCTAAAATCGCAAAAAATAAAATCGCATAGATACATTTCGTGATATAAAAAGAATATTACCAAATATTCGTTTATATTCTTTTTTTATACATTTCGAACATTGCATCGTTTACAGGAAACACTGTTCGTTTTGGAAAGTTTTTGTGCAGATTGTTGAATTTGAACAGAACCCAACTGCGTGAGTGTATTTTTTTTATAATGGGTTCCATTGGCATTTGACCAGGTTTCAACTGTCGTTTTTTTTTTTGTAATTTTATTCCATTGAGTTTTTGGCTAGAACCCAGCAGCGTCATTGGACCTTTTTTCGTATTCGTATTATTACGAATTTTGATTGTAACGTATAAATAACATATTTGGAGCCAGTAATCATCATACATCTATGAAACAAATGGACTCATTTTAAAACGTTTTTATTAGGTTGCTTTCTTGTCTGTCTATTCGGTACAAATTTTGTAATTGATTGGTTCTATCGGCATGGTTCCATATTAAATACACTTTGAAACATGACTATTTTTAATTTTAACAATATTAGGCCTTTCGAATCCTCTCAGACGAAAATCTAACTGACTAAAATAAAAAAAAAATAAAAAATATGAAATAAAAAATATTTTTTAATAAAAAGGTTTTTAACGTTAAGAACGAAACGTTGTAGAACGAAAAGTCACCAACTTCATTTTTATGAAAAACTTAAAATTCGAGTTTATTGATATTGTAAAAAGCATGGTTGAAGTATATACAGGTTAAGTCATCTTTCAAAATTACGGCGCCATTTACTTTTTTTTTGAAAACTGTTTGAAAGATTCAACATTTGTTTACGAAAAATTTAAAACAAACCATCAATGCTTTGTTTACAAATGCATAAAAAAATTGAAACTCAAAATTTTAAAATAAATAAATTTCAACATTTTCGTAATTTTCAAGCTGTCTATGGGCTGCAGAAGAACACCGCAGTTTATAACAAAGTGAATTTGTGATGTGCAATTTTAATAAATAAGCCAAATTAAAGTGCAAAAAAACATAACCTTAAAATAAAGTTTAAATTGACAATTAATTGTTGTATTTTTTAAATTTTCTGATTGACATTCTCAGCATAGTGTATGCCAACTAGAGATGGGCACGTGAGTGAGTTTTGACTCACCCTCACTCACGCTCACGAAAGAATATTTCTAATCACGCACACTCACTCACGGCCTTTTTTGCTCTACTCACACTCACTCCTAATCACGTGAGTAAAATTAAGATTCAACCACAATCACGCGTGATCACGCGTGATTCACGTGAATCACGCTGAATCACGTGTTTTTGTTTGCTATTCTTTGTTGGTGAGATTGGTCGACCGATCGTGGCACCAAAGAATAATTCTCCGTTAAAGAATTCGTGTAAAATCTTTGAGAATAGTATAGAGAACAGTATACTATATATTTGTGAATGTAAGCATACTGAATGCTGAACCGAAATGAATCAAATTTTGACACAATATGTATGTTGGGTCTGGGCAGAGTATAGGCTATATATCGGTGGGATTGGTGGACTGGGCGTGGCACCTACCATATGTCCGAAAAATTAAAAACACATTATATCAGCAATTAGGATAGCAAATTTAATGAAATTTTGGTCAACGTTATATATAACCATTCTAAACGGTCTCGCGGAATGTGGGCGGTATTAGACCACTGGGCGTGGCACCCCCAATAGAAGGTATATTTTCCACATGGTGTATGTGAACAGTTATTATAATGATAACAAGATATTTCGCACCAGGCTAACAACCACCACAATTTTTTTAAACTTACCACACCGATATTCACCACACCAAAATTCACCACAACGAAACTCACCACACTAAAATTCACCACACTGAAACTTACGACACCAAAATTCACCAAACTAAAATTCACCACACCAAAACTCACCATACTAAAACTCACCACACTAAAACTTCTACTGGGAAAAACTCTACAGGGAAGAATTCTACGGGAAAGAATTCAACCGGGAAGAATTCTACGGGAAGATATAAATAATAAAAATATTCTTTATATTAATAAAATCACTACATTCCTTGCATTCACAAAATCTTGGCACGAGTCGTGCACGGGTCCAGCTTGTTATCAATAAAAGAATAGTTCGGGGTAGAATTAACCAGGGATAAATTGAATTTATGAAAAACTATTTTTGAAGCGATTTTTTTGGTTACTACATTTATAACCCCACACAAACCTCTGGAACAAACTAAAGTTAATAAACAAAAGGAAGTCAATATAGAGTTATCATGTATAGTTGAAATTGAAAATTCGTTCCATGAACGGACGAATGAAACCAAGCAAAAACTATTGACATGATCCCACATACTAAGTACCGACGGTTTGAAGAGGTTAGATAAATTGTTGTCTAAAAACCTTGCAACTTATTCTGAGTTGGAGAAGGGGTGGGTATATGACGGTCGTTAGAAAGGGTTTGATTTATTATAGTTCTGAAATGTGGGCAGTCGCCTTCCCGAAGCCTTCTGAGTTCTGAGCCTTGTTCTGTAGTTCAACAAAAATATATAAAATCGCAAAAAATTAAAACGAGATTTTTTTATTTTATGAAATATTTGACTCACGCACACTCACTCACGAAAAAATTTTACTCACGCACACTCACTCACGCTATTTTTTGGTCTACTCACACTCACTCACAATCACGTGAGCAAAATTAGGATTCAATCACAATCACGCGTGATCACGCGTGATTCACGTGAATCACGCTGAATCACGCTCACATGCCCATCTCTAATGCCAACTAACTGTCTAGATGAACTAACCTGTATATACTTCAACCATGGTAAAAAGTATTTTATGCATTTTTAAAGTTGAAATATCATTTGATAGATTTACATTTTCTTATCATGTGAATATTTGGCATTTTGAAAATGTATTTGGTGACTTTTCGTTCTACAACGACAATATCTTAAAATAATCAAAAGAGGTCGCAAAACCAAAACAATTAATGGTTTTTAACGTTTTTATCATAAAGAAAACAACTGCTTAAATTGTAGGTATTATTTCTATGTATTTAATTTCGAAGTATACCTCTTTACATTATGTGATTTCTTAATTAATATAACAAAATATTTATTTTACCTTATACATAGAGATCTTACAGCATATTTTTACCTTCAATAACTTAAAAGAAAAATTAACAAAAGAATAGAAAAAAAACATTTATGAATATATTAAATACATATACACTGTGTGTACTTGTGAAATATCAAATGAAAAGATTATTATGAAATTCTTAAAATAGAGACTGCACTAAACGTGAGCCGATGTAAGCATTACGTCTAAGAAGATAATATTTCATATAGATAAAGTGTATATCTGATTTGTCGCTTTTTTTGCTCTTACAAAAAATTGCACTAATTAATTGAGCAAATAGTCGACTCCATTTTCAGTCTTGGTTGTCGCCATGTACTGGTCCAGCTCCTTGTCCAAATCGTCCTTGTTGACATTGACTTGTTTTGCATTTTGACCTAAAGAGAAACGCTTATTATTTTCTTTAAATTATATTCAAAAAATTGCATTTTATCGGTTTGTTTTTGTGGTTACGCGCAATCCTACTGACGCCCAACATTGTTGCGTTTTTACCTAGTGTGCGTCCACCGCGGCCACCACGACCACCACGTCCACCGCGTCCACCACGACCACGGCTGCGACTACGTCCTCGTTGCTGCTGCAGCTGCTCTTGTGGCACATTTTGTCTGCCGTTGTTTCTCTGCGTGCCACGTCCGCGTTGCTGGCTGCGTCCACGACGCGCTTGTCCACCGGTTGCTGGAGGCGAGCGCTGCATACCACCCGAGACCCTGCGCGTTCCATTGTTGCGTGTTTGCGAGGTGCCGCGTGTTTGCGAGACGCCGCGTGACTGTGAGCGACCGCGTGATTGCGAGCGACCGCGTGTTTGTGAGCGACCGCGAATAGCGCCTCTAGCAGGCGTTCTAAAAAATAAAAAGTGCATTAATGAATAAAAATACGAAAAAAAATGTTTTAAATTTAACCAACCTGCCCCTAATGCGTCCACCACGTCCGCCGCCTTGCGCTGCTGTTGCTGAAGGCGCCTCGGTCAGCGTATTGCGACGCTTCTGCACGCGTCCCTGTGCAACGCCACGACTCGTCAAGCTCGGACGGCGGTTTGGCACGCCACGACGACGCTGTGTACCGCCAACTTCGCTCTTATTTTGGCCTGGACGCGTGCCCAAGCGCGCCTGTATAGGTAGCGCGACATGGCGTGTGCGACTACGAGAGCGACTGCGTGCAGGCGAGCGTGCACGTGACGCAGCAGCATTGCCATTTGCGCTGCCTGAAAAGTTGCGTGTGCGACTCTGTGAGCGAGCGCCGCCACGCTGTTGTGAGCGTGCGCCGCCGCGTTGTTGTGAGCGACCGCGTGCCGCTCTATATGTTTGGGAGACGACAGCGCCGGCGGGCATTCTGCTGCGTGAGCGACTACGTGAGCGACCACGACGCGCATTGCCAGGGGCAACGAACGTTGGCGTATCACGCGTATTACGACGTTGGGCAACGCGTTGAGCGGCACCACCAACGAGGGGGCGACGTGAGCCTAGACGCGAGTTGATGCTCGCTATGGAGTTGGAACGACGCAAGGGTCTGCGGGCGCGTGTGTTGCTGACGAGATCGGCCTTCATGCTGTGTTGTGTTTATTGAAGAAGTAGTTAAAGTTGTTGTTGTTGTTGTGGAGAGAGAAGAGGAAGGAATATTGGGAAATGTTAAATGCGTTTCGGGCATATTTTTGTTTCAGTGGATTGAATTTTTTTTGTCATTATTATTATCTGTATATGTGCTTGGCAATCGAGAAAGTCTGAGCATAATTTGCAATCATCATCAAGATCATCATCATTATCATCATCATTCAATTGAATACAAATTGAGGATTGGATTCTTTCTCGATGTTGCTACAAACAGCGGTTTTATGTATCGTATATGCTTACGTTGCAACCTTGGACAGGCTATTTGTCTTGATGGGGCGTCCATTGGCGGCGACACGAATCGCCTTGACGGCGCCACGCTGCAGGGTTACTCCATTGTTGGCGCGTATGTTGGCGCGTGATTTTCCGACTCCGCTGTTGCGCATACTCCTCTGTAAAATTTCCACACACACACACAACATGTGAAGAAGGGGGAGAAGAAATTCAAAATTAAACAATGTTTAATTTATTTAAATTGTTTTTTTGTTGTTTTAGTTGTTTTTTTGGAGCTGTTGTTAATTATTAAAATGTCCAGGTCATTTGTGTATTTTTTTTGTTTGTTTTGCAATAACCACGATCATTTGTCACAGCTAGTTGAGCCAGGCGAGTTTTGAAGTCAATAGGCTTCGATAAAAAATACCAAAAAAATAACGAAAGCTGTCTAAGGTAGCACCCAATTCTATAAAAAAATTGCTAGAAGTTCTTCATAAATGAACAGGATATTTTAAAATAGCTAAAAATCAATTTAGCATTACAAGTTGCACATTAGAACGTCACCGACTTTAATGATTTCGGTTGCCTTGGTTTCAAAAACATCTACAATCCATGGTTGGAGTTTTTGAATATAATAGTTTTAGACAAGATGTCAATTGTTATGTGGATCCGTATTTTAATAGAGCTATGATTAATATTTGTAAAGTTTTTCGAAAGTTCATCGTGATAGAATCTGTATGTTGCGTCTCTTTTAGAATAAATCCAACAATATTATTCACTGTAGCTGTTGTAGCGAAATATGTTGAGCTATAATCTGCAATTTTTCGTTCGTTGTTCTTGTTTGAGACTTTCGAGTGTAATACTTAATTTATATAAAGAATTAAGTAGATTTTCCAAAATTTGACAAAACTGCACGACAATCAGAAGGTAACCGATTTATGTTAAAGCTGCTGCTACTGCTGTCTTTAGATAATGACGCAAGATTTCTTTTCGACCTTTTGTTGTTTGTTATGTTGTCAAGTATTTGAAATAATGTAAAAAGGTTCAAGTGTAGTGCTAGGCCGAACTGCAAACTTCTTCGCTTGATATCCCTCGAAAGCACTTTAAAATGTTGACAAACATTCTTCACTAGCAGTGCTATTCATTTTGTTAATTTCATCTTCAAGTTTTTATATATTTCTTTCAGAAAAAAAAAACTCTTTGTACTTGAAATCGTCGTTGAACAACAGAGCGCGTTCCCCCTTGTTTTATAGAATTGGGTGGTATAATTCATGCGAATCCGCAATATTAGCCGCTTTTGACCCGCAGCAATCAATCATGCATTGGACGGACCAACAACGTCCCACATTTATTTATTTTTTGTTATAATTCATTATTAGTTCTCAGTATTTGTTAAATCAGTTATTCAGAAACGTACTCGTTTTAGTTTAAGTGCTGCTCGTACGTTATCCTTACGCACCAGTTGCTGTAGCAGACGACGATTGGCCTCCGATGCGACATCCTTCTGTGCTGGCTGCACACGTCCACTGCTGCGACCCCGACGACGAGTTATTGTGGCCGTAGCCACCGGTGCTTCCGTACGCATTGTAGCGATATTGGTGAAACGATCGTTGAGCGACATGGTAGTCGAGTGGATTTTGTTAACGGCGCCGGACATTGTGTTGATGTGGCGTACTTATTGTTTTATTATAAAAATTTATTAGATTGTTTTAAATTTATTTTTTTACTGCTGCTCTAAGTAGTATTTTTAAATAATCTATTTGTTCTGCTATTGACTACGCGTGTAGCTAGTTGTGCTGTTGATACTGAAATGAAGTAAACAAAACATATTGTTCAATATTTACACAAGTTTTATTTTCAAAAACAGGTAGCTATAAGACATATTTTGTTTTTAAGCTATTAACCTTCTTATAGGTAGATTAAGGTTATTTAATTTTAGCAGGTGATCAAAATTAAATAATAAAATGAGGTATAAATTACACATGTCTACCTGTAAGTCCTCCTTTTAGTTTATAACAAACTGAAAACCAATTTAAGCTTATACGAAAATAATGCACCAGCCATAAAATTCAATTGCACACATAGGAAAATTCTTTTTATTCGGAAAGCAGATCAAAAAAATAATATAACCCATATATGCCAACTTTAGTCAGATTCGACTTGCTTTGTCAGATTTTATAATCGCCGATAAAATCTGATCAGATTTTTTTAATTTCGCGTCAGATTTTTCATTAAGTTTTTTTTTTTAATTCTCACACAGATTGTTTGCATATTTTTAGTATTTAAGATAAAAATGATCAATTTTAATTTTGTTTTTTTATTAAATCCAGTCCAGTTTTTCACTGACATTTTAGACTTGGTTTAAACTTGATTTTAACTTTTCCACATTTTTAAAACATTTATAGTTCTAATCAAATCGGCCAAATGGTACTTTCCAGCCGCTTAATCGGATTCAGATTTTTTTTTTTTTGGGAAATGGTTGTAATATAATATATATTTAGATAATTTATTATTAATTTCATGTAAAAAATAAAAATAGTGATAATGTAGTGTTTAATGGAGACCTTCTGTAGACGGTCTGCAGGTCTAGGGGGAAAATCCCTTTGTGTTATTTTATTCATCAATCGTTGCTTACTTGAAATAAAAGTGTTTATTTTCAACAAATGTGTTTTATGATTTTTATTAATCTAAACGTATAGCGAAAGGTCATAACGACCAGTTGGTCCTCCATTATCCGAACTTTTTCCACGACTAGTGACAAAAGAACAGTTCATCCAGTGAGAGTATAATTTACCATGAAATGTATCATTTTGCCGAATGGGTATCATAAAAAAAAACGGATCTCCACTCCTCCTGTACCAAAGGTAAGGTACATTGAAATTTTCCGAATGCCAAAAATAGCTTTAAAATATATCATCATTTAAAAAATATATTAATTTTTATAAAAAAAAATATAATTTTTACCTTGTACAGACGGTTTTAAACTTTTGCACCTGGCAGCTAAAGCTAACAAAAAATAGACAAATGGACTTCGGATTTGTGTTTCTTATACCTTAAAAATACAATTTTCATAATAAAAATTGTGCTATTTCTATCTTGCCGATTAAAGGGTTATTACATGAAAAATTGCATTCTTTGCTTTTGGTTGCATTCTTTGGTTCTTTCTTCAATGCACATAATTCTTATAGTGTTCATTGGAAAAAAAAACGCAAATACAATTGCGATTTGAAAAAGTATGCCGATTCGTTGGGCGAACAAAGATCGTAAAGAGCTACGCATAGCTAAAGTCGATAAACGGACAACCGACCTAACGCAATGTTGCGATTTGGCCTTGCTACTTTGCGGTGATTAAATGTCAAAGACGTCTATGTAAATATTGTATTGTATAAAGCGAAACAAACAATTGTTATTGCAATCATTTATCTATTTTTAGAAAAATAAAAATAGATCTATGAATCACCCTGTATAAGCAGCAATGTCTGCTGCACTTAAGCGTACAACGGAGTCCCATTTTCACACACCCGCACATATTTCATATTTAGAGGTTAAGAAGCAAATCTATCCCGTAAAATTAATCTTGAAGCTTACCTTTTCGTACAAGTTTTCTAAAACTTAAAAATGCAGCAATCAATTTCACAATGCTGTTTTCTTTCTTCTGGTTTTTTTTTAATTATTATTACTGTTTTATGTTGTACATTAATTTCTTCTAATGTTTTTCAAATCGTATAGTTCACTTATATATTCAATAATTATTTTCATGGGCAGCTGCCTCTTGTTAAACTGCTATACTTGAAGAAAAATTATGAAATAAAATAAAAATGGCTACGCTTGTACAAAATGAACGATAGACAGACGTTGCCAACTGTGTGTGAAGAAAAATCACAAATGTGGTGTTTTTTTAGTAGTGATAAATCCCACACTCATTAGATGCACTCTCAAAAATAAATTGGTACACTATAACAATACACTATTACAATTGGTAATTTTTTTTTGGGAACAACTAGAGCGTATACTGAACCAAAAAAGTACATATCTACAATGAAAAAGTACATTATCACAAAGAATATTTCGTTAAAATTGGTCCAATGTAACTGTTCACTGTAACAACGATCCTCCGGTAATACTTTAATGTACAAATTCATTGAATTACACTGTACGGATCATGAAACAAAATGACAAATATTCATAATCACAATGAATATTTCATTAGCTATATTGAATGCGAGAGTTCATTGTCGCAATGAATCAAATACATACTCTAATGAACGAGATCATAAACAAAAAGTGAATTGTGAATTCAGAAAGTTTTTTCATTTCATTATTTTAATGTAAATTCAATTAATATATACATTAAATATAATAGTATAATATAAGTTAAATGTAATTTCGCACTTCATTACACTTCATTTCGCAACTACTTCTTACATTTGTCGCAGCTTTGTGCGAATTAATTAAATGTTTTTTTTGTAAAAGCAGAGCGCAGCTAACGCTACTAGAAACGAACACGAAAAACGAACATGCAAAATATCTACTGCTGTATTTCAATGAATATAATTCATTGAAGTATGAAAAAATTCATTAAACTTATTTGTGCGTATTATGAACACTGATTCTTACTGAAAATGAACTGATCATTAAATTCACAAACAAGTTACAAGACAATGTACATTGTCACAATGTATCTTGCATTAAAACGTATGAATTTGCCTCTATGAACAGGATTCGTTAATATTATGAACCAGTTTATTTTCTAGCAGCGCTACAAATGCTTCGAACTAACGAACATTTTATTGTCAGCGCGGTATCACAGACTTTGAAGACTTTGGGTAAAACACTGCCTATGAAAACCACTCAACTTTATTTCGTTTATTGGTTAAGCTGAATATCATTAGAATTATTACTGATTCCTTCGACAACTCGTTACAATACAATGCTAAACAAGTTATGTTTATAAACATTGAATAAAATAATTGCACCCCACGATTCGAATTTACCATTTAAGGAGCTTAGAAGGAAATTGTTAAAATGTTTAAATTAATGTACAAAAACTGATGGAAAACAAAATAATTTAAGGAAATTTGTTAAGGTGTTTTCTTTATTTTATTTTAAAGATGAAAAGAAAACACATGCAGTTTTATCAGAATATAACCCGGTCGGCACCTATACACATTTTTTATGATTATCGTAAATTACGATCGTTTGGCGATTCATAATAATAATAAATTTCGATCATTTGCTCGTAAAAAAACGATGTAAATATCAATGAAAAAAACAATCATATTTTTTCGTAATTTCGTATTTTTCGAGTGTTTAAATTTAACAAGAGTGAATTGTTTTGGTGAAAATTTTAAATTATTTGATATAATTAAGAAGTGCGTAAATGCATATGAGAGCTTAATATAAAAATTAAATGCATTTACTTAATTTTTTTTTTTGTTGTATCGTTAAAAAAGTAGGAAAAAGCTCGTAAATGAGTTAAAAATGTTTATCATTTACGATTAAAACTGAGTTGTAAAAAATATTAAAAACGAGTTCGTTTATGAACAAAAACTATCGTTAATAACGAGTATATTATCGTATTTTACGATCATAAACGATCGAAAATTTATCATATATGAGTGTTTTTAGTTCGTTTATGATAGCCCGTTACGATGGACATACTAAGAACGAACGATTCTCGTATGCGATTATTTAATTCATTATTTACGAATATTTGCTATGATTTACGATATCATTTATAATAGTTTGATCGGCTGGGAAGTATTGTAAATATGTAGACGGTAATGCTCGACTGGGGGAAACAATTTCATAACTTACAAATTTGAGTTATTTTGCCTATTATGTGATCTTTTATAAATTATAAATCTAAACGTTTACTAAATGGTCCCAACGACCTGTTAACCCTACATTATCCAAACTTTTCCAAACTACTAGCGGTACTAATATTGATAAAATAACAGTTTTATCCCGTAGACAAAAATTTTACAAAAATGTAATACCCACAACTTTTGTAAAGTTAAATGCACTTTACAAAAGTTGTGCGTATTACATTCAAACGGGTTTCAAACATGTCTCGTTAAGGATTTATTATTTTACCAGAAATACCGCTCCTGGTTTCTTGTACCAAAATTACACAAAAAACGAAATTCCTATTAAAAAATCGGCTATTTTTAAAAGGTGATGTTAATTGTGGGTTTAAAGCACTGCTAATGAGAAAATAGTGGGGGTATGTCACGAATAGATGGCGCTGATTCATCTAAAAAAAATATAGAAATATGGCAGCACTTGCAACAGCTGTTTGCGATTAATCGACTAAATAAAAAAAAAATGTTATAATTCATTTGGCGGCGTTTGTTTTTTTATATCTGCTTTATTAACAAAATTCTTACGAGTTCTTATTTAACTTCTGCTGCTGCCTGAAGACGGCTGTGCTGCTGTTTTTGTAAGCGGTAGTGAAAAAAACTAATGAATAATAGATATTGTTCAAAATAATTTAGGCAAACATCATAAATATTTGCGAAACCAGTTTGTGCGGCTTGAGGAGATTTTGACCCCAAGTGCTTAACCGTTGGTCAAACCTAGAAGACTTAGCTCTTGAACTCTGGACGCGCAAAGCATGTCTGCGGAGGCACGGGCGACAAAAGAATTGACGAATTCTGAATTAATTAAAATTGCAAAGTCAGCTAGAACTATGCGCTAAGAATTGAACTCTTTGGCAACGTGTCAAACAGGCAGTGGCTGCGAAACGAGCACAAAGTACTATAGTTACTAGTAAAAGTATTTTTTTTTTTGTAAATAGAATTGAAAAATATTGAAAGAGTTTTGTAGCTACAACATGGTCCAATTGATGCCGGACATTGTTATCTGGTGCGTTATTTTGTATTATTACTATGTATCATTTTAATAGCTTATCTCATTGCAGCGGCTTCATTGTTGTGACGCTGCTGGTTATACACTTCTTCTCTGATCTGCTGCACGCTTCTCTGGGCGGTCACTCCAAGCAGCAGACGCTGTCGCAGCTGGTGGAATCGCACGCCAAGGAGTACTCGTGGCTACTAAAGCTGCTGGTCAACTGCTTCGGCTACAGTTGCGTCTTTGTGCCGGGCTACCTTATCTACAAATATGTCGAACGCACAAACTATTTGGAAAAGAGCGGTAATTACAATGAAAACAAAAGATAAAAAATATTTAATATTTTTTATTCCGCATCTACAGCCAAAACCTATATACACACCGCTGTTAACATGTGTATCACGGGTAACACGTCAACCGACAGCGACACGCTACAGACCAAATTGATGCCACCTGGCTCTGCCGTTCCACCGGCCGCCGTCTCTACGCCACCCAAGCGCACCAACTCTCAGGAGGCAGTGCTGCTGCTCTGGTGCTTCGGCGGTCTTATGTGCTCCTACCTCACGTGGGGCGTTCTTCAGGAGAAGATCATGACGCAGCAGTATCACAGCTTTGACGGCACCACCACGTACTTCAAGGATTCGCAGTTCCTCGTCTTCTCCAATCGCATACTCGCGTTTATAGTGGCCGTTATCTGGTTGCAGCTTAAACGCGCGCACAGTAGACATCGCGCGCCACTCTACAAGTATTCGTACGCCTCGTTCTCGAATATTATGAGTGCCTGGTTCCAATACGAGGCACTCAAGTTTGTCAACTTTCCCACGCAGGTGTTGGCCAAGTCGTGCAAAATAATACCCGTCATGTTGATGGGCAAAATCATGTCGCGCAACAAGTACGAATGCTATGAATACGTTACAGCTGTGCTCATTTCGCTAGGCATGGTCTGCTTTATGACGGGCTCGTCGGACAGCAGCAAGGCGAGTGGTGTCACCACGCTAACGGGCGTCTTTCTGCTCGCTATGTACATGGTGTTCGACAGTTTCACCACCAATTGGCAGGGCGCACTCTTCAAGGGCTACGGCATGTCGCCGCTGCAGATGATGTGCGGCGTCAATTTGTTCTCGACCATCTTTACGGCCGCCTCGCTGTCCGTGCAGGGCGGCTTCATGGATTCGCTGGCATTTGCCACAGCGGTAAGTGTATACGGAAGTAGGTAGTAATTATTGCAAATATTGATTTTTAACTTTTTTGCAGCATCCGAAATTTGTTTTCGACATTGTTGTGCTGTCGATTAGCTCAGCTGTCGGGCAATTGTTCATTTTTTATACGATCTCGGTATTTGGACCAGTTGTGTTTACCATCATAATGACGTTGCGTCAGGTGAGTACAAATGCTGTGCGCTAGAAAGAACAAATGTTTTTTTGTTGATAATTTCGTACCTTGTTTATTTAACAATCTTTTATTTGTATCTGCATTTTGGAGTGAGGCTGTATGAACAGACCACTGTAGATTGCGCAAGTGTTTTGAATTTGAAATTTCCTATTTGAAAAAAAAAAATAAATGTTTATGTTACGCATTTTTTTATATTTATCTATTAATTTATTAATTTATTAATTTATTAATTTAATTATTTATTAATTTATTAATTTATTAATTTATTAATTTATTAATTTATTAATTTATTAATTTATTAATTTATTAATTTATTAATTTATTAATTTATTAATTTATTAATTTATTAATTTATTAATTTATTAATTTATTAATTTATTAATTTATTAATTTATTAATTTATTAATTTATTAATTTATTAATTTATTAATTTATTAATTTATTAATTTATTAATTTATTAATTTATTAATTTATTAATTTATTAATTTATTAATTTATTAATTTATTAATTTATTAATTTATTAATTTATTAATTTATTAATTTATTAATTTATTAATTTATTAATTTATTAATTTATTAATTTATTAATTTATTAATTTATTAATTTATTAATTTATTAATTTATTAATTTATTAATTTATTAATTTATTAATTTATTAATTTATTAATTTATTAATTTATTAATTTATTAATTTATTAATTTATTAATTTATTAATTTATTAATTTATTAATTTATTAATTTATTAATTTATTAATTTATTAATTTATTAATTTATTAATTTATTAATTTATTAATTTATTAATTTATTAATTTATTAATTTATTAATTTATTAATTTATTAATTTATTAATTTATTAATTTATTAATTTATTAATTTATTAATTTATTAATTTATTAATTTATTAATTTATTAATTTATTAATTTATTAATTTATTAATTTATTAATTTATTAATTTATTAATTTATTAATTTATTAATTTATTAATTTATTAATTTATTAATTTATTAATTTATTAATTTATTAATTTATTAATTTATTAATTTATTAATTTATTAATTTATTAATTTATTAATTTATTAATTTATTAATTTATTAATTTATTAATTTATTAATTTATTAATTTATTAATTTATTAATTTATTAATTTATTAATTTATTAATTTATTAATTTGTTAATTTATTAATTTATTAATTTATTAATTTATTAATTTATTAATTTATTAATTTATTAATTTATTAATTTATTAATTTATTAATTTATTAATTTATTAATTTATTAATTTATTAATTTATTAATTTATTAATTTATTAATTTATTAATTTATTAATTTATTAATTTATTAATTTATTAATTTATTAATTTATTAATTTATTAATTTATTAATTTATTAATTTATTAATTTATTAATTTATTAATTTATTAATTTATTAATTTATTAATTTATTAATTTATTAATTTATTAATTTATTAATTTATTAATTTATTAATTTATTAATTTATTAATTTATTAATTTATTAATTTATTAATTTATTAATTTATTAATTTATTAATTTATTAATTTATTAATTTATTAATTTATTAATTTATTAATTTATTAATTTATTAATTTATTAATTTAATTTCATATTTTCGTGCTTTCATAAGTTCATAATTTCATAACTACATATTTCATAATTTCCTAATTTACTATATCATTAATTTCACCATATCCTATTTTTATAATTTCATATTTACATAATTAAGTCATTTTATAACAACAAAATTTCATAATTTAATAATTTCGAACCCTCATAATTTCCTAATTTGCTTATTTCATAATTTTTAAACTTAAAATTTCATAAAAATTATAGTTTCGTACTTTCATAACTTCATAATTATATAATTGCAAAACTTCATGATTTCCTATTTTGCTAATTTCGTACTTTCATAATATTCAAATGTACTATTTTCTTAATTTCATCTTTTCCTATTTTCATAATTACATAATTTCATTATTTCATAATTATATAATTTCATATATTCATAATTACATAATTAGATAATTACACAATTTCATTATTTCATAATTACATAATTTCATAATTACATAATTTCATAATTTCATAATTTCATAACTTCATAATTACATAATTTCATAATTTCATAATTACATAATTTCATAATTTCATAATTTCTTAATTTTATAATTTCATAATTACATAATTTCATAATTTCATAATTTCATAATTTCATAATTACATAATTTCATAATTTCATAATTTCATAATTTCATAATTACATAATTTCATAATTTCATAATTATATAATTTCGTAATTACATAATTTCATAATTACATAATTTCATAATTATATAATTTCATAATTACATAATTTCATAATTATATAATTTCGTAATTACATAATTTCATAATTACATAATTTCATAATTATATAATTTCATAATTACATAATTTCATAATTACATAATTTCATAATTATATAATTTCATAATTACATAATTCGTAATTTCATAATTTCATAATTTCATAATTTCATAATTACATAATTTCATAATTTCATAATTACATAATTTCATAATTACATAATTACATAATTACATATTTACATATTTACATAATTACATATTTACATAATTACATAATTACATAATTACATAATTCTATAATTACATAATTACATAATTACATAATTACATAATTACATAATTACATAATTACATAATTACATAATTACATAATTACATAATTACATAATTACATAATTACATAATTACATAATTACATAATTACATAATTATATAATTACATAATTACATAATTACATAATTATATAATTACATAATTTCATAATTTCATAATTACATAATTTCATAATTACATAATTTCATAATTTCATAATTATATAATTTCATAATTTCATAATTACATAATTTCATAATTATATAATTTCATAATTACATAATTTCATAATTTATAAATTTCCTTATTATAACTTCAATTATATAATTACATAATTACATAATTACATAATTACATAATTACATAATTACATAATTACATAATTACATAATTACATAATTACATAATTACATAATTACATAATTACATAATTACATAATTATATAATTACATAATTACATAATTACATAATTATATAATTACATAATTTCATAATTTCATAATTACATAATTACATAATTATATAATTACATAATTTCATAATTATATAATTTCGTAATTACATAATTTCATAATTACATAATTTCATAATTATATAATTTCATAATTACATAATTACATAATTTCATAATTTCATAATTTCTTAATTTTATAATTTCATAATTACATAATTTCATAATTTCATAATTTCATAATTTCATAATTACATAATTACATAATTTCATAATTTCATAATTTCATAATTTCATAATTACATAATTTCATAATTTCATAATTATATAATTTCGTAATTACATAATTTCATAATTACATAATTTCATAATTATATAATTTCATAATTACATAATTTCATAATTATATAATTTCGTAATTACATAATTTCATAATTACATAATTTCATAATTATATAATTTCATAATTACATAATTTCATAATTACATAATTTCATAATTATATAATTTCATAATTACATAATTCGTAATTTCATAATTTCATAATTTCATAATTACATAATTTCATAATTTCATAATTACATAATTTCATAATTACATAATTACATAATTACATATTTACATATTTACATAATTACATATTTACATAATTACATAATTACATAATTACATAATTCTATAATTACATAATTACATAATTACATAATTACATAATTACATAATTACATAATTACATAATTACATAATTACATAATTACATAATTACATAATTACATAATTACATAATTATATAATTACATAATTACATAATTACATAATTATATAATTACATAATTTCATAATTTCATAATTACATAATTTCATAATTACATAATTTCATAATTTCATAATTATATAATTTCATAATTTCATAATTACATAATTTCATAATTATATAATTTCATAATTACATAATTTCATAATTTATAAATTTCCTTATTATAACTTCAATTATATAATTACATAATTACATAATTACATAATTACATAATTACATAATTACATAATTACATAATTACATAATTACATAATTACATAATTACATAATTACATAATTACATAATTACATAATTACATAATTACATAATTACATAATTACATAATTACATAATTATATAATTACATAATTACATAATTACATAATTATATAATTACATAATTTCATAATTTCATAATTACATAATTTCATAATTACATAATTTCATAATTTCATAATTATATAATTTCATAATTTCATAATTACATAATTTCATAATTATATAATTTCATAATTACATAATTTCATAATTTATAAATTTCCTTATTATAACTTCAATTATTTTTTTAATTTTTTTATTATTTTTAATAAATTGTGCCAATTTATTTCTCTTATAATCTCTGCACAATATTTTAAAAATACGCTTTAGTACTGATAACAGTTACGTACTACAGAAAATACTTCCTGAGTTGTATATTTTATTATCGCGCATTAGCAGCGCTTCTATCTGTCATCATTTAATTTCAAAAATTACTTATCTCTTATTTAATTCATAAATATTCATTGATATTGAGCTAATCTCCAAGTGTGTTTATTTTAATTATAACTCTTTGTAGGCCGCCGCTATAATGCTTTCGTGCTTCATCTACAATCACAGTATTTCCGTGCTGGGCGTCTTTGGTGTTTTTATCGTATTTTGCGCCATATTTTTGCGCGTCTACTGCAACCAGCGGCTGAAAGCAATGCGCAGGAATGCAGAGGCCAGTAAACCGAAAATGGCCGTTTAACTTAATATTCTGATGCTGCTGCTTAGAAAACAATACAACAACTATCGAAAACGAAATACAAAATTATACTTAAGCAAACGCATGTCATGACACACAAATCTAACTTAGTAACAGTGCGCTAATTTATAATTATTTTTTTTATTATTTTTATACTTTAAAAATTATGAAGACGAGATAAATATTCACATACATCATTTCTAAATAATTTGTAAGTGCTGATTTTGATTGCATTTTTTATTCAATACAAAATTCAGTTTTTTTCGGTCACTAATTAGAATTAAAATATTACAGAACTTTACAAAAGTAGTATTCAAAAAAGTTTTAAACTCAAATTTACTTTAAATATCAGAGCAAATTTTAATATATAAAATATGTAATTCTTTTAATTAGTTTTTGAGATATTTGGAACGAAACATTTGTTTACAACTTATTTTATATTTTTAGTATTTAAGATTTAATGGAAGAAAACAATAGTTATTTAAAAAATTTACTTTCGATATGCCTTATATTATCTGTGCTAATTTTTGAAAACTTTTCTAACATTTCTAGCCTAAAAAGTGACGGAAAATAACGCGAAATTTTTAATGCAATATTCTAAAAAATCAAAATAAGCAGTTAAAATACAGCACCCTCTAATTAATCGAAACGATGTATGGTATATCGTATATGCAAAAATGTAGTAGTGTTATTAGTTTATGTTTTATACTCGTGACTCGTGTATATATGGTCGACAAATGTATAACAAAATCAATGTCTTCAAATGTATTTGCAATAACTAAGAATTTCATATCCATTAAGTTTATAATTAAATCAAATGTTAATATGCACTTTGTTTTATATTAAGTGTCAGCTTGTATATATTAATAAGATTTACTGTAGTTAGCTTAATTTAAGTTTAGGGCTTTTTTGTTTTTTTAAAAATTGTGTATTTAAAATAAATGTTATATTGTGTCTGTTCTTAATTGTTGTAGCAAATTTAATAAACAATATTACTACAAATACATGCAACGATTTGTGGCTAAAGCCACTCAAAAACAACTACTACATATTAGTAATTTTTATATTATTTTAAAAGAAAAAACAAAACGTGTTTTATGTATAATAAAAGAATTGATGTCAATTAAAATAACTGCTATTGATTGTATTTTTATTTACAAAAACATTTTTATTTTAATATTTGAAAACTCCACAAGGTTTTTATTAATATTTGTTTTAGTTATGTTTAATTAAAATATGTCTCTATTTTATTAGTTGAACAAATATTGCTTAGAGTATAGTACGTGGGTTTTTTTGTTTTCCATTTTAATTTAAACGCTTTATATGTTTAAAAAAATGCTGGCAGTTTGTACTACTGAGTCACAACTATCTGTTTGTACAGCTAATTAGGTCAATTTGTTTTTTTTTTTTGTTGTTGTTATGATATCAATATCCATTAATAAGCATTTACTAAGCATCGACAATGTGTCATTCAACCCGGTTAATGTAGTAAAATTAATTTGTTGGGCTTTTATGTAAAACTATGTAATTACTATTAGTTGGTTTACTAGAAATATTATTTTCTTCTATATTTGATCATAAATTTAAGGTGTTTTTACACAAAGTTTAATTTGGTAGGTATAAAGTTAAATTTAGATTTAAGTAAGATCTAAGTGTTACTATAAATCACTATAGATCGATAATACCCATTTTCAATTCCAAACAGCGCAAGTGAATAAGTAATCTAACTTTGAAGTTTCATTGATCTATCTTTTTTAGTTTCCCTGTAATCGTGATTTCCACAGCCGGAGAGCTACAGACGGACTAATCGCAAATCGACGCTGGATGACACGCTGATCCAGAATATATGCACCCAGAAAAAAAAAACTATATAAATAATAGTTTTTTACTATTAAAAATAGTCAATAGGATAAATTATTATTTCAATCGGAAAATACCATTAAATACTAGAAAATACCATGACATATCCATTGAGTTTATACGAAAAGATTTATTTTTTGTATACTATTTTGGTTAAGGTTAGCCTTATTTCGCATCCGTCACTGATCAGAATACGATCAGGCATCCCTAACAAAGGCAACCTGAACTTGGGTAATCCTAATAACAAATCCACGTAAGGCAACTTGATTCAACCTTCATAAAAATACTGATCTAAAGTCTACTTAATAAAACCTGATGTGATACTTATGAACAAATCTGATTAGATATCGTATTAATATAATATTGTTACTAAATAGGTAATATTGTTACGAAAATAGGTAATTGTTACGAAAATAGGCTCCACTGTGCAAGAGTAAATGATACGCATGACAATTCAGCGCAATAGTGTTAGAAAGAGACGGAAGATCATTCAGCGCACTGTGGCAATGTGCGTGAAAGAGATTAAAGATCAGCGATTAAAACACATAAGTGCGAATGAGATGCCAATAGCATGCGTCATTCACAAACGATTAAAGATTCTCGAAACATGTCGAACTGATGCATGCAGTATATGAGGGCGCCGCATCTGAGGCACAGTACTTCAGTATGGATTGGAAAGTGGTGAAGTACGTCTCGTGTGAGAACAATGCCAAGTTAAATAGTGGACATGCAGCAGTTGTTAGAATTTGTTATTACTAAATTTGTTTATTAAATTGAATTAATAAAGTTAATTGTTGTAATTTAATCCAAACATTAGTACATTTTTTTACACAATCCCGAGATACGAATTCGAAGAATAGTTTTTCGTAGACTGAATTTTCGTAACAATATGATCGAGATGTTTTTAAAACCATTTATAAATAAATTGGGTACCAAAATTATTCTAATAAAATAAAATATTCTAATAAATGTTTAACTCAAATGCATAAGAAATACAAATTCACAACATTTTTAAAAATTTGAAAATTTGAAAACGTTGACTGTTTGTCATTGCAAAAGAGATAACTTAGTTCCAGATTTGAAATCAGCCTGCCTGATTAATTTTCGTATTGACATTCTCAGTACTCTGTATGCCAAATAAATGTCTATATCGTTATTATAGTTTTTCTCTTTATAGAATTTTTTAGATGACGTTTTTTTAATTGATAGATCGATTTTCGCATGTGACTTTCGATATCAATAATTTTTAAATTATCTTTTTACTGCTTTTATAATGTTAACAGGAAATATAATCTGCGTTTTTTTCATAATTTAAATTTGAGCTGGAACAAATTTTGTACGCAAAACAAAAACAATTTGAGCTCGATAAATCTATCTAGCTCAAATTTGTTTTTGTTTTGCGTATAAAATTTGTTCCGGCTCAAATTTAAATTATGAAAAAAACGCAGCTATACACAAATTATGGATGTCGATATATTGTTTCGATATATCGATGTTTTCCGATGCAATATAAGCCTCAAAATCTATTCGAAAGATCGATGTATATTTTCGATATATCGAATAACTGTTAAATTCATAGTTGCTAATCGAAACTAGATACATTTAATTAAATTTGATTAGTTATGGAATTCTATTTAAATTCCCTTTTAATTACCATTCATACAAGGTTTTCGTGTTTTTCTTAAAATGATATAACATGACTTAGACATTTTTGATTCCCAACGCTTTCATTAATTTGTATAATTAGAAAACACGATTCGCGGACAATTCATCTTAAACAATTCATCGTATCACAATTCATCGTATGCACAATTCATCGTATGGACAATTCATCGTATGCACAATTCATCGTATGCACAATTCATCGTATCAAAATTCATAGTATCACAATTCATCGTATAACAATTCATCGTATGCTCAATTCATCGTATGTACAATTGTTTCAGATGAATTGTCCGATTCCCAGAAAACACTTATTTATTAAAACTTTTTTTTTTGGTTATTTGCAATATAAAATCTTATAAAACCTTCATCAAAATTTAAACTATTTTCCTAATAATTTTTAATTCGATGAATTGAAACATCGATGTTTTTGTTTGATACATCGGAAAACATCGATTTAACGAGACGATGTATTAAATCGACCAAAACATCGATATTATTTCAGATGGACATCCCTAACACAAATGAACTTTAGAAATTGGAACTAATGAACATAGGTTGTACAGTTTTCACCAGTCGCGTGACCAATTTTTTATGTGTAATTCATACTGACTTACGGGAAAAGCGAACTGGTAACTTTTATATGAAACCAACCGGTAACTTTAACACGGCGTTGTCCTAGGATGGTGTGAATTAACACCCCATGCACTCCTTTAGACCTATTACAGAACTGGTCTTCAAGATCGTATTATCAGTCGGTCCCAATGCCACCGGTCACAAAACAAGTATAATGATTACGAACTGTCTCCATCCGCCATACCTTTGGACTAGAACCATGACAAGTCCTCTTTTCACCACGTTTTCACCAGGTAATTTAAAAAAAATTTTGTAAATGAAAAAAATAAAAAATAAATAAAAACAATACTAGTAAGTATCTAGATTTCAATTTAATAAAAAAAATACAAAAGTTTTAGATGACCTACATAGATTTTCGCGATTTGCAAAAATGTTGTTAACACCAAATTTATTTTGACGAAAACATAATTAGTCACAGGTCAATGCACAATGTCTGCAGGTTTTGCATTGTTTTGATGATGGTTTTGGCCATAATCACTCATGGGAACAATGCCAAAACCTGAACGCATATACAACATGGTTATGGTAGCTTCACACGTGTGTGGGACGAATTCGCATGGCAAAGATAAAAAAGAAGCTTAGTTTCAAATAAATTTGCATTTCTAAATGCGAAAATATATTAACCTTACAAAGAAATTATGCAATCTTTCGAATAATACCTTAATGGGAGCCTAAAACATACAGGTTCTCTCTATTGGCGGCCAGCATGAAGGCGTTGCAAATACTGAAAATTGTAACACAATGTCTGGAACGGGGACGGGAAGTGTGGTTCAGTCGAAACCCTACGCATGTCAGTGCGACATAGAGAACGAAAGTAATAAGTTGAGGTGTTGGATTCAGTGGCATCTCAGTACGCATTTCAGCAACCAACGAAACGGTCGAAATTTGAACTTTTATAAAAGTGTAACGAATAGAAAAAAAAAACGAAAATAGTTTAAAGGATAAAAAATACTGAAACGGCTTTTAAATAATTCTCCAAAGACTTGAAAAGTTTTTAAAGACTTTATAAAGCTTTAAATATGTTTTAAATAATTTCGCAATTAAAACTAAAACATTAAATGGATTAAAATAGTTCTGCAATCACATTATAAAGTTAAAATGTCGTTTGTCATAAGTACCACGCGAAAGCCTGTAATAGGCGCATTACTACTTTTGAGCTTCTTAACGTTTTGTTCTTGCGCCCAGCAAGGATACTATAACCGCAACGATCCGTACCGACGTACATACGGCAACACACGCGGCAGCGTTGCCACCACAAATAACTTCAAGAACAACATCAACAATAACCGTTATGCATCCACGAATCGCGTAGCTGCCTATAATTCGTTTTCCAACCCAGCGTCAAACGTTGCTTCGAGCAGCAATCGTCTCGAAAACGGTTACAGCACGAGCGCACGAAATCGCAATCGTGTCAGTCGGGCAGATGAGGTAAATGCAAAATTCGCCGGCGTCAGCAATCAGGAAACAGCGGCGGAGGAATCTGCGAAAACTGCGGCGTACATAAAACAACGAAAGCGCCTCAATCGTCTGCGTCCCTATGTGACGAATCGCTGCTTTGGACTTGGACGCGATGCGCAACAGGGCAGCAGAGGAACAACGCCCCCGCCCAAGGAACAGGGGCGTTTTCTGTGGGACCTCAATGTGTACAATGTTTATCCAAATACACCATATGGTCTACAGCAGGCGCCGTTGTCCGGTTGTGGCGGCGCTTTCGACTATGCGGGCGGTTATGGAGGTCTTGGGGGAGGACTTGGTGGTGGACTTGGGGGTGGCCTTGGGGGTGGACTTGGCAGCGGTTTAGGTCTTCTTGGCGGCGGTTTAGGTGGTCTTGGAGGCGCTGGCCTATTAGCTGATCCCATTGCGCCTGCCTATGCAAATACTGCGCCCTTGAGTAATTTCCTCGGCCTTTATGCTCCGGGCATTTTACAAAATGCGCTCGCTGCCACAGCGCGTCCTCAATATCAAGCAGATACCGCGAGTATTGCCGATGACGAATTGAATGATTTGCAGAGCGATCCTTTGGTGGATCCTAACTACATAAGGCCGACTCGTAGACCACCTAATCGTGTTTATTACGACTCTGCGGGCGCTGTAAGTAGAAACGCATCACAATACAATATCAATAATATCAACTCGAACTAATGTTATTTCGTATCATTAAAATTCTATTCCCATTTTCACATTTCTAAGGCTCCGATTACACCTGCCCAATTGTTTGGTGGCGTCGCCACGACAGTGAATGGCATCATACAGCAATTGACCGGAAATGTGCAGCCTGTCTATCAGAACCAATATCGTCGTTCAGCTAGTTACGGTTAGGATGGAATTAATGGATTTAATTTGATTTTTTGTTATTGTAAATATTTGCAGTGTATGCGTTTCATTATTTTTTATTAGTTTTAATTGTTTTACTAAAATATACGCAAAATTTATTATATTCATATTAAGTAATAAAAAAAATATAGATAAAAATATTGTGTTTATATTGTTGCGGCAACTAACTAAATTGCCCTACTGAATTATTCAGTTGTGGCAACAACTGATCAAGTATTTGCAACGTTCTATAAATTCCGTTATGGCTTTCTCCTAGACTGTGTACATCAAAATCGGCGAACATAAAGTTGTGGTAACCTCCAAATCGGTGAATATGTGGTTGTGATTTCGACCAATGCGTTGTTTTTGTCGTCCAAAATTTTTTTTTAACAAATTTTTTCTTTTCGAAAATTGTTGTTTTTGGCGATTTTTTTTTGTTGGATTTCGACCAATGCGTTGTTTTTGTCGTCCAAAATTTTTTTTTTTAACAAAGTTTTTCTTTTCGAAAATTTTCGAAAATTGGTGTTTTTTTGCGATTTTTTTTTTTTTTTTGAAAATTGTGATTCGACCAATGCGTTGTTTTTGTCGTCCAAAATTTTTTTTTTAACAATTTTTTTCTTTTCGAAAATTTTCGAAAATTGTTGTTTTTGGCGATTTTTTTTTTTGAAAATTGTGATTTCGACCAATGCGTTGTTTTTGTCGTTTAAAAATTTTTGTGATTTCGACCAATGCAAAGATGCCTTATATTTATGGTCTTGATTTAAGTTATTTTTTATTCAGCTCTAAAGTGAATGCATTTTTAATCAAATTTTATTTATTTATGTTAGAACGCGCAAATGCATTCTCAGTAATACTTTGAAAACGGACAGTATAAAATTGTTTTCATTTGCCAAGAATAAAGATCTTTTGCGGAAATGGTGTTATAATATACGAATTGACACAAGTGCGCTTAAAACAACTTCACGCATTTGTTCCCGTCATTTTGGTGTGCCATGGTACCGAAACAACAGGCTGAGATGCGGATCTATACCCACGTTGTTTTTAGGTCACCAAAATGATGATCTGTTCGAACCAGAATTTCCCAATAATAGCAGAGTAAGACGCAGAAAAATCGCTTCTTCAAATGGCGCTAATGCACAGAACATCGTAATTGATGATGTGCAAAATATAATTTCGAAGTTTCAAGAAGCGTATCAAGTTTCAACATTAATAATGCTGTGGTGACGTATGAAGTCAAAAGAGAAGGCAATGATTTATCGTTGAATGAATTTGCAAAATTTAGCAATTATTTTAAGAGAACGCAAGAAGCAGATATATGCGTTCACTGCAGTAAATATGCAGAGATTGAAGCATCGTACATACAACAATTGTATGCTATAAGCGAGCGTCTGAAGGCGTGTGAAGTAAACTAAAAGAATTGCAAGATGAGATTGATAAAAAGGGAATTGGAAAGGATGTGCAAGTATTTACTCGCGTCCTTACACTCGCTTGAGTGAGGAGCAAAAAAATCTTGCACAAAACCATCAATATCTATAGATGGTATACTGTTGGATCATTTGCGAAAGCTTACGGCCGGATTTGACGATATTGAACGGGAGTGCATATTGGTCTTCGACGAAGTTTCCATTGAGCCGTATCTCGTCTATAACCAGAAACTAGACGTAGTTGATGGTTTCGCAGACTATGGTGAGATACGAACACCAGAGATTGCATCTCATGCATTGGTTTTTATGCTAAAAGGCATAACAACAAAATGGAAATTTGTGCTGAGCTATTATATTTCAGACAAACTGAAGGGACAAGAAATTGTTGACCTAGTCTTGAAAAATATAAAAGCAGCCCGTAGCATAAAGTTGCAAGTCAGATGTGTGATTTGCGATCAGCGTGGTCCAAACATCAAGGTGTTTGATATCTTTGGTATTACTAAAGATCACCAATACATCATGGTGGGCAAACGTAAAGTATTTTTCATTTACGATTATTGCCACCTGTTCAATACTTTGATAGGAAGTGACATTGGTACTCTTGATGGCGTTGCAAGCTGGAGAATTTTGGAAATTCTTTATGCAGCTGACTGTAAATCGCAGAATTACAGAATGTGCCCGAAGCTTACAGATAAGCGCATATACCCGAAAAAGCATTGCAGAATGCGCGTCTGCTATCAGGCGCAGGCAATGAGCAAATCGGTTGGAAGGGCTATAGGCATGCTTCGTGGACAAAATTTTAATAATATTACAGCAAACCAATAGATTACCGTGTCCAATCTATTGGTTTGCTATAATATTATTAAAATAAATAATAAGAATATTATTAAAATATTGTATCACAAAAAAATACATATATATAAAAAAAATAATAAAGAAGAATAATATAAAAAAAGAAATACGAAAAATAAGGAAAAACAAAATTACACACCTTTTCTTTGGCGCAATTTCTCGACCTTATCCAACTATTCAAAATGGAACCGGTGCTCTGGGACGCATCGGATGCCGGTTTTTTGAATATGTCGAAAAAATCAAAAAAGGTCGTTAAAATAGCAAAAATACTGGATTGTACTTGCGACGCAATAAAAAAAATCGATACCCTTATAACCAAATACAGATCACGTAAATATACGAAAGATTGGGATTACAAAGAAGCTCTTAAATTTTTGTCACAAAATGAAAAGAAAATTGAAAAAAGAGCGCTGTACCGTGTCACGATCAGCGATGATGACGTAGATGAACTGCTCCAGGCGACTCTAAATGCGGAGTCAGTTCATGTTATGGATACTGCTGCAGAGTCTGTCCATAAGACTGTTGCTGAGGCAGTCATCAAAGGCATCGCAGACGACTTCGCATCAGAGGATGAGGTGGAAAAGGAGACAGATGAGACAAAGGTGGCTGTCGACGACGACGACAATGGTGCAGTGGTTGCCGAGGTTTATAACTTTACCGAAGCGGAGGACTCTATCAAGAGTCTGCCAAAGGTGGAGAAAAAATCAAAGAAGCTAATTTCTACCATACCGGTCGTCACCACTTCTCCAAGCACCGAAACACAATCAGTGCCAACAGAATTCATGAAAATTCAAAAATATACCAATTTTTTCATTGAAAGTATTTTTGACTTTATCGAATCAAGATCCAAAAAAATGCAATATGAACTGCGCATGGAGGTCTCCACTTTATATTTCATGCAGCAAAAAGACTACTCTAATACGTTGCTGGACAGAGTGATCCGATTATGTCAACTACTTCGCTTCAGAAGTTGCCCGCCTTCCCTACGAAGCGGACCTAATTGCACTTCTTCTGAAGATTTCGAGCACTGTCATGAAGTAGGAGTTATATGGTAAGATATTTTTAATAAATAACAATAATATTAGCATATTTAGTTCATATATCAATAATTATATTACTCTTTATTTAATATTAATATAAAAAAAATTCTTTATCTTTTCAGGTTTAATAAAATTGGACCCACCGGACATACTCACCAGATGTACTCACTAGACATACTCACCTGATATACTCACCAGGTATACTCACCGGACGTACCCACCGGACTTACCCCACACGGCAAAAACACAAAAAAACAACACATAAAAAACACAAACCGTTCTTTTCAGAACGACCGATTAAAATATAAAAAGAGAATAAAAATATAATAATATTTTTAAGAGAATTTTGAATTAATATTTACAATTCAATATCCACACCACAAAAGCAAATAAAAAAATCGAAATTTTACTATAAAAATTTGGATTTTTAATTAAAATTTTAAATAAAATCAATTTTTTATCTTCCCCAGGTTTAATATTCAGCGGACCGTTCTTATCAGAACGACCGATTATTATATCAATAAAAGAGCACAAGAATTTATAATTTAAAATTTCATAAAAATATTTCAAAAAAATAGTTTCAAAAATTATGATATTAATGTTGATTCTTATTTTAATGTATATAAATTGTGGTTAAAACTATTTTTATATATTATTATTTATTGTTATATTTATATATAAAATACTTGTTCGCGCCGCGAACTTAAATTTAATATCATCATCTGAAGTGAACGCGACATTATACCAACTTAAGGCGAATCATTAGAACGCAACTCTGCAACTCTGCCCAAAAGTCTCCAACGCATGACAGGCGCACGCATACACTCGCACAGATGAGCGAATGAACAAATGTCAAAGGTGACATTTGCCGCGTGGTGCGATGGACACTTCACTTTTAACATCTGCAGGAGCACAACGTTCACTTTTGAACCAATAATAGTTACTTAAACATAAAATTAACTTAGAAATAAATATTATAACGTTTTGAACTAAACCTAAAACAACCACGCGTTTTTATTGAACTTCTTCTACATCGTCTCAAAAAAGTCAAAGTTTTGTCTCAAGGAGACAAATCTCCAGCAACTCATGTTAGCAGCAACAATTAGTGAAGTCGCCCGTGTCCCAAGTGGACATAATTTGGTCCATCGATCCTTTTGAGACCGGCCCCGTGGAAATACATTGTACCGAGGGAAATTTGTAGCGCCGTCACGCATACACAATAGGTACGTGACAATGTGCATTAAATTTGTATAATTTAAATGAAATGAATAAAATAAAATGTTTCATAAATAAATTAAAATTAAATAAGTTTAATTAAAATAAACTCAAATTAAAAATTATTTCAATTCCGAGGCACATGCTGCCAGGTATATATAACGCATACATACAAGTGCGTATATATTTTAGTAACTGGAACTGACACCGTTTTGAGTCCCGCAATAATTGCTGCATGGCAATTGATTACATAAGTGCTTCGTGTTTTGAGAAACACGAAGCACTTTTTAGTGCTTGCTAAATAATTAGTGAAATTATTTAATTATTTTTTCAGTTATATATAATTTACAAATTTCTCTACTACGTAGTACCAGATATTCTTGATCGTACAGTTTATAAATAATATATTTCGTGTTTTTCCTGTGGCTCTTGCAAACACAATTTAATTAAATCAAAATGTCTGTTCTCGACAAATTTATTCGGGCAGCCGACCGCCTGGTTGAATACGAGTCATATTTTTCCGCGATACCTGCTGTGAGCCATTCCATACTTTCCTAAGAATTGGAACAGTGCGAAGTTAAAGAGATTTGGACAAAGCTAAAAGAGGCTTATGTAGATTGTCTCTCTAAAATATCAAATGATGAGGAAGACGACCATAATGCGGTTATTAAACCAAAGTATATTGAGTCTCATAAGTGCTTTATACGCACCATGTCTGATATTAATAAACTAATTTTGGAATTGTCTCAAACGCGAGTAGTGTTAGATGCCCCGAGGAATTTTACAGTAAACGTGCCGCCATGCGACACCGACATTTTCACTGGCGACTATCTGACATGGCCAACATTTCGGGATTTATTTTCTGCTTATTATGTGAATAATTCGCGTCTCAGCCCCGTTGAAAAATTATACCACTTGTTTCGAAAAACAAGCGGCGAAGCTCGAGATATAATTCAAAATATTCCTTTAACACATGATGGGTTTTCGGTTGCATGGGAAAATCTTAAGACGCAATATGAAAATAAAAGAATTCTCATCAACAATCAGTTGAAAATATTATTTAATTCAGTAATTTGTAACCAAGAGTCCGGAAGCAGTCTGAAACGTCGTCAACGTGACATAAATAATTGTATATCTGCACTTAAATTGTTTAAAATCGATATTAGCAATTGGGATGCTATCTTTGTGTATCAATGTTCCACACGTCTTCCAGCATTGACTCTGTCTCTTTGGGAACAGTCTGTCCAAGAAAAATATGAAATTCCAAAATGGAAGGAACTTGATAATTTTCTCACAAATAGAATTCAAACGTTGGAAACTGTTTTACATATTCAAAATTTCAATTCAGTTTCTTCATCAGTCCCAGCTAAATCTCAACCGGTGTTCCACAAATCTTTTTTTTTTTTTTAATGTGGGATAAAAAATAGAGCCACAGCACTCAGACAGGGTTATATCCATTGTGCTGTGACCCAGTTCCCTGGTTTTTAATGATACTTCTTAGATTCATTATTGAATCTAAGAAGGCTATTGTGTGATAGAGAGTGAAGCTGATCCTCTCTCATCACGTCTGTGCCAAAGATCTGCCTTCTAATTCTAGAAAATGCTGGACAGTCACAGAGATAGTGCTCTGTGGTGCCAGTTTCTTCGTAGCAGGCGGAACATAAGGCGCTTTCGGCCAGGCCGATTGCGATCATGTGTTTTTCACATCCGTTGTGTCCCGTTAGAAGTCTCGTCAGTTTTCTGCACTCCTTTCTACTTAAGGAAAGTAGAAACGAGGCCGATCTTTTGGTTATCGTCGGTGTCATGAGCTTGGAGAATCTGCATTTCGTCTCATTCAGCCATCTGCTCTTGAGTGCGGAGGCGACCCAAGAGCTGATGACAAATTTTCCCGTAGATGCAGGTAGTCCAAGCACAGGTTCTGTTCCAAATGGATTATCCTCAGATCCAGCACGTGCTAGTTCGTCAGATGTTTCATTGCCCGAAACTCCTTTATGGCCCGGCACCCAAATCAGTTTCAGTGTATTGTATTTACCAACACAATTGAGACGTGATCTGCATTGACGTACAATTTTGGATGTGATGACCTGGTTGTTCAAAGCCATAAGAGCAGCCTGACTATCGCTGCAAACTGATATAGCCCTGTTCTGCCATCTATTATCCGCAATGTAGTCCATAGCCATAAGTATAGCATAGACTTCGGCTTGAAATACCGAGGCATTGTCGCCTAAGGCAAAGTGAAGTCTGCGGTCATCCGGTTCCACAAACACTCCAGCACCAGATCCCTGATCGGTTCTGGAGCCGTCTGTGAAAATGCGGTGTGACCCTCTACCTGGCTCACAGTCAGGCGTTAGCCAGTCTTGAATGTCGGGTTGGCAGACCTCAAAATATCGTCTTGGTAATATTTCTGTTATCATTGCATCAGAGGGCATCTCCAGTAGACAGGTGTCTAATGGAGTGTCAAGTGCAATGTCAGAGATATTCCAGGGAACATTAAACCAGAAACCACCTCGTTTTAGTCTCCAGCAGCCTTTCATGGCTTCGCCTCTGATGAAGATGTCAAGTGGTGGTAGGTTTAAGATTGCATTCAGTGCTGGACCAGGTGTAGTGGGAAAGGCACCCGTAACACCCAGACACACGGTTCTCTGAATCTTGGCAAGACTAGTTGTCACACATTTTCGCGACAGCTTGTTCCACCAGACTACCGATGCATATGATATCATCGGTCTTATCATTGCCGTGTAAATCCATAAGGTTTTGCTCGGCGATAGTCCCCATGTCTTCCCAAAAATTCCTCTGCATTGCCAGAATGCTCGCGAAATTTTATTTTCAACATGTTTTGTCCAAAGTAGTTTACTATCTAGAGTTAAGCCCAGATATTTTACTTCGTTAGACAGAGGAATAGTGACACCCTTAAGTACTGGTAGAGATAATCCTGTCATTATTCTTTTCCTAGTGAAGAGAACAATCCCTGTTTTGTGAGGGTTGACGGAAAGTCCGTTTGCAGTACACCAGTTGTCAATTCGGTTCAACGAGTTTTGTGTTTTAACACAGACCTCATTGAGGGAAAAGCCTGTGGCAAGAATGGCAACATCATCTGCATAGGCCTGGGAATAGACACCTGGTCCATCGAGATCGTTGACTAGAGAGTCAACCAGCATACACCAGAGCAGGGTGGAGAAAACGCCTCCTTGAGGACAACCTCTATTCACCCCTGTCATAATATACTGACCGCACTCCGCCTCAGAACCTTATAAGACTTATTATAATAAAGTCAATATTACGCAATGCAAATTGTGCAAAGGCTCTCATAGTCTTCGACATTGTGAAAAATTGTTGGAAATGAATATCCAAACAAAATATAATATAGTAAAGCAAAATCATTTTTGCGTTAATTGTCTCTCACCCAATCATGAGTTGAATGACTGCAAAAATCGTTATACATGCTCGAAATGTAATAAAAAACACAATACTCTCTTGCATAGAGAAAATATTCAACAGCGCGTAAATAATACTGGTGGCTTAAAGCTAAATAGTAATTTCAATCGTGCTATTACTAACCCCTCAAAAATACAGTCCACTTCATCGAACTCTTGTCCCTTACAAACAGTTCAAACATGTTTCAATACTCTAACAAAGAAATTTTTACTTGGTACAGCAATTGTCAATATTTTCCACCTTGGATTGATTTACAAAGCTCGGGCATTAATAGACCCAGCATCTGAAGCTACGTTAATTACGGAACGTATGAAAAATTTATTAAAATTACCATTAAAGGCAGTTTCAACGCAAGTCACTGGTTTAAATGGTGCTGTAAGCATTAAACCTGATCACGTAACGACATTTTTCATTGGATCAACTCTGGATAAAAATGTACAAATTGAAACAACTGCGCTCATTGTACCCAGTGTTACAGGTAATCTGCCCGCGCAGACCTTTGACTAATAAATTTTCAATGTTACCAAAATTTCAATATGCTGACTCCAATTTCTTTGAAAACTCACCTATTGACCTATTAATCGGAGGTGACATGTACCCTCTAGTAATAATGAGTGGTATTCGGAAAGACGTATTAGGGTCTCTTGTTGCCCAAGAAACTGTTTTTGGATGGACACTTACAGGTCCAATATCCGAATTACAATCTGAACCATCATGTTCAACAGTTGCATCATATTATACAAAGGTGTCTCTTAATGACAAAAAGTCTGAGCACAAAATTGATACGCAAAATCATACAAGCGATACAAAAATCAGTGCCGATCTAGCAACCCGAGGGGCGTCCTCTTCGAAATTAAAAAATAATATTAAAATAAAATATGCAAAATCACATTTTACTAGCTCGGCAGCAAACTCTACAGAAAACAATACGTTTGATTTAAAAATAAATACATTAAACAAAATGAAATTAGTCAAACCAACCTGTCCCAACTCGCGTCCATTAAAAATGTCTCAGATTATGCAGAATTAACTCCAAATAATTATCTAATTGACTCTACAAAATTGTCTCTTGCTGATCCTAAAGAAAATGCGACGGAAATCTATCCTACAAATAGATATTGGTCGATACAGCAGGAAGAAAGTCGAAGTTGGAGAAACAAATATCTACTTGAGCTGCATAAGATGAAGACATTGAAATATTTATACATGGATGTTCAAAATGATTGACGAACTGGGTGTGCGTGCGATTTTACGCAGTGTAAAAGGTAGAAAAATATGGAGAATTACGCACTCAATTCAATACTTGTTGCCTCTAAATTGCGACTTAAATAAAAAAAAATAAATCTAATGCCAATAAATATTGCCTCAATTTATAAAAATGCTTATAGCATGTGCTTCAGAAAGCACATACATTAAAGTTTCTCTTTAAAAATTATAAAAATAAAAACTTATTTAATATTAATACACTTTAATAATTTACAAAAATGCTACAAACATGTGCTTTAGACAGCACATTAAATTAATTTTTTTTCTTTAAAAATTAGAAAAATAAAAAAATAATAATTTAATATTAATATACTTTTATAAAAACGCGCATTGTTACGTAATTTATAAAATTTTTAATTGATTCTGCTACTAATACCTTTATAAGTTATATGTTTCGTAGTTCCTGCAAGGCGGGCGGCATGTTCGCGCCGCGAACGTAAACATATTATCATCATCTGAAGTGAACGCCACATTATACCAACATAAGAACGGTTGGCAATTCTACCCCAAAAGTCTCCAACGCAAGACAGGCGCACGCAAACACTCGCACAGATGAGCGAATGAACAAACGTCAAAGGTGACATTTGCCTCGTGGTGCGATGGACACTTCACTTCACTTTTAACATCTGCAGCAGCACAACGTTCACTTTTGGACCAATAATAGTTACTTAAACATAAAATTAACTTAGAAATAAATATTATAACGTTTTGAACTTAAAATTAAAACAACCAAAAAGGACAAAGTTGTGTCTCAAGGAGACAAATCATTTTTACATTGCTTCATCGGTGCCCATTGGCAACAACAACTACAAAGCAGCGTTAATGCAACGAAGCAGCCAGCATCGAAAGCAACTCCTGTTAGCAGCAACAATTAGTGAAGTCGCCCGTGTCCCAAGTGGACAATACTTATTTTTTATTAGATATTACTAACATTTTTTTTTGGGCTTAAGGAAAGCAGTCAGAAATTGTAATGTAAAGCAATTTCTGACTATTTTCTTTAAACCCAAAAATTAAAATGTTAGTGAAACCCGTGTCAAATAAAAATTATTCATTATATTATGAAATTATTATTATAAATAAATATAAATAGTAAAATTTAAAGATTATAGTAAAATTATGAAATGTTCATGAAATTTTGAATATTAAACAAATTTAAGCATTTGACATTTATAAATATTTCTTGAAAATAATATTATTTTATTCCTCAAATATAATAAAGATATTCTGAAATTTTATTATAATTTTTTGTTCATAAATTTTAAAAATTGAAATAAGGTAAATGACAAATTTTAGACCAAATGTGACCAAAATTTTGAATTTTTTCAATTTAATGATTTTTTTTTCTTAATGTACCACCAACATAAAAAAACCGATATCAAAATTTTTATAAAAAAAGTGTGAGTATGTTTGTTTCTCGTAAAATTTTGAATTTTAGGAAAATTTTAATTCAAGTTGACAAAAAATATTATTTTTTATAGGCTTCAAATATAAGATTTATTAAAGATATTCTGAAATTTAATTAAAATAAATATTTTTAAAATTTTGAATGTTTTTAAATTGAATAAAGGCAAATGTTGACAAATATTAGTCTAAATGTGACTTCCATAAAGCAATTTTTATTATTTCGTATAGACATTTTTTTTATTGAAATTTGAATTTCTAAAAATAATTTTTAAATTCTCAAATTAATATAAATGGAAAACATTAATTTTGAATTTTTTATTTTTTTTCATTTAAATGTGGTTTTTTTTCAAAATAAACTGGTATCAAAATTTTGATTCCGTCAATAGTATTTTTTTTTGAATAATCAAATTTTAATAAGAAAAGTGTAAGTAAGTTTTCGTTAAACAAAAATTTAAATTCTTTAAATAATATTAATATGAAACTGCATTTTGAGTTTTTTTTTTATAAATTCTTATTTTTGAGTTTAAAAAAAAAAATTTGGAAAATTAAAATTTTGTATGTCATTATTTCCAAAAATTGTAAAAAAATCAACTTTTAAAAAAGAAAGTGTAAGTATGTGTTGGGATCAGTTGTTTTTATTTGCAATAAATATTAAAATTTTTCATGTAAAAAGTATTTCAGGTTTTTTTTTCAATTTTAAATTCTTATAATAATATAATGTGAAACTACATTTTGTTTTATTTTTGAATTTTAAAAAAATGTGGAAAATTAAAATTTTGTATGTTATTATTTCGAAAAAGTTGTAAAAAATCAACTTTTAAAAAAGAAAGTTTGTTTTGGGATTAGTTCTTTTTATTTTCAATAAATATCGTCCTGAAAAGAACGTTTTATTTATTTTTATATTTGTTTTAATCACTTAAAATATTTTATTGAAAAACGAGTTGGGAAAGTTAGGTCACATGGGGCGGATTTTTATAGTCGGTCGGGCTCGACTATGGAATACCCTACACCTTTGGTGGGGATATTAACCCTCAGAATATTATTCATAGATCAGAAATTTACGTCTTATATCCCCATAAATTAAAAAAATTATATAAAGTATAAAAAACTAAAAAAAAAAATTGAAAAATATATATTGAGACGAAATTTCATCGCATTCTGATAAGTATTTCTCAAGTTATTCTGTATTTTGACAGCAAGACGGACAGACAGACAGACAGACAGACAGACAGACAGACAGACAGACAGACAGACAGACGGACATGGCTAAACGGACTCGGGTAGTGATGCTGATCAAGAATATATATACTTTTCCATACCGGACACGCCTCCTAAGGGGCGTTACAATATATGCACAAAGTTAATATACCCTGTACCTCATAGGTGTAGGGTATAAAAACATAAAAATTATTTTTTTCCCGTACAGAGTTGCATTAAAATTTGAAATCAGCGATATTTTCTTACGGATCGCATATGATCTCTCTCTTAAATGTCCTTCATGGGTAATGACTGGAAATTTTTGTTGAAACCATTTGTATCCAGAAAACCTTATGTTTCTATTTTATTATATTTAGAGTCTTTGGTTGTGACCATCTGCTAATCGATGAGCTTGAGGTTTCCAAAACCTACAATTGAAATTTTGTTTTAACCAAGCATTCTATATGTATTGTAGATGCGTAAATATGTCGCGCACATTATTTCAAAAACTATATCTACTACTGAAAAATAAAAACAGTATGAAAGGATACATGTATCTGCATGCATTTATTATTTCATGAATTTTCTATTGCTTTATTATATATCGAACTATGAAAATTTCTAACTTTTCTTTATTTCTGTATGTATCCGTAATTGTTATCAAAAAACTGGCAACTGAACTGCTAGACATGAGGTTGCCGATTCTTCATTTGTCGATACAACAACAATTTTGGTAGAATGAAAAATATAATCATGAGGTTAAGGTACATAGGTTAAGGTAATAAGGTACACCCAGAAAAAAATTCCCTCAAATCCCATTAAAATTGGTCAATAGGACAATTATTGTTTTAATAGTATACAAAAAATAAATCTTTTCATATAAACTCAATGGCAATGTCATGGTATTTTCTAGTATTTAATGGTATTTTCCGATTGAAATAATAATTTATCATATTTACTATTTTTAATAGTAAAAAACTATTATTTATATTGAATTTTTATCTGGGTGTACGTTCATTTTAATGACATTACAACAAATATATTTCGGTTGCAACACTGAAACTTAGGTTCAATTATCTTCATGTCAAAAGATGATTTTTCTGTGTGCGCATAGAAAAAAGATTTGCACCAATCAACTTATTCGGTTCTCTCAAACGCTCAACCGCGTCGGTTGTTATTGTCAAAACTAAAATAATTGTAGTTTGGAATGTATATAGGCAATATTTCAAGAGCTAACCGAATATGGCAGTTCCGTCAACAAATTTGTAGACACTTCGCTTTAACGGAATGAAGTTAGTTGGTAGAACTAACTTATTCGTTCTTCCAAACTCCTGCCAAAGGAGGATTTTTTGAGTGTACATATTATCAAAATAACTACTTCTTCATTAGTTAACTTAAAATTTGAATTAGTTTCTATTTTGAGGTATGAAAATATTCCTGTGAAATTTAAAAATTATTAAATTTTTAATTAATTTTTAAATATAATAATAGACGCATGCAATATATTATTAGAAATGAATACTACATTTGATATGAGACACACTAGTAAATAAGTATGATGCATCAAAAAATTTTACATTTCAAATGACATCTTTGCATAATGAGCATTTTTTGCCGATTTAAAGGCACATCACGAGTATGTTAAACTTGTTGAAATTGAATCGTTAAGCATTATTTTTATGGTCAATAAGATAAGGTAATTCCCCAAGCCTAATCCAAGCATTAAATGTGAACAAATAACTACACAAATACCGCATGGGCCAATTTAGAGATCATTTAATGTTTTTTCTTCAGTTCTTGTTGTTTTCTCTCTTTTAGCTCTTCAAGAATGTTCCATATATAAATTCCATACGCATAATCAAGAAAACACTAGGTAACTTTATAGAAATGATTTTTTTTTGTTTAATGTTGTCTATTGATTATATTTTATTAATAAATAATTTACCTTCAAATTCGATATAATAATAATATTAATTATAATTCGATATAAAACTTAAAATATTTTGAAATTAAATTGTAAGTTCTTTGCAGTTTTTGGCAAAAACTAAATAAAACATTGTACAGAAAAAAAATTCATATATATAACCAACCAGTTGGGAAGGTTAGATAACATGGGAAATTTTAAAGTAGGTGTAATTCTGATAGTTAGGATTATCAAAATTATAGTCGGTCTAAGCCGACTATAAATACCCTACACATATGTGTGGTTACCATTCAAAGTGATATATAGGTCACCAGGGTATACGAATCCTGAAAATAACTACAAACATTTAATCGCTGAAGAATTTCCATTCATTTGATACCCATATTTACAAATGTGTAGGTGTACCGAATTTCGATTTTTTTTTGTGAACCACAAGTCTTTTTGCCGGAAAACATTATTATAATGTATTTGAGCATGATATCAATATATATTTGACCAAAAAAGTTTACCTAAGCACGTATACATAAAAATTGATCTTTATAAGTACATTTTATATGAGGTATTTGAACATAAGTGGTCGGATCATAGGTCACAATGGACCGATCTCGCCAGTTTCATTTATCTAGCTCTTCTATTTTAAAAGTCTTAGGGATTTCAACAGACAGACGGACAGACAGACGGACAGACAGACAGACGGACAGACAGACGGACAGACGGACATCGCTAAATCGACTCAGGAGGTCATGCTGATCAAGAATATATATACTTTTCCATACCGGAGATGCTTCCTTCTGGGTGTTACAAACGGCGTACCAAACTGAATATACCCTTTCACTCTTAGTGTAGGGTATAATTATAGGTCTCTGAAATATTCCTTCCTAAAATCTATATCATATTAAAGATGATTTCAATATCTTTCAAACGATAACTCATCTGACCTTCTTTAATATACACGCAATTATGAAAATTAACCTTGGTGGATATTAAATGTATATTTTACTCTTTATGTCACCATATCTCGGGAACCATAAAAGATAGATTTCCAATTTTAGTTAATTTAGCTTAGTTTAGTAAAACACAGTACTTGTGCCAAGTTTCAAATGTGTAGGGTATATCCGTTAGTTAGTTAGAGATGTTTTCACAATACTATAATTTTGAACAATAGGGAAATGTTTAGATTAATAAAACTAGACCATAAATTAAGTATGAGGTCGTGTTTAGAATCTATGATCAGTCAAACGCAAACAATATAAATTTTAAGGAGTACCTATTATTTATTGCATAACATTTATAATTTTCATAATTAAATAAAAAAAATATTTTATATCAAACAAGATCTATAATTCTATGCTTGCTCTTACTGTGTTTTTGGAAATCATTCTTTACGTCCTGGGGTAAAAATCAAATTGACAAATTCATAGCATTCGCTTCCCAAAAACTTCCATTTACCTGTGTGTTTATGTTTCAAATATTCCAGAAAAATGGCAAAAATTGTGTATCAGAATCGTTACTCCTGATTTATAAAAGTGGGAGTTTTTAATTTCTATGAAATATATAATTTTAACGTGTGATTGGACAAAGGAGAGTAGTATCTACAATACCACACCAGCTTGGAAGATGCTATAATTCTGCTATGATGTTCTTATGGACATTAAACAAATTTTCGAATGAAATATGAAATTGTGAACGTTGATTAAAATACATAAAATATAAAATACTTTAGCGTATTTTGATTATTTTGAGTGTACCAAATATTTAGCATGTATTGGTCAGTGCTTACCAAAAGCTCTATGTCCCCAGAAGAATGACGCAAATCGGTAGATACGATGAAGACATAATAAAAATAACAACAGAAAACTCGTAATAACAAAGTCTGTAGCAATTGTAACCAAATAGTTTTTTTTTGTACACAGCATAGTATTACTTTGGTAAAAATACGCAATAAGTGCGCAAAAATCAATCGATAACAAAGACAGACCATAAAGCAGAAAGACTAAAAGAGACGTAAAACGATTGTAGTAATTTCCCCAATTGAAGAATTGCGGTATTTATGCTGTTTTTCTTAAAAAGTGGGTGGATTTTTTTCACACTTTAGTGAGTTTTATACGAAGAGGTCTCTAAATACTACAATGTGGAATGGGTGCCAACTTGCCTGTCGATTGCTAATGGTTTGAGTCATAAATAATGTCCGTTTGTACTTTTAAACGACTTCCTTTCATTTGTTTTTTCGTTCCCTTACTTTTGCAATAGTTTTTTTTTTTTTGTTTTCGTTTTCTTGCCAAAGTGGAGGCAGCGTCTTCGGCATCAAAGATAGCAATCTTTGAATTCGTTTTTATATTTTGCTGGCTGGTATGAGTTCGGATTTGGTGGTATTGATGTTTAGGATATTGCAGAAATAATCGAAATGCTGCGAAATGTCGTGTTTTTCTTAAACTCCAACATAATAAGAATATAAATCGTCTTGTATTTAGCCTCCTATTGCGTTAGGTTAGATTTTCGTTGGGTGAATTTACCAACCGTTTTAGTAATGCTGACATCTTCATCCTCCTTACTTGTGCGTGGTAGATTTTTCATGACGTGTCTTGTTTGGTTTTTTTTTCCGGCGGAGGTTTTGTTGTGCAGGCTCTGCGAAGATAAATGGCTCACTTAGCGTTCCCATGGGAGATTTTTAATAGGTGTGCGGTTTAACGCTTTTGATGTCGACACCATGATGGCGAATACACTGTTTGGGTTACGTACAATGTTTTTCCAATTATTCCTCGTCGGCGAATTCTTTAAATGCGACTACACGCCAATTTTTCGCGTATAATTATTACCGGGAGTAATACGATACTTCTTTGAATCAAATCTTCCGAATGCAATTCTTCCACAGACAATTCTTTCCTGGAAAAATTCTTCTCCGGGATATATATTTCATAATAAAATTTAAAAATTACGAAATAATTTAAGACGGATAAGTTTTATCCGAAAGAGAAATTATCCCCCAGAACCATTTTGATTCAATGGATTCACAAATATTTTTTGCTATTATTTCACAGAAAGATAATTTTTTGGAATTTTTGTGGAGATTACTAAACAAAATGATTCCACAGAACCATTCTTCGTCAAGGCTATTTTTCCCAAGGAAACTTATTTCTCAATACAATTTAACAATTTCGAAACAATTCGAGTTGAATAACTTTTCTCCGATATTTTTCTCCCCAGACCATTTTTTTCTAAATGATTAATTTTGCAATTATTTCACAGAATAACAGAATTTTAAATAGTTTTTGTCGACATTACTTAACAAAAACATGTACAGAAATTCTTAAACCGTGGTTGAGAATGAATGAGAGTGAGAAGAATTGACCGGGAATGAAATGTTCGGAAAATTTAAATTTGTTAAAAAAACGTCTCTAAAAAAAATAACAGAAAATGGATGAGATAAATTGTACGAAAAGGAAAAGGAATAGGTATTTTTCTGGTTATGAATTCTTTATTTATTTAAAAATCGTTCGAAAAGGACTAAGCTTTTTCTGGTAATGAATTGAAGAAGTTATGTCTTGAGAAGAATAAACTGTGAAAGAAATGATTAAGCGTAAATGAGAGGAATTGACCGTGAAAGAAAAGTTCAGGGATTTATTATTCGGTAAATTAAATAGTGCCTGAAAAATATAGTATTGATAAGAATTAACTCAGAAAAAAATGATGGACAATGTAAAGAATTGTCCGGAGAGAAAATGTTTGGGAAATTAGAAGTCGTTTAAAAATTTTACAGAAAGAAATTATAATTTTCCGGTAAGGAATTGGACAAGTATTGTTTGGAGAAGTACACGCTGCAAATATAGCACTCCCAAACATAATTTTGCAGGCATTAAATGTATGTTTGGAATTTTATGTAAACATAATATATAATTGCCTGATAAATCATTTGTAAACAGGGTTGTGTTGAGACTTGAACAGTGTTGTAATGAGCTCTGACTTACATTATAATATCCCGGAAACATTTTCATGTTGTCCCTTAAAATGGTGTATGTTCTAATAGAAACATAATAATTACTACGTCCAAACAAAATAAATATTTGAACCGAAACATAAATATGTTCAAAATAAAACATGATTTGGAACGACCTGAATGTAAATATGTTTCCAGTGAAACATATCAGTTGTTTCTGTTAAAAAAGTAGTTTGTATAGAAACATATCTAAATATTTTTGGAAAGGAATTCTGAAAATAAAATAAAAATATAATGTTGATTTTTTTTTTCATTTTTATTAAAGATCATTAAACATGCACAGTGGGAATTAATAATATTTGAATTCATATACAATTTTTTAAATGCATAAATAAATAATTGAATTAATACTGCAAGTACAAGGCGAGGAATTCGCGGAACCTTGTAAAAAACCATGCCGAATTTTGTTTGAAAATAGCTGCACTGATTTTTCAGTTGTTTTATTTGATGAAATATCTATGTCGGCTTATCACAATATTTTTAGAAAAACATTCAGGAACAATTGAATTATATACTGCACTATTAAATGATATTAATTTGTACTTTTTGTACCACAATATGAATATTTTAAAATTTACAAATGACATCGTATTACCGATACGAATACGTTTTCTCAACAAACATCAAAAGACACGTATGTAGAAAATGGCGGTCACCGAGTGTAAACTTCGTATACAAGAAGAATATTGCAAGAATACTTTTATTTACATCTAATTCAATTTTATTTTGTTTCTTTTCAAACATCAGTATGTTTAAAAGGACCAATACATACTTCAAACGATGACAAAAGAGACGTAGACAGAAAATTCTGCCAACTTCGTACACAAGAAGAATACACTTATTTAAATCCATTGTCTTTTTTGTTTGTTTTTAAACATCAATATGTTCAAATGATGGCAAAATATGGCGCAGGTAGAAAATGCTGCACAACGTTGACAACTTCGTCCGTCGATAACTAATCGAATGAAGACGAGCGTTGCGAACATACGTTATAATTAGATTTGAATAACATTTTCTGTTTGTTTTGAAACATAGTTATAACCAAGTAAACTGCCAATAAATAGTATATTCAAATGCAATTAAAATTTTATGCTTGTATTGTAACATATTTAAAATAAGTTTGACAGATTCTGCTGGGGAATATATAAAATGTTTACACATAGTAATATGCTATTACAATCTGAACAATAATTTAATTACACTTCATTCGTAATACATGTGTGGTGATTTCGTATTATTTTTTAATTACATTCAAACATATTCAAACAAATCTTTTCTATCAGTATTTAAACTGTGAAAGAATTGATTGAGTATGATTAAGAAGAATTATCCAGAAAGGAAAAGTTTGAGAAATAAAAGTTTTGTAAAAATTCGTTCGGTTAGGAATAGAATTTCTTCTGGTTATAAATTGTTTATTAAATTTTATTGTATACCACAATTGCTACAAAATTGTATTTAAACTAATTTAATATGTAGTGGTAGAACCTTTTTGTCAGATTGCCAAAAATAATACAAAAACGAGTTGGGAAAGTTAGGTCACATGGGTAAGTTCGGTCACATGGGGCGGATTTTTATAGTCGGTCGGGCCCGACTATGGAATACCCTACACCTTTGGTGGGGATATTAACCCTCAGAATATCATTCATATACCAGAAATTTATGTCTTATATCCCCATAAATTAAAAAATTATATAAAGTATAAAAAACAAAAAAAAAAAATTGAAAAATGTAATTGGGCGGACCACGCCTATATTTAAAATTTTGAAAGGAAAATATTTCATAGATTTGATTTTAATAATTTACGGATCAAATTTCCACTATGAAAACCCGGGAAATAACGAAAAAAAAAAGTGGGCGGATCACGCCAATTTTTGGGCCACATATTTTTAGGTGAATTCTAACAATAAGTTTTAAATTTTATAACTATACATTGAATACTTTTCGAGTTATTAGTCCCGAAAGAGTTATATAAAATTGACTTGTATGGGAGGTGGGCGTGTCCGTTGACCGATTTGGCTCATTTTCAAACTCGGTTCCTACTTTTGGCTAAAATATATTGAGACGAAATTTCATCGCATTCTGATCAGTATTTCTCAAGTTATTCTGTATTCGGACAGCAAGACAGCAAGACAGCAAGACAGCAAGACAGCAAGACAGCAAGACGGACAGACAGACAGACAGACGGACATGGCTAAACGGACTCGGGTAGTGATGCTGATCAAGAATATATATACTTTTCCATACCGGACACGCCTCCTAAGGGGCGTTACAATATATGCACAAAGTTAATATACCCTGTACCTCATAGGTGTAGGGTATAAAAATGTACATCAATACTATTAAATTTTTGTTGAAATTAGTTACAACATTACAGTACACAACTTCATATTAGCAATCGTATTTGGTCGAACAGCTATTTTCGCGACACGCTGGTGGTGTGTACATTCGCCTAATTTGATGTGTGTATTCGCTTACAGTCGATACAAATTCACATTAATTAATAAATATTTATATTTATTTATTATATTATACATATATTTGTTATGTTATTAAATTTGCATTTTTAATTTTATAAATATTTTTTTATTTTAATTACATTACTTACTACTTGTTCTAAGTTAAAACCACGTTCACACGTCTCCAATATACCTATATATAGTGAAAGGAAATGATAAACACAAATAAGAGAGAAGAATATCAAAGCACGATGTGCGGAAAAAACGACCCGACGAACCGAATAGCAAAGCACGCGTTCATCGAACGAATGTAAAATAATATCGGTACAATAGTATCAGTTAAACTGTGTAATGGCTGTAAAACTTTGTAATGCTGTAAAACTGTGTAGAATCTGTAAAATTGTAGTGTCTTTGAAACTGTGTAGTTTGTGAAATCGGTTGGTGTATATGCTATATGTACGAAAAGTCATCAAATACATTTTTAAAATGTCAATTTTAAATCGATGATTTTTTTACAACATGATAAGAAAATGTAAATCTATCAATTGTTATTTCAACTTTGAAAATGCATCAATTACTTTTTATAATATTAATCAACAAACTCGAAAATTAAGTTTTTCATAAAAATGTATTTGGTGACTTTTCGTTCTACAATGACGATATATACAAACATAACACCAACCTAAGAGGGATTCAATTAAAAAATTCGTATATTCACTGAATTATATTGTATCATTAACAAGTGTTATCAATTAATTTCAGTTGCTATATTCACGTTAAATATTTTTTTTTGTGTGGGGATCAAAAATGATAAATATGGCATTTTGAGAAAAGCGTGAAACGTGTACTAAACAAACGATAATTTAAAAACACAATTGTGAAATGGGATACTGTGAAAATTAAATTCATAAATTTTTAAAACATATTCCCCAAATCATGGTGCTATGTTCTATGTTTTAAATATAGACTTAGCTAGTATTTATTGGTTAAATAAAAATACACACTGCGACATAGAAAAATGTAGTCTAAGGAAATATAAGTTAAGTACAATAAAAACTAAATATTATGAATAAATACCTGATTCTGGATTTCACGCATTTTGATATTGAAACTTTTGCGACTTACAATTTTTATGATTTGCGAATTTACTTTTACTACACTCAAAATAAAAAGTCTGCTAATAATAGCTAACTCTGACTGCTAAATTTTAGCACACTTTAATTTGCATTTACAGCATACTTTTATCTGCAATAGCGAACTGTTTGCTGGGAATTTTAGTTCTGCTAGTGATCAAGATCGTGCTAGTGTCAGTGGTGTGAGTGCTAGTGCAGCTAACCTGCACTAGATGGCGCCATAGTCACGAGACGCTGCAGCTAAATGTGTCTATAATTCGTAGACTCTTATTCGACAACATGTTTTTCTAAAAGAGATATTTCTTATGCGTAATAAAAATGCACGCATGCAAGAGTGAAATAGTGAAATAAATAAAATAAAAATATGAGATAAATAAAATAAATATAATAAAAATTAATAAATAAAAATAAAAAAAGTATATCAGAAATTAAAAAATATTAAAATACAAAAAAAATATATTTTTTATTTTATTTTTTTGTGAATTTTGTGAATTAAAAGAGCTAAAATTGTCTGCTCTAATGGCATAAAAAAAGTTCACTGAAACAGCAAACTGTCATTTGCTGTTTCAGCAGAATCCGGCGATTTCCTCTTTTCAGCAAACATTTTTGCTATATTGGCAACTTTTTTGCTACTGTTACAGACTTTTTATTTTGAGAGTAGTTATTTGGTGGTTAAAATTTTAAAATTCTGAAAATGCTGAAAATACAATATATGTAACAACAGCTCTGAATACGAATCCGGGTTTAACTATTTTTTTTTTTAAATGGATTTAGTGAACGCTTGAAATATTTATAAAAATTTAAACTATAACTAAACCTGAAATATAATAAAAAATGTAAAACTTGATTTTTCGAAATAAATCACGATTTAAAAATATACAGCGCAGAACAATTATTTTCAATATAATATGGAAATTATACATTAAAAATATAATATCATAAAAATCGACGAAATCAAATTAAAGCCAGCTCCCTTGAACAATGTTGAAACTAATGACAAAATGCCCTTCTTGAAACACACGATAAGCACTTGTCTACCATGACAACTGTAACTGGACAACTTCAAGCTATAAAATATTTTCTCATGCAAGATATCGTATTTATTACATTCGAATTAAACAGGTTTTTATCACAAAAAGTGATCTTAATTTTACAAATACACAATGTAATTTTTCAAGACGAAGGTCCCACCCTTGATCATGCTTATAAATTATCATTACCATTTATTGAGTATCTCTTTACACAGTTTTGTTGATTCAGTTTATAATAAGACTTCTTCAGACTAATTTTTTGTGCATACAAGTAAAACAGTACCTATTGTGTTAATCAATAATAGTTGAGTACAAAAATTTCCAATTATTATGATAAATAATTAAAGGACCAAGGATAAAAATTTCAAATAAAGCTAAATTACTATAAAAATATTGAATATGTCTCACAAATCAGTAGGAAACATTACATAATAAATATTCTTCTCTGTTTTCAAAAACATTTGCAACTTTCGGGTTTTCCCACAAACCTGTAGAAAATATGATAAATAAAGATTTTTTCTTCGTTTCCATGAACCTTTCCAACTCCAGATTTTTCCAGTAGATAGAAAATATCATAATGATATCAGCGAAAAATTAAACTTATTTTCGTAAAAAAGAGTGGTTTAGATCTTATTATTTCGATATCTTGAATTATAAAGTAATTAATGGACTCTGGACAATAAGGCATATCACATAATCAGGTCGATTCAAATTAAATATTATCACAATTTTTTTAAGGGAAAAAAAATATGTTTCCATACAAAATGTTTTATTTCCCAAATAATATATGTCAGAGTACTTTTTAGAATTGTTCACAATCTGTTTATTCTGAATATTATAGATTATATGAAAAATAATCATGATGTTAGTTCTTTTCATTAGCTTTTTGTTGTCTCGATCCCCTCAAAGAATAAATATTAAATTAAAAAAATTGGTTTTAATTCGTTTTTCGTTTTTATTACAAAATTCATATTAACTAGACAGACATTATAAATACAATTTATATACAGCAAATCAGTCGCACGTCACATTCACACATCTATCTGCACTAAGTGACTTATCCAAAATAACCGTGTCCTCCGCCATAGTAACCGCTCTGGTGTTGATGTGAACTGTAATGTCCTCCGTAGCTTCCGCCTCCAAAACTAGCGCCAGGATAATGACCGTGACTATGTCCATAGCCGGGATAGAAGCCACCCCCATGTCCGGATCCATGTCCAAATCCTCCGCCGTGGCCATATCCGCCCCCATAACCTCCCCCATAACCTCCTCCATGACCTCCCCCATAACCTCCTCCATGACCTCCCCCATAACCTCCTCCATAACTTCCTCCATAACCTCCGCCATGACCTCCCCCATAACCTCCCCCATAGCCGCCCCCATATCCGCCGCTCAAGCCAATACCAAGGCCTGCACTAATTCCTCCACCCAGCAGACCAAAACTTCTGCCCTCTGCCTTGCCAGGAGCTGGTGCAGCATTTATGCAGGCAATAACTGCCAGAAGTAGAGCCAAACTCGTCATCTGAAAAAACCAAATATATATTTTTATAAAAACTAAATAATAAAAAAAATATTTAAATGATCATGTCGTATAATTAGTAACAATTCAGAGTCAATAAATCGTCTTTTTTACATTTTAAATTATGTGAAAATGGTCAAAAAAGGACCGTTCAAAAATAAAAGGTTACTTTAAATTATTTTCGAAATTTCTTTCACTCAAGATTTATATGTTCGATAGTTGACTTCGAATGGATTTTATTTGGCATTCCAATTCTGGGATTTATTTTAATAATATCACTTTATGATTTTCACAAACTCGAGCTCCATGAAATTCACGAACTCCAGAATTAAATTCTTAAGCTCAGATCATCTGAATTAATCTGACGTATTTTTATTATTATTCTGTGAACTATCACGGAACAGAAGGCACAATTTACGTTTAACGAACTCTATTGAAACAACTGATTTTGAATTAAAAAATGTCATACTTAAAAAAGCAAATAATATCAATTGAATTAAACTTTTAATTAAAACCCTCTATTCTTCATCGAATTTTCATCCATTTTGTATAAAAAAAATCAATGCAAAATCGGTATATTCACAGGATTTGAATTTATTTGGAAAACAAATTTTTCTATTAAACAAAATTCAATTGAATGGAAGTTTATTGCAAATTCCAACGAAATCTGCACAGAAAAAAATATTCGACGTAAATATAGCAACCGATATTAATGACAATCATTAATCCTTCCAGCAATGTTATTCACTAATTTAATGAACACATTTGCTATGAATATTTGTACGTCAATGCAGCAAATTAAGTAATCGGCACAGTTTCAGCAATTATATTTGCTAAAACTGCACCGATTAAATTATTTGCTGCATTGACGTACATATATTCATATTATCGAACGCAATTGCTTATATAACGAAGAATAGCAAATGTTGTCATTAAATTAGTGAATTTTATTACTGGATTAATTAATGAATGCAATTAATATCAGTTGCTATATTTACGTTGATTATTTTTTCTGTGTGGAATATGCCCGAATAGAACAATGTTCGTAAAACTTCTTTAAATCAAGTAGATTTTTTCCTTTATATTTATATTCACTAAAACACTTTAAATAATTATCCTTAATCCTTTTCGAGTTCAATTTAGCAAAACTTACAAAAGCGCGCATTTTGCAAAGTATCAAAAAAAAAAGTGTTCGTTGCTCTGGACAAAGTTCTTTCTCGTTCAACACTGAATTGCAATTGAAACGTAACCCAGACTTTATATAACCCAGAAGATAGTCACAGTCGAAGGCGGTTGGTTGGTGGTTACTTACGATGGCATCGACAGTCAGCAGTCAGTAATTGAAGAATCAACAGTCGACCAGTCAACCAACCAGACGAAAACAAGTTGATGACGAAATCTCGGATTCCCCCGTGCGCACGGAAGTGACAGACCGACCGACCATCAAGATCATGATCACCATCAACAAATACTTCAAAGTCAAAAATTTAAATACTACGTGTAGTTCTGCACTGATTTGAGTTTTTCGTGAAGAATAATTGCGAACAATATATATAAAAAAAAAAACGAAAAATTTATTTCGTTTTTCGTTGGCCAAGTAAGCGACACATAAACCCGGCGCTCAATCAATCTTGGAAAGAACGCACATAATATAATTTTTAGTCGGCGTTTATTTCCAGATGGTATCTCAGATTTTTTTTTTTCATTTTTGTTTTGTTTTAAAATTAACACTTCATGCCGACCGATCTGTTGAAGATATTAACATTTTTATGTTGTTTGTGGTGTAACGACCTTTGGAGGTTTTCGTTTAGTTAATGAGTTCTAATATTTGATGACGTCGTTTGTTGACCAGTTCCACTTTCAATTTCGTGCAAGTAGTTAGTGTTAATTTTTAAATAATTATTAAGTTTAGTCATTGTTTTTTTGTTTTATTGCAACAGTATTGGTTTGTTGACTTGGGTGTTACGGAGTCGTCAGCAGAGTTTAAATAAATTATCTGCTGAAGGTGGGGTTATTAGACTCGTGACCCGTCTTGCTCTACACGTTTTTACTCTCGATTATGGAGATATAAAATATAGTTTAATTGGACAATGATGATATCAATTAATAGTAGGACACTTCCCCGAAAGCAAGTACCCCGAAGGACATTTCTCCGAAGCCATTTTCTCGAAAGTCCCAAATATTCACTTCGGGGAAGTGTCCGTTAGGGGAAATGTTCATTCGGAGAAGTGTCCATTTCGGGAAAGTGTACATTTCGGGAAAATGTCCATTCGGTGTAGTGGTCGTTCGGGGAAATGTTTTTTCGGGGAAGTGTACATTTTGAGGAAATATCCATTACGAGGAAATATCCATTACGAGGAAATATCCATTACGAGGAAATATCCATTCGGGGAAATGTCTTCGGGGAAAAATTCAATTTAATTTCATGGATTTTTAATTGATTTTGTAATTATTGTAGAGCATGAAGAAATATGTGTATTTATAGGAGTATCTCTACATAGTAAACATTTTTATACATGTAATAATTAAATTAACCAGCTTTTAGATTATTTGGAATTTTGTATTAATGAGCTTCTGAGAAGTGAAATATTTAGTACCTCATTTTTTGACAATTTAAAAAAAATATATTTTTATCTACTCGAGGTAAAATTAATAGAATTTTTTCAGTAATATTTTGGATATATTTCTGGAAAACACAAAGATAAATGGAATATTTTGGGAAATATATATCGTACATAGCATCGTATCGTGTTTTTCTGCTTAAAATCTTTCGAAAAAAAAAGAAGTTTCTGACCCGAGACAAAATTTATAATACAAACTCCGTCTTTGTCTATTTGAATATGTCGTACAAATCTTTCTTAACTTCCTTGACCCTGCCAAACATGTTGTCTGGGGATGCTATACACTTCCTAAAATATACCTTTTAGTTGTTTGTTTTCTAAAAAAAATTTGCTCGAAATATTCATGAAAAATGACAGAAATTTTCTATCGGGATATCCAACAACATATGTTGTGAAATTATGACAGATTCACGGCATATTTTGGGAACGGCCAGAAAACAGACAGCTTCTGATACAGATTCCGTCTATGTCTGTTTAAAATATGTCGAACAAATGTTTCTTAACTTCCTCGATCCTGCCAAACATTTTGTCTGGGGTACCCCACGTATATACGATGATTTTTTTTTAATATTTTTTTAAAATTATTTTTCAGCATTTAGGATTTAATTATAAACCTAAAAATGTATTATGGTCTAAACTAACTATCAAAAATTATTAACTTGAAAGGGCATATCACAGTATCACAGATGTAAACAATTAAATAATTTTGGTTGTCAGTTTGAACTATTTACACGATAACCATAAATAATTTTCTTGATTATAATGTAATATTTAATATGAATTCTACAAAAGTATTCAAAAAATAGTCTAAATATCTCAAACAATAAAAAAAAGTTTGGGCTATTAGCATTTATTAAATACTTAAATTAGTTTTGAAAATTTGAAGAAAAATTGCGTTTAAATTTCTTTAGAAAACAAGTTTTGTAAAGTACTATATTTTATTTAATAGGATTTAATTTAAGTTCCTATAAAAATCATAATTTATACCATTTATTTTATGGTATTTTTTTCTGAGTGTAGTATTAGCAAAGCTCATTTTTAAATGGTCGCGGCAAATATCAACATATTCGTAGTATCAATAGCTTTGCCATTAAGCAATATTTTCTCAAAGGACGTTAAAGGACGATAATTAATAGAAATAAATTGAAATTATAATTCATCTAATATGTTAATTTTTGTTTGGAATTAGTACAAGATTTCAAATTAAAAATTTAAATTGTATTCAGAATAGAGTCGGAGCAATTTATTCTAAATAAATAGAATACAACTCAAGTTCTATGAACGCTCTCATGGTTTAATAAATCCATATTAATTTCCTGCGAAATTTCCGGATTTCTCAATTATAAGATTAAAAACTCACATCATTATAATAAGTAGTACGTAGTTCGTTGATATCAAACAGCGTAAAACATAATTCAAGCAAATAAATCTTATTCAAACAGCAGATAATGTTAGGGAATTTCCATTTGTCTGACCGTAAATAAGTGTACTCGTGTGGAACCTAATGTGTCCATAGCCGAAATTAGTTTCATTTTTTTTTTGTTTGTTTCTGGAAAAGACAATGTACGTTTTCAATGTTAAATAATATAGGTATTTGTATGATGCAATCCATTTGAGTAGACGTCAAACCATTTGGTGCACCAACGTCGTGTTCAAATGGTCAAAGTAATTACGGGTTAAGAAAATTGCTTCCGAAATGAACTAAGAAGTTCAGATGTTTTTAAAACATATTTTTCTCATAGATTTGTAAATGCAAAAGTATTATGTTTTTGAGTACCTATAAAATAAAAACAAGTTGGCTTTTAATCAGCATTATCAGTTGAACAAGCACGGCAGAAGAATGGATTATTTGGTAAGCTCTTAGAATAGTAGAATTTTGTAGTGGATATAATTATGAAAATCTTTTACAGTATTACACAATATTTGTACTGTTCACATTGGCTACATTTTGCAATGGCCAAAAAGCTAAGGCAGAGAGTCGCAGTTTTGGCGGTAGTGCTTATGGTTCTCCCGGATATGGTAGTTCCTCCTTTGGACTGAATAGTAATACATTCGGCAACAGCTATGGCAATTACATTGACAACTATAGTGGCTTCCAAGGTGGCTACGGAAATGCTTTTAATAATTATCCTGGCCAAGGATATAATAACTTTAATCAGTTCACTGGTGGTCACAATAATGTAGGTTATAATACCGGTGGGGGGTCTGGAATTGGAAACTACAATGGCTTTGGATCGTATGGAGGATCATATGGTGCGGGATCTTCTGGTTTTGGTAGCTATGGACTGATTCGTCCAGGATATGGTCTAAATACTGGCATAGGCGGATTTGGGGGCGCATCTGCCACAGGAAGTTATAACGGATACAGTGGCGTTTATAATGGAGGATTTGGTTATGGCCAATCGGGTGCCGGAGGATATAGACATGGGAATGGCAATGATGGTAGTTACCAGCCTTTACCATTTAAATAATTGAACATATGTTATTGTTATTAGGTATCTATTAATAAAAAAAATCGTTATCAAAAACTCAAAATTATAATTGTGTCAACAGCTATAACTGTTAACAGATATTTTTAATTGTCTCATTTAAATTTATTCAATAACTCTTATGTTGATCTGTATTCAGTTTTGTGGAGGTCAATAATCTATAAAAAAAATCCCAATAGCATAAGTGATTCATTAACTGGTCTACATATTTGTTGGAATCTCCGAAAATCTACTTTTCGGTATATACAACGTGCTTAGTTAATACGTGAACATTTAAATCGATGATATGCATAAATCTTTTTAATTATAAATACTTTAAAATAGTTTGTTTGATTTCATTATAGTGTCTACGAAGTTGCGAAATATGACTTAATTGGTCAGGGTTTCCGAAATATTAATATTATCGAACACTAAGAGAAATTTTATCAACTCTACACAGAAAAAAATTATCGACGTAAATATAGAAACCGATATTAATTGCATTTATTAATCAATCCAACAATGAAATTCACTAATATAATGTAAACATTTGCTATTCTTTGTTAATTCAGCAATTCCATTTGCTAATATGAATATTTCTATGTCAATGCAGCAAATTAATAAGTCGGCGCAATTTTAGCATACATAATTGCTAAAACTGCGCTGACTAAATTATTTGCTGCATTGACGTACAACAAATTTGCATACTAGTAAAAGGAATTGCTGAATAAATGTTTTCATTAAATTACTGAATTTCATTGTTGGATTGATTAATGAATGCAATTAATATCAGTTGCTATATTTACATCGATTTATTATTTATTGTGTACTAGTTCTGCTACTTTTATGTGAAAACAACTGGTGACATTAACAGAGTGTTTCCATGGAATGGGGTCATTTGACACCTTATAGGACACCCTAGACCGCTTGGTAAAGTTCGGGACCTGATCACTAATATGGTAAATTTATCCAACTATAAGAAATGTATAAAAAATTGATAGGTTTCTTTGTTATTATTTGCTATGAGAGCCGAATATAATAGTTTTATCATTTTGTAGTAATTTTATCTCCACAGTTTTTCATTTTAACCCTTCAAGCATCCAACTTTTGCAGATATTATGTTTTAACAGAACGAATTTGTGTAGTTATTACAAATACCTTTTTCATTTTCCCAATCGTATCGCAAAAGAGGATTATTCTAAAATAATTAATAAAACATAATGGATGTATAATGATATTGGTTCATGTTTTCGAAAGAACCAGACCTTTCCCATCAACTAAAAATTTTAATACATACAAATGTTTTAAATTTTCTTGAAACTAATTGTACAAAATATTACTCTGCTCAAGTAACATGTCACAATGGACCGATAATTAATATCAGACAGCGTAGGTGTAAAGGGAATCTGACTTCAAAATTTCTTCATCTAGCTCTTCTAGTTTTCCTGTAATCGAGACAGGCGGACATTACCCCATACCAAACTATCATTCTATGTTACAAAAGGATGACCATGGAGAATATACTCTTTCATTTTTAGTGTAGGATATAAAAATTTGTTAATTCAATTCAAGTTAAGAGTTCGAAGAATTCGCATACGTCCCTGATCAGAATACGATAAGGCCTTTCTACCTATGGCCACCTGAAATGATCCTGATCAGGGTCGACTAGATAACCTAATTTCAAGTTCACGTAAAGCAACATGATCTACCCTTTACAATGAATACAGATCTAAAGTCTACTTAATGGAACCTGATCTGACACTTATGAAAAAATCTAATCGGAAATCGTATTATAATATCGTCGTTGTAGAACGAAAAGTCACCAAATACATTTTTATGAAAAACTTAAATTCCGAGTTTGTTGATTTATATTATAAAAAGTAATTGATGCATTTTTAAAGTTGAAAAATCAGTTCATAGATTTACATTTTCTTATCATGTGGTAAAAATATTGAGATCATAGATTAAAAATTGACAGGTATATAAAGATTTTTGTAAATGAATATTTGACATTTTGAAAATGTATTTGGTGACTTTTCTTTCTACAACGACGATATGTTAGAGATTTTATTTTATTAAAAACAATGTGTAATAAAATTATTCTAATAAAATATTGTAATAAATAAATGTTAAACTTAAATGCAAAATAAGTTCAAAAGCCGAAATTTCAAATATTTCAATTAGGATCAAAACGTTGACCTTTTGTCATTGCAAATCTTATTGAGACAACTTTGTGTGTTCACAAAACTTTATTTGGTTTGAATGGGCTCGAATTTGATAAAATCATTCTCAGAAGAATTTAAATATACATGGAATGGTACATGGTTATCATAAGGGTAAGATAAGGCAACCTGATCAGGATTGCAACTTCGAATAGCGTCACGTTTTTAACCAGACACTGATGTGGAAACATGATCATTACCTTATTTGAAATTAGACAAGCCTGGTCAGGCATTGATCGTGAAATAAATTTCTACTCGGGTTTTTTGATTTCCGTAAATGTTAAATACGTTTAGTTAAGGGAAAGAAATATTTAAATACTTATGTGTCCATGATATTTTTTTTTAGCTGTGGCTACCGAAAATGTTTATCGTATTCACAGTTCGTCGTATTTTAGTATGGTATTCGTACCATTTATTATATATACGACACAATAAGACAGAAACGTCAATTTGCAACGCCCTTATAAAAGTGAAATACCACAATCGTTGTTTTTAAGAGTAGTAGAAATTGAACATAAAATGCTAATTTACTTGTTTTTCTTTTCAAATCGAGGAATATTTATGATATTTTGAAAAAAAAAAACCCAAATTTATAAAAATCAGATGCATTTATTTAACGTAAAATTTGAACAAGCAGAAAAGTGGTGCTCACAGTTTAATTGCCGCACTGTCATATTCAAACAATGTCGTACCGATACCATGAAACTGTGAATACGCTTGATGTGTTTTAATTTTCAACTTAATGAAAATATAGTTTAATTAAAAAGCCTTATGTGTGTCAATAATTAAAAATGATAAGTTGACGATCCCATAAAATGTTTGCCGAACACTGATCTGAAAAATCACTTGTTCGCGTGTAAGTCTACTCGATCTTTGTGATGATCAACATATAGCACATATATTTATATTTTACTACAAACATTTTGTGGTTTTTGATTTTTATTTAATTTATTTTTTTTACTCTTCTGTATAAACAATGAAAACCAGATATTTTCAGGGGCAACACATGCGAACGAAAAGATGGATAAACAAAAAACCTACTTTTTAACAAAAGACATAAATTGCATAAGGGTCTATATATGAGCGAGACAACTTTAAGCCGGGTTTAATTGAACGTGGTAGACAGACGACAAAAGTGTTCAATCGAGCGAGATAACTTAAATAAAAAAACACACAATAAACGGTTTTTATTACAAAATACTATAGTTGTAAATTTATTACAATCCAATCAAAAATACGGTCCAGTGCTAAACTTGAATTAAATCATAATATTGCGAACATGAATTTAACAGTGAGTGGAATTTTACATAAATCTTTCAATGTTCAAATAGACTAAAATTGTCATTAAATTTTTAGAAATTTCTGTTACTCGGCCTCATGTTGATAGGCACCGTTGCGGCTGGTAAATTTAAACTTGTGGCCATCAATCGGCCGCACTTTGGCTTTCTGGGTGTTAAGGTGCGTAAACCAAAGCTGTTGGGACTAAAGCATGCTTTTGGTGGTGGTCTGGGTGGACATGGTGGATTCGGCGGTGGTGGTCATCATCATAGCAGCGGGTATGAACATCATGAGTATCACGAAAGTCATCATAGCAGTCACGATAGTCACGGTTTCGGAGGTTGGCTGGGACGATGAAATTATGTAGTTCCTAAGTTAATGTCATAGAAAAATTATATTTAATTGTTTTGTAGTTTTAAGTTCATACGCATTGATATTCATTTAAGTTTAATAAATAATTATATAATATAAAAATAACTTAACTTTTAACCTATTTTTTAATGAGCTTCAGAACGGTATATTGGCTTTTCATAACACTTTCAAAATTAAATAAGTAATACAGGTTAGGTCACATGAGAAATTTTGAAGTAGGGAAATTGTGATAGTTGGTTTTATGAAGTTTTAGGTTTATTAATCAATTATTATATAAAATATCTTTGGATTTGAACAAGTTACTGAATTATAAACACAGATTTTGTTTTTTAAAGCACCTATCGATTGGCATCATTATTTAAAAATATTTTGGCAAACAATAATTTGCCATTTGTTATTTGCAAGCAAAATGTTTTGCAAAATATTTTTAAATAACGATGTCAATCGATAAGTGCTTTAAAAACAAACAATTAATGCCTTTACACAACTATTTTATCTTGCACCAATAAAAAGTTATACCAAAAAAATGAAAAATTTTGAAAAATTTAAAAATTTGTCATGCCAAAAGGGCGAATCTTTTCGTTTTTTTGCTATAACTCTTTATTAGTGCAAGATAAAAAAGTGATGTAAAGGCATTTATTAATTTTTTTCAAAACACCTATCGATTGGCATAATTATTTAAAAATAATTTGGCAACATTTTTCTTGCAAATGATAAAAAATATTTAAAAATAATGATAATTATCAATAGGTGCTTTAAAAACAAAGAATTAATGCCTTTACACCGTTATTTTAGCTTATACTAATAAAAAGTTATGGCAAAATAACGAAAAGATTCGACCCTTTTAGTTTTGTCTTTTGTAATTTTTAATTGCCCCCAAAAAATGATCAAGAACATTTTATTCAAAAATCTAGGAAAGCCAGAAAAACTTCAAATTTTTAAATCGTTCGGTCCTGATCGTTTTCTTTGAATCCGCGCTTTGGGTTTCTTTAGGAGATTTGGTCATATAAATCGAAAAATACCGAAAGTAGGGTACTCAAATTTTGTTTTTTGGTCCGAATATATAAGTAGTACCGCAACTAAAATATAACAATTGGCGAGTCCAACGTGAGGGCGAAACATATTGTTACGAAAAGAGGTAATTTGTCCCATAATGCAAAAAATCAACAAGAATAAATGAGACGCATGACAATTCAACGCACTAAGCAATGTATTAGAAAGAGACGGAAGATCATTCAGCACATTGAGGCAATGGGCGAGAATGAGATAGAAGATCAGCGCATTAAAACATATGAGTGGGAATGAAATGCAAATAGCATTTAGTATTCACTAGAAGTGTAGAAGATTCTCGAAACATGTCGAGCGTTTAGAAACTTGTAGCACTGATGCATGCAGTATATAAGGGCGTCGTATCTGAGGCACCGCACTTCAGTAGTGATTGGAAAGTGGTCGAGTGCATATCGTGTGTGATCAATGTCAAGTTAAATCGTGGATATGCAGCAGTTTTTAGAATTTATTATTAGTAAAGTCGTTAATTAAAGAAATAAAGATAATTGTTGTAATTTGAACCAAACATAAGAGTGTTTTTAATTTGTACACAATCCAGAGATACGAACTTGAAGAACAGTTTTCCGTATGCTTCCTTCTGATATATGTTATTTTAATTTTATGCGTAAATTTTTAAATTTATTAATATTTTTAATATATTTTAATTAATTTTGTAAATATTTATGCTAATTTATTATGCTAATTTTTATATATAATTTGTTATATTTTAATGAAGATTTTGCGTTTTTTTTCTAATTTATCAAATTCAAATAAATACAAATTTATACTATATGTACTACTTGCATATCGCAAACGTCTGCAAAAATTAACAACTTTGAAAAGCACAACACACAATGCACAACTTAGGCCAAATTCGTATCTGTTGGCGAAAAGCTCTGTGCATGTTGGAGCTTTTCTTTTCAAGCTTAAGTTGGTCTGTCTGTTGAGTGGTGAGTAAATGACATTTTGCTTGCTTCAGCATAATTTAACTTACCACTTGAGCTTTTGCTGGAATACGTCAACTTAACATGGAATGCGCAAAGTGACAGCAATACAATCTGTCAAGTAGCAGACCGAACGAACAAATAAATACTTGCTTGGGACCTTAAATAGTTACTTAATTAAATAATTAAAATTTAGTGCGTATTAAAAATTAAAAACATTGTTTCAATTACACGATAAGGTGTTGCTTTCGATGTGATTTCGTACGTTTTGATGCCATTTTTGTGAGTATGGACGACAGCGACTTCTCTGAATTTGTCAAGAGTTTGATAGACGCTGTGCGAGACCGTAAATGTATTTACGATAAGAAGCACGTATCGTATTTCAACAAATTCGAACGGGAAAGAGCCTGGTGTGATATTGCCCTACAGCTGGGGCAGAGTGGTAAGTTATTTAAATAACTTTTGTTACACCGTACGACAAAATGCAACATAAGAAAATCTTATATATTCTTAAAATAGTTACGCTATAAAATAAAATACATGTGTTTCCCAGTTTTTCTGGATCAATTCGTTAAAGTGTTTTTATTTTATTTTGAAATGCTTGTGCATAATGTGCATTTTTAAAAATATTGGGAAATCAAATTTTAAAGTTTGAAGTGCTTTAAAAATTAGTAAAATTTAGTTTTATTTCAATAGTAATGTAAAGGAATTTATTGTTTGTTCTCAAAGAACCTATCGATTGGATCCTTATTTAAAAATATTAATTTGCCAGAAAAATGTTTGGCAAAATATTTTTAAAAAAAGTGCCAATCCGATATATGCTTTAAAAATAAACAATTAATGCCTTTACACTACTATTTTAGCTTATACTAATAAAAAGTTATGGCAAAAAAACGAAAAGATTCGCCTTTTGGCATGACAACATTTTCGAATTCGCCCTTTTGTTTTTGTCTTTTGTGGCTAGAAATATGAAACAAAACCACACACGATTTTGGTACAGTATACTTGAGGAAAAACTACACTAAAAAAATGTAAAAAAACGCAAATGTCCAAAATTACACATTCGCCCCTTTAGCATGATTCAAATTTAACCAGTTGGGAAGGTTAGATCACATGGGAAATTTTAAAGTAGGTGTTATTATGATAGTTAGGATTATCAAAATTATAGTCGGTCTAAGCCGACTATAAATACCCTACACATATGTGTGGTTACCATTCAAAGTCGTATATAGGTCACCATGGTATACGAATTCTGAAAATAACTACAAACTTTCCATCCCTGAAGCATTTTCTTTCATTTGATACCCATATTTACAAATGGGTAGATGTACCGAATTTCGATTTTTTTTATGGGAACCACAAGTCGTTTCGTGGGAAAACATTATTTTCTTGTATTTGAGCATAATGTCAATATATATTTGACCAAAAAAAGTTTACCTAAGCACGTATACAGTAAAATTGATATGTAGATGTAAATTTTATATGAGGTATTTGAACATATGTGGTCGGTTCTCAGGTCACAATAGACCGATCTTGCCAATTTTCTTGTTCAGACTGCTTAGATATATAAGTAATCTAAATCAAAAGTTTCATTGCTCTTCAACTAGCTCTTCAACTAACAGACGGACATCGCTAAATCGACTCAGGAGATCATGCTGATCAAGAATATATATACTTTTCCTTACCGGAGATGCTTTTTTCAGGGTGTTACAAACGGCGTACCAAACTGAATATACCCTTTCACTCTTAGTGTAGGGTATAAAAATTTTGTTTGAAAAGTCGGATGTACTTAAAAATAGGTGAGACGGCTTTTATTTGCATTTTAAAATACGCAAGTATCACCTGTATGTAGTTTCACGTACAGGTCAATTTTTTCATGTCTGCAAAATACTTTCGGACGGTGTTATTAGTACACTAAGAAAAAAGTGTCATAAGGAAGTTAAATAAAATTTAATTAATTTATATTGAAATACTTTTGAATTGAAAAACGTAATATCGCATACAAAAACGAATACGCACTTTAAATTTGAAATTAAATAACATCCCAGCAAATCAAACGTTATTTTTACGATATCGAAACGATATCGTTTATGGCCTCAAATTGTCGTTTTCGATAATCTATAATGATACGAACATGATAGGTTTTTCGATAATAACGAACCTATCTAAAAAGATATCGTTGTTTTTGTCGTTTATTTTCGATAAACAAATTTTATTTGTTCAGAAAATTTTATTTTTTTGACAAAAAGTATAAAGAACACGCAATTAAATTTTCAATACTTTGAGTTTTATATCTAAAATTTATCATTATTATATTCAATTTATAAATTTTCGTCAAATGGTTTGTACATAATTTTGCTGGCATTACATATATCTTTGGAGCTTTATGAAACAAAAGTATTATTGCATTGCTAAACATAATAATAATAACAGCCAAACATATTTTGGTTTTCGTTCAAACATATTTATGTTCTGAATGAATAATTTTCGGCGTTCTTGCAAATATGCCTACTTACAAAAAAAAAAATCCAGAAAATCGCATTAAAATTGGTCAATAGGTTTAATAGTATCCAAAAATATAACAACACCTGATAAATTCTGTTCATACCCAAAATATGCCGGATATCGATCTTCTATATATCAGTGTGTTTGTCAGAAATACGTTCAAAATAATCCTGAGATATGTTAAAATAATTTTTTTTTAGGTATATTTCCGGCATATTATCGGCAAACACATAGATATACTATTTATTTGTGTGTTTTTTTTAAAGTTACTTTTTAAGAAATGTATTTTGAAATATACTTTGTTTGTTTCAAATTTACCACTATCAAATCAAAATGCTTTGGACATCTTTTTTGCAATTTTATTATCTTTAAAATTAAACCTTAGTATTTAAATTCGCTTCACTATTGCTTAAGTAACGTCCAATTGACTGGTACAATTTTTGTGAGATTTTTTGCAGTTTTTTCAAATTTTAAAGCAACAAATCTCTGAAACCCCACCATCTGCTAAGCTGAAATTTTGCCAATAACATTTTTGTGTGTTACTTCATAATGTTTTCAAATTTAATTAAATTCTGAGATGGTGCTGCCAATCATTTGAGGAATGACTCAATAGAAAAAAAAAACTGAGTATGTAGTAAAAAACAGTACTTAAATAGTTATATAGGGAAATTTTAGTGAAGTAGTTTGTTTTGTAAAGTATTTTTTACTTGAATGATAAATACCACACTCATCAGAAACACTGGGAATTATATAAAAATCTTTAACAATTCGATTTTAAATATTTAGTTGATGATTGCCAGAAACGCTGGAAATTGCTGCGCGAAAAATTGGCCAAAGAGTTGAAAAAACGAGATCGCTCCTTGGCGCTCGGGGAAGAATTTCACAGTGACTGGAATTGTTTCAAGAATATTGTATTCATTGAGGATCACATTGCTCCCCGAAAGTAAGACCAATATTTTAATTAAATATATTTGAAATACTTACTATTTCATATTTTATTTTTACTTATAGAAGATTGGAAAAGTATCCATATTATTGTGCTTTAAACGATATCACTGATAAGCAGTTGCCTACACTGAGCGATAGCAATCTGAGCAATGGATCACAGCAGCAGCCGCAACAGGAACAGCAAAATCACCAACAATTCCAACAACAACAGGACTATCAGAGCCTTCTCAACTATAAACCAACACGAAAACGTTTTCGTCGACTCCAACAGCACAACAACGAACAGTTGTCTAATGGCAATGCCTCCGAATCGGAAGACATCGCACCGACTCATCTAAAGGAAGAGCCCAATGTCATGGTCGAAATCGATGAAGTTACGCAAGATGAGCAAGACATGTACGAGATGGACATGTTGGCAAAGCATGAGTTGAAAGAGTTGCCAGACAAAAGTCGTAGTACAAGGGGCATTGTGGATGCGGCATTATCAAATGGTAGCGCACAGCCTACTGCATGCGAACGCATCAAAGTTAAACGTTTAGATTTGGAACCTGTTGCGCGCATGGAGAACAGAAACACACAAACTCTGCCATGTTTAGAGGCTCCACGTTTTGCTGTAGACGTGAGCGATAGCGATGCCTTATTTGGCCAAATGGTCACAGCTATGCTGAAGGATATACCCGTGGAGGAGAGCAAGGACGATGTCAAGTTGCTTATAATGCAAATGCTTATCAAGGCTAAACGCGCGCATTATACAAATTAATGAAGAATTTGTTTACTCGAAATAAACCAAAGAAGGTACTACTTAGTAGTATCAGTAGAACTGATTTAATTAAATATAAGAATTGAAACCGTTATGCATCTTAAGTATTTTCAAAATGCAACTTGATCTTATTACACTACATAATTTTCCAATTACATTATTTGCAATTCAAAAATATAATAATTCAATTTATTTATTGATAAAAATTCAGTTTGAAGACAAAATTTTAAAAATGTAATCAGAATACAGAAAATTAGTAATTATAATAATTATTATCGTTATATTATATAATCGTTACTTGATATATCCTATATGAAAAAAACTAAGTATGATCATTCTAAATTATATAGAAATGATATATGAAATTTTCATACGCATATTTTTTTTTGTCTCTCTTAGTAGTGTTATTTTTATCGAATTATTAAAATATTCAACCTTAAAATTATTTATTTCGTTTCAAGCTCTGAAATGTAAATTAAGAATTTATTAAAGGTTTAGAACTACTAGTCGATAAGCATTATATTTAAATGTGTCAATGAAATTATTATGTTAAATGTAATAAATACAAATTTAATTGTTATAATCCAAGTAGAAATAACCGACCGATACAAGACTGACGCAGACTTGTGCCAATGGTTTTCAGGCCTGTGTCGTCAACACTGTTATCCAGGCTCGTTTCAAAATGGTATAAATACTGAAATGAGTGTTTCAAGTTTGTAGTGTAGATCTAAATTATATGTTTATGCTTCCTTCCTTTCTCTACAATACTGCTGCCAGCATATTTTCAACCTTACCTTGCCTGTCCCTAACATTTTGTTTTACACCTGTTTGCCTACCATACCTACATATGTCTGCCATATCCCTTTTCTCAAGATTCACACCTAAAATCTGCCTATAAAGAGTGATTTCAACACAAAACACAAAATTCATCAATATAATTTATTCGTACTAATAATGTTCGGCAATGCAATAATACTTTTGTTTTCATAAAGCTCCAAACATATATGTAATATTATGTTTGGGAGAGCCCTGTTTTTAAAGCGGATATTATTAATTTTTCGCCAACTACCAGATTCATCATATTGATATCACCATTCATTAAATAACATTTTGATGAATGCATTCATTATATATATAAACTTATTCCTACTATCGAACATCATAGTGAAGAACGAAATATTCAATATGAATCGTCATATTGGTGAATATATTCATAATATTTAACTATATAATATTTGTGTTAAATATACAGTATTATGAATATTGTTCAACTAATTTTTTTTATCAAAATATGTATATAATTGATGGACATTTTTTTGCGAATTTTTCACAAAACAAAAATTGTTTTTAGAAAATAATTCGAAAAAAAATTTAAAAAATTGTTGTTTTGAAAACAAATTTTATTAAAAAAATCTAATAAAAAAAAGTTTCGAAAAAAAATATTTAAAAAAATAATTTTTCGAAGAAAAAATATTTTACGAACAAAAAAAAATGTGTATGAAATAAATAAAAAAATGGAAATTTTTTTACGAATGTTTCACAAAACAAAAATTTTTTGTAGATAATATTTCGAAAAAAAGACCTTAAAAAAGAATTTAAAAAAAAAATTGTTTTGTAAACAAATTTTATTAAAAAAAATCCGATAAAAAAAATGTCGAAAAAATATTATCAAAATAAAAAATGTTTTTCAAAGAGAAAATATTTTTCAAAACAAAATGTCCGAAATAAATTTAAAAAAAAATTTATCATGTAAATTGTTTCTGTTTTTTTTAGCTTCTTTGTCTGTATGTGTGTTTCCTTCAATTTTCTGTTTAACATTTTTTCTGAGGAATTTTTCATTTCTGTTCAAACCAAAAGCTCTCAATTTGTTGAACAATGTAATTGGAGTTTAGTTTATAGTTTCTGTTTTTACCAAAAATGTATATTCACCATTCGGATAAGATTTATAAATTCATGAGGCATATAACGCAAAAAAACCGAAAGTCGCAGCGGTTTCCGTAGTGTAGTGGTTATCACGTGTGCTTCACACGCACAAGGTCCCCGGTTCGAACCCGGGCGGAAACAAATTGGAAGTGTTTGCTTTTTTTTTAATTATTTTTTATTTGATTGGGCACTTTTATATTAAAAATTGTTTCAAATGTATACAAAAAATTATTTATATACTATTAAATTATCCTGAATATTTTACATTCTAAATTAGAATAGCACCCATATTGCATAATTAATAAATTCATTTCATTAAGCATTTTTAACAGTTTATTAATACTCTTAAAATATATATTGTCTACCTAGTATACAACAACTTCAAGCCTCAAGTTGTCTCGAACCATTCTTGATCGAAGTGCATATTACCGGCCACAACTGAATTTGTCAAAAATAACTCTAAACATTCTATTCTCGCTCGCTTCACCGAAAACTCACATAACAGAAAAACGATTGAATCAAAACACGGTTCATAACACTACACAACAATATGAGAAAAAAGTTTACGCAGTATATTTTTGTATTATTGGAAACAGGGCTCGGGTGGAACCGGAACTGGAACCGGAACCGGACCGGAACCGTTTCATTTTTATAGAACCTGAACTGGAACCGTTTTTGAAATTTTGTATGGAACTAGAACTGGAATCGTTATTTTATTTTTTATGGAACAGGAACTGGAACAGAAAACCAGAACCGGAACTGGAACCATTACTAAATTAATTAGATCAGAAATTAATATATCAAAAAAAATAATAATTAAATCATTTTGGACAATGAATTTGGAAACAAAAACATATATTAATTAAGTTACACAAGTGGACAAGTATCCTGAATATTTTACATTCTAAATTAGAATAGCACCCATATTGCATAATTAATAAATACATTTCATTAAGCATTTTTAACAGTTTATTAATACTCTTAAAATATATATTGTCTACCTAGTATACAACAACTTCAAGCCTCAAGTTGTCTCGAACCATTCTTGATCGAAGTGCATATTACCGGCCACAACTGAATTTGTCAAAAATAACTCTAAACATTCTATTCTCGCTCGCTTCACCGAAAACTCACATAACAGAAAAACGATTGAATCAAAACACGGTTCATAACACTACACAACAATATGAGAAAAAAGTTTACGCAGTATATTTTTGTATTATTGGAAACAGGGCTCGGGTGGAACCGGAACTGGAACCGGAACCGGACCGGAACCGTTTCATTTTTATAGAACCTGAACTGGAACCGTTTTTGAAATTTTGTATGGAACTAGAACTGGAATCGTTATTTTATTTTTTATGGAACAGGAACTGGAACAGAAAACCAGAACCGGAACTGGAACCATTACTAAATTAATTAGATCAGAAATTAATATATCAAAAAAAATAATAATTAAATCATTTTGGACAATGAATTTGGAAACAAAAACATATATTAATTAAGTTACACAAGTGGACAAGTGGCACTTTAAAAATGTTGAGTTTTGCAAATTTTCTTTATACGGGGTTTTTCAAATGGGACGCTACAAAAGTAGAGCGACAGGGACAGCACACGACGCCATATTTCTTGCCGCTCTTTTGACATTTATCTTCAGTAAGATTTGCCATTTCATGATGGAAAGATATACGAGCCAACAACGAGTCGAAATTATTAAAATTTACTACCGAAATTCGGAGTCAACTCGCCTCAACGTTAAGAGCGCTACGTCCAATTTATGGTCGTCATAATCGTCCTAGCAGATCAACAATTGAGCGTCTAGTGGAAATTTGAATTTGAATCCACAGGCACAGTACAAAATGTTCCCGTGCCAGTGAGACAAAGAAGTGCCCGTAGTGTCGAGAATATTGCTACCGCTGAGGCTTCAGTTGAAGACAGCCCAAATGTGTCTCTCACACGTCGTTCTAAAGCGTTGGACATCTCTGTGACGAATTTGCGAAAAGATTTTGGCCTACATCCTTACAAAATCAACTTGACGCAAGAACTGAAGCCGCTTGATCACCAGAAGCGTCGTATGTTCGTGAATTGGGCTGAGCAACAACTTGGAAATGATTCGGATTTTCATCGAAAAATGAGGCTCATTTCTGGCTGAATGGCTTCGTCAATAAACAAAATATGCGTTATTGGTCAGACAGCAATCCACACGTACTCCATGAGTCATCATTGCATCCCGAAAACATTACGGTTTGGTGCGGTTTATGATCAAGACCGGCACATTACTGTGAATGGGAATCGCTACCGTTCAATGATAACCGAATATTGTTGGCCCCAATTGGATGATATGGACTTGGAGGACATGTGGTTCCAACAGGACGGCGCTACAAGCCACACAGCGAATGCCACAATCAATTTATTGGAAACCAAGTTTGGAGAACGTGTTATCTCACGAAATGGTCCAGTCGATTGGGCGCGTCGGTCGTGCGATTTGACGCCTATAGACTATTTCCTGTGGGGCTACGTCAAGTCTATGGTCTATGCCAACAAGCCAGCGACGATTGATGAACTTCGTACGAATATCGAACGTGAAATTGAAGGAGTATCGGCCGATTTATGCTTGAAAATCGTCGAAAATTGGGTTCCGCGAGGAAACTTAAGTACGACTATGAAACCATGCGACTTTATAAATGGTCAATTCTCATATAATGCATATACATATGCTTTTTTTATACCGATATTTTTTTGTTAGTTTAAAACATACATTTAGGAATGAGGCCCACGACGTTTGAATACAAACACAAATTATTTTCTATTTTATATAAATGTTTATTTAGCCCCTTATCATCCCAGGTAGGAATTTCCAGGCTGCAACAAAAGTGCCTGCCTTGTTACAAGCTTGACTACCAATGCTTGGTATATCGGGCCAGACACAAGTCTAGCAAAATCGTTAGTCACATACTCCACATAAGCCTTGATATATCAAGCTAGACACAAGTCTGGCACATTTGTCATTCCCAGATTTCAAACAAGCCTCATTAGTTTAGATTAGACACAAGCCTGGCACAATCGTCACTCACAGACTCCACACAGGCCTTGATATACCAATATTGACACAAGTCTGACACAAATCTGACACAATATTGAGCCACATATAAAAATTGTCAAATTCATTATACTTGAATGAAATACTCATGACAAATTATGCCCAATAGCCTGAATCTTCAGGCGTATCACAAGGATTGTCGCAAGTCTGGGGCAAAGGTCTTGTTTCGAGACTGAGGCACACGCCTTGGTACAAGCCTGGGACACAAGCCTTGGTACAATCCTGAACAACAGTCATGTAACATAGTTATCATTCCAGCCTTGACACAGTCTTGGCACAGGCCTAAACACAGTGTTGGTACAAGACTGAGAATTAAGTCTTGCAAGCCTGGGATACAGGCTTGTAACATAGTTATCATTCCAGTCTTGACACAGTCTTGGAACGAGCTTGGATAACAGCGTTGGCACAGGCTTGAGTAGCATTGGCTCAAGCCTGTGTCAGGCTTGTGCCGATCGTTAATTCCTACTTGGGTAATACCTAAATATACATATTCTGTTTATATTTTAAATATTAAGTGGTAATGAATTCCAGATTCGAATTGCGAATTGTAGATAGTTAAATTTTGGCAAAATAAAATTGAGGCTTCTATTTGAAACGCAAAGACGTAGCTTAGCAGAAAGATATAATGGAGTTTTGGAATATAACAACTTTTGCAGAAATATGCAGTTTCTTATAACCAGATAGTTTGTAATGCAACAAACTAAAATGCCCTTACTTACATCTTCGATATGTGAAAAACGTCTTAAGGGAAAAACATATCGCGTCACATTATTAAAATCTCCTGTTAGGAGGTCAGGAGTAATAGCATTTAAAAAAGTTTGGTTGTATGGGACGTGCCACTCCTCTTTGTCCAATATATCCGTAGTGGCTATATAAAAGAATCCTCATTATTAAAATACAATTCCCATTGGTGGTGCACTTAATGCATTCTCATACAAAACACAAATTTCGATTTTTCCATGGGAGTTTTTTGAATTCCCAGTATTGAGACGAATAAAACAAAAAAGAATCATTCAAATCAGTCGATCCGTTCTCATGTTTTTGCGAGACTAATGTATGGCAATTAATTTTTATATACATTGTTTGTGGAACCGGAACTGGAATCGTTATTTTATTTTTTATAGAATCGGAACCGAAACTGAAACCGTAATAAAAAAATAATTTAAGAACCTGAACCATTTTTTTATTTTTTTATAGAACCGGAACTGGAACCGCAGAGAATAGAATTTCGGTTCCTAGCCATGATTGGAAATGACTCGCAGAATTTGAATTTACACTGAAAAAAATAAATCGTAATGGCAACAATTTTGTGCCTCATAACAACAACTTTTATTGGTCATTTTGTACCCAACAACTCCACATTTTTGTTTTAAGAATGCTTACGCTGTTGATGTAATAAATGTATTTACTGTTGATTCAACAGTAGAAACTCTTGATTTTTTTCTTTTGTGCGAAATTTTTAAAATAAAAAAAAGTTCATTTTAAATTGTGTGTAATAATTTTATTATAATTTTTTTTTTAACTTTATTTTTTTTCTTATTTTACTCACTCACACTCATTCTTCTTAATCCTCTTGGTATCTCTGTACACTTCTCTGTTGTCTTCTACCTGCGTAAAACCAACCAAGATCTAACAACATTACTATCACTTATTTTAAATGTATATAAAACATATATCATCTGAAAAAGAGTCTAGGAATATTCGTCTGAATGTTACTGGTTTACAACAGTTTTGCACTGTTGGGGAAAAGATTTACTTTTGCGTGAAAAGTGAAATAAATTCCATATGCTTTCTCTTGACACGCTGTTCACGCAAAAGTAAATCGTATCCCCAACAGGGCAAAACTGTTGAAAAAGTAACATTCAAAGGACTGCTTGTTATATAATTCATAGACTCTTTTAAAGATGATGGATGTTTTATAAGCAGTAAACAATTCTTATTAACTTGAGTTCAACAGTGATATCATTGTTGCTTGAAAAGCAACACTTTTGTTTCAAAAACGGAAAATATATTTAAGGGAAGAATAGATTCTCGATTGAAAATTTTTATTGTCGTGCCAAAAATTTTCATATAACAATATTTCAACAGCTAAAAGTATTTGTTTTAACAACCTTTAATTTCTTCAGTGTATGAATTAAAAAATTTTATATGGATAGGATCACGAGAATGCATTTGAAAAATGGCGAAAAATTGAAAACCCAAGATCATGCACAGTTTGTAATACTCCAAAATTAGTCTGCACATTTTTAAAGAAAATGATAGTAGGCGTGACTGATATGAAAAAGTATATATTTTCTTGATCAACATCACATTCCGAATCGATTTAGATCTTGATCAACATCACATTCCGAATCGATTTAGATATGACCGTCTGTCTGTCCGCCTATACACGATAACTTTAAAACTGCTATTCCGAATGATGTTAAATTTTTGTTCAATATATTTTATTTTCAAATTTCGAAAATGAGTCGAATTAGTCAACGTAATCTACTACATCCACTACGAGATATGGGTTTACTATTTAGGATCACATATCTCGTTAAGCATGAAAGATAAAGTTATTAAATTTAAAATTAATTACAAGCTTGATCCCCTCACATTTTTTATTTTTTATTTTTATGCCTATTTGTATAGCACTCAATTATATTGCTTTCACATAACTTTTTTTATCCTCAAATGTTACCCATATATTTTTGTCATTGATAACTCAATTTCTTCGAAAGAGTGTGAACTAATTTTGGAAAATTAAAATTTGTGTATCATCTTACTTTCTCGATTTGTTTTAATTATTTTTTTTTTTAATTTTTGTTGAAAAGAATGCTTTTTTCAAGTTCTCCTATCGATTTCTCTTAAACCAGTAAACGAATTTAAAAATGTTCTGAGATCTTTTTTTTTTGGATATTCAATTACCTTTCATTCGATATAACACTTAATCATACGTATTATTTAGAATATGTTTAAACTGCCTAAATACTGGCCCAATATCTTACTTTCTTTACTCGTTTGTTCTTGTTATTAAACAATTATTAGTTAAACAATTAACACTAATAGAGAATTTACGAGGAATTCCGGTTTATACCAAGATTTAACTCAACTTAAGATTAAACAATCCACGCTAAATTGCCTAGAAGCATTATTTTAAAATAAATATTGAACATTTTTCACAGATACGCGATAAACTCTATACACTCCTTAGGTCTTTTAAACAATCTATTGTACTATTTTTGAGAATCTGACGGATACGTAAGTCAGGCACTGGCGCTTGTGTTTCTAAACCGGGTCCAACAGTCAGTTTCCGTAGTGTAGTGGTTATCACGTGTGCTTCACACGCACAAGGTCCCCGGTTCGAACCCGGGCGGAAACAAAACCGGATATTCAAATATATTTTTTAATATTCCTTACATTTTCTTAATATTCCCTTATTACTTAAAGTTTATAATATTCCCATTATTACTAACAGTGAATGGAATTTCTGCCTAAATTATTTTTTCATCGCATTAATTCAGTCTACTCCCGAGACAAAATTTTGGCATTTTTGAGGCATATTTCCGGCAAACACAGATAAATGCAATATTTTGGGAAGTGTATAGCATGTTGTCAAATTTTGTGGAATTTTATGGGCAGATTCACGGCATATTTTGGGTACGGGCAGAAAACAGACCGCTTGTGATACAGACTCCGCCTTTGTTTGTTTGAAATATGTCGATAAACTGTTTCGAAACTGCCTCGACTCTGGAGGCTGATTTGTATGTAATAGCATAATAACAATTCAAATATAAAAAAGTATATAATAATAAGACTAGTTAAAGGAAAGGCTTTTAACGAAAACAAATACAAAACTATAAAACCTTCCTTGCAATGATATTAAAATTTTGTTTCTTTTAACTGCTTGTAACTCGATGATGTTCGGACATAAATCAAAGTAAGAGTTTCCGTAGTGTAGTGGTTATCACGTGTGCTTCACACGCACAAGGTCCCCGGTTCGAACCCGGGCGGAAACAAATCTGGTCAACATTTTTTTATTTTTATTTTTTTATTTTTTATTTATAAATATAGTTAATTCTTAAATTATCTTTATATATACAAAATCACTGTTAAAAGTACAATATGCAATACAGTTATATATCAGACTTAACGCCTAAAGAAACCTCCTCCAAATCCTGTGTTTGCATAGTTTCCTGCATAACTGCTCGAAAAACTTTCAAAGCCACCACCTCCAAATGCGCCACCTGCAAAATTTCCACCATAACCTGGCCAACCACCGTTGGACCAACCGGTTTTTGCATTTGGCCAGCCTCCGTGACCAGACCAACCATGCCCACCATGGCCACCATGCCCCTTTACATAAACGGGTACTTTAACATGTACTGGATAGGGTACTTGTACTGGATAGGGAATATGTACGGGTACTTGTACTGGAACTGGTACAAATTCTGGGTAGCCTCCGCCGAAACCTTTCTGTTTAAATGCGAACGTGCTGGCACTGATTGTGATGAACAACAGTATACTGAAGATAAATCTCGACATCTAAAATTAAGAAAAGTGAAAGAAAACGGAATATTTTGAAGGTAAAATGGATATGGAGCTCAAAACAAAATATTTCATTTTCGTAAAAGCTTATTAACTTTGGATCTACTGTATGTAAATTAATATTTTATGTACATATATATACCATGTACATATATGATAGTTAGGATTATCAAAATTATAGTCGGTCAAAGCCGACTATAAATACCCTACACATATGCGTGGTTACCATTCAAAGTGATATATTGGTCACCAGGGTATACGAATCCTGAAAATAATTACAAACTTTCAATCGCTGAAGAATTTCCATTCATTTGATACCCATATTTACAAAAGGGTAGGTGTACCGAATTTCGACTTTTTTTTTGGAACCACAAGTCGTATCGGCGGAAAACATTATTTTCATGTATTTGAGAATGATTTCAATATATATTTGACCAAAAAAATTTACCTAAGCACGTATACAGTAAAATTGATCTGTAGATGTAAATTTAATATGAGGTATTTAAAAATAAATGGTCAGATCACAGGTCACAATGGACCGATCTCGGATGGATTTTCGCACATACAGCGTAGGTATATAAGTAATCTAAATTATAAGTTTCATTTATCTAACTCTCCAATTGTTTAAGTAATAGGGATTTCAACAGACAGACTCTGGAGGTCATGCTGATCAAGAACATATATACTTTTCCATACCGGAGATGCTTCCTTCTGGGTGTTACAAACGGCGTACCAAACTTAATGTACCCTTTCACTCTTAGTGTAGGGTATAAAAATCATTCTCAAGTACTCTATAGTTGCTCGATCTTATATAATTTAAAATTATATTCATTATATTTTAATATTTTTGTTTTACATTTTCAATCTCTTTAATTTCTAAACGCATTTGTTATGTCGAAATTCTTACGGCAAACTACGTCGTTTAATTTAAATAGACGTTTAATTAAACTAAGTTTTCAATCTCTTTAATTTCGAAACGCATTTGTTAGGTCGAAATTCTCACGGCAAACTACGTCGTTTAATTTAAAAAAAACGTTTAATTAAACTAAGTTTAAATTAGCACTGATTAACTGACCCTAGAGATTACCGAAAATGAAAATTTTCCATTTATAAAATATATTGTTTCGATATCATTAATATCGCTGTTGTTTTAGTTGAAAATACCACTTACGTTTTATATCGATATCGTTTGGAAGCGATATTTCAAGTGATGATCGTTTTAGAATATTTACTAAATATTTAAGATTGCAAAGCTCTTTTATATCAACATTTATGATCACAATTATATAAAAGAGTCTATGATTTTATAACTTTATAGAATTTCCTGTTTTTCCTAATTTCAATGACACATTGGATTTTCCAAATTTGTTGAAAAATATTATAAACATAAAGGTTCATTGATCTGTTGTTTTGGCACGATCGTCTCTCATTCAGAAAAATGCAAATTTATTAATGAAAAACGAGTTTTGATGTTTTTGATATACGCGTTTGTATCAAATTTGTTATTAAAAAGCAAAAGTTATCGTGGGAAAAGATCGATCGTAAAGTTCAGTCGCCGCGTTTAAGGTCAGTGGAGCAATGTAGAATTGGCAATAATTTTTTGCAATACTTCCGCCTGTCAAAATAAAAACATCACTCCAAAACAAAAGTTAGAATCAGGTTGTTAGTAGCAGATAGTGTGGGCGTTAGTAACTAACTAAATTTTTAGTATATAAACTTGAGGTTGACTTAAAATCAGCAACAGTTTCAGTTAACAACGTTATCAAGACAAACAGAGAATTATTTAAAATAAATAAACAAAATGCAAGCCATTGTAAGTGAAATTTCAAAAATATTCAAATATGCTAAATAAAACTTGACCGTGTTCTAAATTCTGATCGAAATCAAATTTAAAAAAGAATTCTATTTTCCAATAAGACTTAATGTTAATTCGATCTCTTCAAGTGGTACAAAATGGATTTTATTGGATTTCGATCAAAAGTAAATTTCAGAACATGCCCGATATAAAATATTTAGAACACTAAAATGTGAAAAAATTAAATTGGAATCATATTTTTTTTTTAGTTCATTAAAACCTTGCTGTTAGCGCTTTGCCTGGGACTCAGCTGCGCTCAATATCAATATGGCGAACATGCACAAGGAGCTGTCGGCGCTGGAGGAGCCACTTCACAAGGATCTATCTCCCCAGTAGCTGCTGGTGCAGCTGACAATCCTAACAATAGAATTCTGGGCCTCCTGGGTGGTGGAGGAGGCGGTGGTTTACTTGGCGGTGGTTTGCTCGGAGGTGGGTTAGGCGGTGGCCGTCGTCCTGGTGGTATCATCGGCAATTTGTTGGGCGCTGTTACAGGTAACAGACCCGGTGTTGGTTTCCAAGGCGGATATCCAGGCGGTTATCCGGGTGGTTATCCGGGTGGTTATCCAGGCGGTTATCCGGGTGGTTATCCGGGTGGTTTTCCTGGTGCTTATCCGCAATTCGGAGGCGGTTATCCGGGCTTTGGTGGCCAACCAGGTTTTGGCGGTGGTTACGGTAATTATTATGGTTAATCCGTTCAAACATTTTGTTGTTGTTATAAAATCATTGTTTATACAAAAGTATTAATTTATTGTTAAATAATTAGTTTTAAGCCAAATTGTTGTTACAAAAAAAAACTTGAATAAAACTATTTTTAAAATATACATCAGAATGTGTTTAAGTAACGGTAAACATAACGGGGATGTAGCTCAGATGGTAGAGCGCTCGCTTAGCATGTGAGAGGTACGGGGATCGATGCCCCGCATCTCCAGAAATATATTTTTTTTTGATCATTTTATTGAATCTCTCATACATCGTCGTTGTAGAAATAAAATTCACCAACTACATTTTCAAAATGCCAATTATTTAGTTACAAATATCTTAAAGAATATCGGTCAATATTTGATCGATGTTCTTAATATTTATGGGCCATTCCACACCAAATCGACCAAAAAAGTAAATTTTGAGATTTTACCTTTTTGATTTCAATAAAATTTGGGCAGTTGATAAAGCTTATTGAGATATGCATTAACCATTTTTTATTATTTTTCGACCTCTACTTCCAGAGTTACAGTGCTTCAAAGTTACAAAAAATGGACCAAAAATCACTTTTGTATGATTGTTCATATTTCAATATCTCTTAAAGTAGATATGCTAGAAACTCCATTGATGTCTCGTTTTAAAGCTAATAAAAGCTTTTAGAGAAATTAAGTTGTTACTTCCAAACTTGAACATGTGGCCCGTCGTTGTTATCGTAGCAATTCAAAATTGATGTTCTTAAAAAGGACCCTTTTTAAAATTCTGGAAAAAATCACATATTTTGGTTGATTTAATACAAATGTTCATGCCAAATTTCAAGATGGTATTTTGATTGCATCATATTTTAAAAACATATTTCTAAATTTTTATTTCTTTTTTGCATTGAAAAAAAATAATTAAAGTAAAAGTTGCAATAATTCATGAATGTATTTCTAACTCTGATTTCTAAAATGGTGCCAGTTTTATCATATTGACTCTAGTTTTTGAAATATTGATTTTGGGGTATATTTTTCGAAAAATGGTATATATCTCAAAAACTAGGGACAGTTTGATGAAACTGACGCCATTTTCGAAATCAGAGTTACAAATACATTAAAAAAATTATTGCAAATTTTACTTTTGGAAAAAATATTTTATTTTTCAATACAAAAAATTTGTAAAAATTTAGAATATTAATTTTTAAAATATGATGCTATCAGAATACCATCTTGAATTTTGGCATGAACATTTATTTTAAATCAACCAAATTACACGATTTTTTCAGAATTCTTAAAAGGTCCTTTTTAAGGCCATCAATTTTGAAATGTAAGAATAATGATTACGGGCCACATTTTAAAGTTTAGAATGTACATTTCAATTTTACTTAAAGCATGTCAACGAAGTTTCTAACATTTCTACTTTAAGAGATATTGAAATATAAACAACTATACAAGAATGATTTTTGGTCCATTTTTTGTAACTGTGAAGCACTGTATCTCTGGAAGTAGAAGTCGAAAAAAATGAAAAAAAAAAATTGGTCAATAAGCTTTATCAGCAATAAGCTTTATCAGCTGCCCAAATTTCATTGAAATCGAAAAAGGTGAGTTCCAACCTCTGGTCGATGTGGAGTGAACTGGCCCTTATACTAAATGATAAGAAAATATTAAGTTAGAGAATTCTATATGGCAGATCAAAAGATATAAATTAAATATTGGTCGATTCGGACGGGACAAAAATAGGAGTGTATTTATACGAAAAGTCCAAAAAGTCAACGAGTTTTGCGATCAAATTATTTTTTTGAATTATTTTAAAAAGTAACTAAGATAATGTGCTTCATTTGTAGATTTACACTTTGTTTCTAAAATGTATACTTTTTTCATAAGAAATCACAGAAAAATTCCGGACGGGACAAACATTATTTCTTTTTCTAAAAATACTTTTTACATACAAATTATTATTTTTTAATTATTAAGAAAGATAGTTGACTTAATTTACATTATTTTTTGAATATATATTTTGTTCCTAAAATTTATAGTTATTTCCTAATAAATCTTAGAATAATTCCGGAAGTTTCGTTTGAAAATAACGATTTTATGCTAAAAATATTTTTATATATGACAGGATAAATAATAATTATAACGTAATAAAAAGTGATGTACGAATCGAATTTACAGATTGTTAAAAATGTTCTAGAATTACTAGAAAAACGATGTTTATATTTTTGAAAATTCCGCAGAATTTCTGCTACAGTAAATTCAGAAAGCATTAATAAGTTTGCGGGGAAACATTGATTAAAAATGCAATATATATATATATATATATTTGGGTAAAAAGTTTACTTTGGCCTGTAAAAAATAAAATACGTTTTTTTTTTGTTTGTGTTATATGAGTTATTTTAACATAAGTGGTCGGGTCACAGGTCACAATTGAGTGAACACGTCCATTTTCAATCCCAGATAGCATAGGTGTATAGATAATCTAACTGCAGAGTTTTATTATTCTAGCTCTTCTAGTTTTCCTGTAAATATGATTTCAACAGACAAATACGCAGACAGACAGAGTCACATACAGACGGCGGACATGCTAAACCAACTCAAAAAGTCATGCTAATCAAGAATATTTCGAAATCATATTATTGCTCTTTCTTCGAGTTACAAACGGCGTGCGCAACTGAATATACCCTTTCACTCATAGTGCCAGTTTTTCAGTGGTCGTTTAAACTTAGTTTAAACTCAGTTTAAATGTCTCACGTAGTTTAATTTTTATTCAGTTTTATTCAGTGCAGTGTTTTTTTTAATATGGCATTACCAGCTAATGTCAATGAATTGTCAGTTATTTATCACATTTGGAAAATATATATATATACACCCAGAAAAAATTCCCCCAAACCCCATTAAAATTGGTCAATAGGACAATTATTGATTTAATAGTATACAAAAAATAAATCTTTTCATATAAACTCAATGGCAATGTCATGGTAGTTTCTAGTATTTAATGGTATTTTCCGATTAAAATAATAATTTACCCTATTGACTATTTTTAATAGTAAAAAACTATTATTTATATTGTATTTTTTTTGGGTGTATATATTTGGAACTGCTGATTTGGAACAGCTGATACTTAATTTACACAAAATTGCAAAGCGAAAATAGAAAAGTATAATTAACGAAATAATTAATATCTGTGAGAAATAGAGCAAGATTGGTTCTAATTTATACAATAATTATTAGAAGAAAAGTAATAAAACGAAAACCATTGGACAGACAAATCAGTGCTCAAAAAAACCAAGAGCACTTTACGCTCTTGTCACATTTTTCTATCAAAAACATTGAGAGTTTAAACAAAGTTTAAGCCACCGCTATCGCTCGATAAAACTCGGTTTACAGTTCGGTTTTAAGTTCACTGGAAAGCTCAATTTTGAGTTTAAACCAAGTTTAAACAACAAATTAAGTTAAACTGTCATTGCAAAACTGGATCTTAGTGTAGGGTATTAAAAAGAAATATCCGAGAGTTTAAACTTGGTTTTGATTTCATACTGTAAAATATGTAATAAATAAAAATAAATTTGTAAACAATTTCCCGTAGTCTTAAAATTTTTTTAGTTTAAATATATTTGTATTACTGCTAAAAAATTTTATATTTATTCATAAATAGCAAAAAAAAAATAAACGGGCTCAACCGGGATTTGAACCCGGGACCTCTCGCACCCAAAGCGAGAATCATACCCCTAGACCATTGAGCCTCATGACGGCACAAATGAAATACCTAAAATTAAACACAGAGATGAAATATTTAAAAAATAAAAATTGATATAAAAAAAATCTTGGAGATGCGGGGCATCGATCCCCGTACCTCTCACATGCTAAGCGAGCGCTCTACCATCTGAGCTACATCCCCATATAACCAACGGCACTCAAACTATAGTTTTCTCACCAGCGTCCAGTAGCAAAAATGCACAAACTGTCCAAAGTGAAAGTTAGGCACATTGCCGTCAGCAAAGTAGGCCAAGATAATAAAAAAATAAAATAAAAAAAATAAATTACATGCAATGAATAAAAATTAAATATTTTTAAAAATGTTTCTTTTCTTTTTTTAAATATCATCTGCAACTTTTATGAGGCTCAATGGTCTAGGGGTATGATTCTCGCTTTGGGTGCGAGAGGTCCCGGGTTCAAATCCCGGTTGAGCCCGTTTTCTTTTTGCTGTTTCAGCGTTTGCAAATTGAAGACAACAATCTTTCGTTTTGATTGAGCTGTGTTTTGGAAATGCAATCAAAACATGGCCTAAATGAGCCGCCTAAATGAGCCGCAACTAAATATCAAGCTCCATTTAAGCCAAGCTCAAAGCTGCATATTTAATTTTCACAAAAGTCTTTAGTTTTATTTGAACTCTTCAAAGTGGCAGACACACAGTTCTTCAGATGAATAAAATTTTGGTAAAATTACTTATTTTCATATACAAATTAAGCAAATTTTTATTATGCTGTACTTTACAGCTTATCCTGATTTTAAACAACTTAATGAGCGGATCCTTTATAGCAGCTAAAGATGCCGTCGATGCACCGGCTCCAGATGGTAAATCACTCTTCGTCTTCGGCGCCATATTTCGCAAATTTCGCGAACGTTGGAATGCAGGATTAAATAGCCCAGGAGGTGGTCCACCCTATGCGGGCCCAGCATATTCACATCTTAATTGTCCGACATATGGCGGCTGTGGTCAGGCATATTATCCGGTTTCTCCAAATTATCCGAACTATCCAAATTATCCAGCTCAACAGCAGCAACAACAACAACAGAATCAACTACAGACAAATCATCAACAGAGCAATGTTTTTATATATCACCAACAGGATAATCCAATGTACTATCCACAGTCGTTTGGTACTACGGGTGCTCAACCGCAATATCCAATTGCTCCAAATTATCCGACATACACTGCGCCAAATAATTATCCAATCTATGGGGGAACTGCTGGCGGCGCCTCATTTGGCACTGGTTATGCACCGCCACAGTCTTTACCTGGCACCGGTCCTGGCGCCTATATTCCGCCTGCAGCTATACCACCCTGTGGTTCTCAATTGTATCCCTGTAATGTGGGGTAGTCGAACGTGTCTATTTCACTGCATTTGATGTAAGAAAACAATGTAAAACTTTACTCAAAACTTTGTCATTCAATGATAGAAATTTTCTTGAAATTTGTTGTTATTTTAAAATAAAACTGTTTATCTTAAAAACTTGACCAATACAACTTGAAACAAGTGCATAATGGACGTTATCAACTGACCAAACACACATCATACATTTCACCTAGACAGATTCACGCTCATTCCTGATGTACTTTAACAGTTATTGATGTAGCAAACAACTATTCTTAATAGATTTTTACACACAGATAGTCAGTCGTCTACATATTGCTGGGAACGATATCAGCATAACTCCCCAGCCTACACCCATTGTTTCCGGTCAATCTTTTTGGTTTCGCTACAATATAATTTAACGTTCAACGTCTCCATATGGTTGGGCAACCTTGTTCGCACAAGTCCTAAATAAACACATGCCGGACAGACGGATAGACAAGAAAACAATTCATTTTTAATTGGAAAAAATGCTATATACACCTAGAAATTCATCATCAACAGCAGCAGTATCATCATCATTATTGTTCACATCATTCTTGCGACGATGAGAGAGATGGGCTGGAAAATCTGCATATTATATAAAAATTATTGTATTCAATGAACTTATGTGAATTTTCGATAATTTCATTCATCTATATTTTCAAAAAATTGCATGTCTTAAATTAACATTATTTTATGAATTATATTAAATTAATCTATAAACTTCTACAATGAATTAAGAAATTTGAAAAAAAAAAACAAATATTTACACTCAGAAGAAAATGTCCCATTAAGTACTTAATGGTATGACCTTGTATGGCTTATGTATTAATAGTATTTTACATATTAATTCAAAAGTTTTCTAATTAATTTGCTAGTATTCGAAAAATAAAATTATAAAATTAATTTAAATTTTTCAATATTATTATTTAAATTTTTTTTTTTTACAAATTAACCAACGCTCAGGGGATGCCCCCTATTCATGCAATGCACAGTGTTGCTTGTAAGAAGGGATGATAGATTAAATGGATGATAGGTTAAATGTAGTAGTGTCTGTGAATGTTTGTTTTGAACTTGGTAATATCAAAAATGTCGGGAAAAACGGGCGCAGGGAGATTGTTTCACAAACGTGTCGTGCGACTGAAGAACGAATTCTTTTTATAATGCGTGGTTCTGTTGAGAGTCGAGTGGACTACGAAGGGGTGGGCTTGGTTTGATGCCCGAGTAGAACGAGAAAACACACGACCTGGTGGAATCAGGCCATGTATTTCACTCGAACACTTACCGTTGTAATACCTATAAAACAGGCTTACACACCCAACGGTCATTCGGTGCTCAAGAGAACCAATAGACGATGAGATATTTTCATCCTCTATCAAATAGATCGCACGTTGTAGAATTCGGTCCAGGAACTCCAAGGAGGATTTTGAAGCTCCTGCCCAAATGTGCGAATTGAATTCCATTTTAGGCCGTATATATGTAGTGTGGACAATGCGTAGGTCAGCAGGAGTGAAGTATGTTTTACACCGTTTTAAAAAAACCGAGGCACTTGGCCGCTTCTTTCGACACATTAAATATGTGATCATTCCAACGGGGATCACATTGAATTAATATGCCCAGAACGTCAAGAGCAGCTGACTGCGCAATATCCACAGCACCCATATTGAGGGGTGAGAGGGGTGAATCCATTATTTTGTGAGATAACAGACAACATTGGGTCTTGCTTGCATTAAAATCTACTCTATTTGCAACACCCTACTCGGAGATTGATTTAAGGTCATTATTGAGCGTGTCATTCATAGTGCGTCTTTTACTCTCAATCTCCAAAGAGTTTGGGCGCTTGTTGAACGAGAATGAATGACAAATGTTACTGTTATCTGCAAAGGAATGAAATGGGTTCTGGGTCAATGACAGAGGTTCATTGATAAATACCAGAAATAGGGACGGGGATAGGACGGAACCCTGCGGAACTCCAGAATTGATGGAATGTTGTTATGAAAAAACACCATCCATCGCAACTCGTATAGAACGACCCTGGGGAATACTCGATATTCATCGAGTAAAAGATTCACCGACACCAAATGCAATTAGTTTTGAAACGAGGGCTTTATGCCACACTCGATAAAAAGCCTTGGAAATATCGAGAGCAACAGCCTTGCTCTCCCCGAAAAGGTGAACACAATTATTCCACTTTTCGGAGGGGACCGCCATCAAGTCACCTGTGGAAACCGTATTGTCAGTCACTGAGCAAGTCGTTGTGCTCAAGATAGTTCACAAGGTGGAAGTTAATTATGCTCTCCATTATCTTGGAGAGTGCAGAGCATATTGCAATGGGTCGGTAATGGGCAGGGTTCGTGGCCTCACCCTTTTTCGGAACTGGCTGGACATTGGCAACCTTCCAACAAGATGGAAAAACTTCTGTCGTGTAGGAGATGTTGAAAAGATTACGCAACGGACAAGCCAGCGTTGACGCGCACTTCTTCAACACTTGGCAGATATGCCATCTGGTCCAGAGGCTTTGTTAATGTTGAGGTTTGCTAAAACCTTTTTAACTGCCCGAGTTCGAAAATGAATCTCCTTTATCAACCGGGTCAGTGAAGGTCTGGCCATTCATAATAAGAGTTGGAGTAGACGATGTCGTCTGATTCTTCACCCTTTTTACGAATGAAAAGAATTTTTTACTACCTCTGTGGTAGAGTAGGACCTTATTTATTAAATTATTCACAAAACAAACGCAACCTTATTATAAAAATAATTATTGAAAGAAACGATCGATGCAAAAAAATAACGTTTTATGGTATGCCTCAATATTATTTGTGGGAAAATATTTTCTGGAGCAGAATCGTCTTCGGAGAAAATTGTCTCGGAAAGTATTGGCATTGCAAGAATGATCTAGGCGAAGAATTGTCAAGGGGAATAATTGTTTCTATTAGTTGTAGAAGTTGAATTATTATAACATATATATAAATAACATATATAGGTTTTATAATACTATAAAAGTATATATTATATGTGAAATTAGATCCATAATTCTATGATTGCTCTTATATTATTTTTGCAAATAAATCACCTATTTTTAAATTAAATAAAACATTTTTCTGCTTATGTTTTCATCGATAATAGAATTTGTGAATTTCACTTTAACCCTTCTGCAATAATTTTTCTGGAAAATCGCAATTTAAGGTATTTCAAAATATTGGTATAAGATATGTATTTTTTTATATGTTTATATGTATTGTATTTATTAAATTTTCTTACAAATAATTAAAGAAAATTAATTTAATAAAAACACATGGTTTTATATCGATATTTATATTTATGGAAAATGAGTGGGTCAATTTAACCCAAATTGAATAGAAGGGTTTTGTTTTCAATTTGTGCTGAAGGCTTAATTTCGGCAGTTAAGGAACGATTTGCAAAAACAAAGTACCAGGAAACATAGAACAACATGTCTAGTTTAATATAAAATATAGACTTTTATTTAATTATGAAAACTATTTTTATACATATTTTATTAATACTTTTTTCGTTTGACTGGTCATAACTTTGTCCACATATATCCGAATTTTATTGGGTTTATTACATAATATTCTTTACATAGTTATCTCAATGAAAATATCAGTTCGAAAACGCAAATTTGTAAAATGTTAAAGTCCAAAATATTTATAAAAACACGTGAATTCCATATAATTGTTTTACGTAATAACTCAAAAACTTTAGGAAATCTGAAAAAACTTAGTATGAGGTCGTGGTTAAAATCATGAAGTCCATCGGCAAGTCATACTATGTTCGAGGACACTTCTTTTGCTGTGTAATTATTATAAAAACTAATTTATAAATTAAGGTTAAGTTAAATCGTCGTTTCTATAATTAAGTTAAATCGTCGTTTCTATAATTGCTTTTATGATTTTCAAGACTACAATATTGTATTTAATATAATTCTTAGTGTACTTTACATAATGAAATTAAACTCGGAGTATTTCGGGATTTCCTGTATCTAGGGATTTCGGAATCGAAGGATTGAAAGCCCTAAAATAAAAAGACAATCATGGTATGAGCATGAGATATGTTTTGATTTCATCATATGCATCAGTTAGATTCAAGTGTGAGCTCTGAAATTGCACAGAGATGTTGTTATTATGAAGAACAACCACAACAAAATAATACTGACCAAATATATTGCCTTTGGCATGATGGATGGACACTCGGCTCAACTGTAGAATGGACGTTTGTAACAGTAACAATAAAACAGAACTGCGATAAGTTGACGCAGAACCCAGACAAGAAGATGGAGCAGGTCCATGCCAAACACTTTGTTATATTTTTTTAACAGCAAGTGATAATAGACTCGGGCCAAGGATGGATTTTTTTAGTCGTTGATGGACTCAGCAAATAACAAATAAACCGCATGCCAGATGAACAAACAAATGCCAAGAGAGAGAGAGAGAGAGGGGGAGGCAGAAATGTTTGTGCACAAAAAGCGAAACATATGCGAAGGCGTCATAGCAGTTGGCAACAAAAATAAAATAATATTTGTAAAAGAAAAGAAATGGAGTTGAAAATATTGTAGCATGTATGAAAATTAATAAATTTTAATTCTTTTTAATAAGTTTTTTCGTATTATTTGTAATAATTAGTTTTTTTCAAAATTAAATTTATATTAATAATAATAAAAATAATAATTAATTTAAAAAATAATAATAAATTTAAAAAATATGAAAATTTGATAATAAAAATAGTCGGGCTCAACCGGGATTTGAACCCGGGACCTCTCGCACCCAAAGCGAGAATCATACCCCTAGACCATTGAGCCGCATGGCTTAAGGGTGTCAAATACCAGATAAATATAGCCACCATAATACAAAAAAAACAAAAATCTGTGTGCCATTAATAGTTTTTAATGGCACACAGTATTTAAGCATTCGTTCAATAACAAAATAAAACAAGAAAAAAATGTGGCCTGGTTAATGACCTTGAACAGTCAGAGATAACATTTTCCACAATCACCAAAAGACACATTTGCTTTGTTGCCAACCTATAGACTTTATTTTTATATAATGGTCTACATTAGTTTCTTCATATTAGCTGTGTTTTTTCATAATTTAAATTTGTTTAAATTTTGTTTTTGTTTTGCGTACAAAATTTGTTCCGGCTAAAATTTAAATTATGAAAAAAACACAGCTATTGTCAGACTTTTACTTTTATTTTAATTCAAATTGTATAATTAATTTAATTTAACGGTTCAGCGATTTGAAACAAATATTTATAACGGGGATGTAGCTCAGATGGTAGAGCGCTCGCTTAGCATGTGAGAGGTACGGGGATCGATGCCCCGCATCTCCAATTTTTTTATATTTCTAAAAAAGTCTCCAAAAAATAGTCTAGGAGGGTGCATATACCACAGTTTCACTTTTATATAAAAGGCTGATATTCGTTATAATGCCCCACTCATGGGACAACAATTAGATGTTTACTGTAAATTTTATTTAAATTTACTTGACCCGTATAATATAAGAAAGGTAACGAATTTTTCTTGGAAAAGAACACTTTATAAAACTACATTCAAAATACTTCGAGACAAAATTTCTGACATTTTTCTGGAATATTTGGAAATATTTCCGGCAAACACACAGATAATTGGAATTTTTTGGGAAGTGTATAGCAGGTTTTTGTGGATTATTAACGGCAGATTCATGGCATATTTTGGGAACGGACAGAAAACAGACAGCTTCTGATACAAATTCCGCTCTTGTCTGTTGGAAACATGACGGAAAAATGTTTCCTTACTGCTTCGACCCTGCCAAAAATTTTGTCTGGGTAGACTTTCGATGCCTCGAAGTTATCTCGAACAAACTTTGATAAAAAATGTTCGATCTCGTATGTTTATCGCTTTTAATTTTTAAAAATCTCGTACATTCAAATTTAAGGAAAAGATATAATATTTAAACATTTATCACATCGATATCGCTATATTTTTTGAAGAACTTTGATTATTTTTTCTTCGATATATTTTTTATTTCAAAAAATATCGTACTGAGAAAACTAATACACCCAGAAAAAAATACCCTCAAATCCCATTAAAATTAGTCAATAGGACAATTATTGATTTAATAGTATACAAAAAATAAATCTTTCATATAAACTCAATGGGTGTAGTAATAGAAAAAAAAACTGATTATGCAGTCAAAATCATCCTATTATATAGAATTCTGGTATGGGATGTCCATGGCAATTTTTGAGTAGTGTAATCATTATACTCGTTATCGATAATGACCTAACATCTTCTGGTCATAATTTCGACCAGTTTATCAGACCAGTCTCAGTACACTAGTATTAAGTACACCCAAAGAAAATTAAGTTTTCCCCAAACGAAAAATTAATCAAAAGAACTGCGTTTGTGGAGTTCTCTTCAGAGTAGATAACATTGTATGTACCAAACTTTTTTTACATTTAGAGAAAAAAAAATGGTTGAAACAAATACTTTTAGTTGTTAAAATATTTTTATATGAAATGTTTTTAATCTCAATTTCAGAATGCATTTTAAATAATACAAACAAAATGGTACACAATAAACATTTATGCTTGGAAATACGCATATTGTACGCTTAAATATTTCATTGAATATAAGCGTACGATTTCCTTTGGAAAACGAGTTTTAAATATTCAAGATATAGGATATAGGAGCTTCACAAGTACATGTGAGCATTTCTGTATAAATAAACATTTTTAAAACATTTTTTTTATGTTATGGATTTTGATAAATAGTACATGATTTACACGTATCTTTCAAAATGAAATATACGCGTTTTGTAATGGGTTTATATACTATATTCAGAATGCTTTATGTGTAAGGGTAAGGGTTTTATTGATGTTTATATACATTTATTTTAAAATGTATATTACTTCTTTTAAACAACCATAAATGAGTTTTTAAAATATGTTTTATTGGGTCTGGTACGATAAGTCGAAATTTAAAATATCGAAACTAAAAATATCGAAGACAAATATGTAGAAAACAAAAATGCCGAAACCTAAAAATGTCGAAAACAAAAATGTCGAAAAAAGAAAAACTTTGAAAACTATAATGTTGAAAAACAAAATGTCGAAAACAGAAAACAGAAAATATCGTCAAAATTCTTGGAATTCAACTCAAACACTTATAATAAATCAACACAAATTTAATTTTTTTTTTAATTTACTTTTTTAAAGGACTTAAAATTTCAAGTTCAAGGATGATGACCATTGGCCATTCTATTATGTTAAGAAGACTTATATTTTCCAAAAGATTGATTTATTCGTTTTAAAACGAAACCTTAACGGAGTTTCTAGCATCAAGTGATATTTCAATATGAACCACCATACACCCAGAAAAAAATACTATATAAATAATAGTTTTTTACTATTAAAAATAGTCCATAGGATAAATTATTATTTTAATCGGAAAATAACATTAAATACTAGAAAATACCATGACATTGCCATTGAGTTTAGATGAAAAGATTTATTTTTTGTATACTATTAAATCAATAATTGTCCAATTGACCTATTTTAATGGGATTTGAGGGAATTTTTTTCTGGGTGTACAAAAGTGATCTTTGACAATTTTTTAACTTTGGACTGTATCTCATGGAAAAAGTGGTATCTCTGGAAATAGTAGTCGGATATAAAAAAAAATGGTCGATGCCAAAATTTCATTGAAATCGAAGAGGGTGAGTTCGAAATCCTAGGCGATTTGCTGTGGAATGGCTCAAATACGATTTCTAATTTGTATTTCAACATTTTGATATTTCGGCATTTTAATTTTCGACATTTTTTGATCCTATAAAAAAAAATGTTTTTGTATAAATAGTTTCAAAGATTTTTCGACATTTTCTAGCTTTACAATATTGTTCGATATTTTTTGATTCGACCAAATATTGTTTCGGCGTTCTAAGGCTTTTAGGGCCAGTTTTTCAGTGCTAGTTGAACTTTGTTTGTAGTTTAAACTTCGTTTAAAATCAAAATCGATTTTTTCATTGAACTTCAACCGTCGTTTAAACTTAGTTTAAACGACCGATGCTGATGGTTTAAACTACGTTTAAACTTTCCAAGTTTTTGACATGAATTTTTTTCACAACAGTTTTCACTAATTTCCGTCGGTGCACTGTTTCACAAATTATTATTAATTTTTGTATTTTTGCACACTATGCATTAAAAAAAATTCTCACGTGCACTTTAGTTGCTCGATCTCTTGTTGAAATTTAAAAATACATTAATTTTATTTTTCTGAAACATTTTATTTTATTTATTTAATTTTGAATGACATTTATCAGATGTCAAAATCGAGAGAATTATTTGTCATTGGCCTGTGGTGCCATATGTATTTTCTTGGTTTGTGTTCATTTTAAACTATCACTGAAAAACTGCTAACAAAATTAAACGACGTTTAATTTAAAGAAAAGATTAATTCAACGGACTTTAAAATACGTTTAAACGAGCACTGAAAAACTGGCCCTTAAAATTTCGACATTTTAAGGTTTCGACAAGAAATATAAATATATTGCACAGTAGGATGAAACCCAATTCTAGCTGGACAAAATTAAATAACATGATATATTGCTATATTACATCAATGCCAATATGATGTATATGAAAGGGGTTGTGTTATACATTTGCCAGGCTTACCTCCCATATAAATTTTTAACAATACACCTTTTATTTCCGAACGTTTGCATCATATGAAGATAAAATTTGGTGTATATGGCTATTTTGACAATACGAATAACTATTCCAAAAGTTGTTCTGATCGGTCAACTTCTAAGTCCACTTACCATATAATACTTTTTGAGAATATGACATATTTCCGAACTTATGCATTATTTAAAAATACAATTTCGTTTATATCGCTATATTGACAGTACTAACCACCATTCCAAAAATTATAACGTTTGGTCAACGTCAAAGTCCCTTCCTTTATAATCCTTTTCAAGAATATGACATATTTCCGAACTTATGCAACACTTAAAAATACAATTTGGAGTTTATCGCTATTTTGGCAGTATTACTTATACACTATTCCAATAATTATAAGGATTGGTCAACTTTTAAGTCCACTTCCCATATAATCATTTTTATGAATATGACATATTTCCGAACAATGCATCACTTAAAAATACAATTTGGAGTATATCGCTATTTTTGTAGTATTATATACTATTCCAAAAATTATAGATGCTTGTACGGAATCTGCTAAAATCACATATATTTTTGGATTACTTCAACTCAGCTTTGATTTAAGATTCCAATCAATTTTTTAAGACAAATATGCAATCAGTATATCCATATTTTATTTAACCAATAACACTGCTCTACAAGGATTTTAATCTGGAATGAAACCTATCAATTCTGGTTTATTTCGGTCTCATAATTCTTGCTGCGTACTCGTACTCGTACAATTATGAACTTTGAAATTGTTAAAACGATTAGTTTAGGATATACAGAGTCGGTATTTTTTTATACAAAATCGATTATAATTTCCAAAAATGCAAGTGTATGCAATTTCTAATGATAGGGTCGGATAGAAGGGTCCTTTTTATATTAGAAAATATAAGTTAGACGTTACACATTTTTGCATAACTCATTTAAAAATATTTCAAAAATAAAATAATACGAATTTCGGTGTTTTTTTATACAACATCGTTTATAATTTCCAAAAATGCAAGTGTATGCAATTTCTAATGATAGAGTCGGATAGAAGGGTCCTTTTTATATTATAAAATATAAGTTAGACGTTACACATTTTTGCATAACTCCTTTAAAAAACTTAAAATAGAAGAAACCTGGTTTTGAATTGCTCTTGGAACTCGACTATATTGGCAAAATTTTAGGCAAACGCTAAATCTAATGATTAATCTACATAAAGCTGTTCCTGTGTTATTGACAACGATATAAAAGGCTCAAAATTTTTTTATATAGCATTTTTTATTGCATTTAAAATATATAAATATATTTTTTTAACTTTTTTCCGAGTTATATATGTCCATAAATCACAAAAATGCAAGTAAATGCAAAATGTATTCAATAATTCATGTAGAAAAGACATCAATAAATGCAAATTTGTATGTTAGCCGTGACACAATTTTGCAAAATTTTTTAAAATCTCATAATAAAAAATAAATAAAAATCATAATTGGTGTCTTTTTATAACAGTTATTGAAGCTCTTGTATGAGAGCTACCAGAATAAAATAATGGTTAGTAGTGAGGTATTTCCTTGTTGTATGATATACAAGTATAATTTAAGTCCAATATAAATTCATTCAATTTATATTACGTTTAGAATGCAAGCTTAATATACAATAAAAATAAGATAAGTAAGATAACACTACTTTATGCATTGCCATAGCAACACAGTATTGTGATATAACATATTACAAATCTAATGGAATTAGTTTTAAGATTTTTAGATGTGTTCCGTTTTTGCTATTTTGTCCAACTAGATTTGAGTTTTATCCCACTGTGTATTGGTTAGTTCGGAGGTAATTGTGGTGGGACATTGTGGTGCACTGCGGGAACAGCAACCATAGTATGCATATTGCCACTCGTGAGTAGTGCAGGCTTATATCTATATATATAAAACTCTTGGTACGTCTGTCGGTCTGTCTGTCTGTTTGTTCCAGCATCACGTCTAAACCGATAAACCGATTTAACTGAAATTTTGCACCAAGATACTATGGAGTCCGGAGGGTGTCATAGGCTATATATGGGCGGGATTGGACAAAGGGGCGTGGTACCTCCTATACAACCTAAACTTTTAAAACGACATAACTCAGCACAAACACAAGCTAAAACCAGTTGGGAAGGTTAGATCACATGGGAAATTTTAAAGTAGGTGTAATTATGATAGTTAGGATTATCAAAATCTAAGCCGACTATAAATACCCTACACATATGTGTGGTTACCATTCAAAGTGATATATAGGTCACCATGGTATACGAATCCTGAAAATAACTACAAACATTCAATCGTTGAAGAATTTCCATTCATTTGATACCCATATTTACAAATGGGTAGGTGTACCGAATTTCGATTTTTTTTTTGTGAACCACAAGTCTTTTCGCCGGAAAACATTATTATCATGTATTTGAGCATGATATCAATATATATTTGACCAAAAAAGTTTACCTAAGCACGTATACGTAAGAATTGATCATTTTATGTACATTTTATATGAGGTATTTGAACATAAGTGGTCGGATCATAGGTCACAATGGACCGATCTCGCCAATTTTGGCACGAGTCGTGCACGGGTCCAGCTAGTCTATATATATAAAACTCTTGGTCCGTCTGTCTGTTTGTTCCAGTATCACGTCTAAACCGCTAAACAGATTTGACTGAAAATTTGCAGCAGGAAACTAGGGAGTACGGAGGGTGACATAGGCTATATACTTGCGTCATTAGACAATGGGGCGTGGCACCTTCCATACAACCCAAACTCTCAACGCGTTATAACTTGGGACTTACACCAGCTAAGAAGATGAAACAAAAAAACTTAAATAAAAAAAAAAAAAGCAAAAATCAAACACAAAAACAAAAGTAAAAGTAAAAGCACAAAACTACAGCAATAATTCAAAAACAGCAGAAAAATAAAAAAAAGGATGGAAAAACAAAATTAAAAGAATTACAAAGAACAAAATCAGAAACACTAAAATAATAGCAAAAATACAAAAGCAAAAGCAATTACACAAAAACAAAAGCATAAAAACAAAAGAAAAACAAAAGCAAAACTTAAAAGCAAAAAACACAAAAACAAAAGCAAAACACAAAAGCAAAAACACAAAAACAAAATCAACTACACTAAAATTCAACACACTAAGAATTCTACGGGGAAGCACAGTCTGAGTAAGAATTGCATATGAGAAAAGTTGTTTTAGCGGAGAATTAGTTTCAATTTGGTTACTACATTGATAAAACCAATAAAAAACGTCCACAGGTCCCTGATATAAATAATAAACATGTTTTTTATATTAATAAAATTGCTCCATATCCTAGCATTCACGAAATCTTTGCACGAGTGATGCACGGGTCCAGCTAGTTATTTATAAAATTCAGTTCGCAATTCTGAATAATTAATAAAGGTCTGAATAATATCAATACATTAGGAATGCTTTAGGTACTGAAAAGTCATACCTAAATAACACATACTAAATAATACTGGTCTGAATTATTGAATATTCAAAACTAAATTCAACCGTGAATCCTTTAGGGTTGAGAAATTTTCTGTGGAGTTATTAATCTAAATATAAATTATATTGTATTTATTTTTAATTATTTATCTTAACTTGCGTCATATTTTCGAATTGTTCTCATTTATGCTGTGTACAGTTTGGTAACTGCTGAATAAACAAACAGTGATATGATCAAAAACGTATTAATCGCACAATACCTCACATCATTGGACACTGAGATAGTAAAAGTATATTTGAAGAATGTCGGTTAACAAATAATAAAAACTACAAAATAAATTATTATTTGGTATATGGTAAATTTAATTAAATATCTTATCTAATGTGATCCATCTTGACGTATAAGTAACTTTAATATAAGCATTCCTTATGCAATAAATATAAACATGTGAAGACACTAATTTTATACTGTATACCTGAGGCACATAAATCTAAAGTACTTGAATGCGGTGTTGCTAAAGCAAACATCTATTAATTGCACTACTGAACAAAACGAAAAATGGACATACCATACATCAATTTAATATAACTCTCGGTTGCTGATTTTGACTGCATACTTCGATTTTTTTTTTTTTCTAAAACGTAACTTTTTTTTAAGAAAATTGCTACATGCAATTCCCTTAAACTGTCATTTGCTGTTTCAGCAAAATCCGAAGCTTTCCTTTTTACAGCAAACATTTTTGTTATATTGGCAACAGTAGCAATTACAGACTTTTTATTTTGAGTGTAGACTTGCGAAAAACTTTAAATGCAATTTTTCTTTTAATTGTCCAGACTAAAAACAAAAAAATTCGAATACTACTATATGTTTTTAAGATATTTTAATTTAAAGTCGAAAGAATTCAAATTTTTAACACTATTTCTGGATGATTTTTTTAGCATTTCGGATCTAATGAAAATGTATTCTTAATTTAAAAATATGCCCTATCAACACAGTTTCAGTTAAAAACTCTTTTAAAATACACAAAATCTTTTATATTCAAACTTCACAAAACACTTACAATGATTCAGTTTAATAAAAGTCTTATATGACATTCGAAAGATTATAAAATTGCCTTTCATTTGACACATACATTATATTATTATCATCAATATCTATAATATATAAAACTCTTGGTCCGTCTGTCTGTGTGTGTGTCAGGTTGTCTGTTTGTTCCAGCATCACGTCTAAACCGCTCAACCAATTTGAATGAAATTTTGAACCAGAATACTATGGAGTCCCATACAACCTAAACTCTCAAAACGGACAAAAAAATATACAAAAGCAAAAACAAATGCAAATCAAATACAAAAGCAAATGCAAAAGCATAAAACTAAAGCATTAACACAAAAACAAGAACAAAATAATAAAAAAGATGGAAATACAAAAACAAACGCAAATACAAATAACAAAAACATAACCACAAAACCAAAAGCAAAAACACAAAATAAAAAACACAACAAAAACTCAAAAACAAAAGCAAAAACAATAGAAAAACACAAAAGCAAAAACACAAAAGCAAAAATACAAAAGTAATAACACAATGCAAATGAAAAAATTAAAAACAATTTCAAAAACCCAAAATAAAAACACAAAAACAAAAGCATATAAACAAAATACAAAAGCAAAACACAAAAACGGAAATAAACAGAATAACAAAAACACAACAAAAAAAAACAAAAGCACACATATGTAGAGTAAAAACACAAAAAGACAGTGAAAACACAAAAACAAAAGCCACCATAAAAGGTACATTTTCAAGATAGTGTATGTCAACAGTTCTTATAGTGATTCATAATATTTCACACCAGGGTAACCACCACACCAAATTGTTTAAACTCACCAAACCAAAATTCACCACAACGAAATTCATCACATTAAAACTCATCACAATGAAACTCACCACACCAAAATTCAACACACTAAAATTCATCAGACTAAAATCAACCACACTAAAACTCACCACACTAAAATTCACCACACTAAAACTCACCACACTAAGATTCACTACACTAAAATTCACCACACTAAGATTCACTACACTAAAACTTACCACACTAAAACTCACCACACTAAGATTCACTACACTAAAATTCACCACACTAAGATTCACTACACTAAAACTTACCACACTAAAATTCACCACACCAAAATTCACCTCACCTAAACTTACCACACCGGAACTCACCACATTAAAACTCACCACACTTAAACTTCTACTGGGAAAAACTCTACGGGGAAGAATTCTACGGGAAAGAATTCTACCGGGAACAATTCTACCTGGATGAGTTCTACGGAAAGAATTCTACGGGGAAGAATTCTACGGGAAAACGTTCTATGGGGAAGAATTTTACGGGAAAAATCTAAGTCGAAATATTCTACGGGGCAGCACAGTCTGAGAAAGAATTGTTTTTGAGAAAAGTTGTTTTGGCGGAGAATTATTATTTGGTTACTACATTTATTAAACCAATAAAAAAAACTTCCACAGCGTAGCACGGGTCCGTGATATAAATAATAAAAATGTTTTTATATTAATAAAATCGCTCCATATCCTTGCATTCACAAAATCTTTGCACGGGTCCAGCTAGTATTTGAATATATTTCAATTTTCATATAACATTCCATCAAATATTTAATTTCCAAAACGGAGATTATGGAGATATGGATTAAAATTTCTTCATAAAAAAACTTTTAAATATTTTTTTAATATAAAAAAATCTAGGTATTACCAAAATTATTTTATAATTCTCACTGATTAGCAAACATTTTTAATAAAACTCGGTCTTTTTATATAAATTGGTAGAAAACAGTCAAGACACACGATGACTTTTTCCACTCGTAGCCTCTTAATTTTATTTGACACATTACACTCCACATCTGACAAGAATTATCGCGCATTACCGACCCCCATCAGTAGTAGCGGCAACAGCAGAAACATTTCAAAATGGCTACAACACCCTACTGCATTTGAACAGATGAATAATGGTTGCTTCTGAAATAGGTTACATGGTATAGGGTGGTATTGTCGCAAAACAAAAACCAAAAAAAAAAAAAAAACAAAAAGGTGTGAAATCCCGCATGACAAAGAGCAACAAAAACAGGTGATGCGATTTTTACCTTTTTTGCCTGACTCCGAAAACAAAAACAAAAACAAAATTTGACAGAATGCGGGTTCTTCTGCCCCGCATTCGTATATTGTGCCATTTAGTTCCGTTCCGACCTTCAAAAATGCTACGTGCCAATAAATTTTCGCACGTTTTTATTATAATTTTGAAAACGTACGAAAAATGTCGAGATGTTAATAATGAGGTAGGTGCTATTGGGTGCCTCGGGTAGATATAGTGTTGGTTTTAGTGATGTTGGAACTCTTACATATAAAACCCTTATGAAAGCTTGAAAAATTGTTTCAAGATTAGATGAATGCACATAAATTTGAGATTGTTTTCGCACAGCTACGTGGTTTGCATAAATGAAAATGTGAAATGATGGGTATTTTAAAATAGACACAAATTAGTAGCAGTTTATCATGAAGTGATTTAAAGTAAGAATTTTATATATAGAAATGGAAAATTCTTATAGATCTTATATTGTACTATGCAATAACACATTCTGTAGCAGGCAAATGTTAATTAAAAATAAATGCAAAATCAACAAAAATGCAAAATGCTGATGCTGCCAATGTCCTGTCCTGCAAAACTTCCTAGACTACATAATCCCGTCGACCACTAAAACACACTTCGCCCTTCACATGTTTGGGGCATGGTAAAAACAATAAAAACCACAAACGTTTAAAAAAGAAACTAAAACTTCTATCAAAACAAACAGTCCGGCAGTCAGCCAGCAAATATCAAACCAATTCACATTTCCAATTGTGTTTGTCCAGTAGTTATTTTCCTCGGCCCTCCTAGTTGTAGCCTGGACAACGAGGAACCACATAAATTATGTTAATTCCAACAATACTTTGCGCGACGCCCACAAAATGTTCAGCCAGGCCGCTACACAAACTATGTATGTATCGTATGATGGTCGGACAAAGGGATAATCATAAAAATACACAGGACATTTTCGCAGACACTGCTGATTTCTTTTGTGCACTGTGTGCTCTTCCAAGTGTGGACAATGCAAAAGGTGCAGATGAAGATGTTGAGCAAGGAAAATAAAATAAATATGGAGAACGGTCGAAAAAATTAAAATATTAGCGAGAAAAATAAGAAAATTTTTGTTAATTGCCATGTAATTTGACCAATTGATTTATATTTCGATTTTTTTGTATAATAAAAATATATTTCTATTTTTAATTTTAACGAATTTAGTAGGGGAGCCTGGGATAAAGTAGGTCACGTTTCTATTTTTCTCCTAAAAAGAATATTTGAATATTTTTTTAGAATTCTTTTAAAGGGTTTATTCATAGACTGGTTCATAATCTAACATTTTGCTTTAACAGAATTGCATTTATTGCCTTTTAATTAATTTTTGAGCGATAGTTCAAAATAGCTCAATTTAGGACTTGATGAAAAATGTTTGGGTAAAGTGGGAAACTTCAAAAATTTTCCCAAAATGCTATTATACGATCATGTTCCGACTTTCGATCGAATTCCAATCGAAATTCATATAAAATATGTAAATAAACGGTTTTAAATGCAATGTCTCAGAACAAAAATTGAGTTTTTCAATGAATTCAATCCATTTGCTTTGACTTCAACGATTGAAATTGATTTGAAAAACACATTTTTTGTATTGTGACATCGAATTCAAAACCGTTTGTTAACAAATTGTTTTTGAAATTCGATCGAAAGTCGGAACATGACCGATAGACTTAATTTTTCAGGTTTTGTTTTTCACAACAATGTCATATATATTAAGGAAAAAAATTATAATAAGGTAATAAAAATGTATTAGTAATGCAAGAAAAAAATAAAAAGAAAAAAAAATAAATTTATTAAGATCTCAGGTAGTTATGTTAGGAAATCTGAAAAATGTACATTTACTCCATAATATTTTGGTTGACAATGAAGGCAGGTATAGTTGGCGGTCCTCAAGTTTGGGCATTTCAAGTATACAGGCCGTTTGCAGATATTGCAGTTCACTGAATTGTTGTAATTTAAGTTCTTCGGCATTTTATTTATGCAAATTGGTCTGAAGAAGTTGAAGAATATCTACCGATGTATTTTTTGCTTCAGTTAATGTTTCGATTCTCGTCTTTCTTCTGCAACTCAGATCTTATCTCAGGTGAAGTCAAAATGTTACTTTTTATTGGTTTGTACCACGACGTAACGTTTTTCATTTCTAAACAATTTAAATAATTCATATAAAACAATATTTTCAAAAATATTACAATAAACATTGCTTAAATTACGTTTCCCACTTTACCCCAGAAAATGTTTCCCACTTTTCCTCACTATCGCAAACTTTGCAACATTTAAGCTATGTTAAATTATTTAAAAAATCCGTTTGTATTTTGAAAGATATAGAATATGCGATCATGATAAACATAGCGCGTTAATTAAAAATATAAAAATGCTCTCAACCACTTACACTCTCAAGAACTTTCAAAACCATTTTTTTACTTGTTCCCAAAATGCAATAAAGAGGTATTAATTTGATTATAACAATAGATGAAAAGTTTGAAGACATATTAAGAAACACTTCACAATTGTTTTTTCTTTTTTTAAGTGTAAGAACATGTCCTAAAATCGCAATTTCCCACTTTACCCAATGTTCCCCTATTTATATAAGAATTTAAAATGTAACCGAAAAATGTATGCAATATATCTGTGATTTATATCACAAAAGCTAATATATTTGTTATTACTACATTGATGTAGTTATTTTTTTAACTATGACATTTTCTGTACAAAATTGACTGTATTTTTATTGTAAATAATTAAATTTTGTATTATTTAAGCGTCCAAAATATACGCTATAAATGAACCACCAAATTAAAAAACCCCTAAATTTTCCATACGATTTCCACTCTCTTCTAACAGAAACTACAATTTAGGAGGTTATTTCATTTATGTTGAGGTTATTTTTCTTGTTTTTAAAGTATTTGATGTATTGAGAACTATTTGGGTGATCAATTTGGGCATTCTTTCATTTGTTTTGGGCATTGTTTCATTGGAAGTTATTTCATTTTTATACCCTACACCTATGAGGTACAGGGTATATTAACTTTGTGCATATATTGTAACGCCCCTTAGCAGGCGTGTTCGGTATGGAAAAGTATATATATATTCTTCATCAGCATCACTACCCGAGTGCGTTTAGCCGTGTCCGTCTGTCTGTCCGTCTTGCTGTCTTGCTATCCGAATACAGAATAACTTGAGAAATACTGATCAGAATGCGATAAAATTTCGTATTATTATATTTTAGCCAAAAGTAGGAACTGAGTTTGAAAATGAGTCAAATCGGTCAACGGACACGTCCACCTCCCATACAAGTCACTTTTATATATCTCTTTAGGAACTAATAACTCGAAAAGTGTTCAAGATATTGGTATAAAATTTAAAATGTATTGTTATAATTCACCTAAAAGTATGTGATCCAAAAATGGACGTGTTACGCCCACTTTTTTTTTCATTATTACCCGGGTTTTCATAGTGAAAATTTGATCCGTAAATTATTAAAATCAAATCTATGAAATGTTAGCCTTTCAAAATTTTAAATATAGACATTGTCCGCCCAATCATATGTTTCTATTTTTTTTATTAGTTTTTTTTTTCTACTTTTATATAAATTTTTTAATTTATGGGGATATAAGACGTAAATTTCTGATATGTGAATAATATTCTGAGGGTGGGGAGGTTCAGCATTATTAAAATCTTTAAAATTAAGGTATGCAATTAAATATCCCACATTAATATCCCCACCAAAGGTGTAGGGTATTCCATAGTCGGGCCCGACCGACTATAAAAGTCCGCCCCATGTGACCGAACTTACCCAAATCGTTTTTTTATACTTACGTAAGACGTAAATTTCTGATATGTGAATAATATTCGGAGGGTTTATTATAATTAAAAACTTTAAAATTAAGGTATACACATAATAATCCCACATTAATATCCCCACCAAAGGTGTAGGGTCGTGCCCGACCGACTATAAAAGACCGTCCCATGTGACCGAACTTACCCATGTGACCGAACTTACCCATGTGACCTAACTCTTCCAACTCGTTTAGTTGGGGATTATATTATCAATTTTGGGTATTATCAACGGTTTCAAGTCAAAATATTAAGTTGCCTTGGGAATCAATAATATAAACGAATAATATGCCGAGGACGGATTTATATAATTTAAAACAGAATTAAGGACCATTTATTGGCTATGCAGTATGCAAAGTCTGAGGCCTATACGACGCATATGAGCGAAGATATAAATATTTTAAGTTATAAACTTGATTTATTCGGCTCCTAAAGACGGATTTCTGTGAATTAAAAACGTAATTAAAAACCATTCAGTGACTGTAAAATATGCCCATGGAGGGACTATATAAAGGAGACAAATATATTAAAATCTGAATGTTTCTTCATTCTGTTAGTTACTGATTTACGTTGACAAGCTGTATAAAAATGACCACTATATACAAAAAATTTTACTATATTCTATTTTATGCTGACTATGGAACAGCAAAGGACTTGTCCAACAGGACATTGGAAATGAAAACCATAAAATTGTTTTGCCTATAACATGATTCCTATTGTTGGCGTCAATGGCAATTTTTGTTATGTTGTTGTTTTTGCTGTACGTTATGGTCATTCTATATGTATAGGTTATGTTGTAATAAAACCATTGTGCTGATTGTCCTGTTCCTGTTGTGCGTTTAAGTAGAAAACATATAGATAAGCAAGACACAAAGATAAATTGTCACTAAATGTAGGAAATATAATAAAATGAATTAATTTTATGACAGAGTGCTTTGGTGCAACAAAACAAGTACACTAATAGGAACTAATAAAAAAAGGATATATTGACATATTGTTAATGATGAATATACAAAAGAAAAAAAACTTTTTAGTACTAAAAGAATAAATGTAAATTGTCACTAATTTCAGACAGTAATAAAAAATTTAGATATTGAAAAAATAATAATGTAAATATGCAAACAATGAAAAATTATATTTTTTATTTATTCAACTCTTTTTTGTGTGCTTCAGCATTCATTTCATTTAATTTGCAAGGCAAATCCCGTCGACATGACGCAACATCCTGTTGGACATTTCCGTGCCAACACATGTGACACTCATCCGATATACATTCTCCCATACTCTTCGCGGGCAGTGTGCCTCCGGTCGCCCCCATGCAAGTGTTGCAATATTGCAGCAACAGGTGGCTCTTACATCTGGCCAGCACCGTGCTTGAAGGCCTCTTCTGCACAGTGATGACTGACTAAAATCCTGCTACATGTCAATACTGCTGCGAGATAAGCTGTGGTGCAACAAAGCGCAAAAAATGTTGACACACAACATGTGACATTGAACGCAATTCAATTTGCGCACCATCAGCGCCAACATATTGACAATATCTGCACCCCCTCCCCGAAATATGTTCTCGAAGTTGCGTCCTTTTTGCAATATTTTGATACACAAGATGGGGTAGCAGATGATGGTGATGTCAAAAAAAAAAAAATCAAAAATCAAGTGGCCGCCAAAAGTGAGGTCTCTTGATTCTTGATACAGTTGAAAGTTATCATACTTCTTTTTATTTTCGAGAATCGTGAAAAATGATTAAATCTATTGAGAGAGGGGAGTAAAACTACCACTTTACACATCGAGCTACAATGAGTCGAAATTATTAAAATTTACTACCGAAATTCGAATTCGTATATCTTTCTACCATCAAATGGCAAACCTTACTGAAGAGAAATGTCAAAAGAGCGTCAAGAAATATGGCGTCGTTTGCTGTCCCTGTCGCTCTACTTTTGTAGCGTCCCTGTTGAAAAAGCCTAAATTAACTAAATCATATAATGAGGAAATTATTGTATAAATGTTTAAATCATTTTGAAACCTTGGACATTATTATGACAATAAATGGTTATCATAGCAATCATATGGGCATTTCCGGGAAAACGTCAACCACGACCCCAAATTCAAAATGCTCAAATCTTTGAAATACCGGTGGATTTGGAATCTTAAATATGTGAATCTCAAAATCTAAAAAGAAAAATCTATTCCGTTAACGTTGACGTATAAAAAAATATTCATAAAGTTACGTTTCTATACAACTTGTAAATATAGCAATTTTTCATGTACTTTGAGTAACCAAATAAATAGTTTGAAAGAAATACAGATACAAAATATTATTTTTTTTTCACCTTAATTAATGTTTATAAAGTTTAAAAATAAGCATTGAAATTAAAATATGATTTTTGTATAAGGGTGTCTTATTGTCACGTACGTATCCAAAAAGATGCATTTATTATCATATTAAACTATCAAAATTTTTTAAAGAGTTGAATCCTCTGTTTCTAAAGCAGAATTTCTTCGGAATTTTCAAAAATGTAAATATCGATTTTTTAGTAACTCTAGAGTTTTTTTGACAGCTTATTTAAATCTATCCCGTCCCCGTACTTATCGTCACTATCATGCCAAAGAGGTGAATGTGCAATTTTTGACATTTGCATTTTTTCACATTTTTGAATGTAGTTTATCCTCAAGTATGCTGTACCAAAATCGCGTGTCATTTTATTGGATATTTCTAGCCACTAAATACAAAACCAAAAGGGCGAATTTAAAAGTTGAAAATCTTGTTATGCCAAAAGGGCGAATCTTTACCTTTTTTTCGCCATAACTTTTTATTGGTATAAGTTAAAATAGTGGTATAAAGACATTTATTGTTTGTTTTCAATGGACCTATCGATCTGCAGCATTAATTAAACATATTTTGCAAACATTAATTTGCCATTTCGACGCCCCTTACGAAAACTATTATATTAAAATTGGCTTACGAAACAAAATTCAAAATAATTACGCTATAATGATATAAAATATGCATTACCATATACTATGTAGGTGACTCAGAAGATTAGTGTGTTGGAATATAAGCCGAAACGTCGTTGGTTCAAACACCAGCGAATGCAACATCAAAAAAATAAATAGAAAATATTTTTAAATACCGATGATACGAGCACGTTTTGTGTCGTTCTAATCCTCATTATTGCTACGGCTTGCCAGATATCACTACAATTTTAATACACTCGCTTCCCAATACCCGAATACAAAAAAATATATGTCGCATAAGTGTGCCATATCTCAAACGAAATTTGAACCGAGGTGGAGGTATGATACAACTTTTGAAACGAAAATTTCACCTTCTATTCAACGTGTGAGCCGCGACTTGTATCTAATGTATCGTTTTTATCTAATTTTTAATAGAGGAGGTAATTATAAAGATTTTAAGATATGACTTGTGAATGTGCCCCTTACACCAGCAGAAAAGGACACGTTGGAACGTTGGAAAAAAAAGTGATTGGCCCGTAAAAAGCAATTTTTTCTAAAGCACATTTACATTTACCATTCCATCTGAATTTGGCTGGACATAGATGTGATCGGAAATTTATGCTACGAGTTCATTTAAAAATACAATGCCTCTTCATTATTATTGATCAATAATTTTTTATTGAAAAAACAAAATTTCCACATATGGTGAAACCATGTTTTCTGACATATTATCGATTGTGTCAAGTGCGGCTTTCAAGAAATCACTAATTTGAAACTTTTTGCTAACTTATAATACAAGAACAATGATTTAAAGGTATGTCGCATGAATGTGCCCCTAAGATTAAAAATACAAAAAAAAAATACAGTAAATTTTAGGCTAAATTGTACAAAAAATCACAATTTCCTCAAAATAACTTTTAAGACATGATTTCAATTTGGTTTGATTCAACTGTTTTTGATACATTATGTTATATTTGATCATCAAAAAATAATTCCTCATCTTAATTTATATATAACAGAATCTCTTCCACGGTATGTGCGCTGACAATCCAAAAAATTAAATTTTTGCACCTATAATCGAATGTGTGAGGAGCGGTTTACGAGGAATTGTTGGTTTAATTTTTTTTATTGAAACGTATTGATATAGCACTGATTTCAAGGTATGTCCCTTGAATGTGCCCCAAGTATCAAAAATTCAGGAGCACTTTAAAATTCAAAAGTCGCCTTAAATGTTTAAAAAATCACAATTTATTCAAAATAATGTTTTCGTTAAATACTTAATTATATCTGTGGTCTCAAGCAATAACAATATAAGTCATTTTTTACTACTTTTCAGGAGAGCATTTTAAAGGTTTAACTAAATATGATATTAAACTGAATTAAATTGAAATATTATGTCATAAAAAAGTAATTTCACTTCACTTTATTAATAAATTTTGAACCAATATAGCGTTACCGACCTCTATCTTTGACGGCATTCATTAAAAGTGAAGCACGAAAACGGATTTATATTACATTGGGGCATATAAAGCTTATATTCAAAAGCGCTAAGATGTGCCCACAATTTTTTTTGTGAAATTATCTTAGATATCTTTCTTAATAATTCAAAAAAAAAAAAATTGTATGCTAGTATTTTTTGAAGTAGAAAGAAATGTTTGTTCCGCCCGGAATTTTTCTGTGATTTATTATGAAAAAATTATAATCTTGGGAAACAATGTGTAAACATACAAATAAAGCACATGATTTCAGATAATTTTTTAAATAATTAAAAAAATAATTTCCATATGCACTCCTGTTTTTGTCCCGTCCGGAAATACAACTATTTACTTTATATAGTTTGAACGACAGTATAGAATTCTCTAATTTTTTGCACATGTTTAGTCATATTTAAATACTACTTGCAACTACTACTTGAAAAATTCTTAATTTCAAGAAATGGATTTTCTTAGTTGTCAAAAAGTAACTAAGTAGAATTGTTCTTAGATTCACCTATTAATTTCTTGGGTATCAAAAAAGTAACTAAGTAGAATAAGTCTTGTTATTCAGTTATTAATTTCTTAGGTATCAAAAATGTTGTTGCTTTCGTCCCAAAATTTAATGAACACGTGTTCGTATAGTTGTTGTTTTTTCGATCTTGCTTTGTCGCTATTATGTTTTGTTTTGCTTTGTCCGTCTGTCAGCCCCATCTTTTTGTTCGTGTGTCTGTCTGTCGATATGTTGAAAGTAACTAAAAGCAATTATTTCGAAGCTAATATAAAATAAAAAAAAATATAGTTGAGTTAATTTATTTGTTTATTTAGAACTTTATTACCTATATGCATTTTTGTATAGTAAATTTATTATTATTATTATTATTTAATTTAATCGCTGTATATTATTCTGAAACCGTTTACTTACCTTATACACTTTCTCCTCTTCTGTTGCGTCTTCTGTTGGTTTTGTATAAACCTTCCGCACGTTACCCATAAGCATTGTATAGTGTATTTAGATAACAATGGAATGAAATCAACTTGGTATTTATGCAAAATTGAACCCAAATTTATGTTTACGAACTGAAACCATACCAATATTCGTAGGAAAAATAGTTTTTTTTTATTTATATCTTTAACATTCATACATACACAGACGCTTGCTTGTCTGGCTGTGCTTTGTTGTTCTATTTGTGAAAACACACATGCAAACATTGTATATCATACCGCTTTTTGATACCTAAGAAGAAAAAGATTTGCAATGCAGACAAATTGTACTTAGTTACTTTTTTGATACCTAAGAACTTAATGTCTGAATATCTAGAAAAATTTGGCTTAGTTACTTTCAACAGACAGACAGTCAGACTAACAAACAGAATGCGACCTCGCAAAACAAAGCATAAAGACAGAGCAATATCGATGAAACAACAACAATACATGAACACGTGTTCTTTTTGCGATGAATACAGCAACAATTTTGCGTGTTCTTTATGGTTTTTAATAATCAATAAATTAACTTCTGAAAATCCAGTTGAATAAAGTTTGTTTACTTTTTTGACAACTAAGTAATTTGCTTTCTTGATATCAAGATGACAAATTCTTGAATTTTAGTAGTATTTTATTGATATTAGTCAAATTCTACTATTTTTCTTTCTAACCGAATTCTTCTCGAGTTTTAGAATTTTATTTCCCTCCGTGAATTTTTCAAGAATGCAATAACAATCATATGTTTATTGTAACTTGGCGGCTTCCTATTAAGTGACTGTTCATTTTAAAAACCTTAAAATAATATGTAAACATTTCTTGCGTATGTCTGCAGACACATAAATCAAACAATAAGCACTCTTTATTATTATTTGCCTTAACAAGAGCTACAAAAAAAAAGCCGAAATGAAGAACCCAACCTAGTTATTTATTTAGGCGGTTGGTGGCTCGCTGGCGGTACTTTGCGCAAATGGCTTATTGAATAAGAACTAAAATACAGTGTACTTGAAACTTTGTAAAATTTGCATAAAATCGACGTTAAAGGTTACATTATGAAATGCTTACATTGACTTTGGCATTAAAAGTGGAAGTTAAGTGAATCCTGCTACTGTGAGTCCTGTGCAGGAATATTTAAATTTTAACTGACTGAGTTGGGTTGGGTTAGGCTGTATGAAACCACCAAGTGGGTCCATGTGAGCCCGACGGCACTTTTTGGTGTGTGTGCCTGGATGCCAAGCATGCTGTATTAATAACATTAAATCAATTTCAAAGAATCTCATATTTTACTACTCCTACATCAGACCCTCATTAAAAACTCACACATTAAACATGCGTTAAATTAATTTTTTCGCCGCAAACAAATTTCGTACAAATAGAGGTTTGTGTATTTTTTTTCTCGCGTTACAATTTTTGAACCATTATTTCAGATTTCTTTAATGGTATCGCATAAATGCTACGTTTTATGTTACTGAACTGAATACAAAAAATTACGAAAAACCCTCATAAACGCATTAATTATAACATGCTGAGCTGGTACATGGGTTATACGGCAACCCACGATTTTTGCTTTTCTGTGTGTGGTATTTTTTTGTAGCCGTCGTTTTGAAAATGTTGATCATGCTGAAAATAGCTGCATGTTTGATTTTTTGCGAGTGAAAAATACAAAGTAACTTTTTAATCACTAACAGCATTTATATTTACACCCGGAAACCAACTGGGTTTGAATGAATGGCACACATGTTTGTGCATCTAATGAATTGTGGATGGCAATTGAATAAGGTCATGTTTACAGAAATTTCGTTCGAACCCCAGACGAAATTTTTAGCAGTGTCGAGGCATTTTACACGAGGCATTTTCGACATATTTGAAGCCGTCAAAGGCAGAGTTTGTATCACAAGCTGTTTGTTTTTTGCCCGTTCCCAAAATATGCCGTGAATCTGCTATACACTTCACAAAATATTCCATTTATGTGTGTTTGCCGCAAATATGCCCGAAATGTTGCAGAAAAACTACAGACATTTTTACTCGGAAAATTCAAATATGTCCAGACAAAATTTTTGACAAGGTCGAGGCAGTTTTAAACGTATTTTCGACATATTTCAAACCGTCCAAGGGCAGAGTTTGTATCGCAAGCTGTTTGTTTTCTGTCCGTTCCCAAAATATGCCGTGAATCTGCCATTAAAATTCCACAAAATTTGACAACCTGCTATACACTTCCGGAAATATTCCATTTATCTAAGTGTTTGCCGAAAATATGCCCGAAATGTTGCAGAAAAACTACAGAAGTTTTGAGTCGGGAAATTCTATTTGAAACATTTTTTCGACATATTTCAAACAGACAAAGGCGGAGTTTGTATCACAAGCTGTTTATTTTTTGTCCATTCCCAAAATATGTCGTGAATCTGCCATTAAAATTCCACACACTTAACAACCTGCTCTAGACTTCCCAAAATATTCCATTTATCTGTGTGTTAGACGGAAATATGCCCGATAAATGCCAGAAATTTTGTTTCGGGATTTATCCTCAAAAATGAATTCCCCAAAATTGAAATTAAATTCAATATATAGGACATTCCATGCTAGAATGGATACTTTCATTACAATTACATAAAATTTCGAAAAAAAATTATTTTTCTTAAAATAAAATTCCGAAAAAAAAAATTCATTAAATTTTTGATTAAAAAAAAAATTCAAAATAAGATAAGTTTTTTTTTATATATATTTTGTATGAATATAACTTTTAATTAATAACTGAGAAGTATGTCAAAAAGTGATCGAAAAATAAATATTTTAATTGAAATTTTTTTTGATGAACCGAATTCTTCAATATGATGAACATTTTATGTATTTGTTGTATTTTGTTGCATTTTATGTATTTTATGTATTTGTTCATTAATATGATGAAACGTATTATTCACATATGTACATTGAAGAACACCTTTTTTTGGTCATTCATCAAATTGATAATGAATTCATAAAATTGATGTTTTGTAATTATCAATATTATGAATCGTTCTGCAATACTATTGTATTGAAGAACGATTCATAATATTGATAACTACAAAACATCAATTTTATGAATTCATTATCAATTTGATGAATGACCATGGTTTGAAGAACGAAATTCATCAATATGACGATGATTTTTTTAATGTGCACATCAGTACCAAATTAAATACGTGACGCTATTCGAAGTTGCAATTCTAATCAGTCTTCCAAATTTAAAACCCTTATCGTAACCTTACTTCATTCGATGCTTTTTTACATTCTTCTGACTCTCTGCCATTTTTTTGCGCCATTTTCAACAATAAATAGTTTTATGTACAGTGAATCTCAACAAATAAGGATCAGAGTAGAAATATGTTAAGGTTATTCTAATTTCATATCCGTCCCTGATCAGGATACAATAAGGTATCCCTAACAAAGGCCAGCTGACATAATCCTAATCAGAGTCGTAAATTATGGTTAGTGGAAACACCATGTAAAACGACCTGAAGATATCTGATCTAAAACCGGGAACTTTGTAATTGTATTTTTACTCAGTCATAACCTAACCTAACACGATCAATAATTCATTATAATTTACCTAAATTTGACTATATAATCTAAGATTAAATCTTAGACTTTCAGTTCACATTTCAGATTTATTTTCTTGAATTAAATTAAAAATTTCTATATGCTAAAATGATATACAAAGTCGTTTAAAATTGTATCCAACTACTCTGCGTGGATGTCATAGTAGTCTCCCACCGGTGATATGTGTCAGCTTCACATTGGTCATAACTGCAAAATTCCACACACATTGTGCTGTGATTTAGTACTTTCATTTTCGGCCATGTTAGGTTTGTTACCATATAGGTATTATTATTTTAATAAATAAATAAAATAAAGTAAAGGATAAAAACTGCTATCACAAATGTAGCCAAAGGACACTCGTTGGGCGGTAAGTAAAGCATGGATAAATCCGCTTAACGGTCATGGAAACTTAACAGAGTTTTAGTTGAGTTGTTCGAGAAGTTATTGTGTGTGATGTTTTAAAGACTGCATGCTGTGTATGATAAATGCTGATAATTAAATGTTTGCTGTGAGCGAATGAAAAATGTGAAATATGTGTAAAAATAATATTAGCACATAGGTTAAGTTTTACAGTAATATTTTTAAATTAAACGTAGTTTAAAATAGATGTAATTTCGTCTATATGCAACATATCATAAATATTTAAAATGTCAATTTAATTGATTACTAATTGTTTATCTGTTTGTAAAAATTAAAGACATTCGCCCGTTTTTATTGAGAACTATGAATGTGGAAAAGTTTAAACTAAGTTTAAACTAGCACTTAAAAATTGGACCTTATTTTTTTTTTATTTGTTGAAATAAATAAATTAAAGCAACTATGTTTTTTTTGCAATTTAAGCAACGCTCAGGGGATGAATTGGGATTCAAGCAATGCATAGTGTTGATCGTTTAAAAGGATTCTAGGTTATTGGAAGGGAGGAAAGATGGAGTTATGTCTGAGGATGTTTATTTTAAACTTGCCAATGTCAAAGATGTCCAGAAAACCGCGACGCAGGGACATTATACCACAAACGTATCATGCAACTGAAGCGGGAATTGTCTCTGTAATGCGTGGTTCTGTTGAGAACCGGGTGGACTACGAAAAGATGTACTTTGTTTGATGATGCCCGAACACACGGCCTGGTGGAATCAGACCATGTACTTACCTCGAACATTTACCATTGTAATACCTATAAAACATCCTTCGGTTCTTCGGTGACCAAGAGAATCAATGGAGGATGAAATATTGTTGTCCCCTATGCAATATTTCGTACGTTGCTGAATACGGTTCAGGAACTCCAAAGGGGTTTTTTTAGTCCCCGGCCCAGATCTGCGAATTGTATTCCTTCTTAGGACGAATATAAGTCGGCAGGAATGAAATATGTCTTACACCGTTATAAAAAAACATAGACACTAGGCCACTTCTTTCGACACATCAAATATATATATGATCGTTCCAACGGAGGTCACTTTGAATTGATATGCCCGGAACGTTAAGATTCCGATTCCACAATCCAGTGTTCTGTGCGATAACAGACAACATTGGTTATTTCTTGCATTAGAATCAACTCTATTTATAAGAACCGACTCGGAGATTATTTTAAGGTCATTATTGAGTGTGTCATGCATAGTATTTTTTTACTCTCAATCACCAAAGAGTTTGGTCGCTGGTTGAACAAATAGGAATATCAAATGTTACTGTCATCTGCAAAGGAATGGATTGGGTTCTGTGCAAAAAACAGAAGGTCATTTATAAAAACCAGAAAAATGTACGAGGATAGGATAGGTTCCATGTCCATATTGCATGTAAATATAGCAACTGAATAAACTCATGGAATCAGACCATGTACTTACCTCGAACATTTACCATTGTAATACCTATAAAACATCCTTCGGTTCTTCGGTGACCAAGAGAATCAATGGAGGATGAAATATTGTTGTCCCCTATGCAATATTTCGTACGTTGCTGAATACGGTTCAGGAACTCCAAAGGGGTTTTTTTAGTCCCCGGCCCAGATCTGCGAATTGTATTCCTTCTTAGGACGAATATAAGTCGGCAGGAATGAAATATGTCTTACACCGTTATAAAAAAACATTAATTGTGACATTAATTGTTACAAAATGTGACATTAATTGTTACAAAATAATTAATTCTATTAATATAATTATGTACGAATTATTTAATAGTATAAATCAAATCCTTTAAGGATTGGTGTATATGCTAAAATATGTGTATATGATATATATGTATATATCATATACACAAACTGACAGTTTTAGAGGCACTACACAGTTTTGAATTCACTGCACAGTATTAGAAGTACTGTTGTACCCCTCTTATTTGACATTGGTTCATCGCAACGCGTGTTTGCAAATTCGGTTCACAAGGTCGTTCTTCCATACGTCGTGAGTGACTTCATGACTTTGATAATCCTCTATCATAATTGTGTTAACTTTTCTCAATCATTATATATAGCTCTTCGAACAACAAAACAAAGTAGGTAAGTAAAGTAGTAAAATAAATAACATTAAATTTATAATAAATAATAATAAATAAATAAATAAATAAATAAATAAATAAATAAATAATCAAAATAAATAACATGCAAAAAATACTTTTTTTGTCGAGTCTGTTAATACACTGAACTTTGAAATATAAAAAAATTTAGAAAATTATTTTTTAAAATATGATGCCATCAAAATACCATCTTGAAATTTTGCATGAACATTTATAAGAAATTGACGAAAACTTAGGATTTTTTTCAGAATTTTAAAAAGGGTCTTTTTAAGGACATCAATTTTGAAGTGCAAGGATAATGACCACGGGCCAGATGTTCTTGTTTAGAAGTTACAAATTAATTTTTCTGAAAGATTGTTCTGTGGTCGATTTGGTGTGGAATGGCCCACACATATAATAGTGCTTCGTCCTTTTCCGATTCCTCCCACTTTTATACTTACGCAAGATATAAACATTAGGTAAATAAATCAAAAGTATAATCAATTTATCTCTTAAAATACATAAGTTACAAGCAATTATAATATCATTGAACTTTCATTAGTATAAAGTGCCACTCCCTTTATTCCAAATCCGCTCATTTTTTTACAACAGTAATATGCATATATCAACTAACAGTATCCGAAATTTATCTCTTATACAACAAAAGTTAAAGATTTATGAGACGCAAAAGTGCCTACTGATTAAAAATTAATTGTATTGATATTTTTGTTTGCTATATTTACAAATATATTTTCTCTGTGTTCCGTTTCTATATTTCAAACCACATTATAATTTTGAATGGTTTTATTGGATAAAATAGAAAATTATTTTCTAATGTTCAAACATATTCAAACATCTCTAAGTTAAATTTTATTTTAACCACTTGATAGATTCGAATCTTTTTCACTTAAACAAAAAAAAAAAAGAAAATAAAAAATTAAATCTCTTAAATTTCTACACAACCACTTACCGCTAAACAACAACAACAACAACTGAAATTAACATTAAGTACATTTTGTGGAAAAACAATTTAATAACGCTTGAAAACCAGAACTTTTTCCAACTCTACAACCCGCCTCAATTTTCTGACTTCTCGCCGTATTTTGCATGGTTCACCATGACATGTTGTTGTAATTGTTGTACCGTAATTGTGCGGCGCTGTTAAACATTTGCGGCGGCAACATAGCCGTCAAAACTTTAAAAAACCATTAAAACAATTTAATCTCTCGCAAATAATGCAAAACTTTCTTTTTAAGAACTTTTGCCATTTTCCACGATATAAATCGCAGATTTGACTTGATTTCTACTATGGTTCCCTGAGGGACAATCCACACCATTACCAAAGACATCAACTGCACCGACAACTCCGCCCTCACACCGCCCACATCCGGGCGTCCCCCTTTAACACCCGACACAATGCCGCGTGCCATGGGTTTGAGTTTTTAAACGCAATCAGGCAACCGCCAAAAATCAAGCGCGTCTTGGTACCATGAATATCCGCCCCTTCTTGAATTGGATTTTCATTTTGCGGTGGGTATTTTTACATTGGCGCTTCCAAGTTAATTTCGGTCGTGAGACACGTTGCCAAATGATAGAAATTCGACGTTGTTTTTCTTTAACTTTCCTTTGTTTAGTTTTGATTTCATTTTTGTTATTTTTCTTGTGCGCCGTTTGCTAATTATCATTATTTTTACAAATGCCCCAAAGCCAAAAAACCCAAAACGTTCATCGGTCGTCTCAGGTCTGGTGTCTTCCTTAAGCCTTCTGTGATTTTTAACTGTGCGCCATCAACATTGCCGTCAACATAATTTTAATGTTTTCACCCCCAAAATTGTTGACACCCATGTTGGTGCCAACAATTGGCCTCCCCTTTTTGACAGGCATGTTGGCGGTCGGGCGGTCGGTCTGCCTGCCTCTGCCTGTTTGCTGAAGACAACATTTTGATTGCTGCACATTTTAATGATTTTTGCACGTTTGGTGCTATTTTTATATCGTAAAACGTACGTAAAATATTTCGATGGGTTGGCAAATACAGAATCAAATTTTATATAGACTTGTGGCTCGAATTGTGTATTATTTCTTGAAGTGTCATTAAAATTGATTGTAAGTGTAAATTCGTTGGCGCCATATTTTATTGAGTGCCATCAATATGGTGTAACTAAGTGATGAAAAAAAAACTAATTTTCAATTTAGTATGAATACAGTTTTATCAAGAATGTTAACTTGGAACTGATTTTTTAATATAAAGAAGGAAATTTCGAAATTTGTAGAATATTCTTAAATTATATGGTTTTTGAAGAATTTAATTTCTAGAAACACTGCAAACTTATTAAAGATAATTTTTTAATTGAATAAAATAATGCTTAACTTACGATATGAAACTGATATCATTTTAAAATTGAATGTTGTGCTTGTTGTTGTTTTTTTTTTAATTATTGTAATATTTTTCTGAATAAATAAATATTGTTTATTGAATATGAATACTTTTTCAAAATTAAGTCGATATATACAACGACAAAAATCAACGATATCGTTATATATATAGTTAATTTGGGCCTAAAAACGACAACGTTTCGATATCGTAAAAAATCGTTTGATTAGTTGAGTATGTTTTTAATTTTTACATTTCATGAGAGTTAATTGTTCATATCCGCCATACGAATAAGAATATGTTTTGGACACACACAAAATTTTAATAATTCTATATAAAATACACCTCTTAAACAACACACCCAGTCAGCCATTCGATTCGATATTGTTTCGAGACTGTTTCGAGATTTAAAGATTTTCATTCGATCACTATTACGATTTCCTATCTATATTATACTTCAATTTGTTCTAAGATGTACGCAGAAGTCGTAACAGTTTATTCGAAATGAGAAAATAAACGAATAAATATCGTTTCTTTTTCTTAAATTTTATTATACGAAAATATTATCGTTTATATAACGAGATCGAACGTTTTTTTTCGCATTGTTTTCGAGAAAATTTCGATCATCTAAAAGCTCCGAGACATGGCAGACTGTGTATTCTAAAAAATGTTTTACATTATATTTAATTGTTCGAATTATGTGTAAAAAAAATTGGGACAATTCCATGGGTAAGTTCGGTCACATGGGGCGGATTTTTATAGTCGGTCGGGCCCGACTATGGAATACCCTACACCTTTGGTGGGGATCCTAATGTGGAATATTTACTTGACCTTAATTTTAAAGTTTTTAATTATGCTGAACCTTCCCACACTCAGAATATTATTCACATATCAGAAATTTACGTCTTATATCCCCATAAATTAAAAAAATGTATATAAAAGTATAAAAAACTAATAAAAAAAAAATAGAAACATGTAATTGGGCGGACAACGTCTATATTTAAAATTTTGAAAGGCTAATATTTCATAGATTTGATTTTAATAATTTACGGATCACATTTTCACTATGAAAACCCGGGAAATAATGAAAAAGAAAAAAGTAGGCGGATTACGCCCATTTTTGGACCACATATTTTTAGATGAATTATAACAATACGTTTTAAATTTTATACCTTGAATACTTTTCGAGTTATTAGTTTCTAAAGAGTTATATAAAAGTGACTTGTATGGGAGGTGGGCGTGTCCGTTGACCGATTTTGCTCATTTTCAAACTCAGTTCGCATTCTGATCAGTATTTCTCGAGTTATTCTGTATTCGGACAGCAAGACGGACAGACATACGGACATGGCTAAACGGACTCGGGTAGTGATGCTGATCCATACCGGACACGCCTCCTAAGGGGCGTTACAATATAGGTACAAAGTTAATATACTCTGTACCTCATAGGTGTAGGGTATAAAAAGTAATCCACAAATTCGGAAACGATAATGTTAAATTTAATTGTAACATTATTTTAAGATCCTAAGTGTTTCAATTTCGTTCAAAAAAGGTTTTCAATTAATAGCCATCATACAAGGAAGATAAATCAAAAAATAAATATTTTGTTAATGAAAAAATATGTTTTGACAGCAAACATATCATGTTACATGTTAAACGAATTTCCAGATTTTAAAAATATATATATAACATTACGAAAAGATGTAATTTGCCCCATAGTGCAATTATCAACCAAAATAAATGAGATGCAAGACAATTCAGCGCACTAAGCAATGTGTTAGAAAGAGACGGACGATCATTCAGCGCACTGAGGCAATGTGCGAGAAAGAGATAGAAGATCAGCGCATTAAAATCACATAAGTGCGAATGAGTTGCCAATAGCATGCGTCATTCACGAAACGAGTAGAAGGTTCTCGTAACATGTCGAAGCTTGTCGAAATGTCTCGAACTGATGCATGCAGTACAGTGATGATTTTTTCAGTAGAATTGTACTCATTTTAGTACAATTCGATTGTAATAAATTCCAATGCAATATATTTAGTGATCAAAAGTTATTTGACATTTATTTTTATATGAAAACTTTTCAGTTATAGGTTTATTCTGCCTATAGTTACAAGAGAAATACTTAAACGCAGTAATTTTGAAGCTTAATTTTTAAAACCGATACTGTAACCTAATTCTACGGAGAAACGAACTGGTATTAGTTGAGTACGTGACTAGTTCCTCGGCGATAGTATAGTCTGTATTTTTATATGAAGCCAATTGGCATGGCGTTGTCCTAGGGAGGGTTAATAACCACCTCATACAGACCTTTAGAGCTATCAAGATTCTGTCCTCATTCGTTACCTATGGTACCGGTCACAGAACATACCTTTGAACAAGAATAGCGATAAGTCCCATTTACACCAGTCACGTGATAGGACATTATAGAGCAATTGACACTTTTTTTAACGCAGGGAAACATTATACTAAAATCAGAAGTACAAACATTTCATTTTAGTCAAAAAATGTTTATTTATTTTTCTAATTTAATATTTTATTAAAATTATAATTACAATTTTTACGTATTTGATCCTAGATCTTTTGGTGGAAAATAATGAATTTTTTGTAAATTCATTCACTATTCATTAATACAAAAACCTAAATCCTGTATATCAGTATATTTCAAAAAAAAAGGGTAAACATGGAAATGAATATCCCTTTCCTCAATACTAAAATCGGCACCTATATGAAGTATGGCAATATGTATAAGAGTCAAAAAGCATGAAATTTATATAATATTGACGTAATTTTTACAACGTTACTTCATTGTTTTCTTTTGAAATACAGAAAGACTCTTATTGCATATTTTTGATATTTGTATATTAAAAAAAATATATTTAAATTTATGAATAATTTGGTTCCATTTAGTACACTTTTTTTACCATAAATTACAATATAGATATTTTCAAATATCATCCCTGATGTAGTATATAAGGGCGCCGCATCTGAGGCACAGCACTTCAGTAGTGATTGGAAAGTGGTCGAGTGCGTCTCGTGTGAGAACAATGTCAAGTTAAATAGTGAACATGCAGTAGTTTTTAGAATTTGTTATTAGTAAAGTTGTTTAGTTAATGTGAATTAATAAAGTTAATTGTTGTAATTTATACCAAACATAAGAGTGTTTTTATTTTGTACACTATCCAGAGATACGAACATTTAGAACAGTTTTCCGTAGACTGAATTTTCGTAACAATATTATTAAAAATATATACCTAATCATAAGTCATGAATAACAAAATACATAAATTGAAAAAGTTGGAAATTAGTAAAAAATTCAATTATAGTCATAAAATTTATTATTGCAATTATATTTCGTTTGCTGCAAACAAGTTTATTCTCTATGTAAAACGCAGAAAACATTTTCTTTTTTTTCGAAAAACAGAAATATTTTTATGGGCAATATTTTTTTTCAAATAACATTTTTTGTCTATTTTTTAAATGTTTTGTTTTTTGATATATTAATTTATTTTGAGAATTTACATTTTATATTTTCATATTTTATTTAGCGAAATAATAATTTATATCGAAAAAATGTCAAAAAATTTGAATGCAGATCATTTACATAATAAGTTTTATTATATGCAACCATTTTTATCAGCAAAAGTTGCTAAACATAAAGTTTTCCCGTAAAAAAGTAATTTTTAACGATTTTGTGCAAACGCCCGCTAATTAACGATTAACTGTAGAGCAGAAATATTTTAAAAATCTCTATAAAATAAACCAAGGTTCATTTTTGGGAATTGACAACAAACCTCCCCTAAGGACAGATCGGAGACTGTTACAGTTACTGTCACACGTACTAAGTCACGTACCGGTTCAATTTCCCTGAAAGTCGACCCTAATGATTATATGTTCGCAAGCCTGTTTCTGTATTTTGAAACCTTTGAGACCTAGCGCACTTTTAATAAACGGAAATTGATTTCTATGCATCACACATAGCTAAACACACACTGACAATCAACTCAAACCCATTTCCGTTGGAATATCACACGCACGCACACACACACACTTACCGGAAATCAGCTGTAAACTGTTGATAAAAACAGCCGCCAGGTAATACCCAATTTAACCTACACTAATATGATAATCTACATGCAGATGATGTCGTCTTGTTCATCATCAAGAAGGCACAAAACTTCATGTTGGTGTCTGCGAAATATGTGCAGGAATTTCCTAACCATTGGTGCGAAATTTTTAACATTGCCTTTGAAAAATATTAACCCTCTGGAATAACAAACTATGTAACAAACACACAAAACCATTGCATAAGTGCCGAGTCCATGAGCCATTTGCATGGTTAAGCAGCGCTTTAGCAACGTAATATGCTCCTAATTGGCTCTGATAGCACCCGAGGGAGCCATGTTTGTGACATTCAGACATTCAGCGCATAGATAGATAATGCTAGCATTGCCGTTGACCAGCAAGAATACGATAATCGAGAGATGAAACACAAAACTTATGAATGCCTTCGAAACACTGTCTATGAGTTAACTTTTGGACATCATTATCAGCATAAATATCGTTTTATTTTATTTGAAAATGCGCTATATGCTCTCATATAATAACGCGTTATAAAGGTTCTTTTATATCTGCAGTTACAATATAAATAATTTTCTTTTTTTGGTAGACACCAGCAATAGGGGTATTTCAGATTTGGTCAAATACTAATCGCTTTACACGCTTGAATAAAACTCAAATTAGCATTTTGTTTTCGTAATGCCCTAACATGATTTTTGTGTTATTCCCTCCTTCTTATGTTGGTTAAATGGTCTGCTGGTTGTTGTTTGGCCAAATAAATTAACTGTTCGCTATTTGAACCTTTCGGTTAACTGCCTTGGTTTAGGCACTAAATTAACTGAATGCGTAAACATTTTATGTGCTTTTGATATGGTGTTTCATTGGGTAGCATCTTTTTGTGAATTGAATTTTGCGAATTGGGTTAAAACACATTTAGGACTATTTGCGCAGATTTGTTTTAGGTTTATGGCAGTAATCTTTTTGAATAAGTCTCCGTGGGAAAAGGAGAACTAGTCGGAATAATTCGAGTTCCAGAACCAGTCCAAAGTGAACCAGAATAAAAAGTACTCGTTTTGGAACTAGTTTAGAACTAGAGTAAAGTAATGCAGTAGACAGTCAATTAACATCCCGCCATGACCAGCCCATATTAAGATAATAGGTTTATCTCATAGAAAAAAACTAGTGCACCCCTATCTAGTCGCATTTCCTACCAGGTGGGTACGAATCCCCAAGCATCATTATTTGCCAGGTATACTCTACTCGCCAGTGAAAATTAGTCGAAACCTAGTCGTTTACTGGTAGGGATTTATCCTCGCAAGTAAAACTAATCAAAAACTGCTAGGTTAATGGTAGAGCTTTGAAAAGTACATCACTGCCAGTAAAACGAGTCAAAATTTGTGAAAAACACTCTTATGTTTGGTTTAAATTACAACAATTAACTTTATTAATTCAATTTAACTAACAACTTCTTACAACTGCTGCATGTCCACTATTTAACTTAACATTGTTCTCACACGAGACGTACTCGACCACTTTACAATTACTACTGAAGTGCTGTGCCTCAATTGCGGCGCCCTTATATACTGCATGCATCAGTTCGACACGTTTCGACAAGCTTCGACATGTTTCGAGAACCTTCTACTCATTTCTTAAATGACGCATGCTATTGGCATCTCATTCGCACTCATGTGTTTAAATGTGCTGATCTTCCATCTCTTTCTCGCACATTGCTTAGTGCGCTGAATGATCTTCCGTCTCTTTCTAACACATTGCTTAGTGCGCTGAATTGTCTTGCGTCTCATTTATTATTGTTGATTGCTTGCACAGTGGAGAAAATTACCTCTTTTCGTAACAATATTAATTTAAAGCAAGGATTGCAATATGAAAAAATAACGATATCGATTTGATTTCGGGTTTCTTGCTCGCTTCGGTTGCGGACACGGTTTCGGTTTTCAGTTTTTTTGAACAGGAAATATTTACACAAAAACCAATAACATAAAATTTAGAATTAAAAACCAAACAGAATAAATCTAGTGATGCGAACGAGACAATTCAAAATCTCGCTCAATATTGTAAAAAAGAGATTACTTTTGAGACAACGAGATTTAATTTAGCTTTAAAACTCATAAAAATAAAAAAAAATATTGTAAACGTACGGCCTTTGCAAAAACACTCATTATACAAAAAATTTCCTGCGAAAAAATCGATCACAAGCTTGGATGCTGTGTTCACATCTTTTGTTGTTGCACTTTGTAAAGAAGCAGAAGATATGCGGAACAAAAATACAAAAACCGACAAATGTAGGTCACTTTTAAAATGTTTATATATTAAATATTATATGCTCATTAAATTCACATAGAACTCAAATTAAGAAAAACTTTACGAAAAAATATACATAAAGAAATTTAATATAAAAACATTACATTTCAGTGAATATGCATGCTACGCAAACGAAAAACAAACGACACTAACGTAGCAACAGGAGTTGTGTGTCTTTTTTAAATTGTATACGATTTACCGCTAAACAAGTGATGGAAGAAAACGATAACAAAACGCATGCATAGTCGGATGACGAACGACACCAGCGTAGAGAAGAAAAAAAAAACCAATAGCTTCGTCTATTTTGTGCTTGGAGTTGACTGTGTTTATACCCTACACTAATATATATTGACTTCATGCTCAAATACATGAAAATAATGTTCTCACGCGAAACGACTTTTGGTTCCCAAAAAAAAAAAAAATCGAAATTCGGTGTACCTACCCATATGTAAATATGGGTATCAAATGAATGGAAATTCTTCAGCGATTGAAAGTTTGTAGTTATTTTCAGGATTCGTATACCCTGGTGACCTATATACCACTTTGAATGGTAACCACACATATGTGTAGGGTATGTATAGTCGACTTAGACCGACTATACTTTTGATAATCCTAACTATTATAATAACACCTACTATAAAATGTCCCTACTTTAAAATTTCCCATGTATCTAACCTTCCCAACTGTTTTTTTGTTGAATTTGATTTACCGCTACACAAATGAATGATGAATAAGAAATTTCTGGGAAATATTTGTTCTCAAAAACTTTTATTATTGTACTACAAGTAGTTTTTATTTGGGATTTTTTTTAAATGACATTTAAACATTGATTGTAATTTAGAGCTTCTAGATAAAATAAAATAATTGGTTTCTGTCTGTTTTTCTACTTTTTTCAAACCGTTTTAAAACAGGCATAAAATCAAAACCGTTTATATCGGTTTTGGATATCGGTTTATTTGTGTAAATATGATCATGGCTGTCAAAATACGACAAAATTACGACAAAATTACAATGATCAGTTACCGACCATGATCCTAGCAGAATTTCTTGTAACACATAGAATCGTTAATGAATTTTTAATGATTTTTCATAAAACCAAATTCAACAATCTAAAATATACTCGAAATTCAACATTATTTGAAGGTATACATCGTTATCAACATTTTATCATTTGTTCAAGTCAAATGTTTTGTTGGCATCTAATATCCTCGTATATTAAGCTCCTTTTAAAAGTTCACTATTATTCAATATGAGCCACATTCCTTCAGGCGCTAATATCAATACGCAATTCCTGCAAAACCTCCGAATAAATATAATTTTTGGCAAAGTATGTAAACAAAATTTGAAAACAACCAGCAAAATATTTCACGTTACAAAACTTTACCAATGCATGTAAACATTGTTCTTGACAATGGAACATATAATAAATGCAGGAAGTTACCACTGTGTACTGCGTTACTTTTGGCGGCAACAATGTGCTAAAGCGGATATAACAACTGCTTTATGTGTACCTACGATACTTGTCGCGTATGAGTTTCTTACGTTATGCCAAAAGTGTTTGCCGCCAAAATTTGATTAATTAATTAGCGCATATGTAGACATTATACAAATTTGCGTAGTCTTGGCTTTTCTTTTGTTTGTTCAAATTTATATGATTATACCCTACACCTATGAGGTACAGGGTATATTAACTTTGTGCATATATTGTAACGCCCCTTAGGAGGCGTGTCCGGTATGGAAAAGTATATATATTCTTGATCAGCATCACTACCCGAGTCCGTTTAGCCATGTCCGTCTGTCTGTCTGTCTGTCTGTCCGTCTTGCTGTCTTGCTGTCTTGCTGTCTTGCTGTCTTGCTGTCCGAATACAGAATAACTTGAGAAATACTGATCAGAATGCGATGAAATTTCGTCTCAATATATTTTAGCCAAAAGTAGGAACCGAGTTTGAAAATGAGCCAAATCGGTCAACGGACACGCCCACCTCCCATACAAGTCAATTTTATATAACTCTTTCGGGACTAATAACTCGAAAAGTATTCAATGTATAGTTATAAAATTTAAAACTTATTGTTAGAATTCACCTAAAAATATGTGGCCCAAAAATTGGCGTGATCCGCCCACTTTTTTTTTTCGTTATTTCCCGGGTTTTCATAGTGGAAATTTGATCCGTAAATTATTAAAATCAAATCTATGAAATATTTTCCTTTCAAAATTTTAAATATAGGCGTGGTCCGCCCAATTACATTTTTCAATTTTTTTTTTTTGTTTTTTATACTTTATATAATTTTTTAATTTATGGGGATATAAGACATAAATTTCTGGTATATGAATGATATTCTGAGGGTTAATATCCCCACCAAAGGTGTAGGGTATTCCATAGTCGGGCCCGACCGACTATAAAAATCCGCCCCATGTGACCGAACTTACCCATGTGACCTAACTTTCCCAACTCGTTTTTGTATTATTTTTGGCAATCTGACAAAAAGGTTCTACCACTACATATTAAATTAGTTTAAATACAATTTTGTAGCAATTGTGGTATACAATAAAATTTAATAAACAATTTATAACCAGAAGAAATTCTATTCCTAACCGAACGAATTTTTACAAAACTTTTATTTCTCAAACTTTTCCTTTCTGGATAATTCTTCTTAATCATACTCAATCAATTCTTTCACAGTTTAAATACTGATAGAAAAGATTTGTTTGAATATGTTTGAATGTAATTAAAAAATAATACGAAATCACCACACATGTATTACGAATGAAGTGTAATTAAATTATTGTTCAGATTGTAATAGCATATTACTATGTGTAAACATTTTATATATTCCCCAGCAGAATCTGTCAAACTTATTTTAAATATGTTACAATGCAAGCATAAAATTTTAATTGCATTTGAATATACTATTTATTGGCAGTTTACTTGGTTATAACTATGTTTCAAAACAAACAGAAAATGTTATTCAAATCTAATTATAACGTATGTTCGCAACGCTCGTCTTCATTCGATTAGTTATCGACGGACGAAGTTGTCAACGTTGTGCAGCATTTTCTACCTGCGCCATATTTTGCCATCATTTGAACATATTGATGTTTAAAAACAAACAAAAAAGACAATGGATTTAAATAAGTGTATTCTTCTTGTGTACGAAGTTGGCAGAATTTTCTGTCTACGTCTCTTTTGTCATCGTTTGAAGTATGTATTGGTCCTTTTAAACATACTGATGTTTGAAAAGAAACAAAATAAAATTGAATTAGATGTAAATAAAAGTATTCTTGCAATATTCTTCTTGTATACGAAGTTTACACTCGGTGACCGCCATTTTCTACATACGTGTCTTTTGATGTTTGTTGAGAAAACGTATTCGTATCGGTAATACGATGTCATTTGTAAATTTTAAAATATTCATATTGTGGTACAAAAAGTACAAATTAATATCATTTAATAGTGCAGTATATAATTCAATTGTTCCTGAATGTTTTTCTAAAAATATTGTGATAAGCCGACATAGATATTTCATCAAATAAAACAACTGAAAAATCAGTGCAGCTATTTTCAAACAAAATTCGGCATGGTTTTTTACAAGGTTCCGCGAATTCCTCGCCTTGTACTTGCAGTATTAATTCAATTATTTATTTATGCATTTAAAAAATTGTATATGAATTCAAATATTATTAATTCCCACTGTGCATGTTTAATGATCTTTAATAAAAATGAAAAAAAAAATCAACATTATATTTTTATTTTATTTTCAGAATTCCTTTCCAAAAATATTTAGATATGTTTCTATACAAACTACTTTTTTAACAGAAACAACTGATATGTTTCACTGGAAACATATTTACATTCAGGTCGTTCCAAATCATGTTTTATTTTGAACATATTTATGTTTCGGTTCAAATATTTATTTTGTTTGGACGTAGTAATTATTATGTTTCTATTAGAACATACACCATTTTAAGGGACAACATGAAAATGTTTCCGGGATATTATAATGTAAGTCAGAGCTCATTACAACACTGTTCAAGTCTCAACACAACCCTGTTTACAAATGATTTATCAGGCAATTATATATTATGTTTACATAAAATTCCAAACATACATTTAATGCCTGCAAAATTATGTTTGGGAGTGCTATATTTGCAGCGTGTACTTCTCCAAACAATACTTGTCCAATTCCTTACCGGAAAATTATAATTTCTTTCTGTAAAATTTTTAAACGACTTCTAATTTCCCAAACATTTTCTCTCCGGACAATTCTTTACATTGTCCATCATTTTTTTCTGAGTTAATTCTTATCAATACTATATTTTTCAGGCACTATTTAATTTACCGAATAATAAATCCCTGAACTTTTCTTTCACGGTCAATTCCTCTCATTTACGCTTAATCATTTCTTTCACAGTTTATTCTTCTCAAGACATAACTTCTTCAATTCATTACCAGAAAAAGCTTAGTCCTTTTCGAACGATTTTTAAATAAATAAAGAATTCATAACCAGAAAAATACCTATTCCTTTTCCTTTTCGTACAATTTATCTCATCCATTTTCTGTTATTTTTTTTAGAGACGTTTTTTTAACAAATTTAAATTTTCCGAACATTTCATTCCCGGTCAATTCTTCTCACTCTCATTCATTCTCAACCACGGTTTAAGAATTTCTGTACATGTTTTTGTTAAGTAATGTCGACAAAAACTATTTAAAATTCTGTTATTCTGTGAAATAATTGCAAAATTAATCATTTAGAAAAAAATGGTCTGGGGAGAAAAATATCGGAGAAAAGTTATTCAACTCGAATTGTTTCGAAATTGTTAAATTGTATTGAGAAATAAGTTTCCTTGGGAAAAATAGCCTTGACGAAGAATGGTTCTGTGGAATCATTTTGTTTAGTAATCTCCACAAAAATTCCAAAAAATTATCTTTCTGTGAAATAATAGCAAAAAATATTTGTGAATCCATTGAATCAAAATGGTTCTGGGGGATAATTTCTCTTTCGGATAAAACTTATCCGTCTTAAATTATTTCGTAATTTTTAAATTTTATTATGAAATATATATCCCGGAGAAGAATTTTTCCAGGAAAGAATTGTCTGTGGAAGAATTGCATTCGGAAGATTTGATTCAAAGAAGTATCGTATTACTCCCGGTAATAATTATACGCGAAAAATTGGCGTGTAGTCGCATTTAAAGAATTCGCCGACGAGGAATAATTGGAAAAACATTGTACGTAACCCAAACAGTGTATTCGCCATCATGGTGTCGACATCAAAAGCGTTAAACCGCACACCTATTAAAAATCTCCCATGGGAACGCTAAGTGAGCCATTTATCTTCGCAGAGCCTGCACAACAAAACCTCCGCCGGAAAAAAAAACCAAACAAGACACGTCATGAAAAATCTACCACGCACAAGTAAGGAGGATGAAGATGTCAGCATTACTAAAACGGTTGGTAAATTCACCCAACGAAAATCTAACCTAACGCAATAGGAGGCTAAATACAAGACGATTTATATTCTTATTATGTTGGAGTTTAAGAAAAACACGACATTTCGCAGCATTTCGATTATTTCTGCAATATCCTAAACATCAATACCACCAAATCCGAACTCATACCAGCCAGCAAAATATAAAAACGAATTCAAAGATTGCTATCTTTGATGCCGAAGACGCTGCCTCCACTTTGGCAAGAAAACGAAAACAAAAAAAAAAAAACTATTGCAAAAGTAAGGGAACGAAAAAACAAATGAAAGGAAGTCGTTTAAAAGTACAAACGGACATTATTTATGACTCAAACCATTAGCAATCGACAGGCAAGTTGGCACCCATTCCACATTGTAGTATTTAGAGACCTCTTCGTATAAAACTCACTAAAGTGTGAAAAAAATCCACCCACTTTTTAAGAAAAACAGCATAAATACCGCAATTCTTCAATTGGGGAAATTACTACAATCGTTTTACGTCTCTTTTAGTCTTTCTGCTTTATGGTCTGTCTTTGTTATCGATTGATTTTTGCGCACTTATTGCGTATTTTTACCAAAGTAATACTATGCTGTGTACAAAAAAAAACTATTTGGTTACAATTGCTACAGACTTTGTTATTACGAGTTTTCTGTTGTTATTTTTATTATGTCTTCATCGTATCTACCGATTTGCGTCATTCTTCTGGGGACATAGAGCTTTTGGTAAGCACTGACCAATACATGCTAAATATTTGGTACACTCAAAATAATCAAAATACGCTAAAGTATTTTATATTTTATGTATTTTAATCAACGTTCACAATTTCATATTTCATTCGAAAATTTGTTTAATGTCCATAAGAACATCATAGCAGAATTATAGCATCTTCCAAGCTGGTGTGGTATTGTAGATACTACTCTCCTTTGTCCAATCACACGTTAAAATTATATATTTCATAGAAATTAAAAACTCCCACTTTTATAAATCAGGAGTAACGATTCTGATACACAATTTTTGCCATTTTTCTGGAATATTTGAAACATAAACACACAGGTAAATGGAAGTTTTTGGGAAGCGAATGCTATGAATTTGTCAATTTGATTTTTACCCCAGGACGTAAAGAATGATTTCCAAAAACACAGTAAGAGCAAGCATAGAATTATAGATCTTGTTTGATATAAAATATTTTTTTTATTTAATTATGAAAATTATAAATGTTATGCAATAAATAATAGGTACTCCTTAAAATTTATATTGTTTGCGTTTGACTGATCATAGATTCTAAACACGACCTCATACTTAATTTATGGTCTAGTTTTATTAATCTAAACATTTCCCTATTGTTCAAAATTATAGTATTGTGAAAACATCTCTAACTAACTAACGGATATACCCTACACATTTGAAACTTGGCACAAGTACTGTGTTTTACTAAACTAAGCTAAATTAACTAAAATTGGAAATCTATCTTTTATGGTTCCCGAGATATGGTGACATAAAGAGTAAAATATACATTTAATATCCACCAAGGTTAATTTTCATAATTGCGTGTATATTAAAGAAGGTCAGATGAGTTATCGTTTGAAAGATATTGAAATCATCTTTAATATGATATAGATTTTAGGAAGGAATATTTCAGAGACCTATAATTATACCCTACACTAAGAGTGAAAGGGTATATTCAGTTTGGTACGCCGTTTGTAACACCCAGAAGGAAGCATCTCCGGTATGGAAAAGTATATATATTCTTGATCAGCATGACCTCCTGAGTCGATTTAGCGATGTCCGTCTGTCCGTCTGTCTGTCCGTCTGTCTGTCTGTCCGTCTGTCTGTCCGTCTGTCTGTTGAAATCCCTAAGACTTTTAAAATAGAAGAGCTAGATAAATGAAACTGGCGAGATCGGTCCATTGTGACCTATGATCCGACCACTTATGTTCAAATACCTCATATAAAATGTACTTATAAAGATCAATTTTTATGTATACGTGCTTAGGTAAACTTTTTTGGTCAAATATATATTGATATCATGCTCAAATACATTATAATAATGTTTTCCGGCAAAAAGACTTGTGGTTCACAAAAAAAAATCGAAATTCGGTACACCTACACATTTGTAAATATGGGTATCAAATGAATGGAAATTCTTCAGCGATTAAATGTTTGTAGTTATTTTCAGGATTCGTATACCCTGGTGACCTATATATCACTTTGAATGGTAACCACACATATGTGTAGGGTATTTATAGTCGGCTTAGACCGACTATAATTTTGATAATCCTAACTATCAGAATTACACCTACTTTAAAATTTCCCATGTTATCTAACCTTCCCAACTGGTTTTCTTTTTTCATTTGCGAATTCTTATTATGAGTTAGAAATATCATGTGTATAAAATGTTCAAGTATATTCCATATTATTTGTATTTGTACCCTATACACTAAGGTGAAAGGGGTTTCAGTTTGGTATGCCATTTGTAACACATGGAAGAAGGCATTTCAGGTATGCAAAAATATACATATTCTTGATCAGAATGACCTCCTGAGTCGAGGTCCGTTTGTCTGTCCACAAAAAATAGATAAGCTAGAAAATATTTAATATTCAAACTAGGATTATAAAAATACATACGCTATATAATACAGAAAATAGGCATGATCGGTCGATTGTGACCTGTGAACCGAGCACTCATGGTCAAATACTTATAACATCTACGGATGAATTTTCCTTCATAAAGCCAAGAGCAAACTTTTCTGCTGAAATATATTCAGGATTCGTAATCACTGGGGTACTCTGGACCAATTCATAAGGTAACCACACAAATGGACATTTTCTGGGGTTCCGAATAGGACATTCCTACGCTTAAAACTACAATATCTCAAAGGAAACCATCAGCAAATTTTTCGTACACATTATTTTTTTGAATTATTTTAAAAAATATCTTAAATCATGTGCTTTCTTTGTATATTTACAATTTGTTCATAAAGTTAACAGTTTTTAATAATAAATCACAGAAAAATTCCGGATGAGCCAAAAAGTTCCGTATAGAAATTTTCACTACAATTTTTTTTCTAAAAATACTTTTCTTGTACAATATATTTTTTTAAATTATCTAAGAATATAGCTGAGACAAATTACTTTATATTTGAATTTGTTGACTTTGTTCCTAAAGTTTATAGTTATGTTGAAATAAATTACAGAATAATTCCGTACGTTGGTTTTACCCTTTTGGTTCCGGACGGGACAGATATCAATTAGCTATGAATTAGAATTGTAGAATTATTAGGAAAATTAGGAAAAATATTAGGACATTTATTTGACAATAAATCAATCTATTTGGTTTCGGACGGGACAATTGAACACCCTTATACAAAAATCAATCTATTTGGTTTCGGACGGGACAATTGAACACCCTTATACAAAAATCAAAATTTTAATTTCAATTATTATTTTTAAGCTTTAGAAATATATATTAAGGTTGTTTGAAAAACAAAAATAAAAAGTGGTATCTGTATTAGATTGACAACCCCTAAAATGCTCTATTGGATGAAAAACAGAATTTTCATCGAAATCCGAATATTCTAAATGGACACGCCGGGACCTCAAAGTACGCGTTTTGATACCCATATCAACAATTTCTAATTTGAATTGAATCGTTTTATTTGTTGAATTTTTAAATATTGATTCAAATAAAAATGCAAAGAGTGCATGTTAAAATAATCAACGCTTTCGTATTTTTTATCCCATTTTTCTCGTTGATAGTTTTGGTATATCCAAGTACTAATATTTTGTTTGAAAATTCGAACAATTTTACGACGTAAACATAATAATTCTCATAATGTCTACTTTTAAGCACACATGCATAAATATTATATATTTAATACGATTCTAAAAAAAAGTAATTTTTAGAATTAAATAAAATTAGAGGTACCAGTTTTATGGTTTATGGAATACTAAAAATTAAAAAGAAAGTAATTTTAGCATACGTGCATTGAAGTGCATATAATTTTTAATTCTTAATAGTTATCATTTTACAATACAACGCCATTATACTATAACTATGCCATAATATCAGGAGAGTCTTTTGTAAGTCATATACACCACAAACCATGTCCTAGACACGCTGATAACAAGCATCACATACAATTCCCCAATGGCAAATTATTGCCTTAAACCACTTTGGTGTCAAAGATGCTGACAGCGGTCGGACGTTCGAATACCGTCTGTCGTCCAGCCGTATCTCGACCTCACTTCGACTGCTGTCTTCATGAGGTTCCGACAGTAGTTGTCTGTATAACTGTCCGTCTATCTGGCTGTCTGTCTGTCTGTTTGACTGTCGGCATGTTTTTTAAATGGTAATCTGTAATGAGGGTGATTTTCGTTCTGGTATTTGCGGTAGATTTGTCCACTTTGCAATTTGTATGGGTCTCCAATGTGTGCGGATTTGTCTGTTTTTATCACTTGGGCATTTTTACTGGCTTAGCACGGTGTCGCTTAATGGCGATGGGTGGTAAATGTTACTCTGGATATAACCTATAATGTAGCATTTGTATATTTTCGCAGTGGATTTGTTGAATTCTTTTTTCTTTGCAGCATTTCTATGTTGCTAATACGACCTGCTTAGTCTGAACACTGCATGGAATATGATAATGTTAATAATTTTTTTTTTGTTTTGTAAATCTATTTTTTATGCTGTGTTATTATTTGGTCAGTTTTTGTTGTGTGTAATTTGAAGCATTTTTCATTGTTCTATGGTAGTCATTTCTCTATAGTCATATGAAATATGAGCTGTATGTAAATTTCAAAAATCAGAAATCTGTAGTTGGTCTAATGAGACAGTAATTTGCATGTTGGCGTAGTGCTTTTTTTTATAAAAATGAGCAAAAATATTTGTCATTTCAACGCCCAGTCATTTATTTGTACTGCCACGGTTCGAACTCATTGCATATTTATAGACAGTTTGTCTACCAAATGTCGCCAAAATTATTTTCCAAAGGTTCAGTTTGATTTCTTCGATGTCTGTCCTTTATCACTTTACGGTCAGCTGTAACCGTTTTTTATTTTTTTTTTCCTTAATTGCTACCATTTCACTTCGCATTTTTCACTTATTGTTATTTTGCATTTTATATTCAAATGTTTTAAATTAAAATCTGTGACAGTTTATTTGAACAATTTCGAAATGGTTCTTTTTTTATTTATATTGACCAGTCTTCTTCAGTTTAGTTATTTTCACTCCACTTCATTTTCATTATATTCGCTCAAGTACGGTTCCATTCAGCTGTCTTATAAAATCAAAATGAATTCTCATTGTGGCCGTACAAAATCCAGCACATCCTTTATATACAAATGAAATATTTTAATCACCACCTCCCACAACCAACATTTAACTTTTCAGTGGGTTTTATATTGAGTCGACACTTGGGGAAACAGCTTTCAATTGGAATTTTTTTTATCTCATTTTATATATTTGAATTGGAAATTCCTATCCGGACAGGAAAATGGACAATTTGTGTTTGTGGCAATTGATTGGCAAATAGTTGAAAGGTTTGATGAATTGAAACGGTAGACAAATAATATTCAATGGAATAAAATAATTTTGAAAGTAGATGGAAATGGTAAGTTTTATTTTAATAATTGAATGGATTTTTTTTTAATATTCTTAAAGATTTTAAAGTAATGAATATGGCATTGGATATGGCCGTTAAAATGTAAATTTTCATTTGACGCAGTCAAAGTTTGAAACTATTGAATATATTTTTGGCGTTGATTTTTGAAAATAACTGTTTTGTCAAATTGAATCTAATTTGTGAGATATCGTTTGTGACATATCGCAATTTCTTTTGATTTCGCTGTTTTAATATTTTTAATGTTTAAATGAAAATTAAAAATGGAATTCTACATTATATGCACGCTGCAAAAAAAAGGGCTCTCCCAAACATAATTTTGCAGGCATTACATATATCTTTGGAGCTTCATGCAAACGAAAATATTATTTTATTGCCAAACATTATTATAATAACAGCCAAACATATTTTTGTTTTCGTTCAAACATATTTATGTTCAGAATAAATAATTTTCGGCGTTTTTGCTAACATATATATGTTTGAATGTGAAAAACATTTTATTTACATGTAAACATATTTACATTTAATTTTAATGTAAAAATAGTAAATTTAGTGCTAATATCTCCTTTACACAATATTCCTTTTTTTCCCTATTTTTAAATTACATTTTTTTATTTATATTATATAATTATAAACCTAAAATTTTATTTTATTTTTATTACACATATTTTATTTATACCTAATAATTTTATTTCCATCTATTGTTCCTATTTTAGTTCAGTACATTTCGGATGAATTGGAAATTTCACAAACAGCCACTATCTGGTATTATCAGTAATTGGCGGTACTTAAACAAATTCTCCACCAAAAAGAAATTTTGAACTTTATGAAAAGTATTAATGTGAGTGTTACTGAGTGCTAAAACGAAGCAGCGCTGTTATTTAATTGTGACATCGTAATGCCAAACATACATATAATCAAAATAATGCTATTATTTTTAAATTCGTTGTCACCCAGTAACAACCACGAATAACCAAATACATATAATTCAAAGAACCTTTTATTGACGTTGGGTGTGTTAAATAGCAGAAATATCAAACATACATATATTAATATCTGATGAAAAATATATATTTCTACAGAAACATTAATATAGTAAATTCATGTAAATCCGCGATTAAAGCAATTTATGTTTAAATATCGTATAATAATATTTCAATCTGCACAAAATAAGAATACAATTCAATTATAATGTAATTAGATATTACTCCCAATATGTATATAGTGATTTCGAATTACGTTATAATTACATTCAATCATATTCAAACAAATCTTTTCTATCCGTGCGGAGAATGACTTGCGCTACAATACAAAAATTTGATTATATGTATTATATTTGTGTGAAAATATATAGAAGAAATTCAAAACTTTACAAAAAATTACAAATTTCGTGATTTAATATAGTAATTACTTGGTGTAAAAATTGATTGTTATACACAACATTTTATTGAAAAACTTATGTTTTGCACTCGCGCTACGATGTAACACCGATATTTATACTGCGATTTAAAAAAAAAGCTATTTGAAATAAAAAATTGCTAAATTGAAATTTTGTTAGTATGTAATTTTTTTTGATTTGAATTTATTTCGAAACGTCAAAGTCATAGCAGACATTATGGAGACATTTCAGTCGTACCATAATGTTTGACATTTATGGCAAGACAGAAAACATTTTGATGGCATCGCTATTTATAAACATTTCCATAAATTATGGCTAGTGGAGATGCAGTGCAATGTCTGCACACGAAAAAAAACCCAATATATTATTTGCTATATATTTTTTTAAAAATCACACAAAGTCAAAAAATTGTATGAGAAAAATTATATTTAAAGCTTCTTAGAAGTGGACTCGTCCATTATCTTTTAAATGACAATCATAATTTGAAAATTAAATTTGAACATTTCACAGTTTCACCTTTAGTGAACTTACAAAAAAATGCCAGGGAACTATATAAGACCAGACCATTATACTGAATAAAAATGAATAAAAATTGATTATTTTGAAAAATTCTAATACTATTTAATGAAAGACGAAACGTACATTTTATCCGACTTTTTGCAACATCCTCGTCAGGATTTTTATACTGCAGATTCATGACGAAATGTGAATCAATATTTTAAGTCAAAAAAGCTATCGAAATTTCTTGAATAACTTCTTTTGCTATCAAAATGCAGTTGTTGCAAAAGAAGTAGACTTTTATCACCACGGGCAAAATGAATTCAGACATTTACATTAAAGAGATAACTGCCATTCAGGCATGTCTAACAACGTTAGAAAGAAGACATATCAGACATTATGCCTGTACCAAGATTTATGAGAGCATTTCGAAGCTTTTCTTTTTCTGTATAAAAGATATGTAAATTTTGTTTTATGTTTTTGCCAAATAATCAGGAAAAACACGAATAGCCATTTGAAATTTTTAAAACACAAAATGATAGTTCTCTTAATTCCCAATAATATAAAACTAACACTCTGCTTGTGGAGTATATATTGAACGAGTTATGACAGTTTTCATGTAACCCATTTTTATTTCTTGAAAAGCACTTGTTTAATTTTTCACTTTAAGCAAGCCTACAGAAGGATTTTTTCACTAGGGTGTATCATTTTTTGTTTGTTCTCCAGATTCTCATACATTATTAATAAAATGCCATATTTTAAAATTTTCTGCAACAAACATTATTTTCCGATTTTCAGCGAGCTAGACTAAGCTTCTGTCCCATAGTGCAGTGTTCTTTTTTTTGCGTTCATATATTTTTTCGATTCAATAAAGGTTTTTTTGTTTTTATAAAAAATAAAAATGTACTTTACAATATACTAACTTTACTTTACTATATACTATATCAAGAATCGCAGCAAAGTAAAATAAATACAGAATATAGTTAAAATAAAAGCATATGCAGTAATTTCTCTACATAATTCAGAATGTTTAAATAAAAACCAAATGTGGTTAATTTAATAAAGTACAATAAATACATAATGTAGTAAAAATAAAAACATATGCAGTAACTTTGCTACACCATCTTTTAGAAGTTAATTTTCTAAATATTTCAGAAACTGAATAGTGTTTTATTTTTTGCTTTTATATAAGTTATTTGAAGTTCGTCTGAACACGAAATCCATTATATAACTCACCAATTCGTTGGCTAAATATTGCAGAAATTGTATTGTGTTATTTTTTCATATAATTTTCCAAATCAATAAAGATATTTTTTTTAAAAAATTAAAATATTTTTTTTTTCAATCAATAATCACAACGTAGTAAAATAAATACTGAATGTAGTAAAAATAAAAGCATATACAATAATGTCTTTATATATTTCAGTATGTTTACATAAAAACAAAATGTAGTTATTTTAGTACATTAAAAAAAAATACAGAATGTAGTCAAAATAAAAGCATATGCAGTTATTTCTCTACATATTTCAGTATTTTTAATTAAAAACAAAATGTAGTTATTTTAGTACAAATGTACTACAAATTTTTATAGAAATGCAATCATATTTTGTATCGATTAATTTTCGATACAAAAACAACTACATTAATGTATTATAAACAAATACATTTGCTTTTGAACGTAAACTAAATACAAATGTATTTATTTTAAAAACATTTTTATTTAATTTTAATGCAGTATTCTTTTCGTTGTATAAATTGTGTTTAATGAATATTTTTGTACTCTATGAATCGGTCGAAGGATTCTGTCGGTCCATGAATATTGTGCGACGCTGAATTACAAAACGTATACAAAGTTTTGATTTTTTTACTTTCTTTGGATGAATGCAAAACATATATCGTAGATTTTTAAAGTAACGAAAATTGTAAACTTTTAAAAACCCTTTTTTACAATGTATGAGAGATTATTGTACATTTTTTATAGTTTTTCTTCTAATGCAGATGAGTAAATTTGATTTATCAATATAAGAGCTATCAAAATTATGGCATTTTTCCACACAATAAAAACATACAGTCGAGATGAAAAAAAACCTTGCAACATTAACCAGTTACGCATCATTTATGTTTGTAAAAAGGATTCCAGAGGCAATAAAGTCTAACCAAAACATCATATGCAAATTTGTACCCATTCCGACGGTATTTCTGAACGAAGCACTGGTAGATTATTCTATATTGTTGACACAATTCAAATGTCTCCGAAAAGCCGAGAGAAAAACAATTCTCACGACATTCAATTGGAAATTTGTAGAACACGAAGAAGACGAAGAAAAACAGTATTCCCAAAACTCCAGAACTCATCAACAAGTCAACAATACGATATGATTCGACAATATCTCGATTTCCATACGAAAGTCAAATGAAAACAGCCGTAAAATAATAAAACAAGAGTAAAAATAATCATAAAAACAAAATCCTGAATTGAATTTTTATTTGGCCATATGTATGGAAATTCAGTCTTTGAACGACAATATTTATTTTTTTGTTTTTTTGTTCGTTTATTATTGTTGTACAAAAAGGTGGCATGTTTTGTTTTATGTGACAGAACAAGGCGTCTGGGAAACACTTTTTATTGCCTTGTCTTTCTGTTTATTTGTTTTATGTGAATTCAAGTGAAAATAAAATAAAGAAAACGTGCACGTTTTATACAACAAATTACAGAAAATAGAAAATATTTTATAAAAGTGTCAACATACAAATATTAAGATATTTGCAAAACTTTTTCAATGCAGTGAAATCAAAAAAAATTAATTCGGGCTCAACCGGGATTTGAACCCGGGACCTCTCGCACCCAAAGCGAAAATCATACCCCTAGACCATTGAGCCGCATACAAGTTTAAGCTAAAACTAAGGTTTTCAATTAAAATATTATTTTATATAAATAATGCATTTTATTTTTATTAAAAAAACTAATTAAAATTCAGTTAACAATGCATTTTAAAAGTTTTTTTTTGACAAATGGTGAAAAAATGAAAATGACAATTTTTTGGACTGGAAGTGTTTTAAAATAAGAGGGGATGTAGCTCAGATGGTAGAGCGCTCGCTTAGCATGTGAGAGGTACGGGGATCGATGCCCCGCATCTCCAAAAATTTTTTTTAGAACTTTTTAAACAAACGAAAAAAATGTTTGTTAATAATTTGTTAATGTGTTTTTCCTATTTCAAATACTACTATGGGCTATTTTAAAAATCAATTCAAATTTATTAAATTAAAATTTGATGCACCGATAAAAACATTACAGTCACTTTAAACTCCAGTGCAAAAACACTTTATAATTTAAAGTTTGCATGTATGCATTTGAAATTTTTAAATTTCAAAGTGTTTGCTTTAAATTGTAAATAAATTTAATATTTTATTCTGACACTTTGAATTTTAAAGTAGGACTTTTACTTCAAAAGTGACAATTTTAATTTTTTATAATATTACGAAACACGTACTAAATGAGCGAGATCCTATCGTCACTGTCATGCTAAAGGGGCGAATGTGCATTTTTAAAAATGTTGGGAAATGAAATTTAAAGGTTTAAAGTGCTTTAAAAATTAGTAAAATTTAGTTTTTTTGTAATATTTTCTGTTATTTTGCTTTATTTATCAATTACTACAATGTATATAAAATATTTTTGCATTTAAACAACTTACTCAATTATAAATATGGATTTTGTGAGTCTATATTCTGACCAAAACGCATATATTTTTGTTTATTTCGCTATAACTTTTTATTATCGCAAGATAAAATAGTAATGTAGAGGCATTAATTGTTTGTTTTAAAAGCTTCTATCGATTGGCATCATTATTTGAAAATATTTTGCAAAACATTAATTTGCCATTTGTTATTTGCAGGAAAAATGTTTCGCAAAATATTTTTAAATAATGATGCTAATCGATAGGTGCTTTAAAAACAAACAATTAATACTTCTACACTACTATTTTATCTTGCGCAAATAAAAAGTTATAGCAAAAAAACGAAGAAATTGGAAAAATAGAAAATCTTGTCATGCCAAAAGAGGACTCTTTTCAAGATTTAAAGGCATTTATTGTTTGGTTTTAAAGTACCTATCGATCTGCATCATTTATTAAAAATATTTTCTTGCATATAACAAAAATTCGAAAAATTGAAAAATCTTGTCATGCCAAAAGGGCGAATCTTTTCGTTTTTTCGCCATTACTTTTTATTGAAACAAGATAAATTAGTGGTGTAAAGGCATTTATTGTTTGTCTTTAAAGCACCTATCGATCTGCAATTTGGTTGTAATGCTTAACATTTTCGTTTGCAGAGATTTAAAAGTTTTCTTTTCTCAGCGTTTTGATAACTTTTATTTAAATCGAAAAATTTAACTTTCGCCAACATTTTTAGGGGTTTTTAATATTTCTTGCAACAATCTTCAAAATTACAAATACAAAAATTTATTTGTAGTATATAATTTTATGGCATTATATTTTATAATCAAAACATTTTATAATCAAAAGTGTAATACACAAAATTGGCCAACTTGTTTCTACCTTCGCCCAGCCACACGACACAAAAACCAAATGATCCAATTAATTACCTGATCGACATTCAGATCAGGTTTTATATAATATTGTGATAGTTATACTTTATAAACGGTATTTAATCGATGCATATGTTAATTGTATACTAATGTATAACATTTAACCAAGATTTTTGTAAGGGGATGTAGCTCAGATGGTAGAGCGCTCGCTTAGCATGTGAGAGGTACGGGGATCGATGCCCCGCATCTCCAAATCATTTTTTTTATATTATAAAAAATTAATTGTATACCATGCATTGGTCTAGCAATGATATTTTTGCCTTTTTCATGTATTGAGCAAACACATTCGCTAAAAATGTTATTTGCGTCCAAAAATATACCAATAAATGATTTTGCTTAAATAGCAAATTATTTAATTGGTATAGTTGACGTTTTAAAAGCAATTTTGTATTTTCACAGTATTCTTATAATTCTTTTTTAGTTTATTAAAAAAAAATAATATAAATTCTTGTGAAAGTATATAACAAATATACTTTTCTGTAGATGAAGCATAATTAAATATGCAACTATTGCCAAAATCATAATTTTCAACGACTCCAATAGAGTATGATCAAACTCCATAAGCGTTTCTTTTGACATGAACCAAATGTGAACTGATATGCGCGCCAACCGCCAACTCAAAATTCTAATTCTAAGCGAATTCCACCAATTTCACGAATTCCACTAAATTCACCAGCGCTGTAAGCGAGTACACGAGCACACACCACGCACTGTTATAGCGACCACGCACTGCTACAACGATTACTCACTGCTACTGCTATAACATCAACGCGGTATGCGAATACACATAGCTGTTTGCAGCAAATGCGATTGCTAATATGATGAATGTGTACGCTAATACAATTAATAATTTAGTCGGCGCAGTTTTAGCAATGATTTGATTGCATTGATGTACCTTTTTGGTTATATTTCGATTTTTTTTTTTATGTAGAAACTATATATTTTATAGGCCCAAATTGTATTTTTGATAATAAATTATTAAGCATATATACAACGCTTCGTTGTATTGAAATAGATATCTGATATCAGAGATTTGGATTTATTTTAAATGTTCATGTCAGGATTTCCAATACAACGAATCGTTTTAATTTTTGTACTTATGAAAATTTGAAAAATATGCATTCAGTGCTTAATATAATAGAAACCATAACATGCATGGCTTTGACTTCTATGACAATTTTTACTGTTTTGATGTGCTTAATATTTTTCCCAAAGACATAATGATTCATCCTTCATATAAATTTGGCCAACTAACTGCATATAGTTTTTGAAAATCCTTAATATTGATAGTTTAAGGACGAGATAGAAAATTAAAATGTACTACAGTGTTACTATGAAAATTAACGATTTACCAGATTTTATTTGGGGGTCAATATCTCGAAATCCTGACGTGATAGAACATAATTTTATGGTATGATAAAATTTTTCACATATTCAGGATATTAAAAATAAAGCCAAATCCTTGACACCGATAAAGGATCATTCGATTTTAAGCTACGAAAAACTTTATTATTTTGCAGTTTCACATAAAATAAAAAAAAATACTTAGCTCAATATTACACACAGAAAAAAAAATCGTAAATATAGCCAAAAAGGTACATCAAAGTATTGCTAAAACTGCGCCGACTAAATTATTAATTGTATTAGCGTACACATTCATCATATTAGCAATCGCAGTTGCTGGCAACAGCTATGTGTTTTCGCATACCGCGTTGATGTTATAGCAGTGCGTGGTCGCTATAACAGTGCGTGGTGTGTGTTCGTGAACTCGCTTACAGCGCTGGTGAATTTATTGGAATTCCTGAAATTGGTGGAATTCGCTTAGAATTAAAATTTTTAGTTGGCGGTTGGCGCGCATATAAGAGTTCACATTTGGTTCATGTCAAAAGAAACGCTTATAGAGTTTGATCATACTCTATTGGTGTCGTTGAAAATGATGATGATGGCAATAGTTGCATATTTAATTATGCTTCATCATCAGAAAAATATATTTGTTATATACTTTCACAAGAATCCATATTATTCTTTTTTAATAAACTAAAAAAGAATTATAAGAATACTGTGAAAACACAAAAATGCTGGTCGACGTTTTAGACCATACCAATTAAATAATTTGCTACTTAAGCAAAATCATTTATTGGTATATTTTTGGACGCAAATAACATTTTTAGCGAATGTGTTTGCTCAATACATGAAAAAGGCAAAAATATCATTGCTAGACCAATGAATGGTGTACAATTAATTTTGATTGCTGTATTTACGTCGGTTATTTTTTTCTGTGTAGAGAAACTGTAACTCGTACGGCTTTGACATATTTGGCCACTTCTTATGTTTTTTTATGCTGAATATTTTTTCCATGGACAATATGATACATTTGCAACTCGTTAATATGAAATTAGTCGATTATGTAGATTGATCCTTTGAAAATCATTAATATTGGTGGTATTAAAAGGACGATATAAAAATTTAATATGTACTACAGATATGAAGCCTTGGATAGTGTCTACATTTGATTCTCAGACAACAAATTCATAACTGCTACTCTTTTCTCAATAAATCAACGGTAATATAGCGGTCACTTTAGGACCTGAATGGTCATAGGTATATCTCGTAAACCTGACGTGATAGGGCATAAGTCTCTTAGGTGAAATTTCTTCAGGTTACTCAAGGACTATAAAAAAATAGTCAAATCTCTGGTACCAAAAATAAAGTAGACTTTTGATGCATTGTGTTATCGATTAAAAAATTTGGCTTGATAAAAATTCTAGCATCAGTATTTTTTATATTTTGACTTAAATATCGAATATTTATTATTAATCGAATTTAAAAATTATCTTCGACACGTTTGTAGATTTGTAATAACTCCAGACAAAATTTATGGCAGGGTCGAAGCAATTTAGAAACACTTTTTCGACATATTTCAAACAGACAAATGCGAAGTTTGCATCAAAAGTTGTATGTTTTTTTTTGCCCGTTCCCCAAATATGGCGTGCCATAAAAATTCCACAATATACACTTTCCAAAATATTCTATTTATCTGTGTGTGTTTTTCGGAAATATGTCCGAAATATTCCTAAAAAAAAACAGACATTTTGTCTCGGGATTATGCATAAAAAAATATTATCGGCAGAAATCTGACTGAAATTCAGCTACGTAGCATTTCTCGAAGATATTGTACAAAAAAAGTCATTATATATTAAGTTCCAGTTTTACAGTTACATTTTCAAATTAAACTTAGTTTAAACTAGATGTAATTTTGTCTTTAGTCGATATATCACAAATATTAAAAAAATTTATATAAACTGATAACTAATTTTCTATCTAAACACATTCTACAACATTCTGGCATTTTTATTAGGAACTAAAGATGTTTAAAAAAAAACAGTTTAAACTAAGTTAAACGTGCACTGAAAAATGCCTTAAATTTTATAATCCGCAATTATTGTGTGTTGCTACGATGGACCTTTTATGTTATTATTTTTATATTTATTATTTGTTTTTAACATTTTAAATTTGTAGTCAAAGTTATCTTGTATTCTATTGAAAAGAATCTAATCAGAATACCATACTATCTATATCTTAATTAGTTATTTAGTGTCAAAAGCGGGAACACAATAATCGTTTTTGGCTTGCCTTGTCTACCCTTATAGGAAAAATTTCTACTACGAATTAACCTAATGAAATTGTCGGGAATCAGATCAAAGTTATGATCAATCAGATGTATGTTTTATTAGGATTATATATTTAAAAAATAGGAAATGCATTTTAGTAAAAGTCATTATTATAAATTTTTATAAAAATATTTTCAAATTATCTTCTTTATAAAATAATCACAATTAAAAGTTGTACCTAATTTAAAAATGATGTGAACTCCTTTATGTTCGCATTAAGCAAAAAGAAGCGGGCTCAACCGGGATTTGAACCCGGGACCTCTCGCACCCAAAGCGAGAATCATACCCCTAGACCATTGAGCCTCATGTCGGGTTTGTGTCAAATAAGACATAAAGCTAAAATACCAATTAAAATAAATTTATATTATAAATTTATATTTAAAAAAAAAAAAATAAAGAAAATATAAAACAAATTTTTTATAAAAATTCGCTGACCCTTTTCTTATATAAATTGCCGTTGATTTATTGACTTTTAATCACTCTGTGCTGCAGTCAGCAATATTTTTCTTAGCTTTTAATTTAATTTGAAAAGTTTGCGTATCCGAATATTTGCGCAATTTGCCTCACAACCCTTTGGACAAAGTGGCAAATGACAGAATATTAAAATCATAAATAATTAAGAAAAATACATTTCTTGTGCTGCCCGCCCCATTTGCTTAACCCTTCATTAGTCAGCAGTTGGAAATTGTCAGTGCTGTAATTTTTGTGCAGATAAATTTCACAAAAAGGTTCACGAGAAAAAAAAATACAAAAGAACAATTAACTAAAATGTTTATTTTATTGGCATATGGCCAGTGAAATACAATACAAAAATATATTTTTTGTTGGTAGTATTGTAGTTATACAAATTTTGTAAATACAATCGCTATTCATGAAAGTGTAGAGAATTTTTACTATTTTGAATTTAAAAATTTTTAAAATTTCTATCACCGAAAAATCAGCAAGGAAGCTAAGTTTACATGGAATATTTTAAAGTTGGGTCATTTAGATAGTTGGTTTAATGAACTAAGTACTAATTATAATAGAAAAGATTTGTTTGATTTGTATATGCTTCAATGTAATTCCAAATTACCACCATATTAATATTAGAAATAATATCAAAATTATATTATAATTCTAAATTACATATACATTTTGTTCAGATTGTAATATTATTATTCTATATTTAAACATAAATTGCTTTAATCGCGGTTTTATATAAATTTTCTATATTATTGTTTCTATAAAAATAGATATTTTTCATCAGATATTTTGTTATTTCTGCTAATCAATATCAAAAAAGTTTATATGAATTATGCGTTTTTAGTTTATTGTGATCGTTACTGGGTGACAACGAATTTAAAAATAATAGATTTAGTATGACAACGCTGCCTACTTCTAGGGGCACTCTTAAAACTAACGAATATATTTTATATTAAATTTTATTGTATGTATGTTTGGCATAACGAAATCACAATAACAACATTGCATACTTTTAGGGGCACTCAGTTACACTCACAGTAATGCTTTTATCATATAATTCATAACGTCTTTTTTGGCGGATTTTTAATTTATTAAGTTCCGCCAATCTCTATTAATAATAGAACGTGACTGTTTTTTAAATATCCAATTAATCCGCAATTCACTGATCTTTTCATAATCTCTCCAGTATAACATAACATCAAAATAGAAACAACAGATGGAAATAAAATTATTATTTATAAATAAAAGTTGTGTGTAATAATTAAAAGTTAAAAGAAAAAAATAGAGTAAACAATTTAACTTTACATTAAAATGAAATTTAATAAAATAAAATGTTTTTCACATTAAAACAAATATACAAACCTTTCTAGATGTCTTGACTTTAGGCTACACTCCAAATAATTTCTAAGACATTTTACGAAATATTTTTTCGTAATTTTTAATTTCGTAAAAAACTCGAATAATTCGTAGAATACATGAAACATTTGTAATTTATTTTTTTCTGAAAATAATTTTTACCAAAGTTTTGTAAATATCAATAACAACAATATTACGAATATTTGGTTGAAATTACGAAACTTTCGTTATATTATTTTCTATTACAATTTTTTTACGATATATATTTTACGAATGAGCTTTTCATTTTACGAAAAAATTACAAAACTTTCGTAAATTCTACACAGAAAAAAAATCGTAAATATAGCCAAAAAGGTACATCACAATCAAATTATTGCTTACCGACTAAATTATTAATTGTATTAGCGTACACATTCATCATATTAGCAATCGCATTTGCTGCCAACAGCTGTGTGTATTCGCATACCGTGTTGATGTTATAGCAGTGCGTGGTCGCTATAGCAGTGAGTGGTAGCTTTAGCAGTGCGTGGTCGCTATAACAGTGCGTGGTGTGTGTTCGTGTACTCGCTTACAGCGCTGGTGTATTTAGTGGAATATGTGAAATTCGCTATGAATTGGAATTTATAGTTGGCAGTTGACGCGCATATCAGTTCACATTTGGTTCATGTCAAAAGAAACACATATAGAGTTTGATCATACTCTATTAGTATCGTTGAAAATGATGATGATGGCAATAGTTGCATATTTAATTATGCTTCGTCATCAGAAAAGTATATTTGTTCTATACTTTCACAAGAATTTATATTATTCTATTTTAATAAACTAAAAAATAATTGTAAGAATACTGTGAAAATACAAAAATGCTTTTAAAACGTCGACCATACCAATTAAATAATTTGCTATTTAAGCAAAATCATTTATTGGCATATTTTTGGATGCAAATAACATTTTTAGCGAATGTGTTTGCTCAATACATGAAAATGGCAAAAATGTCATTGCTAGACAATTAATTTTGATTGCTGTATTTACGTCGTATTTTTTTTTTCTGTGTATGAATCAGTAGTAGAAAAAGGGATCAATTGCGTCAAATAGCAACTTGGAGCTGCATTTTATTTCAATTGGTATCACGGTCGCAAGCAGATAATTATAAAATACAAATAGTTTTAAAATGTGTTTTGTGTGAGTTCAATTTGTGATAAAAGTGCAAAAATATCAAATCAGAGCATATTTTTATGAATGAGTCGTCATTTTCATCGAGAGTTTTAAAACAAAATATTTTATTTAATTGTTATTGCGGGCGCAAATAGATAGTTATAAATACAGAAAACGTTTAAAATATGTTCTGTTTAAGTTCTGTTTGTGTCAAAAGTATCATAATTCATATTTTTCATATTTTTATGAATCGTCATTTTCATCGTCATTTTTTTTAACAAAGTGTTTGAGTATTTTACGAAAGATTCGTAAAATGTTGCATAAATGAACGAATGCTATCGTCAAAAGTACGACTAATTTCGAAAAATGAATTACGAATAAATGCGTAAAAAAGGTACACACATATTCAATAAATTACGAAATTTTCGTATTATGTACGAATGGCTTTCGTAGATAAAATCTACAAATAGTTTCGTAAAATCAATAATTAATATTCGTAATTTAACTTTCGTAACTTTCGTGAATTCTACGAAATATTACATGGATAAATTTCACGAATTTTTGCGTAAAATACACGAACGATTTCGTATATTTTAAGCAGATTTTATTTTGTGTGTGAAAAAACCCTGTCCATGCGTGAAATGCGTCTGAATTTATCAAAATCAGTGATTCGATTTGGCGTGCAAATATTTAATGGACTGATACCTTAGTTCATTTCAAGAAAAAAATTGTTCTAGAGTTAGGGTCTATTTGGAATATGCTTTGATATACAAGGTGTTTTCAAAATTTACTTTTGAAAAATTGATAAAACCGTATATTTAATTATAACTTCTACAATTTATAGCTCATAGCAAACAGACTTCATTCATTTTACAGATAATAGATTAAAGTTTATAGTAACATTTTAATATTGGCACTAGAATATTTTTTTAGTCCTGACTTCAGTACTGAGAACAGTATCGAATACTGAACAGAATTAAACAAAAAAAATTTAGCATTAAATTCAATGGCAAATTCTGGGCTATGCTATTTTCTGCTTAGTTATTTTACAGGATAATATTAAAAACATTATTTAGTTTTCGCTTTAAAATAGCGACATACAGGGTGAAATCTTTAAACGCATATTGAATCATTTTTCAGAGTTATTTGAATAAACTAAACATATAATTTGTATATAAAATTTACAAAAGTTTCGTATCGTATTTTTCCATTTAATATTTGCCAAAAACTTGCATGACATAAATCACGATGTAAATCCGTAAAAGATTTATGTGCTGTAAAGCATCGTAGACGTAGGTGTCAACTGGGGGTGAATAGTAGATGATGCTCTTTTAAGAACTATTATTTCAATAATTGTGTATTTTTATTTCTATTCGTTTTGTTTTGTTTTATAAAACAAAATATAAAATAAAATTTAAGTATTACTTAAATTTTACAAGTAGCTGTACTATATATATAAAATTACTGAAATATATAGAAAAAAAAAATTTAAAAGCAACCACTCAAGTAGCGGTTTTTAATGTGTGGCATAAGTGTTTTTAGTGTTTTTTTTTTATACTTTCACATTTCAGAAACACAAGGATGCGTCCTAAATAAACAAAAATATACGTTTTGCCAGACAAGAATTCCATTTGTTTTTAATTGAAAAATAGCAAGTGTTAAATATTGCGGTACAGATATTTTTTATACATTAAATTTATAATTTTTTCAAATTTAAATTTTTTATAAAGTTGCAGCCAACTTTAATTTCATGAATTATTAATTACATCAATCAACAAATAGATTAAAAAAAAAATAAAATAAAACAAAAAGGCACAAGTGTGTCAACAAATTTTAAGAGCCATTGTACCTTTTCTGGTACCCTCAAAACATTCCGTTAAACACCTAAGTAACAAAATTAACAACAAAACAATGGGTGAAAACTTATGCTGACCCCTACAAAAAATAACAAATCCCTATGGCAAATTTCATTAAACCTCTAGAAAAGAAATACAAAAAAAAGAAATAGAAAACTTGAACCTTTTTTTTGATATGGTAGGTTTACTTTAGGGGAACCCAGCAAAGTGAACACTTAAAAAGTTTTGCACTGTTTTTGTTACACTCGAAATTTGTTGTTGTTTTTGCTGTTGCTTGTTTTTGCTGAAATGTGTTTTTCTTTGCTAATGGCCTTAAGAGGGTTAAAAGCTGCCAGATCTAATTAAAATAATTTGATGACCGATGAACTTGTGATGGTGCTGCAATGTAAGAAAATTTCCAAAGTACATTAAACAGTTTTATATTTCAATATTGGTATTTTAAATGTTTTTTTTTATTTGTTATATTTTCAAACAAGAATAATATTTTGAAATTGTTAAATATTAAAATAATTATTTTTTGTATAATGTATGTCACAAAAACAATTTAGTTGTTCAATTTATAAAAAACACATACAACAATAATTTGAATTAAAAATTTTTAAGTATTTCAAATTTTACTTTTTCTGAAATACTATAATTTATAATGTATATTCCAAAATAACGTCAACCGTTTCCGTGGTGTAGTGGTTATCACATCCGCCTAACACGCGGAAGGCCCCCGGTTCGATCCCGGGCGGAAACAGTTAAATTTTTAGCACTTTTTTGTATTTGATATATAAACATTATTCTGTCAAGAACTTATATTATAAAATTATGAAGAAAGTTAGGGTATAGATGGACTAAACGTAGAAAATATATAAATCATATATTTTAGTGATTTAAAATTTTTAGATTGAATTTTCTCATTCGGGAAAGAAAATACCATAAAATCAATAGTTTTTTTTTAATAAGTTAATAGGATAAATTTTTATTTTACCAATAAATACATTAAAAAAGAAGTTATACACTCAGAAAAAAGATATCAATAGTTTTTACTATTGGAATTAGTCAAAAGAATAAACTATTAATTCAATCGGAAAATCCCATTAAATACCACAAAATACGAAAACATTATTTTTGAGTTTGTATTAAAATTTGTCCTATTGCCAAATTTTAATGGGATTTTATGTGATTTGTGTATATACTATTAATTTGTTTTTGAGTTTATATGAAAATGTTTATTTTTTGTATACCTACTATTAAATCAAAAACTATCTATACTATTAAACAATTTTGATCTATACTATTAAACAATTTTGATGGCATTTTTTTCTGTGTTAAATAATTTTTGTCTACGTTAATTAATTAAGTTATTAAAAATGTATCATGTTCTCAAAAAAAATAATTACTAAAATATAGCAGTATATTAATTTTTATATAATTGTAATTTTTTATATCTTCTGATTATGATAGTGGTTTTAATTTCATCTTTTAACTTGTTATATGCCGCTTTAAGTCTTTTATTATTCTTCTCCACCAAATTCATGTGCAAAATTTCCTTTAATTTGTTACGTGTCACCAACGGAATTCCGGTATTTCTTAGATCCAGACGATGTAGAGTTTTATTGAAGCCAATTATTTTGTAGAGTTGAGTGCCGAAATTCTAAAAATATTTTTAATTCAAAAACTATGTAAAATGTATTTTCGAACGTTTGCCTATAAATTACATATTCATCGATTGTTATATAAGAATATGTTTTAGTTTTTATTCAAATTTAAATAGAGAATTCGGTTTGAGAGTTTGTTGTTGCCAGCATCGAAAACATACCGCAAAGTAAAAAAAAGTGTAATATTTCAATATGAAATTGCCCAAACAAAAATATTGAATCAACGTACGATTCAAAGAGTGATCGAAAATGAAATGTTTGAAATACGTTATACCACTTTTAGACAAAGGTGACTGAAAACGAACCGTAGTCACGATACATCTTGGGAAAAAACGTGCGCATGGAAGTTTTTTTTTTAATCTCACCTAATTTGTTGTTTTAATTTTTTGAATTTTTTCTAAAAAAACACTTCTCTATGAAGGGCACAGAATGTATATGGTAACAGATATTTACATAAAAAAAAACGATGTTTTATCCGTCAACTTATCTATAATATGAAAATAAAAGAAAAAAAAAGAATTCCCGTAAGTTACTTTATGAGGGCTTTGCGCCTTTTTGTTGATTTTTTCCCAACGTGCGACATTAAGAAAAATTAAATTTATAAGGAGATAAATATTTTCATTATGCAAACGTTTGTTAATTTCATTTTTACGAAAACATACCTCGCCAAAATCATTATTCGATACTTCCAATACTAAAAGTGTTACATTCTGCACGATAAGCTGCATAAATAATTTTGTAATCCCTTCACACATATAGCACGCGCTCAGATCCAGATAATGCAAGGGCATATAATGCAACATTGCGAATATAGCGGCGGCGCCATCACTGCCAATGGGATTCAGGCGTAGTACCAAACTTTCCAGTGAGAGACCTTTGAAGCAGCGGCTCAGACGAAACGCACCCTCAGCAGCTGTTGAATAATTGGTCATTCAATATTTTATTATACCATGTCATATAATTCGATTACATTATTATACCATATCACAGCATATTACACCATATCATAAAATCATTCCATTACCATATAATTTCAATTCATTCCATACCTTACCATTTTATATCATACCATATCATTTCATTACGTTGTCTTATCATACCATATCATATCATACCATACCATACCATATCATATCATATCATATCATATCATTCCATACCATACCATACCATACCATAATATCATACCATATCATACCATATCATAATATCATACCATATCATACCATATCATACCATATCATACCATATCATACCATATCATACCATATCATACCATATCATACCATATCATACCATATCATACCATATCATACCATATCATACCATATCATACCATATCATACCATATCATACCATATCATATCATACCATACCATACCATACCATACCATACCATACCATACCCATATCATACCATATCATACCATATCATACCATATCATACCATATCATACCATATCATACCACATCATACCATATCATACCATATCATACCATATCATACCATATCATACCATATCATACCATATCATACCATATCATACCATATCATACCATATCATACCATATCATACCATATCATACCATATCATACCATATCATACCATATCATACCATATCATACCATATCATACCATATCATACCATATCATACCATAATATCATACCATATCATACCATTTCATAATATCATACCATATCATACCATATCATACCATATCATACCATATCATACCATATCATACCATATCATACCATATCATACCATATCATACCATATCATACCATATCATACCATATCATACCATATCATACCATATCATACCATATCATACCATATCATACCATATCATACCATATCATACCATATCATACCATATCATACCATATCATACCATATCATACCATATCATACCATATCATACCATATCATACCATATCATACCATATCATACCATATCATACCATATCATACCATATCATACCATATCATACCATATCATACCATATCATACCATATCATACCATATCATACCATATCATACCATATCATACCATATCATACCATATCATACCATATCATACCATATCATACCATATCATACCATATCATACCATTACATTACTTACTTATTTTATTATTGGTCAAATCGAGCCACTTCAAAGTGGCAAACGACTCCTTGTTGCAGGACGCCAAAAATTCTCGTAAGCCTGCATCACCTATGGCACAATGCACCAGCGATAGATGTGTCAAAAGGTGGCAACCTTTGTCCAAGCTGCGCGCAATAAAACGCAACTCATATGGCTGCATATTGGTGCTATGAAGACTAAAAAAAAACTACTTAAAATCACTGTTAAATTGAAGACTTTAATATGCACCTCACCAGAAATTCAACAATTCATGACAGCGACTCAAACCTCTGGCCAGACAGACAACATCCTGCTGAGACATCGCATTGCAGCCCAAATAGAAATTCATACCCACCGTCTTCGTACAGTAGGTGAGACGTAGTGTACGCAACTCCGGCAGATTGCTCAGTATGAAATCAAGCGGAATGTGATCTGAGACAAAGACCAAAACAATATTTTATTCAAATGTTACCACGTCTGATTCATCATGGCAGCAGCCAGAACAACTACCCATCGACTTACCATTGCGTTCGCCCATCGATGGCTGCAAGTAGTTTATCTCCAAGTGATTTATATACGCCGCACAGATGTCCAACTCCGTCTGCACGCTCTCCAGCTCATAGTCGCATGTCTCCAGATTTTCGAGAAACTCCTGCAGATGTCGCTGCATGTAGCACTTAATCCATGGCTTTGCGATGCCTGCGTCCGACACCTTCCAGCGGTGCTGATAGCTGCGCTGCCAGAAGAAATCCTCGTTGATGTGTGCGCTCAGTGTTTTCAGCGGCAGCGTCACATCCAGCTGGCTGAGCATATAGTTGCGGTCCGCCTGTTCGGGCAGCTCCTTGTAAATGGGATAGTCTGATGGAAAGAGTTAAGTTGTTGACACATGTTTGTTTTAATGTTATATTCGACAAATGTATTCATTTTCATTTTCCGCCCAAATACCGCTCCAGTTTGCGATGATTGCATCCAGCACCAAGTGACGCAGCGATTTTACCCATGTCTCTGGAATTTCGCAGACGTCGCCAGTGTTGTCGCCGCTCGTATTTAATGTCCTGCCATGTATTTTCGGCAGTTTGACGCGATTAAGATCAAAATAAGCCTTGAACGTGTTCAAATCCACGGTGCAGGGAAATTCCACGTGCGTAAAATTCATTATGGCATTTAATACTTTATTTTAAAATAAGTAACTATGTATATAAGAAGAACATTTATCAGTCTAATTTCGAAATACAACGTTTCTTATTAGAATAATAAACATGACAAGTAACATGGCGACAGCACATTCATCATGGTAACTATAGTTACCATGGTAAGTCCGAACATGAATATATTGTAGAACATTCGATATTCATTTTTATGCGCTTGATAAAATCTTATATTTTACAATATTGTGGTACCATATGAATTAGCCGCGGTAGCTCAGTGGTTAGTGCGTTGGACTGCCAGCCGAAAGGTCCCCGGTTTAAGCCTGGACTGGGGCTAACAACATCTTTTCATAGAAACATTTTTCTATACCGCGCTACCTCTCGGCAGTAAATGGCAATCCTCCGAGTAGAGTAAAAAAAAATTGCCTATGAAAAAGCTCTCACCCGCCGTTCGGATTCGACAATAAACTGTAGGTCCCACCACTTTGAGTACAAATATAACATGCACAGCTCAAAATAGTGAGAGAGCTCGGCCTACGTTCTTATATAACTGTAGTGCCAAACTATTATTATTATTATTATTATTATTATATGAATTACATTGAATTATTCAATCAAAAAATTAAATATCTAGTAATGAAATGTACATTTAAATATGTTCTAATCATAATCTATGGAGATTTCAAAAATATATTAATTTGAAACTGAAAATAATCTCGTCCAGTTTTTGGTGCAATGCATTGTTTGGTAAAATTGGTTCAGGAAGTTCCAGGTTATTTACAAATGTAGTAGACAGTTACTCTATTTGGGAAGACATTATCATGATTTGATCATGTTGGTGAAGTTGGAACAAGGTAAAATGTTTCCTTTAACTGTCAAAACTAATTACAATATCCCAACAAATACTTATATTCCGATATATTATATGATTTTTGAATCTAATCTCGAAATTGACTCGAAGACTACACGAAATCCTACACGACTTCAAAGATGTGTGTGTAATAGAGACGTACTGTCCAAGACACCGGACCTCTTTGACACCAGGTATTCGTCTTTTTTTTCTTTCCGTAAGAGCCATTGACGCGATTCCTTCTCTAAACTGCATATGAATAATATGAATAATATGAATAAAATGCTGCACTGACAGCTCATGTACTCTGCCCAATGATATCGATGTCACCAACCAGCAGCATGACACTCTTGTTGAAGATAGTACCATTGTAATGGAGTTCGGCATCTCTTATTATTTTCTCCATTATCAGATTGAAAATGTCACAAGACAGTGAGTGAGAATGTCTGAAACCTCCCCATTAGGAAATAGCATCATTAGTCGATTACTGCCTAATTATTATCGAATCGTAATCGTCGGAATCTCAATACTGATTTCTGTTTACTTTTACACAGAAATGGCAAGTATGCATTCATAATGTGGATTACGAAGTCATGCTATGAAGGAGCCACCACCCATTACACACCACATTCAAAGTAAAAAGGAATCGAATGTTACCTTATGTATATATAGATAACCATACATAATTATTTCGTAACCAAACATTCGCAATAGGTGCTGCCATTTCAGCATAACTTTTCACGCAATAGTAATGAAGATTAGTCGCTTTATACATTACTTTGTAGGCAGTAGTAATAAGGGGTGGTCCATTTGTGCATTACTTTGTACGCAGTAGTAATGAGGGGTGGTCCATTTGTGCATTACTTTGTAGGCAATAGTAATGAGGGGTAGTTTCATTTGTACATTACTTTGTACGCAGTGGTAATGAGGGGTAGTTCCATTCGTGCATTACTTTGTACGCTGTTGTAATGAGGGGTGGTTTCATTTCTAAAGTATTTCTTGCGATGTAATAATGGGTATTTGGTAACTATTACACTTAAATAACAGTATACATATAATAAAATAGTGTGCAATCAAAATTTGCAATCATTTAATGTAAAGACTACACATCAGCATGTTCACGAAGGGAAATAAAATTCTAAAACTCGAGAAGAATTCGGTTAGAAAGAAAAATAGTAGAATTTCACTAATATTAATAAAATACTACTAAAATTCAAGAATTTGTCATATGGATATCAAGAAAGCAAATTACTTAGTTGTCAAAAAAATAAACAAACTTTATTCAACTGGATTTTCAGAACTTTGTTAGTCTGCCTGTCTGTCTGTTGAAAGTAACTAAGCCAAATTTTTCTAGATATTCAGACATTGAGTTCTTAGGTATAAAAAAAGTAACTAAGTACAATTTGTCTGGATTGCAAATCTTTTTCATCTTAGGTATCAAAAACGGCATGATATACAATGTTTGCATATGTGTGTTTTCTAGAATAGAACAACAAAGCACAGCCAGACAAGCAAGCGTCTGTGTATGTATGAATATTAAAGATATAAATAGAAAAAACGATTTTTCCTACGAATATTGGTATGGTTTCAGTTCGTAAACAAAAATTTGGGTTCAATTTTGCATAAATACCAAGTTGATTTCATTCCATTGTTATCTAAATACACTAAACAATGCTTATGGGTAACGTGCGGAGGGTTTATACATAACCAACAGAAGAGGAAACAGAAGAAAAGAAAGTGTATAAGGTAAGTAAACGGTTTCAGAATAATATACAGAGATTAAATTAAATAATAATAATAAAATAAAATAAACAATTCAATTACATTAAGTATTCAAAGAAGTCATTTACTATACAAAAATGCATATAGATAATAAAGTTAAACAATAAATTAACTCGACTATATTTTTTTTTATTTTATGTTAGCTTCGAAATAATTGCTTTTAGTTACTTTCAACATATCGACAGACAGAAAGACAGACACACGAACAAACAAAAGGGGCTGACAGACGGACAAAGTAAAACAAAACATAATAGCGACAAAGCAAGATCGAAAAAACAACAACTATACGAACACGTGTTCATTAAATTTTGGGACGAAAACAACAACAACATTTTTGATACCTAAGAAATTAATAACTTAATTCAAGACTTATTCTACTTAGTTACTTTTTTGATACCTAAGAAATTAATAACTTAATCCAAGTAAAATTCTACTTAGTTACTTTTTTGATACCCAAGAAATTAATAACTGAATCTAAGAATAATTATACTTAGTTACTTTTTTAGACAACTAAGAAAATCCATTTCTTGAAATTAAGAATTTTTCGGTTAAGCTGTATATCAGTCCGTATTCTTCTTGATTCCTTCTGGATTTTAGAACTTTTTTCCCTCCGTGTTTTTGTTTTTCGATAATGAGGAACTATTTCAATTTCCACAGAATCTAAATTGAAAAACAGCAATATGTAAGACAAATTCTCTAATAACCAACATACTACTCACCAAAAATTTATTTAGATTGGCCCTATTTCGTACATTTCATAAGCTTTTGAATTAGTTTAATTTTTTGAATCTATGTATTTTTATAATTCAAAAATCAATTGACATCAGATAAATACAAAAAAATGTAACAAGTATCTTTTCCATTTCCACATTACTTAGTAATCAATGGGTAATGGAGAGTAGTTTAGTATATAGATTACTTCGTAAGTGGAACAAGGAACTAGTCATGTTTGTAAATTACTGCTACATTACATATGATCTAATACGAAATTTGTAGAGCATGTATTGAAGAAAACATTGGTTACCGTTCGAACTTCATTGGTCGGAATATTTCCCATTGGGTCGTTCGGTATTAAACGTAACAGGATGTTTTTTTCAATTATCACTGTGCAACATGTGTCGCTCAGGGTCATCCTACAAAGTCGTATGCCGAATTCAGACATGGTGATAATGTCTTCGGACTGTCGAAGACAATGTCACCTTGTAGTCGACGAGTAGGTGGTGGGTTTCGATCTGCCTCTCTTTGGCCTGACCTATGGTGGACATACCAGATCTGAAGCCGCACTGATCAGGTCCAATCTGACTGTTAAGGATGGGCTTCAGTCTTTCACATAATACGCTCGATAGAAAATTATACGCGATATTGAGGAGACTTATCCAACTGTAGTTGACGCGTATTTTGGGATACCCCTTCTAAATGATTGGACAGAGTACATTGAGATTCCATTCGATGGGCATGCTTTCTTCTGACCATATTCTGCTGGTAAATGCTCGTTATGAGCACATCCCATCCGGTCTTAAACAACTCAACAGGTAGGCCATCCGTGCTTGCGACTTTATTGTTTTTAGCCTGTTGATGGCTGTGCAGACCTCATCACAGTCAGGCGGTGATATGATAACGCCGTCGTCAGCAACTGGGATGGTCGGCGGAGTTATTGTCGTCATCCCCGGCTAGTTGCGAGAAGCGTTCCCTTCATAATCTTAATGTATCCTGGACATCTGTTACTGCATTCCCCTCTTCGTCCTTACAGGAAGGGACTCCGATCTTCAAACCTCCGGTAAGGCGTCTATATCTTTCTCCCTCCTCTGCTCTCTGTACTCTGTACCTTCGAGGCTTTTGTAACTACGACCTGAAGGGTGGATCTATTCAAACTAACAATCAACATTTCTGAGCCTGCAGTTTAAATCATTAATTGTGTTGGGTAGTGTTGGTATGGAAAAACCATAAACTTTATATTTCTCTACCTCAATTCAATTAAAACATTCGCATAACTCACAAAATGCCAACATCTAAGATTTCTGTGAAATGCCTATTACCATCATCATAATTTTACACCAAATAATAGATCTATTATTTACAATGACGACCTCAAAAATAATAGGTAGCGCATGCTGGAGCAACCTCTATTACACAAAAGAAAGACACACGATACGCATACTTGGTGGCTTCTTAACATAATGGAACCAACGTTAGATGCAGGCAGCACAGCAAAACAACCTACAAATAATGTATTTTTTTTATTTTTTGTTCATATGAAGATGGTTTTTATAAAATGCTTAGTCAACGAGACGATGAACGCCATAAAAATAATTCAAAATAAATTGCTTAACATAAAAATTGGCAACGTCTCGGTAGTTGGCTGTTATAAAATGTTTATAAGGTGTATAATTTGGCAATAATAATGCGCAACATGAAAATTCAAAAGATGTATAAATTATCGAAGAATTTGCAAAAGGAAAAGTGGAATATTAAAAGATAGATGCTGAGAAAAGCTATATAAATAAAAGTGCAAACATCATCTAAACTTGACGCAACACCAACAAGAATTATTTATGCCAAATAAGCCAAAATAAATATAAACACCTCAATCCATCAGCAACACCGTCGAATAGATGGATACAACTTAATCATGGCATTTTGCGAAAGTCATGTCAGCTGCCATAATCTCAACTAAAGCCAATGCAATTTGAGAAACCTTTCAGTCAGCCAGCACAAGTCAATATTAATAATGAAAATATTTAGCAATATTTATTTATCTCAAGAGTACAGCTGCTTCAGTAAATTCCGTACTAAATATGCAAAAATATAGAAAAATTCTGTTTAATATTCTCATGGTAGACAATTCAAAACCATTCAAAACCAGCCAATAATATTATAGAGTTTATTGCCTAATAAGTACACATAAATAAAAAATCTACCAACAACCAGTATTCATCATATTGATGAATTCATTCATTGAATTAAAATCGTAATTTTTAAATGTTTTTCATTTTTTATATATATATATTTTATAATCAAATTTCAAACTAAAATGTGTCTCTATTTACATATTTATGTATTTATAAGTTTTATAATATTTAATTTCTAATTATGTCAAGACTCCATTTCATCATATTTATGAACAAGTGTACATCATATTGATGAATTTTGTTCATCAAACCATATTTATTGATATTTAATAAAATTGAAATCGCATTTGAAAGCCTAATATGTTCTCCACAATTGGTACCAATATTGACCGCATCGAATAAAAATTGTCGGAGGTATAACGATTTTGCAAACCAATATTTAAAAATTTTAAAATGTAAGTTTGGCTTCCATAATGCCCTATTTGTGTGCTCTGCCTTAATTTGAAATCTTTTATATAAAAAAAAGATATTCGGCAAGTTGATTTTTTATGCAAATTAGCCACAAGTTGACATCTCAGCAATCTGCAGCGGATAATCGCGTCTTTATGTCATGTAATTATGGTCATAATCAACTTGTACTTGTTGTATGGGCGGTCGTTTTTATCGGTTCGCTTTTATGCGTCGCTCCTGGCCAACAAGTTAAACGTTTATTATTGTGTAAATTTGTTTCTTATGCAAATTTTATTTCACTGACACAGCACAGGAGATCTACGTTAATACTTCAAGAATTTTGAAGAAAGGAAAAATTTATAAAATTTGAGTACGCCTCTTATAAACTCAAACTATTTTAAAACATAGCAGAGAAGATTAGGTCACATGGAAAATTTTGAAATCGTAATATTCGAATAGTTGCAGCAACATGTGGTAAGGTAGTAAGTCAGAATTATGAACGCTATGTCGGTTTAAGTTCAATATAACTTTTATAAAATAAAGTGAGGTTACCCTTTAAAGTGGTTCAGATGTCACCACAGTTTACGATACTTAAAAACGACCACGAACTTGTCCTTTAATTTGAAAACCTTTTTTTGATGTACTTCATAGCTGAGAGATCACTGAGAATGAATATAAAAATGGATGTCCGTTTCAAAAAAAAAATGCAAAATACTCATCAATGGAATTAGTCTAGGCTTTCAGAAGAGCTTTGCATTTTCAAAAGCTACAGGACCATTACCGAGTTATTTAAATCCACGTTTTATGAAATTTCACACGAAGGGAAAAAATTCTATAATGCAGAAGGAATCAAGAAGTATATGGAGCGATATACAGCTAAACTGAAAAATCCTTAATTTTAAGAAAAAGATTTACTTAGTTGTCAAAAAAAGTAACTAAGTAGAATTATTCTTGAATTCATTTATTAATTTATTATGTATCCAAAATGTTGTTGTTGTTGTTTTCTTAAAATTTAATGAACATGTGTTCGTATAGTTATTGTGTTTTCGATCTTAATTTGTCGCTATTATGCTTTGTTTTGCGTTCTCCGTCTGTCAGCGCCATCTATTTGTACATAGATGGCGCTGTCGATATTTTGAAAGTAACTAAAATCAATTATTTCGAAGCTAACGTAAGAAAATATATTTTAGGTAATTTATTGTTTATTTAAATGACTTGTTTGAAAACACACACATTGTATATCATGCCGTTTTTTGATACCTAAGAAAAAAACACAACTACAATCCAGACAAATAGTACTTAGTTACTTTTTTAATAACTAAGAGCATAATGTCTGAATATCTAGAAAATTTGACTTAGTTTCTATCAACAGACAGACATGCACACTAACAAACAGATGACGACCTCGCAAAACAAAGCATACACTAAGAAAATAGAATGTTTATGAGAGTATTGCTGTAACTCAAATACTACTCGCTTTAACAATTCCAATATGCAGAAAATACAAATAAATTTGCATCAACATTTTTCAATAATTTGTAAACATCACATCTTTTGTATTATTCTGTTGTATTATTTGGGTGTAATAATTTGCTTTCTTAACATTCAGATAAGAAATTCTAGAATTTCAGTAGTGTTTTATTGATATTAGTCAAATTCTACTATTTTTCATTCGAACTGAATTTTTTTTGAGTTTTAGAATATTATTTCCCTTCGTGCATTTAATGCGGTACTTTCAAATTTTCAAAGACAATTTTTTCTAAAATCCAAGAAAGTTATCAAAGAGATATATTTAGGCTTTCAGAAGAACTTAAAATTTTTTTAATCGATCGGTTCTTGATCGACTTATTTGAATCCTCGTTTAGGATTTAATGTTATATACATTTTTTTCTAAAATCCAAGAAAGTTATCAAAGAGATATATTTAGGTTTTCAGAAGAACTTAAAATTTTTTTTAATCGATCGGTTCTTGATCGACTTATTTGAATCCTCGTTTTGGCTTTGTTTAGGATTTAAGGTTATATACAATTTTTTCAAAGAGATATATTTAGGCTTTCAGAAGAACTTACAATTTTCTTAATCGATCGGTTCTTGATCGACTTATTTGAATCCTCGTTTTGGCTTTGTTTAGGATTTAAGGTTATATAAGTCGGTAACTACTGCACGTAGGGTACTCAAATTTTGTATTTTTGTTTCTATACCTAAGTAATATCCACAATTAAAATATCATAACAATTGGAGAGATCAACTTGCGGACGAAACATATCAATTATTCCTATGTGAGAAAAAGTTACCAATATTTGGGAGGAGGATCTCCATTAGATTGTCAATTGCTATGTTGAAAAAAATTACTACAGAATTTTATTGAAAAGGTCAATCCTCAAAATGATCTATTGTATGAGAAGACTGATTTGGAGATTTTTAGCGAGTTCCGAATATGGGAAATGGACCCATCGGGACCACAAAGTTCGCATTTTGGTATCCAAATCAAAAATTTCCAAATTTAAAAACTAAAAAAGTGGATGTCATCTATTAGTCAATGATCAAAATAGTATAAAAAATACAGAACCAATGATTATTTTAACAGGAACTTTAAGTTTAAGTCGGACAAACGAACGAATACTTACCGACCACGCCTTCTAATAGGCATTACAATCGCCACATAAACTGAATAAATATAAAAAATACGTTAAAATTTTAAATTCAACAATTTTTTAATGTTTTTATGCTACTTGCATTGTATTTTGATATTTCCGAAAAGTTTTCTAATAATTTTTCAATTTTATTTTTTATTTTTGTTTAGAGAAGCGACAGATTTCCATAGTCCATTCCAGTCAGCATTCATAGATATCATTTCATTTTTAACATGCATTGCCAAAGGGTTACTTTGTGTCATCTGTCCGGCGCTTTACAAATCCAAACAAAAGGCGCTGCTGCGTCGACAGATATTCTGTGGACATTTGATATATCCACAGCGAATTTTTTTGTTTAGCTTAAAAAGTTTTCATTTTTGTTCTATGGCTAATATAGGTTTTTTTTATTGTTTTTCACTCTAAGTTATTTAAAAATAAATTTTTATATGTGTTTTTAATGAAATTTCTAACATGGTAAATGTTTTTATATTAAAAATATTCAATAGATACTTGGCATATTTGTATCTAATCAATATTAGCACTCACTATAATGAAATCTAAAGATAATTTTAAATTTTAGTTTGTTTTCAAATGGTATTTTTAGCAACAATTAAAAACATGTTTTCTATTAATATAAAAAAAAAGTGTTTTATCAAATTTAGATAGAAAAGTATTTCAAAAATATCAATAGTTTTTAGTTCTAAAATAACTTAGTCGACCAGTTCTCGATGCTGCTTGAGCAGACATCTGTCACAAGGGCGCCGTGGCTTAGTTGGTTAAAGCGCCTGTCTAGTAAACAGGAGATCATGAGTTCGAATCTCGTCGGGGCCTATGACCTGAAGTGTCATGTTTTTTTTTGTGTTATTTTATTTTCATTTAAATTTTTGTACATTTCAATGAATACTTATGGAATCTAAATTAGTATATTTAATAATATATCAAATAGAAATTTAAAAACAAACTGTCATGTCTTTTAATAATTGATTGGAAAAAAAAATAGTTTTTGAAGTGCTGTAAAAATTAATTAAATTTTTTTTTATTTTATTTTATTTTTTATTTAAGTTTATTTTTCAGTTGTCTTTTGACATTTCTCTTCAGTAAGGTTTGCCATTTCATGATGGAAAGATATACGAATTCGAATTTCGGTAGTAAATTTTAATAATTTCGACTCTTTGTTGGCTCGTATATCTTTCCATCATGAAATGGCAAACCTTACTGAAGAGAAATGTCAAAAGAGCGGCAAGAAATATGGCGTCGTTTACTGTCCCTTTCGCTCTACTTTTGTAGCGTCCCTGTTGGAAATCCCTTGAAAAAAACGTTTGTTTTCATATTAAAAACCCTTTACTAGCCAAAGCACTAATAATTTCATTTTTACCATAATTGGGTACTTTTTATAAAATAAAAATTTACTACAAATTCATTAATTGTGTTTTTTATGTACCTATCAATTAACATCTATTATTCACCAAAAAAAAAAAAAATTACACAAATAACAAAAATTGGAGTAATTGAAAATCTTTGTCATGCCAAAAGGGTAAATCTTTTCGTTTTTTGTTCAACACTTTTTAGGTGTACAAGATATAATTTTGATGTAAAGACATTAATTGTTCCGTTTTTAACTATTTGTTATTTGCGTAGAATTAATTTAGACTGATGTCATTTTTAAAGTGTTGTCAATCGTATATTTTAAACTCAAAGTTCAGGATCACGGAGGGAAAAAAGTTCTAAAATCCAGAAAGAATCAAGAAGAATACGAAAAATTCTTAATTTCAAGAAATGGATTTTCTTAGTTGTCAAAAAAAGTAACTAAGTGGAATTATTCTTAGATTCAGTTATTAATTTCTTAGGTATCAAAAAAAGTAACTAAGTAAAATTATTCTTGGATTCAGGTATTAATTTCTTAGGTATCAAAAAAGTAACTAAGTAGAATAAGTCTTGAATTCAGTTATTAATTTCTTAGGTATCAAAAATGTTGTTGTTGTTTTCGTCCCAAAATTTAATGAACACGTGTTCATAAGTTGTTGTTTTTTCGATCTTGCTTTGTCGCTATTATGTTTTGTTTTACTTTGTCCGTCTGTCAGCCCCTTTTGTTTGTTCGTGTGTCTATCTGTCTGTCGATATGTTTAAAGTAACTAAAAGCAATTATTTCGAAGCTAACATAAAATAAAAAAAATATAGTCGAGTTAATTTATTGTTTATTTAAAACTTTATTACCTGCATTTTTGTATAGTAAAAATGACTTCTTTGAATACTTAATGTAATTGAATTGTTTATTTTATTTTTATTATTTAATTTAATCTCTGTATATTATTCTGAAACAGTTTACTTATCTTCTCTTCTGTTTCCTCTTCTGTTGGTTATGTATAAACCCTCCGCACGTTACCCATAAGCATTGTATAGTGTATGAAATCAACGTGGTATTTATTGGAATGAAATCAACTTTTTATTTTTATATATTTATCATTCATACATACACAGACGCTTGCTTGTCTGGATGTGCTTTGTTTTTCTATTCGTGAAAACACACACATGCAAACATTGTATATCACGCAATTTTTTGATACCTAAGAAGAAAAAAATTTGCAATCCAGACAAATAGTACTAGTTACTTTTTTGATACCTAAGAACATAATGTCTGAATATCTAGAAAAATTTGGCTTAGTTACTTTCAACAGACAGACAGGCAGACTAACAAACAGATGGCGACCTCGCAAAACAAAGCATACAGAAAGAGCAATATCGACGAAAACAACAACAACACGTGTTCTTTTTGCGATGAATACAGCAACAACTTTGCGTGTTCTTGTTGGTTTTTAATAATCAATAAATTAACTTCTGAAAATCCAGTTGAATAAAGTTTGCTTACTTTTTTGACAACTAAGTAATTAGCTTTCTTGATATCCATATGACAAATTCTTGAATTTTAGTAATATTTTATTGATATTAGTCAAATTCTACTATTTTTCTTTCTAACCGAATTCTTCTCGAGTTTTAGACTTTTATTTCATCCGTGATTTTTCTCGAATTATTAGGAAATCGAAGTTTTTTTTTTTTTAATACCGAGGAAATTCTGCTTTAGAAACAGCGATCGATTATATTTTTTTTTAGTTTGGAACAATGGAACCCTTATACAAAAATCAGAATGTGTCCGTCATTGTAAATTGCATCATTATTTTTAAGCTTTAGAAATAGTTAACGTTGACGGAATATAATATTTTGTTCATATATTTTCATTTACATATTTACGGTTCCAAATACACTGTAATATTAAACAAAAGATTTCATAATTTCGAATTATTCGGTCATTGTTGACATTACTCTGAAAAAGCCCATATAGATTTTTACATTAAATTTTTAGAAAAAAAATATAATTTTGAAATAATAAATTCGCGGATAATTGATTTACTTGAATGAAGATGCGTGAATGTAATTATAACGTAATTCGAATCGAAATCAGCATAAAAATATAAGGAATAATTTTTTTGAACATAAGTTCTATTATTTCTAAATAAAATACCTTAATTCTGGAGAGGTGTTCTTCCATATATACAAGAGAAAAAACACTTTTTCTATAAAATTTGTATCAATGGCAAATTATTCTTCAAAATGATGATTTTATTCATAAATATTATGAATTTTTTCACCAACTACCATCAAATTTACGCAAAAAAATTGTCTTCGTTTAGACACATATATTATTTATAATTCCTATAAAGTTTATTTTAATTAATTGTTAAATACTGCTTGTTTTATTTATAAAATATTATTAGGATTTTTTTTTGCGAATTTTTCATAGAAAAAAAAGTTTATTCTAAAAAAAATCGATTTTTTTTTAAAGTATGCGAAAAAATTCTACGGAAAAAAAAATAATTTTTAGAAAAAAAAAAAAAAAAAAAAGAAAAAAAAATTTCCGAAATAAAATTTTCTTTTGAAAAACTAATGTCCGAAATATACATTTAAAAAAAAATGCAAAAAATAAAAGGAAAATAAATATTTTGATTGAAATTTGTTGTATTTTATGTATTAGTTCATTAATATGATGAAACGTATTATTCACATACACTTCATCATATTAAAGAACACTTTTTTGGTCATTCATCAAATTGATAATGAATTCATAACATTGTTGTTTTGTACACGCTGCAAAAAATAGGGCTCTCCACAAACATAATTTTGCAGGCATTAACATGAATGTTTGGAATTTTATGTAAACATAACATATAATTGCCTGATAAATCATTTGTAAACAGGGTTGTCTTGAGACTTGAACAGTGTTGTAATGAGCTCTGATTTACATTATGATATCACGGAAACATATTGACGTTGCCCCTTAAAATGGAGTATGTTCTAATAAAAACATAATAATTACTAAATTCAAACAAAATAAATATTTGAACCGAAACATAAATATGTACAAAATAAAACATGATTTGGAACGACCTGAATATAAATATGTTTCCAGTGAAACATATCAGTTGTTTCACTTAAAACAGTAGTATGTTTGCATAGAAACATATCTAAATATTTTTGGAAATGAATCCTGAAAATAAAATAAAAATATAATTTATTAATTTTTATTAAAGATCATTAAACATGCACAGTGGGAATTAATAATAAGTATTTGAATTCATATACAAATTTTTAAATGCATAAATAAATAATTCGTTTAAAACTGCAAGTACAAGTGACAGCATCAATGAATGCACAATTGCACCAGCAGACGCTAAACCAGACGATCCAGGCTCGCTTTATATTTGGTACAGCTACAGTTGATCTCAGTACAACACATAGCAAAAAAATATGCCAAATTCTGTTTGAAAATCGAAACACAGATTTTTATTTGTGGTTTTTTCACATTAGTTTCAGAAATTATATACTGCACTATATTATTCTCTATTATTAGTACTTTTTATAACACAATATATGTATTTATTAATTTACAAATAACAAAATTATTACCGACGCAAACACGTTTTCTCCACGACAAACTAAAGACACGTACGCAGAAAATGCCGATCACCGAGTTCAACTTTGTATAAAAGAATTCATTTTGAACATCAGTAACGACGACAAAAGAGACGTAGGTCAACGAATGCCAACTTCGTATACAAGAAGAATGTTGAAAGAATACATTTATTTAAATCCAATTCCTTTTTTGTTTGTTTTTACACATCAATATGTTCAAACAATGACAAAAGATGGCATAGGTATAAAATGCTGCACAACTTTGCCAACTTCGTCAGTCGATAAATTATCGAATTAATACGAGCGTTGCGAACATACGTTGTATTTAGATTTGATTAGCATTTTCTGTGTGTTCGAAACATAGTTTTAACCAAGTGAATTGCCAAGAAATAGTTTATTCAAATGCAATTAAAATTTTATGTTGGTATTGTAACATATTTATGGTAAATTTGACAGATTCTGCTGGACAATATAATAATGTTTACACGCGAACAAAAATAAATTCAATTTCGATTATAATTTAATTACACTTTATTTCTAATACATGTATGGTAATTTCGTATTACTTTTTAATTACATTCAAACATATTGAAACAAATCTTTTCTATCCGTGTAGTTATCAATATTATGAATCGTTCTACAATACAATGAATCATGGTTTAAAGAACGAAATGCATCAATATGATGATAGTTTTAGTTGCATTAATTAACTTTATATCCACACTCAACAAAAATTATCTTATAATTAATACACCAAGAATAAAAGTGCACTTTAAATTTCAAGGTTCACGCTATCAATTTAAAGATTTGACAAATTTAAAGTGCAACAGTTTATATTGAAATTAATCACATTAAAATTCAATGTATATCATTTAACATAATTTATCTTTATGCCAGATAGTTCCTAAGCACAATTTGATAAACTGTACGAATAAAAGGGATTTTGAAATGGTTAAGAATTATAACAAAGTTCCATAATAAGAACAGAGAGGTTACACAGGCATCTGACGCTCATTGAGAGAATTTTTTGTACTCTTACAAAAAATTAAAAGTGACACTTTAAAAGTAAAAGTTCAACTTTAAAATTAAAATACTTTGTCGTAAACACTTTGAAATTCAAAGTTTTCAAATACGGCTGACTTTCAAACATGGACAATTACAATTATAAAGTGTTTTGCTCCGGAGTTTAAAGTGATTGTAAAGTTTTATTTTCTCTGCGTTGTTTTGTGTTACAGTTTTTTTTGCTATTTTAATCATTCATTAACGATTAATAATTATTTCAATCTGTAAATACTATTGATGACTATTCAAATAAATTTGTATTCAAATAACAATTCAAACAAAATTTTATTCATCAGTGTTTCAATCTTTATTCAAAAAAACAATTTTCAATAATTTATTCGTTTTTTGAACTTTCAATCAAAATTTTTGTATTAAAATAAATTATTTGTGAATAAAAATTTTAAATAAATTTTAAATGTTTTCCATACAAACCAAATATATTCGTTATTCAAAATATTTGAATAAAAAACTAAAAAAAAATTATGATAAGCAAATCGAGCTATTTATTCTGAATAAACAAATAAAACAATTTATTTATTATTTGGAGAGAAGAATAAAAATAATTTATTCGTTAATTTTTATTTTTATTTGAAATAAAAATTGCCCTACACTGCAAAATACTATTGAAAATAAGTGAATACTATAAAATAATTTTTGAGTTGACATCAAATAATTCGAAAATTAATTTCAATACTGAATACTTTATATTTTATTGATTGAGTTAATTGACATTCTTTTGCATTATCACTGCAAGTAGAAGAAAATTTAAAATATACTCCTGAGTTAATGCCACATACGAACGCACGAAGTGCATAACCATATTACTCATTCCTCGATTAAACACAAACGACTCATAAATGAATGATGCCCGCATTTATACGATTCGTTAAACAAAGGACACGTTAACGTGCAGAGAGAGTCCTTTTGCTAAAAATGAAAATAAAAATATCGCGTTGTTCCAACGTTAAATTGTACGAATGAATGCGTTTTATATGAGTGGACGATATATGTATTTTTTCGGACCCAACTGGAGAGCAACTGAAAGTTTTATTTGCTTAAAAATTTTCGCTGTGTGAATGCCTTCAGGATGTGCTTTGTTTTTGGTTGCAGTCTTCTTTTTTTTTTTGTTGTTTTCACTCATATAAAATTTCGGCAAACAAACAAGAGTACCCAACAAAAATGAGTGAGTACCCTATGTTGTTGCTGAAAATGTAAAATTGCTGGCAAATATTGAATTTGCAACATGATGCAAAGGACAAAAGGATGTGTTTGTCAACATTTAAATTTTTCACTCTTTTGCACTCATAGTAGGTAGTTAATTTGGCAATATTTGGAGTCGAACATACACATATTTTTTTGTTTTATTTATGACAAATTTTTAATTGAATTGCTGCTTTTAATAAATATTATAATATATTTTCTTGATTTTTATTGCCATCATAACTCTTTGGTCCACACACACAAAAACACATGACCATTAAAAACAATTGGTGGGTCATAAAAATTTGTGTAGATTTTTTGTATTTCTTGCTTAAGGATTACGCATCCATAAAGCGTTCTTGTGGCAGAGGTCCTTTGTTACCCTTGTACGTTCTGCTGTATTTAAAACGATAAAAGCTGCTTGTAACTCTCACAAGCAGCAACTTATTGAATGTCTTAAGTTTTTCTTTTATGACAACGTTTAAGAATTTCAGTTTCTTTGTATTTGTGTCCTTGTTGTTCTGATTTTCCCTGATATTTAGCCTTTTTAAGGCAGTTATTTTTTAGATTTCTTTTTTTTCTGTATGTATTGACATTTGATCTTTATGTTACTATATATGTTGTTTCACGACTGCTTTGTGTTGCTTGTCTTAAGGCATCTTTTTATGACTCAAGCATGTTTGTCTTTTGGCTTTTAATGTTTTTAACAATAAAATACGTACAAAGTTTGGCTGCTCCCATTTATATGAGGTCATCGGTTATGAGGACAAAACTCAGAGAAGCAGTCACCACCGACTTGGTTAAAAAATACTTTGTGCAAACAACGTATTTCAAATGATGCCCCCTGTGTGAGGCTTTCGTCGATGAAACGCCTCTGTTTGCTCGGTTGCGTTACCAATAAATTTGAGGCGGTGGGGTTTATCAAGTATTTATTCCTTTTTTCGACATATTTACACTTGGTTGTGAAAGACATTGTGGTAAACAGTGTTTATTCGTATTTAATGAAATATGAATCTGTCAAAATAAAATCAGACTAAAGACAGTGATTAATCGGAGTTTTTATTTGGCTCACGGTTAATAAAATGATGAAATTTTTAAACAATATGGCAAAAACAAAATTTTAATGTTCCACTATTTTCTTACAATGCACAAAACTGAAACCATTTTTCATATAACTTCTATAGTTTAAGAGATATGTTTCTTCAAAGATAGCTCACACATTGTATAACCAAATCCTCTATTGGCATTATTTGGAGTACGTAAATTTAGTATTAACAACCAACTTTATTTGATTAAAAATTAAAATAAATTTTAAAAAATTGATTTATGGAACTTCCACATACATTCGTTTTAACATACCCTAGTGAGAAATGTAATATTTTATAACTGGTCGGTTTACACGCAAGAAAAAATTTCGTTCCTCACAAACGAAAATTTATACAAATGGATTTATTTTGTGTTTAAAAAACATTGTATGTACAAAACGAATTTTTCATTTCCGTAGAAAAATAAAAAAATTCCGTCCACTGCTTGGAATCCTCTTATGAACTGGGATAATCAATTATTCGTTTTTTCAAACAGCAATGGTATATCAATATTACTATTATTTATAATTAGTCTTATATACAATATTACGAGCATTCATTCAATCTAACAGTTTAAATTTAACAGTTTGAATCTAACAGTTTGAAGTTTTGCTCACAAAATCTTACAGTTTGAAAGCATTGCTCCCTGAAGTATTTGAACTATTTGTTCAGGCTCTAGGTTCGGCTTTGTTCTAAAAAATAAAACTCTTTTTTGTTTTATTAAAACATTTATTTTGTTTTTTCGATATTTCGAATACCGTCGGTATTCGGTTTCAGGATATTACAATTGAGTAACGTACGTCCACTTTCACTGAGTTTCTCACTGAAGATTTTTACATTTAATATGAATTTTATATGTACATATTTGCAAGCATATGATAAGGAAAAAATACAATAATCATGGCCATGTCTAAAACTGTTCTAAATCGTCTGTAGTCCGTACTGACACAATTTTCGTTTTGATATAAAAACCGAACTAATAGTTAATAGTACCAAATATGTAGCTTAGATCAACAAATTTTGAATTATGTATTTGACGTTGAAAGAAAAAGAAAAAGTTAGTTGCAACAACTACTTCATTCGGTTAAAACGAATGTTGTGCTCATTTTTGGACGGAACTGCCATATTCGATTGGCACTTGAAATATTAGCCTAGACTTACTTCAAATTGTTCTTAAACTGTTTGAAATTGCCCTACAGCAGTGTTCTCATTCTACTTCGATCGTAGTAGATCTACTCTATTTCATTTGGAGTTGTAAAATCTACTCCTCTACTCCGGTAGTAGCATTTTCTACTCCTTTTTCATAATTTTCTAGAAATTGCTTAAATTTTTTTAATATAACAAGAACAATTTCTTGCGGACCAAATAAATTGTCAATATTATAAATTTAAATAATAACTATGATCAATTATCTGTAAAATAAATATAATATTTTCGCCAAGGTCTTTAAAATGTAAAAGTTATAATTAAAGATACGCTTGTATCAACTTTTATAAATAAAATTTTGAAAACACCATGTATTTCATGGGTGTTCCAGATACACCCCAATTCTAGAATATACCACCCTGTATACATCAACATTATAGAAAATCCATAAAATCAGAAATGAATAAAAATATTAAAATTAACACATCTAGTAATTTATTTGAATCTAATACACTAATGCCTATTTCTACTCCCTTTTCCGACAAATTTACTACTCCTTTACATCAAATCTACTCCATTTTGCAATATATTCAATTCTACTCCTATTTACTCATTTCTACTCCCCAAAATTTTCAAATCTGCTCCTTTTGCATTGGCGAAAAGTGTGAACACTGCCCTACAGGTCAACGAACTGGACCTAGACTAGATACGTAACTGGTTCCTCGGAGATACACCCAGAAAAAATTACTATGTAAATAATAGTTTTTTACTGTTAAAAATAGTCAATAGGATAAATTATTATTTTAATCGGAAAATACCATTAAATACTATAAAATACCATGACATTGCCATCGAGTTTATATGAAAAGATTTATTTTTTGTGTACTATTAAATCAATAATTGTCCAATTGACAAATTTTAATGGGATTTGAGGGAATTTTTTTCTGGCGGTAGTTAACCGGTCCTAGTTTTGGCGCTTTTATATGAAACCAACCGGCAACTTTAACATGGCGTTGTCCTAGGGATGGGTCAATATTAACACTTCCTACAGACCTTTAGATCTATCACAGGACTGGTCTTCCAAGTCGTGTTCTGTGACCGGTTGCTTTAGACATATCACATAACAAGTCCTCAAAATCCTGTTCTATGTATCAATGGAACATTCAGTAAAAAGAAATATATTTTTTTATTTAAATATTTTTTTTTTAAATTTAAAATTTAATTTTTATATTTTTTTTTACTTTTTTTATATTTTAAATTTAAGTTATTTTATTTTATTTTACTTTACATTTATATTATATTTTTTTTACCTTCTCCTTCATGCATTTCACGAATGATTCCACCTTTGCATGCGTGCATTATAATTACTTAGAAGACATACAGTATTTAAATCAATACAGTATCGAAAAATAGTCTACGAATTATAGACACAATAGTTGCAGTGTGTAAATAAGTCACGTGACTATGGCCTAGTGTCTTTTTGCTACACTAGCGACATGTTTAGCATGGACACGATCCGTCTCCTCATGCTTGCATTTAGACCTATCACAGAAATGGTCTTCAAGATCCTGTCCTTAGTCGATACCCATGGTACTGGTCACGTGATAGGTAGTTTTAGAGCAATTGACACCGTTTTCCGGCAGGGTGGTTATACACGCAGAGAAATAATTTGGTTGCGACATGATCACGACAACTATGCTATGCTCTTCACAATCATAGATGGTTGTCACAATCAATGTATAGTATTTTCAATTTTATTTCAACAATAATAAGGGTGCTAAAATCTTATTATAATAGACAATTTATTATAATATGATTGCATTTTTGAAAAACCAAAATATGGTTGATAAGAAACATGTTATGCATACGATAAAGTCTGCCACGAACAAAATATGGTCAATACCAATCATAATATAGTAATTTCTTATGTACAATCATATAATTTTCACTTAATGGCATTTTTTACTCTCTCTTACTCACTCTTATTTTGGCTATAGCGACGAGCGGTCGAGTTTTTTTTTTTTGTTATCGTAACGAATATTTTAATGTATAAAACTAAATAATTCTTAAAAATAAAAACCGAAAGTTATTTGTACCTATATGTTAAATATGCAGAATCTATAGTTTAAACAAATTTCTATAAATTACATTAAATACTCGGTCCTGTTACATACAAATATGAATAACAAATTTCAGTGATCATACTATAATCATATACTCGCGTGCCCTCGTTTTCAACTTTATGAAAAATTCTAGAACTAAGCGTTCAACTTGATGGCTGAGCTGTTGAAAATTTCAGTGCTGATAAATTCGCAATCATTGGTGGAATTAATTGTGTCTTCAATTGAAATATATATACAAAATAATAAATTTAAATAAAATATTAATTGAACATGTGTCTTATTTAATATTATTCTTCAATCTGCTTTCTCATGTATTTAGGGATCACATAGATAATCAAAATATGATCACTGGTCACGACGGACCAAAGTATGGTTGTATAAAATCGCAATACGGTCACTGAGTACCATAGTATAGTTGTGTGTAATCATAATATGGTTACCATAGTATGGTTGTACGAAATCAGGATATGGACACTGACAACCATAGTATGATTGTGTTGAATCATAATATGGTCACTGAGGACCACTTAGGACCACTTAGGACAATAGTATGGTTGTAGAAAATCGTAATATTGTCACTGAGGATCATTTTAGACAAATTATTTGATTGCCTACAACCATAACCCCCCAATCATAGTATGATGCCCTACAAATATCATCACTACAAACATGTTTTTTCTCTGCGTGTAGTCAAAACTACAACTCTTTTAGATTTGACTTTAAGAACCGATAATTCGGTTGAGGTAACTGAATAATTTGGTTGGGCAAAGAGTTGGTTAGCGCAACAAATCTTTATTTTGTGCGTACATTTGTGCTAAATATTAGACACGTTGCTGAATCGATTACTAAATATCAGTAGTCACTATTTCTATGATATTTAATTAATTTTTTAGTTACGGTAAAGAGACAAATATTTTAGAATCTGTAAAGTCTTCGTTGAACTTTTAAACAAAATTGAATGAATGTTTTTTGCCTTGATTGAAAAGGTTAACCCCTAAAAATGCTCTATTGGATCAGAACATCGATGAGGATAATTTTCAAAGCAATGCGAATATGGAAAATCGACCCATCGGGGCCTTGCGTTTTAGTACCTAATTCTGCAATTTGAAAATTGAATTGAATTTACATCACCCAATCGTAATAAATTGTAAAAAATAGATATTCCATCAGTTATTTAAATTTATAACAATTTCAACAAACTATCAAAGAGCAGAATCAAATAAAATAAAAAGAACCGATAATAGTAATTTAATTTTCTAATATATGAATTACTCAGTCTCACTCGGAGACGTGATTTGAATTTAATTTAGAAATTGTCGGTAGCGGCAGGTCCAATTCCATATTCGGATTTTGCTCAAAATTGTCCATGTCGATTGTTTTATCCGATAGATCAGAAATCATGAAAAGATAATTGTATTCCAAATACTTCCATAAATATTTTGTATAAATTGTTTGGTATATATCCGGGATTTAACGACATTCAATACAAAGATTTTTCTTCAACACTTTCCCTCCAAATATTTTTAGTTATTTAGAATTGGATAGATTACATTTGGCTTTAGGAACCGACTTACCAGGTGAGAGAATCGATTAAGTTGACTGAACCACGAATTGGATGGTGTTGCAAATTTCTATGCTGTGTGTACTTTTTACATTTAAAACATTTACCTTCTTTAGCAATAACTTCTAATGCAATTTTTCTAAAAACAAAAAAAAACAACCCTCAAAATTGTCGTCCAAGACCAAGAAAATAAACTTGACGCTTAATTAAAGTTAAGCCTCCCACAAAAAGGTACCACAAACGACTGCTACTACATTGCAATTATGACAGCATAACAAGAAATTATAATGTCGACCAAAATAGCAAAGGCTTTGTTGGTTGCGTATATTAGAATTTTATTGTTAACATAATTATGCAAATGTTTGGCGTGATAACAAATGAAACGACCAAAGAAATCTTTGCAATTAAACAAATTAACATTAATTTGTGTTAACTGCACACCATGGCACAGCAAATATTAATACAACTCGCAGTAAGAAGGTAATTTTACGTGTGTAAATAATTAATTATGCTTATCTAGCAATGAAGTACCTTAATTAATCAATTTCTTTGCAAATTATGTTACCATCATTTTGACATTATTAACTTGGTCCATGTCAAAGCTGAAAAACAAGTGAAGCAGGACGACGTGCTGCGGTTGAACAACACAAGTTATGTCTCAAGATTACGAGAAGATGATTGCGGTTTTGGATTGAGAAATTCAAGGTCCGAACCATATACATATGTAGTATAAACTAGTGTTTTTGTGGTGCTACAGGGCTTAATTATTCATAACGTCAAATGTTTGTCCTTGGCATTCGAAGACAAATGTGTCGCATAGAAGTGGGCGGGTTCGGGTCCGAAAATATTGCCGACAACAACCTTCCACATGTTCAAACTAATTACCAGACTTCCCTTAAAACTACCAAACTGATGTTTTTTCTGTGTGTCCCAAAAAGCAGCCCGCATATGTTTGTCTAATAGTTTCATAAGCTTCATTCAAGATTCGCTGACACATGTTCCATGGAGTCAAGTGGCAATTGCCACCGTCTCCGTAATATTATTTTTAGTTATTTGGTTTTTGGTTTCTACCGTTGCGCCGCTCGGGTGGAATATATTAAATCAAAGCTATCAAGAACATTTAAACTATTATTATTACCATTTTGCACCAGGGTTATTGGGGCGGGTAGAGGTGTAACTTTGCGTTATTATCTCGTAGAATGTGGGTAAATGTTGACGTTGTTTAAATTGATATTTTGCGCAGAATGTCTTCATACAGATAACAATATCTACAACAACAAGACACAATTTATGTGATTGGGCTCTGGAGTTGTTGCCAGCACATGTGAGAAATTAATTGACACATTTATGAGGGTCTAACATATTGTTGTCTGTTGATGGTAAAAGGACTGAAATTAATAAAATTAAATTTTGTATATCATTTTATAAGAATTTTTGTTAAAGCAGTTGTAAAATTTCAAGATCCAAAAATTATTAAACGAACACACAAAAAAATGTCCTGTACCGAAAAAACTCCGCCATAACCAATTTGACGTTCGATATTGCTACGAGAAAGTATCCGACACGTATGAATTCTCCTTCTTCTCGCATTAATGGCATACTGGGACAATAAAAAAAATTATTCAAATCGGAAAATGAAAAATGGTTCGTTTTTGTTTGTAGAGAATGTTTGTTTATATAAATTACAAATATTTCTCAGTATCGATCTGATATCTATATTGACAAAAATCGCCATATCGTTCTCGAAATCCTTTCATTTTCGTATCATTATAAACCGATAACTTATGTCTTTAAGAGATATCGTTTCGATATTGTTGTAAAGATAACGTTATTGTTAATTAAAATCAAACGGTTTTAAACACAAACATAATAAACATTTGAAGACCAATCAATAATTTCGGTTATCTCTATAAGTTGATACTTAAAATTGTCGGTTCTTAGTTTGAACTAGAACCAATTTTGAACTATTTTAGAGTAATTTGATCCGTGTATATGATAGTATTTTTAGCTCCTACTGTATATGGCAGTGCCATAAACTAATTTAAACGAGTTGGGAAAGTTAGGTCACATGGGTAAGTTCGGTCACATGGGGCGGATTTTTATAGTCGGTCGGGCCCGACTATGGAATACCCTACACCTTTGGTGGAGATATTAATGAGGAATATTTAATTGTATACCTTAATTTTAAATTTTTAATTATTCTGAACCTCAGAATATTATTCATATATCAGAAATTTACGTCTTATCCCCATAAATTAAAAAAATTATATAAAGTATAAAAAACTAAAAAAAAAAATTGAAAAATATAATTGGGCGGACCACGCCTATATTTAAAATTTTGAAAGGCTAATATTTCATAGATTTGATTTTAATAATTTACGGATGAAATTTTTACTATGAAAACCCGGGATATAATGAAAAAAAAAAAGTGGGCGGATCACGCCCATTTTTGGACCACATATTTTTAGGTAAATTCTAACAATACATTTTAAATTTTATAACTATACCTTGAATACTTTTCGAAATATTAGTTTCGAAAGAGTTATATAAAAGTGACTTGTATGGGAGGTGGGCGTGTCCGTTGACCGATTTTGCTCATTTTCAAACTCAGTTCCTACTTTTGGCTAAATTTCTCAAGTTATTCTGTATTTGGACAGCAAGACAGCAAGACAGCAAGACGGACAGACAGACAGACGGAGATAGCTAAACGGACTCGGGTAGTGATGCTGATCAAGAATATATATACTTTTCCATACCGGACACGCCTCCTAAGGGGCGTTACAATATATGCACAAAGTTAATATACCCTGTACCTCATAGGTGTAGGGTATAATAAATTTCGCTTTAATCAAAGTAAATTGTTCGTTACAACTTACTTTTTGGTTCCTCCAACCTCATGGCAAAAAAAAACAGGATTTTTCTGTGTGCAGTTATCGGTTTAAATTACACGTTGAAACACTCACTAAAATTTAATTGAATATGCAATAAACTGTAAATTACAATAAACTTTACATCAATTGAATATTAAAACCTAAACGGTTTCGACTTGAGTAACTGTTTTCTCTTACGCAATGAATAGAAATTTACTGCGCCCCACAATTCATTGTCTAACCAACTTATTCGTTTCTCGCAACTGTTAAGTCGTTTCTAATAGCCAATATAGGTTTTCTTCGAACCCTCTTTAGAATTTTAGTTTATACTAGAATCCATTTATAACAGTTTTACAACAAATTGGTGTGACTATATGAAACAATTTCAAGTGTCGAATATATATGACAGTTCCATCCGACATAAAGTTAGTTATGACAACTAACTTTTTATGTCTTTCAATCTCACCCAAAATAAAAAAGAGTTTTCTGTGTTTACGTTTTAATTTCGATTCGTAAAGTATGAGTTCTGTTTTCTCTATTTGATATAAAATTAGGCTTACCATTATCGACACTAATCAAGATATATTTCGCCGGATCGGATCAACTACGGAAGTAAAATAAGGCTAACATTAACAATATAACAGGCGGAACGTATAAAGTTTAAAAACGATTTCAAAAAAAAAATAAATGTTTAAAACGGTATAAAACATAAACATATTTTTAATTTTAAAACGGTTTTGTTTGCAAAAAAACCTTTATAAAATTGTTTTTAGAAAATCCATTTCTACATGTTTTAAAATGATAATGACCCATTATTTTTGGATTCGATTTTAAATAAAAGATTCATTATGTTCTGTTTATATAATCGAATTTCGTTTTCACAAGGAAACAATTTAAATTGAATTCGGTTTTTAGTTATGTAACAATCTCTGCATTGATTTGAAGAATTAACAGTATTTAAATTTCTGGTAATTTTTCAAGAATGATTCGAGAGAATTACTGAAAAAACCATTTGAATACCAATTTGGTTGAATTTTATAAACGGATTCTTTGATTACTTTTGGAATGTTCTAGTAATATGCATGAATCCTTCCTTCAAACTCGGTCTTTGTCTGTTTTAAATCGTCTGTTTTAAAAACTGACGTGTTTCTAAACTGCCTTGAGTCAGTCAAACATTTTTTCTAGGGTATAACTAAAGACCTTAATTTGAAAATAACATACTAAGGGTCGTTTTCACCATCTTCGGTTAAGCACTAACTGCCACTTTAATTCAGAGTTACCAATAGAATATATGGAATTGAAACACTTAACTGGACATTGTGAAAACGGCCCTAAGAAATAAAACTTATAACAGAAAGTCAATCAATTTTGTACGTTTTTAAAATTAAATTAAAGAAAGTAGAAATCGTTAAGAAACTATTTATCTAACATTGCAAAAACTAATGACAAAACAAAATTTCAGTATTCAATTAATTTTAAATCAGGCATCAAATTGCATTAGTCATGTTGTGTGCAAATAACATGCCACATTTTCAAACATTACCGCTAAAACGCATTTTGGCCAGAGGGCCAAACAGTAGCGACAAAAGTCTTAATTGTTAGAAAATAACAATACACCACACGACGACTTGTCGACCGACATAAGAAACATACGAAACTTTGGTAAAACTTATGCTTTTCCAGATGCCAACAACTTTTGGAAAAACATACAATGTACCCACTTCACATTACAGCACACAAAATATTGGCAAATATTTTGTAAATTAAAATTTTGTGCAATCTTTGACAGCACTAACCCAAACCATTTTATAAATTTTGTCGCTATTGTGACGAAAATACTAAGGAAAATACAGCGCTCATTTAGTGCTTTTCAAGTTTTCGAAATTAAGATTTAAATGTTACACCTTAAAAAAGTTGCACTAAAATGTAATATTTTAAATGTATACATTTTCTTAGAACCGGAGTTAAAAATGTAATCCATACTAATATCATTGTTGAAACTGTAGCGGATACGGAAATCTTTTTAGAACTAAAATTATAACCATTTATAACTATTTCATTTTTCAATCCATATTGTTATAAAGTAATATAAGGAAAACGATATTTAAAATCGATATAAATGATTTCATAGTAACTTTAATACAATTTTGGATGTATGAATAGATACGATGTTTGAATGCATGTTCTAGCTATCGAATTTTTATATTTTCGTTTCAATTTTTTTGAACTGAATTCATTTTTTAATACAGAATAATATTGTTCAATCGAATTCAAACCATTTCCAGTATGCCCTTTCGTTTTGATAACGTTTCAATCCGAGAACAATTTGTATCGTTGCAATATAGATTCTTGTTTTTTTTGTTTCTCGAATTCATCTGTTTCTCGCACTTTTCTCAAATTTATCTGCGTAAATCTTAGCATGAATTGTAGTATGATAAGATACTTTACCCAGTCTGCCATGTCTCGGAGACCTTCGATACCTCAAAGCTTTCTCGAATAAGTTTGATCTCGTTGCATTCTCGATTCTAATTTTTAAAAATGTTCGTACATTCAAATTATTTGACAAGATACATTTATTAAATCGATATAGCAATTTTTTTTCGCAGCAATCTCGAACTTTTATCACTTTTTCCTTCGATATCATTCCGATTTCGAAAAATTTCTCGTATCGAGAAAACTCCGACAGAACTTTTCGATATCTACCTACCATCTAGATCCAATTTGACGCTCTATATCGGTACGAGAACGAGTCCGATATCGTTTAATTTCTCCATCTACTCGCATAACGATACGAATGGCATACTGGGTAGAATCTTAAACGAGATCGAATGAATTCGCCGACATCTCGATATCGTTTAATTTCTTCATCTACTCGCATAACGATACGAATGGCATACCTGGGTAGAATATTAAACGAGATCGAATGAATTCGCCGACATCTCGAAACAGTTTCGAAGCGATATCGAATCTATAGATATTCCGATGCCGTGTCGCGGAGGACTTCGATGCCTCGACATTTTTTCGAACTAACTTCAATAATAAAATTCTATATTGTAAATTTATCGCTTCTTATTTTCAACATTTCTCGTACATTGAAATTTAAGGACAAGATACGATATTTAAGCAATTATCACATCGATTTTGAAAAATTTCTCTTACCAAGAAAACTCCGATAAACGCATCGATACCCAGTATGCCATTCGTTTCGAAATTGTTACGAGATCAACGCGAGATAAAAGAGAAATCACACGATATCGAACACTTCTCGTACGCATATCGATATTTACCTACGTAGTAGGTAGATATCGATGCGTTTTGTCGGAGTTTTGGCGGTACAATATTTTTTTCGAAATCGGAACGATATCGATGGCATCGGTGGTCTCCGAGACATGGCAGACCTTACCATGTAGGTCCAATTTGAAGCGTGATATCGATGCGAGAACGAGTCCAATATCGGGTGAATTCTCCATCTACTCGCATTGTAATCGTAACGATATCGAAACAAATGGCATATTGGGTATTTATGCGTTTTCTCTGAGTTTTACGAAATATTTTACGAAATCGAAAACGATTAAGCAATGAAGTCAAACTATTTTATCGAAATTAGTTTGAAAAAGCATAGAGGCTTTGAAGGTCTCCGGAGACTGTGTCACGTTCCATATTTATTTTCCATCGAAATTAGCATTTTGTTACGAAAAATATAAATTGAATTCATTTTCGATGAACTTGATAAAATTGAATTCGAATGAAATTGGGGTATATGTTAAGATAGTAAAAGGGCATATTGAGTTTGGTCATCCATTTGTAACACACAGAAGAAGGCGTGTCCCGTGTGAAAAGTGTATATATACTTGATCAGCGTGAACTCCTGAGTCGATTTTGGGATGTCTGTCTGTACGTTTGTCTGTTGAAACCAAGATTACAGAAAAACTAGAATAAATAGATTAATGAAACTATGAAAAAAGGTTGCTTATTTAACTACGCAGATTGTTATTGAAAATGTGTCGATTGTGATATATGACCCGACCATTTAAGTGAGAATTTCACTAGGGATTAAAACCCCGACTCAAAATTCAATATTAATACAAAACTATACTAGTTTTGAAAGAAATTTAATCGAATTAAAGTTTTAATCCGATAATGGATATTGTTTTTAAATGCTTTTACCTTTTGATGATTTATATCAGTTGGGATTTTTTTATATCATTTGTGTTTGTTTTCGTTAATGGTTACGATTTAAAAAAACGAAATTTTTGATTTAAACACTCATATTTCTAGAAGTGTATTCGTTGTATTTGTAAACAAAAGGATTGCGTATTTATATGCGACGATCCAGGCATTTAACCTGCGCCACTATAATTTAACATTTATGACGTTTAAACGCAGAAGAACGTCAAAACGCGAAGGTTCAAATGTGCACGCATGTGGGAGCGATAAAACAACATGAATCCACGACAAAATTACGAGGCGGCTAGGACTAAACAAGGACATTTTCGAAGCCAAGTGCCATGGCCAGATGTTAGATGCGGTAAATAGATGTTTAAAATGTTGATAAAAGACTATTTGAAACATAAAACTGTGTAACTATTTCAAATAAATAAAGAGATGCTTTTTCAGGTGATATTTTTAGAATTAAAAATATTTAAAAATGTGTATTAGATTTCTTTTTAAATCTACATATTAGTTATTAGCGATTCTTATCGCGAAGCATTTTGCCAATTCCGGGACTTTCGGGATTAGAAAAAGAAATTACGGAATCCCGAAATTAGTCCCGAATTATTAAAATTTGTATTACATGTAACAAAAAGGAATGTTTCTACATAAAAGTATTGTAAAAAAACATTTAGCATCAAGGTCTATTAAAAAATAATAAAAATATGCTGCAATTTTAGTAGTTTTCATTTCAATTTCGTGATTTTCGGTACTATTTTCTCCGAGATCACGAGAGCCCTAATAGGTATAGACTACAATTAACATTTTCTGCAGACATTCAGCCAGACATGCATGCCGATAATCTGCGTATTCACGACGATTTTACAATAATCTCAGCCACTTTTAAATTGTATTAAATGTTCCTAAGAAACATGAAACCCCCAGCCATATTTTGAGTCACATTTCCACTTTGAGTTGGCAGTGAAAAAGAAAAAAAAATAAATGATACAATAAAGTGTATTAAAAACCCTCAAAGCCAACTCAAAGCAATTAACCATTTTTTTTTCTTTGTTGCCATTGCATTATTTGTTTAAAAGAAATTTCTATTGTTTTCACGCCGAAGGTTGTTCATGCTGATGGAAGTAATTGTGGTCGCGGTGGCGGTTTGTTTTGCCAACTGGAAATTATTTCCACCCCGCAGCTAATTAACTTTGGCAAATGTGAGGAGAAGGGTGCAGTAAAGTGTAGAAGGTTTTCAACGTGAATGGCAAGAAGTTGGGACTCGATTTCTTTGCGCTTTGTAATGACAACAAAACTTGAAATAGAATAAAAAATATTTAAAATTAAAAAAAAATACAAAAAATAATATTATATTATTTAACTCTCTACATAATTTCGGGTATAATTCTCGATGTTATTGAATCGAAAATATATCACTGGAGATGCGGGGCATCGATCCCCGTACCTCTCACATGCTAAGCGAGCGCTCTACCATCTGAGCTACATCCCCTCATAGGAAATTTGTGTCAAATACTTCATATTTAATGCATCGCTCAACTTGATGCACTTGAAATGCATTTGATGCAATAGGCCTAAACTAGCACTTGATAGTTGCATCGGCTCAATGGTCTAGGGGTATGATTCTCGCTTTGGGTGCGAGAGGTCCCAGGTTCAAATCCCGGTTGAGCCCATCTTTTTTTTATTAAATTTTTAAATATATGTTAGTTTATTTTAATTTTTGCAAATAAATATTTTAATAAAAATAACTTACTACGTTTGAAAAATGCATTTATACGTGAATACATATGGGCGGGACTGGACCTCCCATACAACAAAAACTTTTAAAACGATACAACTCGGCATTTAAAACAAAAAAAAAGGATTCAAATAAAAAAAAAATAAAAGCAAATTAAAAAAAAAGCAAATTCAAACAAAGACAAATGCAAAAACAACACACACAAAAGCAATAGCACAAGTCAAAAGCAAATACAATAAAAAAAGAAAAATAAACAAAATCAGAAAAAAGTAAAAATAAATGTAAAAAACAAAAAAATAAAACGGTTTTGACAAAATAAAACGGTTAAAAACAAAAATATTATAGAGAAAACAAGTAAATATAACTAAACCACAAAATCAAATAAAAAATGAAAAATGAAAAACCAAAAAATAAAAAAAACATATATACATAATCAAAATTTAAAGAATATTATAATATCAAAAATAAAAGCATAAACACAAAATCAAAAGGCAGTACAAAAGTATAAACAAACAGAAAAGAGCAAAAATAAAACAAAAATAAAACTATAGAAAAACGCAAAGTATAAATAAAGCAAAATAAAAAAATTAGTCAGAACAAAATTTTAAGGAAAAAACATTAGAAAATACACAAAATCATAATACAAAAAATATAGAAAAAACCTAACAAAAAAAAAATCCAAAGTAGGGAAATCCAACAATAACAACTCTAAATCTTTAAATCAAAATACATTTTATATTTTTTCTATTTCAATAAATATTATTTTTTTTATTACAATTTTCTTTTGTTTAGTATAAAGTCAAAAATGTCAAACAGCTGAGTCTATAAATTAAAAAAAAAAAAACAAAACACTGAAATTCCCTGTTGCGCAGCACACTGGTCCAAAAGTGAAAAAAGCTGGCCAAAATTCAATACTTTTTATACCCTACACTAAGAGTGAAAGGGTATATTCAGTTTGGTACGCCGTTTGTAACACCCAGAAGGAAGCATCTCCGGTATGGAAAAGTATATATATTCTTGATCAGCATGACCTCCTGAGTCGATTTACATATACAGATCAATTTTACTGTATACGTGCTTAGGTAAACTTTTTTGGTCAAATATGTATTGACATCATGCTCAAATACATGATAATAATGTTTTCCGGCGAAAAGACTTTGTGGTTCACCAAAAAAGAAATCGATATTCGGTACACCTACCCATATGTAAATATGGGTATCAAATGAATGGAAATTCTTCAGCGATTGAATGTTTGTAGTTATTTTCAGGATTCGTATACCCTGGTGACCTATATATCACTTTGAATGGTAACCACACATATGTGTAGGGTATTTATAGTCGGCTTAGACCGACTATAATTTTGATAATCCGAACTATCATAATTACACCTACTTTAAAATTTCCCATGTGATCTAACCTTCCCAACTGGTTTTAACTTAGAATGCAAACAACAGTATTTCGCGTCCAAGAATTTTATTCGAAAAAAATACTCTTTTTCAGATATTAACTCTCAAAGTAAGTACTTTTTTCATTAAAAAAAACTATGTTTTAGTGTGTTTTGATTTTAAGATTACTGCTAAATTTTAAAAATAGATGTTTTAAGAACTTATAATACAACAAAAAACGGAATTAGTCTAAAGAACCAATAAGATATCATACAATATAACAAACAATATAACAAACAAAAAGTAATTTGTTAAAAGTTAAAAAACTTAAAGTGTTCCGCATTGTTCCCCTGTTGTTGCCAAATGTACGAGAATTTCAAAACAGTTTTTAAATTTTTTTTAAAATAGAAATGGATGTGAGAGGGACGATAGAAAAGATTGCAACTCTTGGTAACTTCATCAATGTCGTCTTTATCATCTTCTCCTTCATCTGCGTTATCTTCTTTCTCTTAATATTACCCATATTAAATGAATTTCTTATAAATTGTAGGGGAGACCGGGGCTAAGTCGACACTTTTTTTTCAATGCTAATTTTGACAACCATATCAGTGACATAGGACAAAAATAATAATACAGTTGGATAGATTGATTCATTAGCTAAAAATGTTCCATAAGCTGTAAAGATCTACAGTATTTAGTTTCCACGAAACAAATGCAAATGAAACACAACCTCAAACCTGCTTCTGAAAATAGGCTGGGGTAAAGTCAACACTACCCACTTTTCCCGCGAATGCACATTTTGGCTGATATCTTTCAATTTGATTGAATTATATATTCCAAGATAAAACTATTCGAGCTGTTTTATTCCGGTCCCGCGAAATTGTTTGACCTTTATTCATATTATTCACATTTTATCTATTTTTTGCAATAACTTCTTAAATCATGGTCAACTGATTGACAAGTCTCATTATTATTGTAAGAATGGACTATTTTGTAAAACTCATTGAACAAAAAGTTTTATAAATTGTACTTTCGCGGAATCTACTTTGACCAAATGCTTATGTGTCGACTTTACCCCACGAGACTTAGCCTATTATTATTGGCATAAAAATGCGAATTGAATGGTAAAATAAAATAAAAATCAACACGATATGATAAGTGAACCCCTTACTACATAAAACACACAACAAAATATATAAATAATCAAAACTTGAATGGCTAGTACAAGTTTACTGCGTTTGAAGTCACAAAACATTTTATTACATAAAAACTGAAGTTCCAGCTCAAAATGGATTTCTCTTCTTTGGTAAGAATGGCATCTAATGTTACGTGTATAGTATCAATTTGAAGTTGATTTGACATCCCATTCGCGTTTTAAAGCAAATATTGACTTTGCCCCGATGTCGACTTAGCCCCGGTCTCCCCTATGTTCTTATTTGACTAAGTAAAAAATATTTTGAACTTTTTCTAAACAAAAAAATTCCATTCAGACCTTTGCAATTTTTATACCGAAACGTTTACTTGTCTTTAATCAAAATAGACGATTTTTAGAATTTTGGCAGGGTTTTTTATTAATTTTGAACCACTGTGCGCAGCTCGTGTAAAAAATACTACTTATTTGATTTATATATTAATTGATTTTTATTTAATGACATGTGAATTTATTGATTTATTATTTTATTGGTTCATTGATTTATTGAGTAATTATATTATGAATTTATCGATGATGAATTAGATTATTATTTTCAGATTTATTTTTTTATTGATTATTTTATTGCTTGATATAATTATTTGAAAAATGAATTGCAAGGATTGAAACCGTAACCGAAACCGATATACGTTTAAAACCGTTTCATTTTTAAAACCGTAACCGAAACCGATATACGAAAATCAGAAATAAACCGATATCCAAAACCTATATAAACGGTTTCGGTTTTATACCGGTTTAAAACGGTTTTAAAAAAAGTAACTATAAATAGAAACAGAAAAACATATTTTATTTTATAGAAGAAGATCTTAAGTAAAATGTAATTTAATAAAATTTTGAGTTCCCAAAATTTTTTCAAGGTTAAAGAATATAAGCATCTTAAAAATAAGGTCTGTGAAGCACTTTTGTAGCGGTAAATAGCTTCAAAAGTGCTTCAAAAGTCGCTTCAATAAGATAAAATAGACATAACAATGTTTTTCGCTTTTCTTCACTACGCTAGTTCGTACATCGATTGTGCATATGCACTGTGCTATGCACATTATTATTTTTGTTTTACTTTAATACATAGTTTTTTTGTTAATTGTAAAATCATGAAGTTTACTATAGTTATATTCTATGTGCATTATTTCATTCAACTTATAAAACAAAAAAAAAATATAATATATGAACATTTTCACAGTGTACCTCATTTAGCTTATATATTGCTTTTTGTGTTTTTCTTTTTTTCGCAAATCCGCTGATTCGTTTCAAAGTGCAACAACAACAGAAATGCAAATAAAGCAGCATCCAAGCTTTTGATAGAATTTTTGGTGGGAAATTCTTTGTACCACAAAGAAAACTCGTTGTTGCCAACTAGATAGCTGTACTAGATACATACATGAAGTATGGTGTCATGCGACTGTGTGCTGTCATGCGACTGTGTGCTGTCTGTCCGTTGTCATGCGTCTATTTGTTGCCATGCGATGATACCGGATAGCAACGAAGAGTTGTCGTTGTGAAAGTGTGTATATACGAATCGTAATTCGTTATTGTTGTATTCTCTTCTTTCTGTTAGTGTTCGCTTTGAAGCGTTTGCGTTTGAGTTTGTGTTCGCAAAGAAAATGTTACCCTGCAAGATATTATTTGTGTTCTCTTTACATATGGTACGTGTAGCATACGGTTTTGTTTTAAGCTCTTACGAAAACAGAAATATGCCAATACGAAATATTCCTTATATTTATTATGAATGTATAATATACATTGAACATATTAGTTCATTTTATTATGGCCATGAGATTTGAATTGTGTTGTCAACATCACTTGATTTATACAATTATTTTTTATTAGTTAATTCTTGTTAAAATATATTCAATATTTTTTTGTTTTGTAAAATAATTTATTTTTTGTTGACCAAATTGAAAATATGGAAAATGAGTTACTAAAATACAATTAGTGTTCAAATTCTATTCGTTTTCATAATTAATATGCAGTTTAAGATATTTGTTTTCGATCTTTTATATTAAATTTAAAAAGTAAAATTTTGCAATATTCTTGCAAACAAGAAAGGTATTGCTAGAACAAGATCATATGTAACTATGCAAGAGAAAGACTCAGCGTGTAAGAACAACACCAAGAACAAGATTACCATTTCTTGTCTTGCTCTTGCAAATGATCATCACTATTTCAACTGAATTGTTGAAATTTAACTTCTTTCGCTTTTATGAATGGAAATTGTAAAAATTCTTCTTCTTTGCAATTCAGATCATCTCTCAGGTTATGTCAAAATGTTGCTTTTCATTAGTTTATGGTCACGAAATTTTAAATTAAAATTATTCTTGGCGTAATCAATTAAATAATTAATATAACACAATAGTTTAACTAAAATAACAACAAACATTGTCTTAATTACGTTTCCCACTTTACCCCAATATCATAATTTGAAAACTACTTAGCACCATATAAACAATGTTAAATTATTTGAAAAATATGGAAAAAAGAAAATTTATATAAAAACCGAAATCAAATCCGAAACCGTAACATGGAACCGGTATACCGAAACCGTTTCCTTATAAAAACTTAAAACCGAAACCGTAAACGAAACCGAAACGCGGAAAAAACCGAAACCGAAACCGATATTCGTTTAGGTTTCAATCCTTGATGAAAAGTAAACTACTAAATTAACACTGCATGAATTTTCGATAATATTATCGATATCTATGAATTTTAAAACGAAATAGACTGTTAAAATCAGCACTCGCATAGAATAGATATGTATATGGGATGTCCATAGAAACGTATGTATCATGTTTTGTTGAGTATTTTGTATTTTATATAAAAAAATATATATATTTGATATAAAAAAAAATTGTTTGGAGATGCGGGGCATCGATCCCCGTACCTCTCACATGCTAAGCGAGCGCTCTACCATCTGAGCTACATCCCCACTTAAAAAACAGCTTCTCCCACATATTGATCAATATTAATATTTTTATACCCTACACTAAGAGTGAAAGGGTATATTCAGTTTGGTACGCCGTTTGTAACACCCAGAAGGAAGCATCTCCGGTATGGAAAAGTATATATATATTCTTGATCAGCATGACCTCCTGAGTCGATTTAGCGATGTCCGTCCGTCTGTCTGTTGAAATCACGATTACAGAAAAACTTGAAGAGCTAAATAAATGAAACTCCTAATTTAGATTACTAATATATCTACGCTGTCAGTGAAAATGGGCTTGATCAGTCCATTATGACCTGTGAACCGACCACTTATGTTCAAATTTATCATATAAATCACATTTTTTGGTCAAATATATATTGACTTCATGCTCAAATACATGAAAACAATGTTCTCCCGCGAAACGACTTGTGGTTCCCAAAAAAAAATCGAAATTCGGCTTAGACCGACTATAATTTTGATAATCCTAACTATTATAATAACACCTACTATAAAATGTCCCTATTTTAAAATTTCCCATGTGATCTAATCTTCTCAACTGGTTTTTCCTTAGTTTAAAACTAGTTTTATAATAGCTACGTTTTTTTCATTATTTAAATTTGAGCTAGATTTATCTGTCTCAAATTGTTTTTGTTTTGCGTACAAAATTTGTTCCAGCTCAAATTTAAATTATGAAAAAAACACAGCTAATGAGAATTATAATTGGGCAGAATGTAATGAAATTGTTTCGTGAATAAAAACAACGGCTCAATGGTCTAGGGGTATGATTCTCGCTTTGGGTGCGAGAGGTCCCGGGTTCAAATCCCGGTTGAGCCCACTTAATTTTTTTATTATATTTTGCTATAGACGATTCTTATTAGAATTTAGAACGGTGTCAACTGGCTGCAATGGTAGCTCAACGTGTTAAATCGTAGTTTAAACATGAAACAATAGAATTTTAATGTGATTCAATTAAAATTCCTTTGAACACAAATTGAGAAATGAATATATCTCAACCCAAACAAAATAAATTTAAATTAAAAATTATTAAACATTCATAATATGGCTAAATATCAATTCAAGCTGCCTATCAATTCTTAAAAATTTGTAAATTTGAATTATTTCAAATTCACAATTCGAAGGTCAAATATTATATTTGATAGCACCAATACAATTGAATTATATGGATATAGAAAATTGATTTGAATTCGAATAGTCTGAAATGAAAAATCATCGAAAATAATAGATAAAACAAATTAGATCGAATCTAAGTAAAGAATTTCATTTAATCAAGTACATTTCAATCGAAATTTCAATCAAAACCGTAAAATGTTTTTTTTTATTTGAAAATATATTTATTTATTCAATTATCGATTTATTTGAAATGAACATGATCGTTTTTTTTTTTTGTTATTGGGATTTGGCTCGAATTTCTAATGCACAAAAGAATTGTTTTCGAAACGAATTTAAATCGTTGAAAGCAAACCGTTTAAATTCATTTCAAAAACAATAATGCGAATTGAGGCCTAGAATTCAACTTGCGAATTTAAAATTTGTATCTGACATTCCATCGGAATTCGATCGAAAACTGGAACATGACCCGTTGTATTGAAAAATGTAATTTAAAATGTGCTTTGCAAAATCAATTGAAATTTCATAGATTTATGAAAAATGTCCGCATAGATATTTTTATATAACAAAAAATATAATAAATATTTTTAAAATTACTTTCTACAAATATCACGTTTTGTAGTAGACAAACAAAAATTTTACTACTCGAACACCTTGGTAATTTAAAATTATAACTGGTTTGCATTGATTGATTGATATACAAAACACGAAATGCGTTAGTTCTGTTATGTTGATTGCATGTGCAAGAAATGATTTTGTTTATATCTATTAGTATGCGAAATGTGCTATAGCAAACTAGTTCAACCAATAGTGAATCATGGTCTTTTGTTACCATTATAATTCATGACTTGTTTATGATACTTTGGCAGTTTAAAAAAAAAATGTCAACGTAAATATTTGGGAAATCAGACATGGGGATGTAGCTCAGATGGTAGAGCGCTCGCTTAGCATGTGAGAGGTACGGGGATCGATGCCCCGCATCTCCAGAATTCGCACATTTTTTTTCGATGATTTTATTTAGATTAAAATTAGATTTATGTATTTCTGAGTTAAACTGAAACTTATGAAAAATTAATACTATGAAACATTTAACAATTTTAATTTGTTATTGTTGTTTTTGTATTGTATCAATTGTTTTATATCAATATTTTGAAAACAAAATATTGCTAGTAGTGTCAACATTTTGTATGAGATTATGTGAACTTTGAAAATATGATTTATTTAAAACTGATTAAAGATATGTGCGAATTTGTCTAAATTTAAATCGATTGATATTCAGTAATCGTTCGATAAAAAGTCGAATAATCACTTCTTTGTTCAATTTTGTTAAATTTAGATTGTTCAAAAATTTGCTAAATGGAACACTGCATTAACAACAAATTTTATCTTTAAATTTAGTCAAATATTATATAAATATTTTAAATAAAAAAAAAACAATATTTTTTCTTTAATAAAATACATATAATTCATATTCTATATAACATATATTAATTCTATTTTTGGTTATTTCCCATTAAATTTTTTAATCTCTACTATATGGGGATGTAGCTCAGATGGTAGAGCGCTCGCTTAGCATGTGAGAGGTACGGGGATCGATGCCCCGCATCTCCAAATTTATTATAACGATTTTTTTTCTCCGAATGTTATTAAAGAAAATAGAAAAAAAATTAAAATTATAAATTTTTCAAAAATGTCATCGGAAGTTTATATAAAAAAAAAAGTTTTGGAGATGCGGGGCATCGATCCCCGTACCTCTCACATGCTAAGCGAGCGCTCTACCATCTGAGCTACATCCCCATTTAAAAATAAATGTACGTATTAAAAAATCAGCCCTATTGTAAAAATTTAAAATAAAAAAAACATTTTGATTGAACATACATTTTCTCAATATATTTTGATTCGGTTATTCTAAGACTCAAATCGAATTCAAAATTCAGTAATACGGACGGTACGGAATTTTAACAGATTTTTTCTACTGATTTCGAAGTTACATTTTCGTTCTGTTCGAATCCTACGAATCGATTTTCTTTGGTCGACTCGGATTTGGACTTTCCCCAAATCCGAGAGACAATTTGTGATGACTTATTTTATACACCCAGAAAAAAATACAATATAAATAATAGTTTTTTACTATTAAAAATAGTCAATAGGATAAATTATTATTTTAATCGGAAAATACCATTAAAACTCCAAAATATCATAACATTGCCATTGAGTTTATATGAAAAGATTTATTTTTTGTATACTTTTAAATCAATAATTGTCCTATTGACCAATTTTAATGGGATTTGAGGACATTTTTTTCTGGGTGAATGAAATTTCAATTTACATTATGTTTAATGATTTTATTTTATTAGAAACGCATGTATTTCTGCTTTTATGATTAAATATTATAATGGCGTATATTCAGAAACAATTTAAAGTCGATTTTAACATTAAAATCAGCTTTTTGACAATTTAATGTATGTGTTTTTTATAGTTAGTTTAGACCGACTATTACTTTTATAATTCTTACTAACTTCATTACACCAACTATCTAAATATCCCTGATATAAAATTATCCATGTGTCCTAGCCTTTCTTACTGGTTCTGATTACAAATATGTATTTTTTTCATATTAATTTAGTTAATTAACTCTTAAGAGTTATACTTACCCTTATATTTATGTAGTGAATTCTTTTGTATTACAAATTTCAAAAACTCAAACCCGGATTCCATGTTTTTTTATATTTCGAATCTCTAAATTCCCGAGTGGACATTTAGTTCAGGATGCGATCATTGTCTGATCAGGCCTGAAACCTGATTTCAAATCAGGCAATAATCAATGCCTGATTCAAAACGTGACGCTATTTGAAGTTGCAACCCTGATCAGGTTGCCTTACGTGGATTTGAAATTAGGATTATCCTAGTCTACCATGATCAGTATCATTTCAAGTGGCCTTTGGTAGGAATGCCTTATCGTATTCTGATCAGGGACGGATGCAAAACAAGGCTAACATTAACTCATTTCCACTCGGTCTAGTCCAGACAGATATATTATGCCAGTTTGTTTTCCCATCCTTTACTATAATTTTTTTTCATATTATCAGCATTTGCTATAGCAATTAATTTACGCAATTTGTGCTGCATTATTTTTCATTTACTTTGTATTAATTTTCTGCACTCCACCAAAATCTTTTCCTACGTCCTACGCCGTCCTTCATCAACGCAATTCATCGCAATTTTAAACTGTCAATATTTACACATTATCCCAGGTTCATTCTACTGAAAATATACAATTTCTTGCATTTTTCATTTGTTTTCATTATTCTTTTGTTTTCCCCAATCCAACCCAGCCAAGACTACCAAGCCCACCTACTAAGTCCTGACATTTGTTTCGTCTTTTATGCCAACCTGCTGATGCATATAATTATGGAAATTTAAAAATTTCCCATTTGGTGCCACTACCAACAGACACCAACTGCAGCAACAATAACATCCATCAATCACGCAGATTTCGTGCCATTTCTAAACAACAAAAAAAACAACCACGAAGTATAATAAAGCAAATAAAAATACGAAATACAAAATAAAGCATTTGAAAAATAAGAAAAATGTAAATCTTAACATTTGGATAAACATGGCGCACAATATTCAGCCGTGTGATTTTTCATTACTTTTGTTTTTCTTTGCAGCTTCTTGCAATTGGATTGATAGCGGCAGTCTACATGCACCTCCTTCTGATATACTTAGAACATAAAATAGTAGAAAAAGTTTTCTGAAGAAAAACATTTTTGTTTTTAGAAAAACTTATTTAATTGTTGATTTTTTAAAATATTCAAATTCTGAAATTGAATTTATAATAAATTTGTATATTTTATGAAATTTTATTGAGAAAAATAATATTTTTTGGTCTGTAAAATTTATTAAATTATCACAATTTTGATTAAACAGAATCCTGATTATATCATTAACCGATTAATCAATCTTCTGATTATGATAAAACAGAATCTTGATTAATTAATACATGGATCAACTAATCAACGAAGTTTTTTACTAATAGATCAATTAAAACCGATGCGCCCTCTTTTTGCGTCTATGGGGCATGTTTCGAATTTCGATTTTTTTTTTAAATTTGACATTTATTTTAAAAATCAGTTTTTGTTGCGAATAAAAAATTAAGTTTAAACTTGAGTTTTAATTGGAAATTATATGATTTCGTCTACAAACGCTCTTTTCTTAAACAAAAATATAATATGTATTATAAATAAATATATATTAAACATTACATAGTAATAGAAAAACTAATTTGCCTTTTCATTTATAATTTTTACTAAAATTTAAAATTATATATAATTATAATAACAAAAATATTTAATTTCAATATTTAATTTTTAAAATTTTAATTATTATTTTTGAAATTTAACTTTCTCCCATAGTTTGAGAGTCACAGCAAAATGTCGCCAATGGACTCAAACTGTTGTACCAAGCTGTCAAACCACCATCCAACGAAATGTCAAAATAAACAGCTGTTACACGTGATGTTATTTCTGAAATCTGCGCGTCTTTATGGCAAATTCAACAAATAAAAGTACAATTTTGAGCAAATATATTAAATAAATAGCTTGTTTTAAAATATAACACAATTGAGAAATGAAATTCTAAAATAGTGCAACGAGTGTTTTATAAAAATTAACTAATAATAAAGTGCAAATTTGTCAAAGTGTTTTTAGTGCTCAATGTTTTTAAGTTTGCTAAATGGCAACAATATTAATTGGATGCTTATAATATACATTTAAGTGATAACAATATCTTTTAAACGATTTGGTTAATATCTGAATAAGTGAAATACAATGGACGCGGACGTAAAGACTACATGCAAAGAATCTGCTACGGTCACAAAAAGTCCAGCGCGCTGTTCTAACCGAAACAACAAACGTAGTGTTGACTCAACGACCAACAAAGATGCAGCAGGAAAACCTTCTCTCGCTGAAGCTTGTGCCGCTGTGGCCAAGAATACTTTGACATCTTTGGAGGAGGTGGAGGCAAATGTGGTGGTGCCGCATGAAAACGATGCCGGCAGCCGGCAGACAGCAGCTGGCGACAACAATAACGTGTAAATATTTACCTAGTTTTTATGTTAATAGATATATTTTGTATTTGTTTGTTTAAATTCATGTTTGTTTATAATTCTGTGATCATTTGGGAAATTTTTAATTTATTCGGATATTGTAACGAATTTATTTCATTTCTCAAAAACGCTTGTAGTTATTAATATTCAGTTCCATGTGCAACATTAGGTACCGATTCGGCCACATAATAATAATAAAAAAGCTTCTTACCATGAATACAATTGAAAATACAAATAAAAAACGCAATTTTATTTTGGAGAAGTATAAATTACGGGCACTTAATTTACCCTTCCAGATTAAATGATTTCCTTTGATTTTTCTATATGAAATAAACATTTTTGCAGGACTAATTTTTCTTTCTCAAACAATGGCAATCAGCAGGTCTTAAAAAATAGTATGACTAATGACTGTTAGCATTCTATTAAAGATCTGATGTCAGATTTTCGCTTTTCTATATGACAAATATTAGAAATAGTACACCAGTTCCTATTAAATTTGCGAGCTTTCCCTATTGAAATTGGCAGAATTCTAAATTAAATTAGGAATTTTCCACTTTAAATTGAGAAAATTTTTTAAATATATTTAATTGAAATAATTCCAATTATGAGGTAAGTTTTAACCGAATGAATTTGGTTCTTCCATTTTAATATTTCTTACAACATGCTATGAGAAAATGTTAGTTCTGTTCTTATTCATGAAATTTCAAAGTACCTTTTTAAAAATTCACCGAAGTTTTTAGATCTGAAACTTTATATAAACTGGTAAAATTGTATTCTTCGATTATGCTCCAGAAACCTTTCTTTACAAGCATTCGCTTTTCAGCCCTGTACTTTGACAGCAATTTCAGTTTTAAATTCAGGCTTGAAATGGTTTACTTCAGTTTTAAAAATGTTGATTTTTCTTCCACAAATTTTTTAATCGAAATCCAGAAAAAATTTGCAATAAATATACATGTTGAACCATATGCTGGAGTTTATACAAAAACTCGCACTTAATATTGCAACGAACTTAAAACATATCATTTGAATCGAAACAAATCGACACGTTTTTGCCATTTCATATATTTTAACAGCAGCAGCTGTCGTTGCAAAACCAAATTCATAGAATTTTGCTAAAAGCATACAGAACATGCATAATATCGATGATGGAGAAGCAAAAACAACAACATGGACAACGTTCCCTTTATGAGCTAAATAGCAAATATTTTACCAATAATTCATATGAAGAAAAATAAAAAATCTCTGTCGCACACTAACAAAAAAAAATCAAAAACAAAAAAACTGCTGAGCCAAGCGAAAAGCCAAGAAGTATTTTTCAGTGGGGGCGCGGCAGACGTTAAAACAGACCAACGTCATTCACACCAGTCATCATATTGTGTTTATGTGGGGTCCTTCGGTGGGTTTAGCCTCCGACCAAAACCTTAACTTAATATAAAAGCACATGTGTGTGTTTGTTTCTGCAAGCGTAATAAAATTAGTCCTTATGTTACAGCAGAACGCTGCGTGGCTGCCCTTTCTACACCAAGGGAAAAAGTATTAAAATTATATAAAAAAAAAATAATTTGAACGACACGTTTTTCACCCATAGTTGTTTTGTTTAATACCCACATTCTGTATTTCGAAACGAATGATGGAACGAAAACTTGACCTAACACATAAATTTTGATTTCATGTCAAATAGACTTTGAAAACTTTGACATTTATTTAAAATTACGTCACTTTCGTCTAATTGTCTTTCATTTCAAAATACAGAAAGAGGCACTAAATTTAAATACTTTTTATTTACTTTTATTACGTATATCATACAATTTATGTATTGACAAAATGTGGTACTACTTATTTTTTATATTTTTTTAATACATTTGTATTTATTTTACTACACACGGTATTAAAAATCGAAACTAGCTACTCAGCAACTGAACGAATCGCGTTGAAAACAGAATATAAGAGAATTAATTTTATTATTCATATTTGGCATATGTGAAAAGAAAAACTTAAATGCTTGTGATTCCTTTGATTCGTAAGAACTGATAATAATAAAGAATACATATTTAGTTATGCTTTCATCTGAAACATTAGGACAATATTTATGCAATAGACTTTTACAAGTGGTTATAAAAACATTTTTTGAGATATTACTAAATTTTGACACTTTTAAATAAATACAGATTACTGTAATTATAAATTCCGTTGTTGTACGTCTGCTAAAATTTATGACATTTAAATAAATACACTTTGTACTAAAAATAAATGCATTTGTAGTTATTTGTTTACATGTTTCTTGAAATTAAATAAATACAGAACAAAATAATTTTAAAAGATATTTCCGGACGTTAAATTAAATACAAATTGTAGGTATTTTCAATACAAATGTAGTCAAATTTTGTATAGAATACAGTAAATTTATATCGATGTTTTCCGCACGACATCAACTATGTAGTAAAACAATGATTTACAAATGAATACATTTCATTTTTTGTATTAATTATTATATTGTGATTTATTAAATTGTGATATAAAAATTTTTATATAAGATTATTATCTAAATTTTTTTGAGTGTACTACTCTCGAATCGTACGTAAAGTGATGGTGTTGATAGCATCTCATTATCATAACATTTTGCACGCATTCAAGCATTTATGCGACGTGAGGTGAAAATATTTTAAAATTTTGGCAAAATTTGTCATAAAAACTTTGCGACTAAAAATGGTATGGGTGATGATTGTTTTTATGAGACAAGTAGCAATATTTAAAATGTTTTTAAATTGAAAAATATTTTTAAAAATACATTTTGAATGATTAGAGCTTGGGCTCAAAGTATAAAGACGCTTTTATTTAATGTAAAAATCTGAGCACAAAACTATATTGGTTTTCTCTGAAATAAAACTTAAATTTGACTTGGTATTTTTATTCTTAAAAATTTTAAGTTCATTTTAGATGCGTATCACATGCGTATCCCATGAAAAAGATTTATCAAAAAAAAAAAAAAAGATTCAATAATGTGTCAGATATGTACTATTATAATCCGTAGAACACTTTCTCTACAAGAAAACCATTTTACAAATGAAATTCAGAAAAGATCAATTGAAATTCAGAAATTCCATTTGAAATTATAAAAATTTCATTTGATATTGATAAATTTCCATTTGAAATTAAGACCAGTTGGGAAGGTTAGATCACATGGGAAATTTTAAAGTAGGGACATTTTATAGTAGGTGTTATTATAATAGTTAGGATTATCAAAATAACAGTCGGTCTAAGTGGTCGGTTCACAGGTCATAATGGACTAAATCTAAATTAGGAGTTTCATTTATTTAGCTCTTCTAGTTTTTCTGTAATCGTGATTTCAACAGACAGACAGACGGACAGACAGATGCACAGACGGTTATCGCTAAATCGACTCAGGAGGTCATGCTGATCAAGAATATATATACTTTTCCATACCGGAGTTGCTTCCTTCTGGGTGTTACAAACGGCGTACCAAACTGAATATACCCTTTCACTCTTAGTGTAGGGTATAAAAATGTATATTGTAAATTCAGAAATTTTCATTTGATATTCAGAAATTTATATTTGAAATTCAGAAAATGTCGATTTGAAATTCAGAAATATTCATCTGAAATACAGACAATTTCCATTTGAAATACGGAAATTTTTGAATTTCAAATGGAAATGTCTGAATTTCAAATGAAAATGTCTGAATTTTAAATGAACCTTTTTATATTTCAAATGAAAATTTCTGAATTTCACATAAAAGATTCTAAATTTCAAATGAAAATTTTCTGAATTTCAAACAAAAATTGCTGAATTCCAAATGAACATTTCTGAATTTAAAATGGAAATTTCTGAATTTTAATTGACGTGTTTTGAAGTTCAAATGGAATTTCTGAATTTCTATTGATGTCTTTTAAATTTCAAATGGACATTTCTGAATTTCAATTGATGTCTTTTGAATTTAAAATTTAATTTCAGTATTTCATGATGTCTTTTGAATTTCAATTGATCTGTTCTAAAAAGTCCTACTTAATCGATTACCATAATTTTCATATCAGCCATTGAGATTTCATATGGGATAAAAGTGCCATGTTTGACCCTCTACGACGCTCCGTTTGGAATCTACAGCCATTTGAAGTTAAAGATGTGATTTCTCCAGGCCTAATGAATAGATTACCATTATTTGTATACCAAACATTGACATTTCATTGGGAATAAAAATTGTCAAGTTTGACCACCTCTATGACGCTCTTAGATTAACCAGATTTAAAGTAGAAATATGACATATTAAAATCACAATTTGATTGTTACACTGTGTATTTAATTTGTAAAATATTCCCTTAAATTTAGGAAACGTAAAGTTTTTCATTTTTAAAAAATAAGAAATCGAACCCCAGACCAAATTTTTGGCATATTTCTGGAATATTTCAGGCATATTTCCGGCAACGCACAGATATATAGAATATTTTGGGAAGTGTATAGCAGGTTGTAAATTTTTGTGGTATTTTTTTGGCAGATTCACGCCATATTTAGGGAATGGGCAGAAATCAGACAGCTTTTGATACAAACTCCACTTTTGTCTGTTTGAAATATGTCGAGGAAATGTTTCTGATCTGCCTCGACCCTGCCAAAAATTTTGTCTGGGGTAACATTCAAAGAAAAACTTTTCATAAATTGAAGGACAACTGGCAACCCATCTGAAATTTGTGTGGTACTGCAATAATTATTTCAGCTCAATATCTCATTGTCTTCTTCAGTATGCTCCGGGCAACTTATCCTTCGATCTCACTATCATAACAAACAATATTTTCACATTGTTTTCGATTAAGACTCAACCACAATTAAAACGAAGCAATTCGCAAAGAAACATCCCAAAAAAAAACCAAAACTAGTGACCAGTTCAGTACCATTCTTGACGATACAATGTTTGCATGCATCTTGACCATTTCCGTAATGTACCAATTCACCATTAGCTGCCGGATGATTCTGTCTGTCTTTGGTATGTCTTTCTGTCCATCCGACGTCCGTCTGCTCAATTTTCCAGCAATGCGCACTTATTGAGAAAACAACTTGCTAAATGAGTCGACGAGTGGCGGCGGCGGCTAAAGTTTACAATGTCTAGAGCAAATTTTGTCTCGAACAAGACGAAACATATTTTTTCAGCGGTCACTACCAACAATTGATTGGCATATTACTATGTGCGACGTCATCGATGTGGTCCAGCATATTTCATCATTACGTACAGTATCTACCCATTGAATTATGACAGGTGAGAAAAATTACAAATCATTTTTTTTTTGGAAAAAATGTTAACGTTAATAAATATGTAATTAATAGAATGATCAAAAGTGATATCTTTTTATCCGTGTGAAAAAATGAAAAAATGCATTATAAAATGAATTTTTTAGGTACATATCGTCGGTGATACTGCAAAACCGCATATCTACATTTTCGAATACCTCTTACAACATGAATTTTATTTAAGAAACAAAACTATTTTCAGTCTCAATTCTGCACTTAATTCATACAAAATTAAGTATGTCATAACTTATAATGGCATTTTTTTAAAATATCCGATCAACATATCATTGATAACCCGATTATAACACAAAATTATGCGTAATTTCCACATGCAGTTAGTCGGGTTTGCAGTATCACCGACGATATAATACTTTGTTAAGCTGACTTTTACTTTTAAAATTTTATGTTTTGAGGCATAATGTGAATGTTTGACTTGAGATTCAGTATTCAGGAAAATTATGTTTGAAATCATGACTCAAGGTGAAAATTTTACGGTAGGATATCTCAGATCACTCTATTTTGGTCATATTAACTTATGTTGCTACCTCTTTCATAGCAATTCCTCGCTATAAATGATTTCTTAAAATACAAAAATCACAAAAAATATAGAATATTATTGGTTTTGCAATAAAAAGCAGACAAATTATCCATCAACATAATATGGCTCCATTCCCTATTATGTGTACTTGTCATAAGTCTAATTTATTTTCCGTAGGAAAATATTTGGAAACTGTTTGTTTGTTTTTCTGATATTGATAAAAACAAAAAAATAAACATATTAGAAGATATTAGTTTTTTCGGTAATTTATAAGAGACACCCATAGTCCGACGCCTATACTTTTTTTATCGTCCAACACCAACGGGCCAAGATTTTTCGAGCTTTCGAATTATAATTGTTGATCGAGCGAAAATATAAACAGAAAATATGGATTTTCCAGGTTTATTAAAATGTTTAAGAGTATTGTGTCACTATTTGAATAAATCTATTTGTCAACTATTTTAATATTTGTCAATACAAAATCGAAAAGTTACTAGGATACCTTTTATGGAATGCTAACAGTAATAAGTCAAACTATTTTGTGAGACCTTGAAGAGCTGTTATATGAGAAAAGAATATAAAAAAGAAGTAGTAAGGAATTTATTTAGTCGGAAAGGGTTTCTTTCTACCTTCTTAAGAATCCGTGCAAGCATAGCTTCCTACGCCTTAATTTTACAACTGGGTATTAACTGCACCCACTTTAAGACATTGTTTTTATTTCAAAACATTTACTGCTAAATGTCTTGCTCACAACAACAAGTAGTGTCAAAACAAAACACAAACAGGACGTAGTTGTAGTGAAGAAGTCAGTAATGATGTGTAATAAAAAATCAAATAGTGAAGTACTTGGTGCATTTTACATTTGTAATGTCATTTTTTCTCTAAGGAATTTTCATTTAAATATAGACAAAATTCAATGGTATATTAAGTTTTTTATATATGGAACAAAATTTTTTCATTATTTAATTTAAAAAAATGTTTGTTGGATTTATTGCTTGTGTTGGTTTTGTCGTACACAATTTTTGTTTATTTTTTTTTTTTTGTAAAAATAATGTTTGTTGTATTTTTTATAAACACATAAATGCCGACAACAACATTATCGAACGTAGAGTGGCAGATTGTTGTTGTTTTCAATGTTTGTCTTCTGTCTCATTACTCGTTGCGTTCACTGCACTCACTGTATTCGTTGCATGTTCAGCGACAGTATTGTGATTTTGTTTTTCAAAACATTGAATGTTTTGAAAAAAAAATATGTGTTGACAGTACTTGACAATAAGAAACAAATACTGCAGTGAAGTGAAGTCGCTGGAAAGACTCCACTATAGTACTGTCGACTGTTATTGCAAAATGCACTAAATACTGTGAGTGCAGTGAGCGCAAATACATTTGTGCAGATGTCTAGTATTAACCAGGGATGTGCGATTAATCGATTAATCAAATTAATTCATTAATCAATTTCCTGATTAATTGATTAATCAAGATTTTCGATTAATCAGAGCAATTAGTAATCAATTAAACTGAATTATGATTAATCAAAATTCTGATTAATTGATTAATCAGCATTTTGATTAATCAGAATTTCTGATAATCAACTTTTGCGTCGAGAAATATTTAAAAATACTTTACTATATGGTTCTTGAACATTTAGAACATTTTCTTTTATTTTTAAATTATTTTAAAATAAATGTTCACCATATTTAAACTGACAACATTTTCAAATGTTATTTAATAGAATTAATACATTTTCAATTAAACAAACTGCTGATTAAACAGGGTTTCTGATCAATATGTTAATCAGGATTAATTGATTTATCGCACAGCCCTAGTATTAATTATAAAAGTTAGGTTTATTTTTTTCTAAATTTCAGTGGTCATAATTTAATGGGCAGATACTGTACTGCTCACATCTTGGATTCGATAGGGTTCGAAAGCAATGGGTTTTTATTTTTTTGTTAACATTTCCGATATGGCCAAAAGGTGTTTTGAGTCTTTCGCATAGATGTCGCTCTTGTACGCTCATCAAAGTCATCGTCGTAGATAAAGATGATAAAGTAGTTGGAGTATGTAGTGCATTGTTTGCGTACTTGCTTCCGTACGTTTTTTTCCTGCTAGTTGCCAGGAAAAAAACGTACAGTTCCTTGTACGTTCCCCATAAAGGCTGCTTTCAATGCTTTACCAAATATAAGGATTATTTGTATTTTTATAATTTTTTTTTAGATTCATTTTTTATTTTCACAAAAATATTTTTAGTTTGAGTTAAAACCATTTTTTTACATGTGGTTTGTGCTCGGTAACAGTAGCTTGTTGTTGTGGTATAGATTCAATTTGGCTAACGTGTAAAAATGAAAAATACAGCATCGTAAGGTTTTTTTTTGTATTCTTCTTTCGATAATTGCTATTTGTGATCCGCATGATTTGTCGCACTGAACTTTTACATATTTTGCAAATTGTTTTAAAAACATTAAAAAAAAATGAAAAAGCATTGAGTCCGGTAACAAAAATAATTTATTAAAATTCTTCGTCTCGACGACAGGAATTAGCGTAATTAATTTGTGTAAAAAAGAAAAACAAATGGTGGTCAATGGTCTAAAAAATAATTTTTTATATATACAGTTATATATATTTCTGAACAACATTAAAATGTCATCATCAAATTGTCAAATATAGGAAATTACGAATACCGACAAAAAATCGTATGTTATAAAATTAAATAAAAATGTCTTTAAAATAAAAATACATATATTGTATTTGATTTAAGTTCAGAAACAAATTTATTAGTTTATACTACATTAATGTAATTGTTTTTGTATTGCAATAAAATGCATAAATTCACTGCATTTATGCACAAAGTGTTATTACATAAGTATTGAAAATAACTACATTTTATATTTATTTTAACTTTATGAAGTATAGAAATGTTGAAAGTATGTTGAAAATAGAGTATAACATATATGATGTTTACCAGAAATATCACAATATCCCTAAATATCAATTTACTCACAAACTACTTGGATTGTCTTTGGGACAAACATCTTTCAAACAACCTACAAATACTATAAATATTGCTGGCAAGCATATTTCTTATTTAGCAATTAAACATCTTAGCAATTAAGCATCTTACAAATATGAAGATAGCTGGGGAATACTTGGAAAAGATACGCAATTAGAATAAGCGGAAAAATACGAAGAGTTTTGCTGCAAATTCATTGAAACATATCGATAACTTACAGGCAAAATATCGTAACCAACAAAAAGCAAATTTCACAGGAGGCGAAAAAAATCGTCTCAAAATCGAGTAGTTCAATATTTTATTGATATTTTTCGTAAAGTATCCTTTAAATGAACTGAAAATAAGTGTGGCTCCAACATATCCATTACATGCAGAATATTTGAAGAAAAGTGTAGTTACGTTGTTTTGTCTGTCTCAATTTAAAGGGTTTTTCAAAAAGAGCCGCTACAAAATATTTAAATAAAACAAAAATGGTTTTGGATATCAATGAAATTCTTAATTCCTGTAAAAGTACGTTCGTTGCCATTATGTATGGAACTCGATTTCTTTTGCAAGGCCACCACGGGCACGCTTGAGAAGTCCAAACGCTGAACCCAATTTTCGACGGTTTTCAAGCATAAATCGGCCGATACTGCTGCAATTTCACGTTCGATATTCGTACGAAGTTCATCAATCGTCGCTGGCTTGTTGGCATAGACCATAGACTTGACGTAGCCCCACAGGAAATTTTCTAACGGCGTCAAATCGCACGACTGAGGCGGCCAATCGACTGGACCATTTCGTGAGATAACACGTTCTCCAAACTTGGTTTCCAATAAATTGATTGTGGCATTCGCTGTGTGGCTTGTGGCGCCGTGCTGTTGGAACCACATGTCCTCCAAATCCATATCATCCAATTGGGGCCATTCGGTTATCATTGAACGGTAGCGATTCCCATTCACAGTAAGGTGCCGGTCTTGATCATCTCGGAAGAAGTACGGCCCAATGACGCCGGCGGCCCATAAACCGCACCAAACCGTAATTTTTTCGGGATGCAATAATGACTCATGGAGTACGTGTGGATTGCTGTCTGACCAATAACGCATATTTTGTTTATTGACGAAGCCATTCAGCCAGAAATGAGCCTCATCTCTGAAGATGATTTTTCGAATTTTTACTACCGAATTTCGGTAGTAAATTTTAATAATTTCGACTCGTTGTTCGTATATCTGTCCATCATGAAATGGCAAACCTTACTGAAGAGAAATGTTAAAAGAATGGCAAGAAATATGGCGTCGTTTGCTGTCCCTGTCCCTTTTGTAGCGCCCCTGTTGAAAAACCCTTTATACTACATATCTAGGAGAAAGTCACAATATAGTTTTCGTTGACCACGCCATTTTTATTGTTAATGTATGTTTCAAATTCATAGCAAAACCGCTGAACGAATTTTTCTGAAAATTTGCTTACTTTGACATAAGGTCCATGAAGAATTCTAAGCCAGAAATTAACCAGATTGGATAAAGAGGAGTGGCACCTCCCACAGAACCCAAAAATTTAGTACGCTATACCCTAATGTTATCGATTTCAACTTAACTTTAAAATTTGATGATACTAAGCTTACTTAATCTCACTACACCAAACTCACCACACCAAAACTCACCAAATCAAAATTCACCACACCAAAACTAAATATGAATTTTCTGCACGATTTTCGTTAATACTTGGAATATACAGAACTAGGAGTAGGTCACATAGTTTTCGTTGACCACACCCACTTTTACTATACTATATGCTCCCAAGAGTATTCTAAACTATAAATTAACCAGATTTTATAATGGGGAGTGGCACCTCCTAAACATCCCAAAAATTCAAAATACTGTACCTTGGTACAAATGTTATCGATTTTAACTAAATTTTAAATTTTGATGTTACTTATCTAACTAAAACTCTCTACACCAAACTCACCACACTAAAACTCACCATTACAAAATTCACCAAACCTTAAAGACACCTAGCTGTCTTATAAAATTCAAAGTTGTATATTATAAAAATTCTTTCGTGTTTTGTTAACAAAAATCATAAAACATTTTGTATCTAATTTTACTATCTCAATTCCAAAAAATTATTTTCTTCTCGGGGCAATCAAAAGTTGAATTTTGTCAGACGGTGCTATTAGTCACATTTATTTAAAAAAAAATCCATAACTCTCCGCATTTCAGCCCTCTTGTCCAGTTCGCTACACTTATTATTAGCTCATTTATTATTTTGAATTGTGTCCGTGAACCACATCATTCTTTAGCCTTCATTTGCACCTTTCGCAAATATTTAAGAAAAATTACATTTTTTTTCAGCATGCCTTCCTGCGGACAACACCTTTAGCACAACCCCCACCACCACACAAATCAAGTTTAAAACAAAACACATATTTCTTTTTATTTTAGTGCTGGATTTTTCGTTTCCGTTACCTTTTTAATATAGCATTTTTAGGGAAGCTATATGCCAAAAAGTTTGCTGAAAAGAATGAACTTTGTATAAAAGAATCACAAACAACGAAGTGTGAATCAAAATTAACACATAAATTTCAGGCTATTTGTTTGACCGAATGCAAGGATAGACACCTGACCGAGGGCGGCGGCCCATATTATTGCCAATGGTTTTTTAGAGACAGTTCGGGTGGTATTCGCAGCAGCCACTTAAGTTGTGCTTCAAATTCTCTTTTTTTTTATTTGACTACAAGAATTTTTCGTTATTTTGTTGTGCTGTGGATTGGCTTTACGTTTGAATAGCTGCTGCTGTCAAAGTTTTTAAGAAACCTTTTTTTTTCTTTTTTTAAGGTAGCATTCTGCTCTTTTTGCTAGCAATTGTATTGACGTTAATACGTGACGTCAGTTTTTTCTTCTACTTTCTTTCTTGTGAAACTGATACTGACATTTTTATTAGGTTGAATAGATTTCAATGAATTTCTTACTTGTTAATTTGAAATTGTATTTTACTTGGGATGTTTGTGGTCACCAAATACGTGGTATAAATGTGGTCTATACGTTTCCCAATTTTTTTTTGTTATTTCTTTTTTGAAGCTCGTAAATTAAAAATAAACAAACTTGCTGTCATTCTGCGTCTTTGAGAATTTTCAAACTTTATCTTTTTCTCCGTGGCGTCCCCAACTTGTTTACTCTCTACAACAAATGAAAAATCGCGGATATCCTTTTTCTTTAATTATGGCACTAAATTAAAATATTCAGCAGACCCATGTTGACTGAAAACCTAAACTCGGCGGTCGCATCATCGACTGTGGCCTATGCCCGTGTCGAAATGCAAAAATAAAATCAACTTCCGCATGATGACTACTACAATAAGATGCAGATATTCATGGACTATGCAAGTGAATAAATAAGAAAATATAACAAGGAAATGAATAAACGTCGCGACTTTTTCTGCAAATACTCCGACTGTTATAGTTCAACCATTACAATTCGCAAGCATCCTTTTGCCTATGCCTCCACAATGCATATCTTAAGAGACCCCAAGTAAATATCACATATTTCCAAAAAAAAAACAAAACAAAAACCCCTCTAAATAACAAAATTAACAGCTCCAACTTTCACCTTATTTTCCACAAAAATCTTGAAAAATTTCACCCATGAAAACAAAAGCCTTGGCACTGAAAAAAGCCAGTTGGTTTAGTAAAAACACAAAAGAAAAAAAAACTGAAAATATAAAAAATAAAATCACCTCGTACTTCTCAACCACACACAGATACGATTCAGCACTGGTAAGAGTTCATAGCAAATTCATTTGGGACAGGATTATTAACACTCGACTAAATATGCATTTCTTTACGTCGTGTTTGCTAAAAAAAAGGACGACGCAACAGCACAAATAGACCCAAACTTTGAACTGAGACGAGAACAGTTCGATTTATATTGGACCTGGATTCAAAAATAGTTTGCAGTATAATTAGTTAGTTGTAGTGTCTGAAAAAATGAAGCATATTAAAAAACGATAATAGTTTTTAAATGTTACTACATGATTTCTCTAGGCGATCGTTTTTGTGTGATGTCTGTCAAATAAATTTCTTTCTGTCATGTCCGTGTCTCCAAAATCAGGCACGTTCCCATTAAAGATTTTTTTTTATAGTTTCTATCCCAATTTAAAAAAAACCCTTACTTCCAGCTTCAGAAAATAAAAATTTTGTGGAAATTTAACATTTTCTTAAAAATCTATTATGCATTTAAGATAATATAACAGTATCAAACTAATTTTTTGAATTATTTATTACAGGGACTAAAACCTATTAAAATATCGGTTCCGGTTCGGGTTCCAAGAATTTTAAAATTGTGGTTTCGATTTCGGTTTCAACCAACAAATTAAATGGGTTTCGATTCCGGTACCATACATTTTTAATAACAGTTCCGATTATTCATGTTCTTTGCGTTCCCTGACAGGGACTATAATATCTGTTCCGGTTCTGTTTCCGATATTTTTAAAATAGCGGTACCGATTCCGACCAGAAAAAATATATATGTTCCGATTCCAGTTCCGGTTCAACACATTTTTAATAACGATTCTGGTTCCAAAAATCTAAACGGTTATGTGTTTTTCCGTGTTTCTTCGTGTATTTAAAAATCCCGTATTTTATCGTGCTTCTCGTGCGTGCCTTTAAATTTAGTCGTCGGGCTCGTGCGTGTCACCTATCGGCGTGCCCGTGCGTGTCCGTGCCATCAAAAACAGGCACGCACACCTCTCTAGATCAACCTCTCGTATTCTAAGTATTTTTAACTACCCAGTCTGCCATTCGATTCGATATCTCTTCGAGACTGTTTTGAAATATCGAGGAATTCATTCGATCTCGATTACGATTTCGTAGTTATATTATTCGTTGTACGCAGATATCGTAACGAGATAATAAAGTTTTCTCGTTACGAAATGTATTTATAAATCGAACCGATAATGAACCAATCGAATCTATAAAACGATAATGTGCCATTATAAAACGCCTTATATCGTGCAGACATATCCGAACGTTTGAAGACAATAATTCGTTTGCGAGATATATACAAAGGAAATATAAATCCAATATACTATCCAGTTTCACATAATAACACCATCGATATGGATCACAACACAGTATTCCAATCGTTTCGATATTGGTACGAGTACCTTACGAGATGCAGTGTAATTCACACGCGCAATATCTCGTACTTATATCGAGCACCAAATTAGACCTACATTTTAGGTAGATATCGATGCGTTCTGTCAAAGTTTTCTCGTACGATATATTTTACGAAATCGATTTTGAATCGATATTGAAAAGAAAAATAATCAAAGTTTGAGATAACATAATGCGATAAAAAAATGCGATATCGATGTGAAAAATATTTAAATCTCATAGTTTGTTCTTAAATTCGAATATACGAGAAGAAGAAATCTTCAAGAAATCTTCAAGGCATCGAAGGGCTCCGAGTAAAGCAGTGCTGACAAATCTTCTGCATTTAATACACTTAAAAAAATACTTTTTTTTTTAATTTATTTAATTGAATACGATTTTTTTACGAAATATATTTGTGGTTATCAGAGTACTATTTATTTTTTGAAACTTTTAAAGTATGTTATAAACCACCAAATCGAAAACAATTATTTGGACCAATGCTGGATGAAATTTCCCAAGAAGTCGTTAATGAAATGATCCAACATTTTAAAAGTAAATATGAAATGAAAACGGTGTTGAAAAAAAATCATTTAGTGGTCAGCAGTAAATAGTTTCAGCGGTCAACAACATAAACAACCCAGTCTGCCTTTTCTCAGAGCTCTTCGATGATCGAAGTTTTCTCGAACGAACTGTAATAAAATAGTTCGATATCGGTGCTTTATCACTACTATATTTTTTAATTTTTCGTTCAATAAAATTTCAGAAATAGATACGATTTTTAAATATTATCGCACTATTTTTGAATCAATCTCGATATTCGATGCGATATCCTTCGAGAATAGTTTTTTCTCGTTTTGAATAAACTTAATTTTCTCGTAACGATATCTGCGTACATCTAGAATGAATTGTACTATAATATAGATACGAAATCGTAATAAAGATGGAATGAATTCCTCGACATCTCGAGACAGTCTCAAAGCGATATCAAATCGAATGTCAGACTGGTAATGTAAACGATTTTTTTTCTTTTATTTTATTTATAACTTAAAAATATAACATGATATAAAGAAAAATTATATCACAAATGAAGAACAATACTCAACAGTGTTTAAAAATAGTTAATGATTTATATTTCTGAATGAGATAGGACGAATTTCCATATGTTAGTCTTCATGTCTACCATCAACCGTTGGACACCATTCCTTCTAACGCTTTTTTATTATTTCTGTTTTACAAATTTTCAATACTTTTCGAAGAGTTTATTTTATTTACGCCAAAAATTTTAAATTTGGACCTAGCTCAGGGCAGTTTGGATCGTTTATTTGGATCTTTAATCAATTTCACTGCTTTTATTTGGAACTTTAAGTGATCTCAATTTAAATCTCATCTTTACTTTTTGAAAATATGAAAAGTGGTAGACATTGATAGAATCTATTACACTCTGAAGACTTGTTTTGTTATGAGGAAGACAGTCAAAATAGATTTGATTTGGCACTTAGGCCGTTTTATTTTATCGCCAATATAGCTGATTTAGTATATGGAGGAAAACGGCGTAAATTTGAAAAATTTTGTTCAATATAATAAAAATATGTACAAAAAAAAATTATAAACAGTAATTTGGAAACGGTATACCGAAACCAGTTTGTTTAAAAACTAAAGAAAAAAAATTCGTTTCAATCCTTGAACTTACCCTACACGTACTAGAATAAAACTCAAAGCAAATTTTCTAAGAATTAATACTTTTGTATACCGATACCAAAAAAATTACAAGGTTAGAAAACAAATTCCTCATCACACGGAGGGAAATAAAATTCTAAAACTCGAGAAGAATTCGGTTAGAAAGAAAAATAGTAGAATTTGACTAATATCAATAAAATACTATTAAAATTCAAGAATTTGTCATCTGGATATCAAGAAAGCAAATTACTTAGTTGTCAAAAAAGTAAACAAACTTTATTCAACTGGATTTTCAGAAGTTAATTTATTGATTATTAAAAACCAAAAAGAACACGCAAAATTGTTGCTGTATTCATCGCAAAAAGAACACGTATTGTTGTTGTTTTGTATTGTTGTTGTTTTCATCGATATTGTTCTGTCTGTATGCTTTGTTTTGCGAGGTCGCCATCTGTTTGTTAGTCTGCCTGTCTGTCTTTGAAAGTAACTAAGCCAAATTTTTCTAGATATTCAGACATTAAGTTCTTAGGTATCAAAAAATAACTAAGTACAATTTGTCTGGATTGCAAATTTTTTTCTTCTTAAAACGGCATGATATACAATGTTTGCATGTGTGTGTTTTCACGAATAGAACAACAAAGCACAGCCAGACAAGCAAGCGTCTGTGTATGTATGAATGTTAAAGATATAAATAGAATAACCGATTTTTCCTACGAATATTGGTATGGTTTCAGTTCGTAAACATAAATTTGGGTTCAATTTTGCATAAAGACCAAATTGATTTCATTCCATTGTTATCTAAATACACTATACAATGCTTATGGGTAACGTGCGGAGGGTTTATACATAATAAACAGAAGAGGAGAAAGTGTATAAGGTAAGTAAACGGTTTCAGAATAATATACAGAGATTGAATTGAATAATAAAAAATAAACAATTCAATTACATTAATTATATTCAAAGAAGTCATTTACTATACAAAAATGCATATAGGTAATAAACAATAAATTAACTCGACTATATTTTATTTTGTTTTATGTTAGCTTCGAAATAATTGCTTTTAGTTACTTTCAACATATCGACAGACAGACACACGAACAAACAGATGGGGCTGACAGACGGATAAAGTAAAACAAAACATAATAGCGACAAAGCAAGATCGAAAAAACAACTATACGAAACGTTTCATTAAATTTTGGGACGAAAACAACAACAACATCTTTGATACCTAAGAAATTATTAACTGAATTCTAGACTTATTCTACTTAGTTACTTTTTTGATACCTAAGAAATGAATAACTGAATTCTAGACTTATTCTACTTAGTTACTTTTTTTGATACCCAAGAAATTAATAACTGATTCTAAGAATAATTCCACTTAGTTACTTTTTTGACAACTAAGAAAATCCATTTCTTGAAATTAAGAATTTTTCGGTTTAGCTGTATATCACTCCGTATACTTCTTGATTCCTTCTGGATTATAGAACTTTTTTCCCTCCGTGCAGAAATCCATTATTAAGTCGATGGTTACTAAAAATGCACACCACCCATACGATTTGCCAAAGTAAACAAAGTCTTATTTATATAGTACGCTGTGAAAAATACGTCTGTTATTTTAGCAATAATGGAATAAATATAACTAAATATATCTGTGGGTTCGTAACGCAGGCAGTGTTGGGCACAGACTGACGTTGTTGGTGTTGGTGGCAGCCATATGTACTGGGTATAGCCCCAACCTCAACGAAGATGCGCATGCCCAACGACGACGAGAGAGCAAGTAACTACTTCATTGAGTTTTTTCTTTGCACGATGTGCTTCATTCATAACATTTTGGCGCCAAATTGTGAACGATTTGTGTTCCTTTGTGTTGGAGAATTTCTATGCGAGAGCAGTACTGTTGCGGTGGGGGTTACAGAGAGAGAGAGAGGTTCATAACACGTGCTGCCACTTCGTGTACAATAACAAAGTTATCCTTTGGTTTAATTGGATCAACACCACGTGGTTTATGCTTTGCGTTCCTGTCTGTCTTGTTGCGGGTCCTTTTTTAACATTGTTGCTCTCTCGATTTCAGTTTATTTGTATTGTTTTGATTATTTTTTTTTTTGTGTATAATTCGTAGTAGAATCTTTCTGCAAGAGGGTGGATTTCATATAATATGGAAAATTGTTTTGTTTATCTTTTTTTGTATTGTTTCGACACCAACAGTTAGTCGTTGTTGCTGTTGTTGTTGGTGCAGTTATCCTTCGTGATATATCCTTGTCTGCTCTAAGTGGCTTTTGCGAGCGAATGCTGCCTGGAGTCTGGCCGACACACAGCGTTTCGTGGATTGGCATTTCATCGTACGCGGGCTTTCAAATCGGTTGTTATCATCGCTAGCGCTACTTGCGGTCGGTTCTTCAGTCGGTCGGTCGGTTGTTTGGTCCGATGGGAAAAATAAAAATGTTTTTTTTGTGCTCTTGTCGCCATCGTTGTTGTCGTCGCTATCGTTGTGCAGTTCCGTTTCCTTTGCCTGGAGGCGCATTTTTTGTATGCGATAGTATCGTCTCTGACACCGACGTTATCGAGCTGCCATAGTCGAGTGCGTTACGTCCGCAGAGCTGCCAGAGTTGCGGCCGTTATCGTGCGCCGTATGTGGCAAGTGTGAACATTTAAACGATGTGTGAAGTGAAGTTAATTTCCCATCATGTGTCCCCGGCAGTTGTTTGCTGCTGCTGGTTAATGGTTATTTAAGTGGGTGTCCTCACATCAACCGACTATGTTCACATTTATTAAGGAAGTTAATTTGTAACGCATTGAAACAATAAATAATTGATTGAATAAAAGAAAAAACAAAATACAATGAAAACAGTTGATTTGGTTGGTTTTTTTTTCTGATTATACTGCAATATAATTGCAAATTGATTGAGTGATAAGTGATATTTTGATTTTAAGAGCAACCAAGTTGCTGGATTTTATTGCTATGTTGGAACTGTGATACGTTTTAGTGAAAAGTGTAAAAGACTGATTTTGGAACGCGTAGACTTAAATGCAAACAATTAACCCCATGACTGACTTTACGAATGATAACTTTGATGATTTGAAGAATTTCGACAGGTAAACAAATTTCTATTTTTTTAGTTTTTAAACTGATCCCGAGACAAAAAAAATATGCAAGGAAACTGGTATTATAGTAGCAGTTTTGAGGAAAACTCACAGGAATATGGTTGGAAATACACGTCGCATAGCAGGCATTTTGAATTTTTGAAAAAAGGCAGGCTTCCTATAGTAGCGTTTACGCAGGAAACTAGTATGTTCAAGCCTACACCTAGCAGGCTAAGGCGTTATTTTGTAAGTTTTGTTTTTTTAAATTTGAATAGCATCTTTATAACATCCTAATGGTGGGGAAAGGTAGCCTGTCTGTACAAGGCAAAAACAGTTTTTATAAATTTCTGTTTTGAAGGAAAGTGACACGGACAGGTAGCCTGTCTGTATCAGGCAAAATGTTCGTATATGAATTTCTGTTTTCAAATTTTAAACGTAGTGTTATAGCAGGATAATGAAAGGGAAAGATAGCGTTTTTTAGCTGCTATCAAGGCAGCTTTTAGAAAATTTTTGGCTGAATTTTTTTTGACAAATATAAAATTTTACTTCAAAATTTTTCAATATTGAACATTTTTGGCTTATATTTGCTACGGTGTGCCAAGCAATGTGCCACGCCGCGCGTTTTTTAGTTTGTGTCAGTTTAAATGTGTGCCGTCAGTTTTAATAAAATATCAAATTGCCGAAGTTTTTGCTGATATGAGTGGTGTCCAGCTTTGCGTCCATAAACAAAACTTCTTGTTGTGCTTAAAATATTTGTAAGTGCAAGAACAAACATGTGCAAATCCAGCAACTCAACATCGAAATTCGTGATCGTTTACAACAAACAAAATTCGTCGTTGTTTCTGCGCAACAAGAAGTTTAGTTGTGGTCGGTGTTGCTGGTCACCAATATAATAAGTATTTATGCTCCCTGCCCATTGCCTTCCATTTCCCACCTTTGCTTGCCCATTTTGATTTCACTCAATTGCCTACCATAACCTGCCTGTCCCTATCATTTTGCTCCACACGTACTGCCTACCATACCCCACATTTGCGTGCTATAATCCTGCCAGTTTTGCTTTCATACTACATGTCTGCAGGCAGGCAATAGCAGGTTTTGTCTCAATTCCTACCTAAAAGCTACCTCAAAAATGTGATTTTCATACCAATAAATGCTTGTTTGCCTGCTAGTTTCTTTTCATTTTCCTACCAAACATTTGTCTCGCGATGATTCAAATTACTTACTCGCAAATGTTGGTTCGTAAATATAACAAAAAGTTTAAGTAATTAAAACTATTTTAAAATAGAGCGATAAAACTTTTTTCTTTTTGAGGGAATTTCACACTAAATCCCTTTTTGATTTGAATTAAATTTGAGTTACTAATTACCGGTCTTGAGGTTTTTAAAAGTCCCATTTGTATGGTTGTTCTTATTGAAATATTCATCACCGAGAAATATTACATTTTAAAACAAATAAATGAAATAGTTAAACATTTAAGTCGAAACTTCAAAACCTGAAGTTTATTTACAACATAATTCGGGATTTGTTGTTCCTATTATATAATGTTTTTAAGAAAACTGGTTTTGTAAAGTACTATATTTTATTTATTAAGACAAGTGACAGAAAATTGTAGTAAATATTTCGTAATAGGAGAAAACTGAATGTTTAGTCCAAAATTATATAGAAATGATGTACGCAGTGCCCATTATCCTTTCATTTCAAATCTGGAAAAACGACCGTTATCAAAATTCTAAAAAAAATCATGAAACTTTGTTGATTTACTATTTCGATACCTGAGAGGCAAAATATCGCAACGAACAAAAAGCAAATTTTACAGGAGGCGAAAAAAAGTATCAAAATCGTGTAGTACAATATTTTTATTGATAAAGTATCTTTAAAATGAGATAAATATCCATTACGTGCAGAAGTATTTGATGAAAAATGTAATTACCAGTTTTGTCTATCCCAATTTATTTCGAAACTTTTTCAATTGTACTACTTACGATGCTACACATAAAATAAAATCTACTTAAAATACTCGAAATCGTTCGTGTATTTTACGAATTAATTAAATTGAAAAAGTTCACTTCGTAAAGTACACGAAAGAAATTTCGTAAATTTATAAATAAATTTATCTACGAAATATTTCGATAAATACACGAAAGAATTTCGTAAATATATGATAAAATTACAACTATTATTTGTGAATTTTAATATAACATGCTGCTCCAAGGTGCTATTTGACGCAATCGTATTCCAATTATTCGTAAAAAACACAAATGTTTCGTTAAATTCTACATAGCCTCGCAATTTACGAAAGTTCAGTAATTTATTCGTAAAGTGTGAAGCTCATTTGTAAAAAATGTATTTCTTTCGTAAATATTTTTTTTATAAAAAAGAAAGTTTCGTAGAAAAAAAATTCGTAGAAATATTACGAAATCTTTGTAAAAAAAAATGATGGAAAAATTAAAATTACAAATGTGTGTATTCTACGAATTATTCATGTATTTTACGAATTAAAAAATTACGAACAAATATTTCTTAAAATGTCCTAGAAATTATTTTGAGTGAAAGGAATGAAGGTTTAATACACAAACGGTTGGGTACTCCGATTTGCTGCACCACGTCAAAATTGTCTTTTTCCAAATATGTAGAATCCTCTTTTGGCATGAGGTTAATTGTACCAACGTTTCTGTGTTGCAACCGAAATGTATTTGTCGTAACCTCATGTCATTATAATTAATGTACCTTATTTTACTATAACCGAAATGTTAGTTCACGCAAGTTCACGTTCGGTTGTCGTAACCTCATGAGTGCATTTTACATTCTGCCAAAATTGACGTTCGTGCATTTCTTACGGCTACTGAGTATCAACAAAATAAATGATAAATGGCAAACTCATTTCTATCAGCAGTTCATTTCTATCAGCAGTTCATTTCTATCAGCAGTACATACAGAAATAAACAAACGTTTATTTCAAAATAGGATATTCATTAATTAAATAAAAATGGGAAATAAATATATTAATAAAATAATAAATTAATTCAAAACAAACTGCTCTTTAGCTAGTATAAATATAAATAATAATAAAATGTCAATTGTAGGTTTAGAAAACCTCTTGCTCACCGACTAAGAGGTTGCGACAGCCTCATGCTCACCGACTTGGAGGTAGTAACAACCTCATCACTGATCAGTCACTTTAAAATTTTAAAATCTTAAAAAATATGTTGGAGATGCGGGGCATCGATCCTCGTGCCTCTTACATGCTAAGCAGTGTTCACACTTTTCACTAATGCAAATGGAGTAGATTTGAAAAATTTGAGAAGTAGAAATGAGTAAAAGGGAGTAGAACAATAAATATGATTCAATATGATGAAAAGGGAGTAGAAATATGCATTAGTGTATTAAATTTCAAATAAATGAATAGATATGTCAATGTTAGAATTTTTATTCATTCCTAATGTTATGTATGCTGATGTATACAGGATGGTCTTTCCTAGAGTTGGGGTATACCCAATGAAATATATGGTGTTTTAAAATTGTCATTTAAAAAAGTTATACAAGCGTAGATTTAGTTATAACTTCTACAATTTAAAGACCATGGCAAAAATGTTAGATTTATTTCACGGATAATTTATCATAATTATTAGGAAAATTATAATATTGAATTATTCTCATCAAATTACAAAAAACTTAAGCAATTTTTGCAGAGGGAGTAGATTTCAGTAAACGGGAGTAGAAAATTTGTAGAAAGGAGTAAAAAATGCTACTACCGAAGTAGAGGAGTAGATTTTAAAAATACAAATGAAATGGAGTAGATCTACTCCGATCGGAGTAGAATGAGAACACTGATGCTAAGCGAGCGCCCTACCATCTGAGCTACATCCCCATATTATAAATTATTTTAGTTTTTACAATTTTTAAATTCATGTGATTCAACTGAGTTGATTGAATAATTCACATCACGTTCAATGTGCATTCGTAAAAGACATAATTATAATAAATAACATCAAAATTGGTAACTATTTCATCTACAATTTCCAACTGTTTTTAGACAAAGACTGCACGCACAGAAAAAACATGATCACCACAATCATGTTTTGATGGCATCATTCAATGATTGGAATAATTATTGCTGCAATCATGTTCCATATTGTGCCATGATTGAAGCAATCATGTTCCTCATGTTCGGCTCTGCATTGAAATATAACATTAGTAAATAATAAACGCAGTGGTGACGCGTTGATCGTTCTAGAAATAATTGGAAGGAACAGCGTAACTGCGAATAAACCGAAGTTTATTAATTAAATTGGAACCAACACGCATTCTTGAAATTATAATATTTCTTATTTTTGTAAAAATGGGCACTATATTTTTAAAATAAATAATACCGACGACACCCTGACCTTTCTTAAGGAAGTCTAGTGTAACACAGAATCAGCAAAAATTACTCTCTGAACATTTGAGAACTTTTCTCACAATTTTAATCATAGTATGCTTGTATCAATCATTCATTGAGGCAACATGATTTCTGGAACCATTGCATGATTGTAACAATCTATGTTATATATAATATGTTATATATAAATAACATCATTAGATATTCCAATCATCGAATTTAATCATTCTATGATTCTAGAAATCATAAAATGAATGACAGAATCATTTGGGAATGATGATTGCAATAATTTATGATCATAGCAATAATTCTATGACTATGCCAATTATTGATTTGTTGTAACCATCATGCTGCAATTATGTTTTTACCACCTGAAACAGTCGAATTGAAAATTTAGTTTAATATTTAAATATAGTAATCTAAAAGCAGGAAGGAAGGTTAGGTTACAAAGAAAATGTTGATAGTTTTTGATAGCAGGTAGGGTTTTTTCGAAATATAAAGTGAAGATTTTATTGCTATATAAGGATTATTTACAACAGTGGGCGGATCGCCGAATAGACAGATGACGCACATTCAATACCCGTTTAGCTTAGGTATACAAGTATTCTAATTTCTGACTTTTATTGATTTAACTCTTCTCGATTTTCCTTAACCGCGATTTCAACAAACGGACATCGCTAAATATACACCTAATGTAGAGTATAATTAGTGTAATCCAAAATATGTTGAAATACGTGCACGACTTAACAAAAATAATTTTACAAGCCTATACCTACCGTATATTGTGAATATGGTATTTAATGAGAAACAAAATTTGCACTTATTTTTAACTCGTAGTAATTTGATTGAATAAATATTATCTTCTACCACCCCTCTAATTTATGCACAACGTTTATTATTCTTAATTATATCCTCTAGAACAAAAAAAAATGCCTACTCTTATCGCATCTGGCAATTGAAAGTTTATTTTTTAATTAAATTTGAAACACTTGCGTAAACTTTTATTATTTTCATCTTCCTCACAAGTAGAAATGCTTGTGATGACGACTGATAAAATGTTGTCGTTGTTCCCGTCACCCGTGCTGCAGCAAGTCGTATTAATTTGTCAATTTATGACAAAAGACAAAATGAGGAAATTTTCATTATTGAGAAATGTTGACAGCTTTGTAAAAACGAAAAAAAAATAGGAGTGCGCACTCAATATTTGTCGCGGATAAAAGAACACGCAATGGTAATGAAGATGGAGGCATCTACGGTGCAGAAAATGATGAGGATTAAATTCGTTGATTTTAGCATAATAAAAAATAAAAAAACTAATTTGCTGATATTTATAATTTTGAAACACATAATTTTTGGACATTCATTAAATAAGAAAATATTTTTTAATATTATGGAATCTTTGAATGTGGCAAGTTTAATTTTACTTACACTAAGAAAAAAGAATGTTTATGATAGTCTTGCTTATGATATTTAAAATTCCCATAAGTTCTTTACAAGTACTGTCAAAACAAAACACAAACAATACGTAGTTGTAGTATAGAGGTGAAAACATAAGTTTGTTGTAATTTTTATAAACACATAAATGCCGACAACAACATTATTGCCGTGTGGCAGATTTGTTTTTGTTTTCAATGTTTGTGTTCTCACTCGTTACACGTTGCGCTCACTCACTGCTCTCACTTTATTCGTTGCATGTTCAGCGACAGTATTGTCATTTGGTTTTGTTTTTCAAAATATTGAATATTTAGAAAATAAAAATATGTTGACAGTACTTTACACCAATGAAACAAATACTGCAGTGAAGTGAAGTCGCTGGAGAGAATCCACTATAATACTGTCGACTGTCATTGCAAAATGCACTCAATACTGTAGAGTGCTGTAGTGATACTGTAGAGTGCTGTAGTGATACTGTAGAGTGCTGTAGTGCATATTGTTCAGAGAGAACTTCAAATACATTTATGCAGATGTCTAGTGGACATCTTTTTAAAATGTCATCGCTACTTTGCATGGTTAAAATGATATCGATCATCGATGTTTCATGACCTAAACTATTGAGTAATGATAATCACAGTTACCACTACAATGGGTATGAAATTAACTATCAAATACAATGATCATCTAATATGTTTGATTGTGAATGACGTCCAACTTAACCAATTATAATCATGACTTGCATACTTTTTACTCATTATATCTGTTACCGTTTTAAAGTTGTTTGGCCAACCTATAATTGTAGTTAACCAAAACCGTTATCAACATGGGGATGTAGCTCAGATGGTAGAGCGCTCGCTTAGCATGCCCCGCATCTCCAGGATTTTTTATGTTTAAAATTAATTTGAAATACTACGTTTTTCGGTCAATACCAATAGAAAAATAATTCACTCATCATAATAAACTAAAAAAATTCAAATTGAATTATCTAAAATTATAAAAATTTACTTTATACGACGACAGATGTTAGGAAACTCCAATTTCGAAGTCTTGCCTATCTTTGTTAGCTGTATTCGTATCTGATGTTTTAGTTAATTATATTACATAAATGACAATTTCATATTATTTATGTAGATCACACATTTTATATAATTATATATTAGAATATTTTAAATAAAATAAACCTTTAAATTTACGGCAAGTGCTCTACCACGAACACCATCATAACTTAATCAACATTCAAATTGCAGGCTTAGAAATTTACCGTCATGTCCTTATTATTTTCGACACCCACACTCTTGACATCACAATAATGCGGATTAATGCCCGGAAAATGTATATGAAAATTTCTTATTGCATTATTTAAATAACACACAAAAAAAAAAAACTTTTTCCTACTTTTAAAACACTTGGTCTTTATTGTCGAGAGCTGTAAGTAAATCGAAAAAATATAAACAAAAAATCGAAAAAAAAAATATATTGAGACAGAAAAGACTTAAAAGTAATTTTACGTCTGACTAAACATTAATGTGCCAATATTTTATTGTTTGTTTGGAAAACAAACGGCAAAGAACGGCAACGATTTCAAAAATTGCTTCTTGATTATGGTGGTTGGTTGCTTGTTTGACGTCCAAGTTTCGGGATTCCTATGGCGGTGGTTTTTAACGTAGGAAGTTTTTAACGCAACAGCCAACAATAAAGTTTACTATCATTAAGTGTCTAGAAATCAAACAATTTTTAACACTGGAAAATTATATGATTTTTACAAGTTATTAAAGAAATTCAATATACGGAAAAATCCTCCTTTGGCATTAGGTTGAATCATACGAAATTTGATTCAATTTGATCTTGGTTGTTGATTTTAGTCGACTATAAATACCCTACACATTTATGTAATAATGTGTGAAGGAAAGAAAAATGGTTCAAGAGAATGGTGAGAATTTTGAGAACACTACAAAAAGCGGTCCATAAAAAAATAATTGACGTAAATATAGCAACCGATATTAATTGAATGCATTGTTCAGACCAGCAATGAAATTCAGTAACTCAATGAAAACATTTGCTGTTATTCGTTAAATCAGCAATTGTGTTTGCTAATATGAATATGTGTACGTCAATGCAGCAAATTAATTAGCGACGAATAGTAAATGTTTTCACTGTACTACTGAAGTTCATTGCTGGACAATTAATATCGGTTGCTATATTTACGTCCATTTTTTTATATTTAATTGTTAGTCATAAGTTGTATACGATGAAATTGTTTATAACATTATGATGCATTCTAGTAATAAAAAAGAAGAAAACATTCCCGAGAACAAACATTTCGAGAAAAACTGAGTTTTATAAAAAATATATATTCTTTATTTTGATGAGATAAATTTCTTTGAACCCTAAAGAAAATGTTAATATTAAAATTTTCATAACAACTATGATCGATTACAGAGTGCAACAAATGTCCAACTTTTTCTTTGATCCTTCGATTTGATAACGATTTTAGGGTAACATCATGGGGTCGCTGATCTCAAATCCGAAGACCGCTTTGCTCTATCAGCTCTGAGTTCTTCACAATTTGGAGTCAAATATGAACAATTACAGTGTTTAAAGACAGTTTTTTTAATTTTAAAAGATGCAGAACTGGTTTCTTAAACAATGTTGTTTATCATGAACATGCGCATTTTTTTTACTTTGACACCATCGTCTCAACACTTTTCTATAACCCTCGTTTTTTCGAATTTTAACCCTGATAATTACAAGTTTTGACATACCACGTGAACGCTTGGGAAAACTATTATACTCTCTTCGGCAAATATATTACCCATAAAAAATGAGATGAGGTCTTCAAAATTTCCTTTACAAAATTTCCTTTATATCCACCCATTAAACAGAATAATAAAAAAAGAATAATTTTTGTATTTTTTTTTATTACGTGGCATACACATTTGACAAACATTTTCGAAATCTAAAAAAAGCTATTTTTTATGGATTTTGTCATTCTAAAGGGTTTTTCAACAGGGACGCTACAAAAGTAGAGCGACAGGGACAGCAAACGACGCCATATTTCTTGCCGCTCTTTTGACATTTCTATTCAGTAAGGTTTGCCATTTCATAATGGAAAGATATACGAATTCGAATTTCGGTAGTAAATTTTAATAATTTCGACTCGTTGTTGGCTCGTATATCTTTCCATTAAAACCCTTAAAAAAACTTTTGTAGCACTCTTATTGAAAATCCTCTAATATTTCTTGTATGTAAAATTTAAATAAATGCTCACACATTAAATATTGATATTGACTTTTAAAATGCTGATCATAGTTTTCGAGATATAAGTAATAAAGCAGCGAATTTTTGGATAAAAAATACAATTTTTGGGTATTTATTTTTCGAGATTGAAATGAACACCATTCTTGTACTGTAAGTTTTAACTTTGAACATTATATAGGTTTCAAAACTGCATTATAATATTAATTCGTGTGTGCTTTAATGCATATTTTGGGTCCACAATCTATAAGCTTAACGCATTCCAAACAAAAGTATGCTTTAAACTACAGCATTTCGCTTTTGTCGTATATCCTTGAAACTGAAAGTCTAGGGAAAAAACTGCAAAACTAAAATTTTGCACACAACCTAATGAACAAAATAAAAATTTTAGTTTTTTTATCAATCTGTTTAATGGCGATTTTGTCGTTTGAGTAGACCCCATCTTATTTTTTATGGGGAACATTTCAGCCAAAGAAAGTATGACAGTTTTATAAGATAAGTTTTATATGTTAATTATCAGTATAATGAACGAAATATTTTTTCTCTGGGCTTTAAATTGTAGGAATTATAATTAAATATACGTTTGTATAAACTTTTCTAAAGTAATTGCAAAAAAAACACCCTGTATATCAGTGGATGTTCCAGATAAACCCCAACTCTGGAACCAATTTTTTAATGAAACAAATCAAGTGCTTAAAATATTTACAATCCAAACCGGACACCACACTGTATACCCGCTACTCCTTCTTCAGAATTTTACAATCGGTTTGAATATACCCTTTCACTTGTTAATTTACACGCTGCAAAAAAAAGGGCTCTCCCAAACATAATTTTGCAGGCATTACATATATCTTTGGAGCTTTATGCAAACAAAAGTATTATTTCATTGCCAAACATTATTATAATAACAGGAAAACCTATTTTTGTTTTCGTTCAAACATATTTATGTTCAGAGTGAATAATTTTCGGCGTTATTGCAAACATATATATATTTGAATGTGAAAAACATTTTATTTACATGTAAACATATTTATGTTTACATTTAATTTTAATGTAAAAATAGTAAATTTAGTGCTAATATCTTCTTTACACAATATTCGTTTTTCCCTATTTTTAAATTAATTTTTTTTTTATTTATATTATATAATTATAAACCTAAACTTTTATTTTATTTTTATTACACATATTTTATTTATACCTAATAATTTTATTTTCATCTATTGTTCCTATTTTGCGTTCAGTACATTACGGATGAATTGGAAATTTCACAAACAGCCACTATATGGCATTAACACCAAAAATAACTTTTGAACTATGTGAAAAGTATTAATGTGAGTGTTACTGAGTGCTAAAACTAGGCAGCGCTGTTATTTAATTGTGATATCGTAATGCCAAACATACTTATAATCAAAATAATGCTATAATCAAAATAATGCTATTTTTAAATTCGTTGTCACCCAGTAACAATCACTAATAACCAAATACATATAATTCAAAGAACCTTTTATTGACGTTGGGTGTGTTAAATAGCGGAAATATCAAACATACATATATTAATACCTGATGAAAAATATATATTTCTACAGAAACATTAATATAGTAAATTCATGTAAATCCGCAATTAAAGCAATTTATGTTTAAATATCATATAATAATATTCCAATCTGAACTAAATAATAATACAATTCAATTATAATGTAATTAGATATTACTCCTAATATGTATATGGTGATTTCGAATTACGTTATAATTGCATTCAAGCATATTCAAACAAATCTTTTCTATCCGTGTAGGTTAAAAAAAACTTATACGACTCTTGTATTATTCACATTTGTATATATCGTACTGCAACTATTCCATGACTTAAATTTTAATTAAGCACTTTTAAATTTTTGATACAGTCGTGTTTAAGTCGTTGATTTGACCATTTCTTTTTTTTTTTTATGAAATCAAAGAAACACGGGGATGTAGCTCAGATGGTAGAGCGCTCGCTTAGCATGTGAGAGGTACGGGGATCGATGCCCCGCATCTCCAGATTATATATTTTTTATAATACTTATTTTTTGAAGTCTCCTGTTTTTATCACAATCAACAGTCAAGTGTCATTGATTACTTTGTATAATTTAAGCAATTATTTAGAATCCTTTATCACATCTCGTTGTCGATAATATTGCATTGTCAGCAAATGTGCAAATTACGTTTGTTCACTTTTGCTCATCCTTAGTAAATTCAAAGACTGTCTCGTCGTGAGTTCTGTCATAGAATCTTATGCAAAATAAAGCAAGAGTCTTAATATCGTATAACTCCTTTGTTGTGGGTGGTTTAGGCGTAAAACTTTTCATATTCTGATTGAACATAATGAATATTCAAATGCGGTGTTGCTGCAATGACAGCAAAATTTAGGGTTTCCTGCTGAAATTTGAAAAAATAATTAAATTGTTTATTTTTTAATTTGTATTTCTATGTGAACAGTAATAATATAATTTTATAAACTCATTTTTGTTTAGGAAAAAAATAATTTGAATTTGAAAAAATATAAATATATTAAAATTTTATACACAATTACTTCTCGATTGTCATTATCCTAGTAGATATTTTGTCCATAGGGAAGAAATCATTGCCAGATCATGCAATGATCAGATTTAGATCCCGATCGCCATAATCATTGAATTTTGGCCTTGCCATAACCGTGATATGTCTACTGGAGATGGGCGCGTGCCGTGCTTTTTTCTCCATGCGTGCTAGTTTCTGTCGTACCCGTGCGTGTCCGTGCCTTCAAAATGAGGCACGCGCCCATTAAACATATTTTTTTTATTCAGCTTCAGAGAATAAAAATTTCATGGTTTTACTTATGGATTTAAAAGAATAACACAGTATCAAAATCAAACCCTTTGGAATATCGGTTCCCGTTAAGGATCCAAGAATTTTAAAATGATGGTTCCGGTTTCGATTCAGGTTCCAACAATAAAATTAAATGGGTTTCGATTCCGGTTCCATATTTTTTTTAATAACAGTTCCAAATCCAGTTCTTTGAGTTCCCTGACAGGGACTATAATATCTGTCCCGGTTCTGGTTACAAGATTTTTAAAATAGGGGTTCCGATTCCAACTAGAAAAAAAAATATGTGGGTTCCGATTCCATTTCCGGTTCCACACATTTTAATAACGATTCAGGGTCCAAAAATCTAAACGGTAAACATGTTTTCCGTGCTTTTTTCGTGTTTTGTCGTGTTTTTCCGTGTCTTTTTAAAACCCGTGCTTTATCGTGCTTCTCGTGCGTGCCTGTTAGTTTAGTCGTCGAGCTCGTGCTCGTGTCACCTATCGACATGCCCGTGCGTGCGTGTCCGTGCCATCAAAAACGTGCACGCGTCAATCTCTAATATCTACCCTAATGAGTTAGCCATGATCATGTCTACCGTAATAGGTATAGTTTCTACTAGGGTAGCAGGTTATCTAATTTTGTAGAATTTGCATATGTCTGCTTAAAATCATTCGAAAAAATGTTTCTGTGTGTGTCTCTCGGCATAGACACAGATAAATGGAAGTTTGTGGGAAGCGTCTTTTATAGACAGATTTCTGGCATATTTGGGGTATGGACGGAAATATACAGCTTTTGATACAAACTCCACGTTTGTTTAAAATATTTAAAATATGTGCAATTCATAGACAATTGAATCACTTTTTCTACATATTTTAATCAACAGCTGTATTTTTTCTCAACATTCCCAAAATATGAATCTGCCTTCAAAGTTCTATAAAATTTGCCGGGAGAAAATGTCTGTAATTTTTCCGAAATATTTCGTGCATATTTTCGGCAAACACATTGATAAATGGAATAATTTGACAAGTGTGTAGCATGTTTTCAACGTTTTTGGAATTTTAATATGCAGTTTAGAAACATTTTTTCGACATATTTCAAACATACAAAGGATATGTATGTATGGAAAGCTGTCTTCTCTGCCCGTTCCCAAAATATGCCGTGAATCTGCCTTAAAAATCCCCAAAATTGTCTGTGTGTTTGTAGAAAATATGCCAGAAATATTCATGTAAAATGCAAAACATTTTGTCTCTGGTAGATTTAAGACATATTTTGGGAACAGGAAGATAATAGGCACCTTTTGATACAAGTATCGCCTTTGTGAGCTTGAAATCTTTCGTACAAATGTATCTGATCTGTCAAAAATGTAGTTTGGGGTAATCTTTCAGGAATATTTCCGGCATATTTTCGCCAAACACACAGATAAATGGAAGTTTGTTGGAAGTATAGCAGACTATCAAATATCAGACAGATTCCCGGCATATTTCGTGAACGGGCAGAAAAGAGACACCTACAAACTTCGTCTTTGTCTGCTTAAAAATCTTTAGAAAAAAACTTTATAAACTACCTCGACCCTGTCAAAAGTGTTATCTACAAGTTCGTATTATAAAACTCGATGGCAACTCTCAACAAACCCGACTGTCTCATATGAGGACTGTTACAACCACTGCAATTCCATCAATAAGAGTAAAACAAATGAAATAATCAAACAAACAACGAGCTACACTTTGGTGGCACATGCATCCTGTCGCACATTCTTCCACAATCCACCGTAATACAGCCTGCAAGGGCGCTCTGTAAAATTAACCCGCGTAATTTCATTTTTCTTACCCGTTACTTGCTGCCGTACCGTATAAATCAACACAATTCGCCAGCGTCGTTGTTTGTTTATTCGCCGTTTTCCATATCAAGTTGGCTGTTAAGCAATTAAACAGCAAAAAATTATAGAATTTCTGTCAAAGGAGTTGAAGTACTGAGTCCCCACCAGCTCTCCGTGGGTGTCTCACTTGTGCCTATAATGATACATGATGTGCAATTTATGACGACGACAATGACGACAACAGTCTTTGTTTTAATTTTAAAGCGGTAACAGAAACCAAACATGAGACAGACCGACGGGCTTTTGTGCCAGCGATGTAACAAGGGAATTTCTACAATAGCAGAGAAATAATAAAACTAACAACACTTTTTTGGTTTATGCGGTAGTACGTATCGGTATGAAACATACATGAACCACTTCCAAACATGTGCCACTTCCGCCCCCAACTTACCCGGTCGTTCGTAATACCACATACATCGGGGGCGCCAATGCAGTCGTCTTCCGCTACAACAATAATTTTTGTTTTGGTTATGTTGACTGCATAGGAGTTGGGATTGTCGAAGAAACATTTACCTCGACATCGACAGTCGTTTCCCACATAAAATTTGTTTTCGGTTTGTTAGGAAAAACAACAAATGTTACCGTGTTGGGAAGGGACTGTGTTTGGGTTGGGGGTACTCAGTAAGAAGATGTGTGGTGTGAATTAAGGATATCGGTTGAGCTGTAAATGAATGAATATCATTAATATGGGATATTTTTAAAATCCTTGTTTATTGTTAGTTATTTTACTTTAGCTCAAATATATAAAATTTTTTTCGATGAAGATACCTCTTGAATTTCTGGTTAAATTTTTACTATTTCTTAGAAAATAATAAGAATCGCAATTCTTCGTAATATCTAATTCCACAAGTCTGCCAAGTATATCTTCTCACAAGCATTATTTTTCTCATTTCATTAAGAATTCAAAAATGCTACACATTCCTCCCTCATTGGATGAGTGAGAAAACTTTTTTGACGACATCGCGTTGTGAAAATTTATGGCTTTTTGTGTTTTTAATTGTTTTAAGTGTTTTACGATGTTTGTCTTTTCTGCAATATCTATTTATTTGTGTTATAAATTAATGTATCAACTGATATTAAAAGGATTAAAAAAAAAATCTTGTTTCTGTAGATTCAGCTCATTGGTCCCGTAATTCTAACATGTTAAGCGTATGTTTTAGTATTAGAGGTAGACTCGTATGATAAACGAAAGTACAAATACAATAATGCTGGTCAATTATTTTCGAATACTTTACCGCTTTGGTAACAACACTTGCATTTTAATAAGCCAAAAAAAAAAAAACTACCATTATAGTATTCAGTTACAGGTTTTATATCAAAATTTAGTTTTAATAGTGTATATAACGAAATATATGTCTAAAATATAATATGGGGATGTAGCTCAGATGGTAGAGCGCTCGCTTAGCATGTGAGAGGTACGGGGATCGATGCCCCGCATCTCCA